>OX457040.1:18865071-18872571 GCA_949752735.1 Lumbricus terrestris | reverse complement strand
GGAACAAGAAGCAGGCTTGCCTACTCCACAATGTCTACATCACGTGTTGTTATTGAATAGGCCTATCCACCGAAACATTAAAATGTGTTTTGTTCGTCATAACTGTGATATGACTCGAGTGCCGTAGTTCTGCGATGTTACGTGAGGATTAATTTTCACAATTAGGTCAGGTTGACATCGTTTCGGTGTCATCAGCAGGCGAGCAGACGGCTTCAAAATAGCGCGGGAAAACAGAAACGTATGGGCTTGGCATTTGCACTACCGAGAAACAGGAAGTAGTTCGGTGACAGCGAAAGAGCAGGCTTGCTTACTCCACATACTCTGTATGTCTGTATGTATGTCTCTCTCATCTCTGTCTGTCCGTCTGTCGGTCTGTCTATAATTTTTTTTATATTTGTATTTCTGTTCGTCTTGGCCCACCTACGGATCTACGGTGACCCACCGCCAATTTGTTAGATGTACTGTAGGCCTACACACAAGAAGCAGGACGTCAATGGCCATGGTTGTCCTATATAAGGGGGAGAGGGAGGGGAGGGGGAGGGAGTTGCGATACAATATCGGTTTACGCCGAAAAACTACTGAAATTAGTTCAGGTCATACGGAGTCCCAAAGTGGTTCAGTTAAGAAGGCCTAATTATTCAAGCATATAAGTATCATTACTTATAGTAAGATGTACCGGTAGGGACTAAGCTTATTTAGCGATTAAAGATTTTTTAGTGATCAATCATGCGATTAAAATTAGTAACCGCGATTAATCTTGCGATTACTCGCATCATGAGAAAAAAACAAAGCAGCGCTTTTGTTTAAAAATATTATTATTAATAATAATTTCTAATTTTCGTTTATTCAACAGTGTACACTGTACAATTATGCAGTTGAAACAATTTACAAGAGCTCAGATCACAGAATACATAAATATTAACAAACAAACAGAACAGACAGCTTACAATAATCGGCACTAATATAGCATCCTACAAAGCACGTCCGCCCTATACGGGGGGTAACGGGGCACGAACTCGTTACCTCTTGCTGTCCATGCCAGCGTGTTATCCAATGCGCTACCGTACGTGCCTCCCCTCCAAATAATAGCACAATGTATTAAAATATAGCAAATAATATTTCTTTTCTTAAATGAACTTTATATTTTTTGACAGTATATAGTCTACTATAAGCGCACAGAAACCTAATCTTATGAGAGGACATTAATTTTTATATTCTTATTGAAATCTTAAGAATAAACAACTCTGTCATTTTGACTGACAACAATTCCAGCACAAACAAGACATCGTACATTCTTCGTATAGCTCTGTAGCTCTTTGAAATTAAATGCTCACGTGAGACTGAAGACGCTAGGAGCGGCACACGTGTTGGACAACAGCATCCCACACACAAACACACACAAACACACACATACACACACACACACACACACAGGCCTACTACCAACACAAACACGTACACGTGCATACGCACTCTGACAACCTTACGCGTGCTAATAAAAAAACAGGTCTAATTAGGCGATCTACATAATATGACGCATATATATATCATATATATATCATATATATATATTTATATATCATATAGCCATATAATGTAGCCCATAATTTTTCACGTTATGCATACAAGCAATCCAACTTTAACTAGGCCTCGTGCTTATAGGCCTAAGACCCTACTCTTATATGTATATTCGTTTAATAAGCAAAAACAGGTTGGCAAACCGCAACCTGGTTCATTGAGATAGACAAAAATTACACTGAAAAAAAATATTATAGGGAGTAATCAGTTATTGGAATTAAATTGAATCAATAGTTAGACTATGCCTTAATAATATGTTTGAAAAGGACTCTAGAAAGAAAGTTTCGGTCATCTTTGCTCGGAAGTTCAAAATTGTGCATACGAGCCCTGAGACCTGGACGACGGTTGTTCTTTGGCGGGAAAAGAATTCCAATTGTACTTCTGAATCTGTGAGCGGCGCTATATAAATATTCAATTACAATTACAATTGTAATGAATGGTTAACCTATAGTTCCCTATTGGGCATAGGCGCAACCACGTCCTAAAAGTTGGGGGGGACCAGGGAACAAAAGAAAATTTTTAGTAGAAGTAATAATAGCGAGCGCGAAGCGCTAGCAAAACTGCGATTGCCGAAGGCAAGAAGCCCCAAACGATTATGGGGTACGGAGGATCGTCGTAAACTCCCCCATCGGGGTCTGGGGCGGAGCCCCAGAAACCGAAGCAATTTTGAGCATTCGATGCCAAACCGAGTGCATTTAGGTTCTAGTTTACCTGAAATTTTGCAACGATGATATCGGAATAAAAGTACCTAAACTATCTCGATCTGTGAAATTCTAAATCTAAATCAGTCAATCAATCTCTTAATGAGCCATATAGTAATTGACTGTATTGACATTAGACATTGCTTACAAAAAATGGCGCAACTTCTGGGGATGCAAAGCTTCGCTCTACCCTAAAAGCACAGAAGTCATGCAATAAATATCCATTGATTTTAATATAGGTCTACACATAAACTAAGACACAGTGGAACCAAAGAATGAGTATCATGAGTGCTCATTTCCGTCTAACAGGAAAAAGGTTAGAGATTTTTTGGACTACTCTAGTATTATTAGAGAGAGCTATCTATCTTAGAAACGGTAAAATGGTGCCAAACTTATAGTCGTGCAACAAATATCCAAATTATACATTGATTCAAATGCACATATAAATGAGCCCACAGTGGAACTAAGGAATGGGAAACATGTGCCCATTTCCATATCCTAACAGTGTAGACCATAGGTGAAGACTTGGTGCTGACTTTGGGGGACAAACGAACGGCCGAAGGAGGATCGACGAGCAGGGGAGAGTTTGGGCAGGGAGATATGCTTCCAAACTTCGAAAAATTTCGATTTTCAGCACTACAATGGTAGCATTTCAGGTAGTCATATTAACAAAATTCCTCGTCCTTTTAGTGCTTATAGTCTTTGTTTGCGACTTCAAAAGTGCCCTCCCCAATGTCGAAATGCAATGAATTGATAATTGTTTAGTAAAGTTAAAAGAGGTGTGTAAGAGACATCTATAAATGGAATTTTGTTTAAAAAATTATAGTTAACTTGTTTGATGATAATAGTTTAGTAAAGTTAAAAGAGGTGTGTAAGAGACATTTCCAATTGGAACTCTGTGTTAAAAAAATAGCTAATTTGTCTGACGATAATAGCTTAGTGAAGTTAAAAGAGGTGTGTAAGAAACATCTCCAATTGGAATCTCCAATCTGTTTAAAAATAATAGTTAACTTGTCTGATGATATAAGTTTAGTAAATTAAAAGATGTGTGTAAGAGACGTCTCCAATTTTGAATTCTCAGTTTAAAACAATAATAATAGTTAACTTGTTTGATGATAATAGTATAGTAAAGTTAAAAGAGGTGTGTAAGAAACATCTCCAATTGGAATTTTCAGTTTAAAACAATCATAATAGTTAACTTGTCTGATTATATAAGTTTAGTAAAATTAAAAGATGTGTGTAAGAGACATCTCCAATTGGAATTCTCAGTTTAAAACAATAATAATAGATAACTTGTTTGATGATAATAGTTTAGTAAAGTTAAAAGAGGTGTGTAAGAGACATCCAATTGGAATTATCTGTTTTAAAAAAATAATTAACTCGTTTGATGACAATAGTTTAGTAAAGTTAAAAGAGGTGTGTTAGAGACATCCAATTTGAATTCTCTGCTGAAAAATAAAAGTTAATTTGTCTGATGATAATAGTTTAGTAAAGTTAAAAGAGGTGTGTAAGAGACATTTCCAATTGGAATATCCTATCTGTTTAAAAATAATAGTTAACTTGTTTGATGATAATTGTTTAGTAAAATTAAAAGATGTGTGTAAGAGACATTTCCAATTGGAATTCTCAGTTTAAAACAATTGTAATAGTTAACTTGTTTGATGATAATAGTTTAGTAAAGTTAAAAGAGGTGTGTAAGAGACATCCAATTGGAATTCTCTGCTAAAATATAATAGTTAATTTGGTTGATGATAATAGTTTAGTAAAGTTAAAAAGGGTGTGTAAGAGACATCCGATTGGAATTCTCTGCTAAAAAATAATAGTTAATATGTTTGATGATAATAGTTTAGTAAAGTTAAAAGAGGTGTGTAAGAGACATCTCCAATTGGAATTCTCTGTGTAAAAAAATAATAGTTAACTTGTTTGATGAAAATAGTTTAGTAATTACATAATATTTAACTTGGGATTTTAAATCGTACGTTTTTATTACCTATTGTTAATCCGTTGTATAATAACGATGTTCTATGTCCCATTGTTCGTTTTCAAGAGGAGTAATAAACAAAATACTTACATACTAACTTACTTACTTTCCATATTATTCCCAATGTCCAACTGGAGGTTGATTCGAGCCTGAAGGAAACCTGAAGGGAATGTAGCAGAAGCCCGATTATGACGTTGTGGCGTTATTTATTATTGTTAATCAGAAGTTTAACGACATCTTATAGCTACAAAGGCTGTTGACGTCTTTAAAGATTTTTAACAGTGCATTCCACTTTTTTCTCCTCGCATTTTTTAAGTAGTAAGATTGATATAATCATTCTTTATACACGCAAGCAGCATATGCTCAGTTGTTTCAAGCAATTGACACTGAGAACACAGGTCTGTTGTGCTTTTACCTAACACTTTCAGCCAAGTGTTATTAAGGACATGCCACATCCTAATTCGGGTAATTTGAACTTCTTTTTTCCTGATGGAGTCCATAAATTTTATATCAGTTGTGACGTTGGGTGTTGGCAATGTTTTTAAAATAACTGGTAATACGTTAAAAGAAGTATCTTATCCACACAGTATAATGTTCGCAAACTATTCAACGTGGGACTAAATAACTATTGGTTAGAGCCTGGATTGCCCGGGAATTCATATCATTAGAAATATGAACTTCATCTGCTAAAGTTTTCTTTCTCTAGAACTCTACTGACGTGTTTGTGTACATGCCCAAACGATTAAACATTGGGGGGGGCAAATGCATGGGCCGTCCCCTCCTAACGCCTCCATTGGGGGGCCGTCCCCCGCCCCCTAGGTCTCCGCTCGTGGTTTCACGTGCTATCTGTGTGAGACGCCAAAACTGTCGAGTTAAGATGTTGGCCTACAGGCAGGATTAAAACACTCTTGATTCAGCCTTAATGCTGATAAGCTACGATCTTAATATGCCAGTCTATATTGAAATGGCTATTAGCAGTTGTCGGTTGCAAAAGTCCCAAACCTCTCGTCGAAAGTTGAAGGGGACCATTCGCCGAAATTTGGGGGGACCGTCCCAAGCCTCCAAAAAGTTGGGAGGGACGCGTCCCGTGGGTCCCATAGGGTGGTTGCGCCTATGCTATTGGGGGTGGGGGAATTCAGGTTTCTGGGGGGTTGGCACAAAATTAATGGCCGTACGGACCAGCTGGGCCGCATTAAGGATAGTGCGGGCCCGAGTGCTGCATGTGATTGCCCTATAGCCTATAGGCCTATAATAGGCCCCTCTGTGTGAACCCACCGGTCCACCACACACACTTATTAGGCTAGAGCGGTCCAAAGACGGATCAAATCATGTTCAACATGTTCGGCCGAACAGGGCCCCACACATTAAGGCCCCACTCATGCAAAAGAAACAAATGCCAGTAGGCCTATAGTTTTATTATTGCAATCATTTTATTGATTCTAATCATAGAACGGGCAAAAATAAAAACTCAGAACAAATCATTCGAAGCCACTCACTTTAGTTTTATATATTTTTACATTGCAAATAATTTATAATTATGTCCGGGACCTAACCATTAACCAAAATGCCCATGTAACAATTAAAGCAATCGTCCTTACAGCACATCAGCAAAATGTTCGTGAACAAAGCTATTATGACGTAACAATAGTATTTGTAGAACAAAGGGGTCGTCATACTACGGAATAAGCTATTATCCTATAGCAGCTCAACATAATGACGTAACAATTGTGTGTTGTAGTCCAAGAAGAAGTTGTCATTGCAGAAACTTCTCCACGATGGTGACGCAACAAAATTGCATAACGAGAAAAATCTGTCACAATACGAAATCTCTAGAAGAAATTGATAATGTTGCATCATCATGTCCAACAAAATAAATTACGTAATAACCATGGGCGGAGTTTATCAGGGGCTAGGGAGCATAGACGCAATCACGTCCTAAAAGTAGGGGGCCATAATGAATCACCTCCTAAAAGTTGGAGGGGACCATAATAATAAAGTTAGGGGACCACTCAAAAGTTGGGGAGACGCGTCCCGTGGGTCCCATAGGGTGGTTGCGCCTATGCTAGGGGGGGGCCAAGCCCCCAAGAAAACCCAGATTCATTTTCTCTACCGTGTAAATGGGATCTTTTCCCGGGCTTAGCCCCCCAGAAGGTTTTAGCCCCTCCAAGAACGGAAACCAAACTCCGCCTATGGTAATAACAGTGCTTTTCGAACAAAGAGTTGTCCTCACAAACATCCATGACACAAAGCCAATGTATGTTTCATGTATCTTTTGTTGTGATTCTGTGGGCTGGGCCCACAGTCCTTCTGAACAAGAGAAGGGTCACCCATTGTTAATCCGGCCATGTACGTGCAGGCCCCTCAAAACTGCGGGCCCGGGAGCTGCAACACCTGTCCTTAACAACCACCTTAATGCGGGCCTGGTAGGATACTGACGGACGGCGATCACACATGCAGGCGAACAGCAACGACACAGTTATTCCAGCAATTTCTTCTGATGACCTATTTAGTAGATCTATCTCTTTTAAAAAAATTGACAAATCCTGCATGGTATTTTCTTATTTTTGAAATATAATTTTTAGTATTATTTATTCTGATAGGGGAAGACATAGCCTAGATATATAACTAGACTTTCGTCGTATATTGATCTAGCAGCAAAACCGTTCGGGTCATAGCCTACAATGCAGATGTAAAAAAAGGTTCTGAAAATTTTCTGGGGTTTGTCATTCCTGGTGGGAACTAGGCCCTCTCCCTGAAGATGCCTAAATCTTGCTTTCAGTCTACTTGTAGTTAGATCAACATAAAATGAAGAAATCCGGCACACTTGCGTGTTATTAGACAAGCTGCTGGTCAGCACATTTAATAGCCTTCATATTAGGCCCATAACCATTAACCATGTTGATAGTCTATGACGCTGTCGCTTCACGGTAACCACCTTGTGCCGTCGATTCTTTGAATCTTAGCGACCGCCATGGTCAACCTTCTCCACTTGCTACGATCTTCCGTCGCGTTTCCCAGTTCTTCCAAGTTCATCTTCGTTCTCTCGTGTATTTCTTCCATCCACCTCCTTCTTGGGCGTCCTCTCCTTCTTCCTCCCTCTCCGCAGGCCAGCATCATCTCCTTTTCCAGGCCGTTTGCTCGCATCACATGTCCGAAAAATGTCAACTTCTGCCTTGCCGCTCTCTGCCCTAATGACATATTCCCTCGTGCCTGACCTATCTCTAGTAATATGGATTCATT
>OX457040.1:18812571-18862571 GCA_949752735.1 Lumbricus terrestris | reverse complement strand
TAACATGGTACAACACAACGTCACAGTCAGCACTTCAGCAGGTTTATTTGTTATGAATTTAGTGTTTTTATAGGATATCACGGTATATTGGTATTACCATTATATTAGAACTGATATCACCAATCCAAGGTAGGAAAGAGCTTCAACACTAAAAAGGTCAGGTAAAGAAGAGGACAACAAGTTACAAATTTAATATCATTGCTGTGTATGCAACTTGTCGTTTATTTTTAAATTCTCTTTAGTACTGTCATTGACAATTCTTTTTCCATATTTCCCAAAGACCTTTTAACTGGAGATTACCTGGTAAGCTGGTTTTCACCAAAAAACACAAATTAGTTTAATGAAGTGCAGGTTCAATGCTTGCCAGAGTTTAAATGCTCTAACGCAGCGGTTCTCAACCTTTTTAGTGCGGCGACCCCTTGGTAAGATCTCGATAGTTGTCACGACCCCCAACAATAAAATTGATGAGTTATCCCCGTCACTGCATTTTTCTTATAACCATTATCCATTGTTACGCATTTTCACTTCATAATTTGAAACTGCTTTTGGCAATTATTGCATGAGGTTTCCCTGCTCTTAATGGCGATTTTGAGAGCTAAGCCTATCTATTCGGCAGTTTGAAGTTGGTTTCATAAGTCCATTCTGTTCTTGACACTTGATCGACTTCCACGTCTTGCTGCTTCAACTCCCCAAGTCCTCCATCTCAAGTTTGCGTTCTTTGAATCATCAGCTTTGTTCTTAAAAATTCTGGCCATGCTTTTCTGGCAATTCCTGCATAGTTAGGATGCTTAGTATCATAATGGCGCTTCAATTTTTTGTCAGGTTTCAAAGATTCGATCGACAAAACGGCATTACAAATAAAACGTTGTAGTTTCTCTATTTATGCTGCATCTGTCAAAGAATGGCTACTCTGATCATTGGTCATTAGTTTTTTTCCTAACGCTCTTTTCACCTAGCCGATTCGTTTGGGGAGGCTATCAATTTCATAAACCTCACTTGTGCTCTTTATGAATGCGCCGAGCACGAAAAGTGGCATGTGGAGCGAATGTGTCCCAATGCCGAAAGTTTTTTTAAAATTTAGACACGGCAACAGTAGCATTTTTGATTGTTATTTTAACGAAATATGATCAGCATTTCAGTTTAAGACTTCAAAGTGTCCCCCAACCATTTATTTTTATTTCCACACAGCAATTATCGTAGGCTATTTTAAGTTAGCAACTCAACGAAATTTCTAATAATTTCAGTGCTGAAAGACATGTTATAGGCCTAAGCATTAAATAAAAGTTTCCTCCTATTGTTTAATTTGTTTAAATTTGCACACTGTCTTTTGGTAGCACTTTAAGCTGTCATCTGAACAAAATTACTCATGACTTCAGTGCCAAAGACGTGGTTCAAAACTTAATTAAATATTCCCTCTCTATTGTTCAAATTCTTTAATTGTGCACATGGTAATGATATATTTTAAGCTGCCATGACATATTAGCAAAATTGCTCATTATTGATAACGGAGGATAGCACTTTGGAAATTTATAATGATATCTATAAAGTATTTCCAAAATATTAGGGGAATTATAAGCTGCTCGGTTCCCACCACAAATTTTGGGGGACAGTCCCCTGTTCCCCAAAGTCTCAAAGTCTCCATCCCATAGGCCTGACTAGCGGGCAGCACAGATTCTTTGAGGAAATAGAAGATTTTTAAATTTAGAAGAATGGTAAAAATGGAATGTAACCTACATTTTAAAACCAAACTGGAAAAAGTGAGTTAACTACCGCAATCTATAGAAGAAATCATAGCAAAAGAGTAAGTAAAATAATTTATTTTAAGTTGTTATAGCATAGTGGATAGCGTTTAAATTACTGCTACATGTGTACATTTTTTCAAATTTCTGAAGGGTCCAGGCGACCCCTAGCAAATCGTCAGGCGACCCCCGTAGGGGTCGCGACCCACAGGTTGAGAACCGCTGCTCTAACGATTCTCACAGTCATCAGTTCACAGCTAAAGCAAGCTTGCTATCTGCAATTGCTTACAGCATGATTTAGCCATAGACACAAATAACATAGAGCAACTCTGGCTGAAGCATCTATATACCACAATATCAATCCACAGAGCGTAAACTCAGACGATTCAACATTCAATTGTATTTCTAAATGCGTATAATATTATCATTGATCTCACAAAAGAAAATAGAGCAGTTCAAGCACGTCCACAAGAGATTCTCAATTTTGCAGGAAGCGTCGGAATTCCAGTTCAGCAGAGGTCAACAGAGAATTGCCATTTGACGAAAAAACTTATCACTAGGACAGTGGATACTTTGGTCGAGTTGGAATATGGTTAATGCGATGTACTGGTTGCTTTCGACTGGTCAGGTTGTGCTGGTGAGCTTTCTGTAACAGAAACAAAACTCAACTTCTGCACTGGATGAAGAAAGCTTAAGCTGGAAAACTTCTTTCTTCGACACCAACATTTACCAATGGGTTGTTGATAGTAAGTAAGTAAAAATATTCTTGATTATACCACCAGCAAACGCACAGTAGTTTACAGAGGAAATAAATAATAGAAAACATTTATGCAAAGTTATATAACATTCGCATAACATTATATAACATTAGTGAACTCGTTTAATCTCCATTAACAACCATACAGCTCGCTCCCTGTCATAAAACCATTCTGAGTTCATGAAGAATTTTAAAACTTGACTTCCAATTTACCACATAACTTACTACCTATACTATCGTGTGGGGCGCGGTGGTGTAGTGGTGGTGTCGTTGCCTTGAAGTCGGAAGGTTCGAGGTTCGAATCCACCTCAAGTCGCTGCGTAAGGACCTTGGGCAAGTCCTTCACTCGCAATTGCTCAGCACTTCGGCGTGAAACTCCGATGCAGTGTCCGCTCTGCATTCGGGAGCGCCTCTGAGTAGAGAGCTTGAAGGGGCGCTATAACAAGTGCACATACAAACAAACAAAATGCCTAACACTGGCATAAAATGTAGTCCATAAACTCTGGCATAAAATGTGGCTGAAATATATATACACGGTGTTCGGAAAAAAACCGAACCTCTACTATTGCTGCAATGATTGATGTAAAAGTAGGAATTTCGAAATGACATTTTGCAGACTTATAGACAATTTATATTTACACATCATGGCCAGATTTCATCAAAATATCTCAAACAGAATAAAAGTTATATCACTTTTAGTGAGGCCACCCACCGTTTTTTCACGATACAAAAACGCGACGCAAAATTGACGACTAAATTGACGACTAATTTGTTAACTCCAATGCGCCCATCAATTCTCTTACCGCTCTTGGTTTTGGTTGCAGATTGTGATATTTCTTCAGCATAGCTCTCCGTAATTGATTATCAATCCATCGGGTTCGAATCCGAAGATTTAGGGCCATTGGCTTTCTCAATGAAACCAGAACAATCGAGCCGATCTCCTTTCATTCACGGCAAATCTCTTGACTCTCAGCTCAACTCTTAATTTATGCTCTCACTGTTTATCAGAGTAGACGTTGCTCATAGGATCTTGCTCAAGAGGTGTATGAATACACATTTTGTTTGTCATTGACACCTTGGCCATTTTCATTTAAATTTTTTTTAAATTGCATTGATTAATAGCAAAATTAATAATCTGACAGAACCCTTATTTACCAAATTGATTGTCATCTTGCTAAGTGACTTCTCAGTGACGTGCAATTACGCTGGTAACCTGTTTCTTTTTAAAATAGTAATAATAATGATCATCTGGCAATATGAAAGCTATTTGATAACAATTATTTGAGATGAGACGTAATAAAATCGTGTTTTGCTACTTTTTGCTGCGTCGCGTTTTTGAATCGTGAAAAAACGGTGGGTGGCCTCACTAAAAGTGGCATAACTTTTATTCTGTTTGAGATATTTTGATGAAATCTGGCCATGATGTGCAAATATAAATTGTCATTAAGCCTGTAAAATGTCATTTCGAAATTCCTACTTTTACATCAATCATTGCAGCAATAGTAGAGGTTCGGTTTTTTCCCGAACACCGTGTATATATGTGTAATTGAAATTATAACTCTATTTGACTTCCAATTGACCAAAATCCCACACTTAAAAGGAATATACAAAATGTCCGAATTTAGCTTAAGAGATTCCTTTTCCAATTTAGCAGATCCATCCTGCTTCGAAGTCCTACGGGCTCACCTCAAACTTGGCCAGAAATTCCCCGAAAATGCTGAAAAACTCCACACTGGTCATGTCCTTGGTATTTTCTCCAAAGTACTGAACGACACGATGGAATTCTTCAATGGCACTGGCATGTAGACTGAACAGTCCCTGCACTTCATCAGAAGCATGAGAAATGAAATGCTTCAACAGAGTCAAGGAATAACTAGGACAACCATCTACTTGCAAAGCACAGAATCACCAGACAGAACCGCACATGTGCTTCTGGCAAATTTATTTATTTATTTAATTATTTCTCGCATTTCTTATAGCACCTCTCCAGGCTCGCTACTCAGAGGCGCTCCCGACTACAGTGCAGACACTGAATCGGTGTTTCACGCCGAGTGCATAAGCCATTGCAAGTGAAGGATTTGCTCAAGGTCCATATATGGCAGTTTGAGGTGGATTCGAATCCTTGAATCGTCTGGCACCAAGACACTGAACCCATCACTACACCACCGTGCCCCACATTCATGATGTGTAGATGGGGCGGGAATCAGGCATCCATTCTTGCTGCTCTAATTTCATGGTATACAATTTCAGCAAGTTGTGCAGGTCTCATGGGAGTTTTTCAGTTGGTCAACATTACAAATAATAATAATAATAATAACGAATAATATTAATAATAACGAAGAAATTAAATTCCAAAGAATTTCTGGCAGGTCACAAGGCAGATCAAGAGTAAAACAGGCAGATGTCACCACTGTATGACTCATAAAGTCATAGCAATGTAAATCTGGGTCATCTCACATGTACAGCACTTTAAGCTTTGCCATTTTATTTCCAAGTTAGGAATTTCAATTAACGCTTCACTAATGAGCTGTATTGGTTTTACATTCATTATTTAGTTCATGCTTTTCATGAAAGTTTGAAAACTAGTCACTGATGCTAGGAATAGAGCAATGTTTTGTAACACAATAATTATTAGCACATTGATAAACCATTTCTTTTCTAAGTTTTGTTTCTAAATCCTGTTCATTGTAAAAGTAGATAAATATATTTCAAGAAATGTAAATATATCTAGCACGTAATTTGAGTTATCAGAGAAGGATACTTCCATGACATCATGAAATCGATCGTTGTTTCCAGCTCGCTGCTTCTGGTTCGTCATTTTGCTAACTGTGTTCGAAATTTCCTACAATAATGCACAACTTGATCATTCCCCAGCAACTCGTTTTCTTTTCTTTGACAAATTATAACACAGGCATAAAAGTCTACTTCAACACAATTAATTCAAGCGCAATCATCAAGTCTAGAAAGAAGTAAGTTCTTTGATGTGGTTGGCAAGAATTTTCACAGAAATCAATAAATCTTTGCTCCTGCTCATGAGTCTAAAGTAAAGTTATCCAGAGTCAGTCATCAGAGTGTTGGCACTAAAACTTGGCTCAATTATTTTATGGTAACTTGCCCGCATATAACTACTTTAATAGTAATCCAAATAAATGAAAGACAGTCATGGCTGGCTCACACCAATTTCTGCATTCTTTCCATTTTTATATTTTCATTAACCTTTCTGACCCTGTTCTTCCTCTATTAATTACTGTCGAAACACGGTATTTGTGGACAGTAATTTCTCATCTAGACTCCACATAACAAACCTTTTGAAAATATGTGTTCGTCATATCACGGCAGTTTCTCATTTAAAGTTTGCTCCAAGACAAGTCAGACCAAGTCAGACTGCTTTCATCAGGAACTTGCAGCCTGGGCTATATTAAGTGTCAATATGCATATAAATGACCTAATATATCCATTATCCAGTGTCAATTTATGCATATAAATGACCTAACATATCAACTGTCAATTTATGCATATAAATGACCTAACATCGAGTGTCAATATACACACATAAATGACCTACCTGTAAGACTTTCCGAAGTTCAGCCAGTTCCTCTGTTAGAAGCACATCCGAAACTAAAAACACAATCGATGACCGACTTCACTGTGAATTTTACTTCGATAAACCACCAACTTGTGAATTTTAAATGTATTCCTCTGTAGCTCCTGGAGTGTGCGCAAAGTTCATCATCAACCCACAAGACGTCAGAAATTGTCAGATTTTGTCTAACGGTCATATACGTCATACACATTTCTTCTTAAAGGTTCCATCCATGAGTAATTATAATCTCAAACTCCAAGTCTCCAACATCTCTAATTAACCAACTGGGATTAACCATTCCACTCTTAAGCACAAGAAATATCCATTCCCTTTGATTACAGCATGGAATGGTGCAAGGCTGTTTTTAAGGAATTTTTAGAACTGCACAACTCCTTCTTTCCTTTCCCATCTTCCATGGTAAATTACTTCCTATCGGAGGACAATGACCTTTTTTAATAGTTTTAACTGTACAGAAGTGCTTCTACAACTGTACAAATCCATTTAGAACTGCACACTTTGTGTACAACTGCACGTTAAAAAAAACCTGGAATAGTGTGTTCAAGGTATATCAACCTCCAAGAGTCTTGGTAGGGTTGATGCAGAACAGGTTAGAAGACATTTGTACAATTGTAGAGATACTTAGCATAGATTCGTGCTCAGCAATGTGAAATCAACACTTTGCTCGGTTGAACTTAATAAAATTTGTTGCCCATCATCTCCTGAATGATCTCAACAACGTAACTTAGCTAGTTATGGTATTAATGACATGTAACGCGTGTGATTACAATTAGGACTGATGTCCACTATGGATACATAGTCCACTCACCTTTGGAGGCATCAGCCACAGAAGGTAGATCTTCAGCCAGGTTAAAGACATCAGGAAAACGAGATTGAACGGCATCCGCCAAAACATGAAGGAAAGTGGAATCTCCATTGCTAGTCTTTGTCAAATCAAGCTACATATCAAATGGACGACAACAACAACACTTCAACTGTATTTAATTTCTAAGTATTCGATAAGATTCAGCTTTTGCAGGTATCTTAATCAATTAACGACGAGATGCATAAATTTGATTCCCAGTCACTAATAGCACCTACTCTTCATTAAAGAGTAAAATATATCTTGTAACTACATTGAGCACATACTCTTCATTAAAGAGTAAAATATATCTTGAAAACTACATCGAAATTCGATAGAGCTTAGGCACATTAAACTTACATAAGTGATCCTTCACACTATTCCATATTCTGATAATAAACACTTAAGCGAATTGAATGTTGATTTTGATAAATTGCAGCCTCTTCTAGTTGTAGTCGCAATTTGAAATTGGTCTAAAAATCCAAATGAGACAGTGGCTACAAAATGAGTAATATCAAGCAGAAGTCAACATCCTTAATTATCAAGGTTAAGAAAATTGGGAAACAACTTTGAACAATATAAATAAATAGAAAGAGTAGAGCATGCAAAGACATAATGAATGAACCTGTGATAAGAATCCGATTCTAAATCCTGATGCTTCACCAATTCGTGAGTTGCCTTTATTCATGAAATTTCCCATTGCCAGCACCAGCTGTTTATGACACATAGAAAAAGCAATGAGCAGAAGAAAGTCAAACTGTAAGAGCATTAGAACGGTTTAGACTTTAGAGGGAAGTATTCCGTAAAGTTAGAGTAATATATATGAAAGCTACAAAAAGGAAAGACCAAGAACTGTAATGGCAAGCTAATTTCAGAGCAACGTGAAAGTTAAGATGTAATCATAATTCTGAAATTTCCAAAACCCTACTTAAAAGTTAATTTCTGAATGAGCACTGTGCTATTTCAAAGTGGAGTTCCATGTCAGGTTTGCCATCCACTATAAAAAGGCAATGTAAGGGAGGTTTATCTAACCTTAAAAAGGACAACATAGAAGGGTAAATATAAAGCAAACAAGCCAAGTATTTACATAAATTCTGCTTAATATCATTCCATGTCTCCGTCTCTGTTACTGGCGGCAGGTTCTTTGTTCGACTGAACAGTACGTTCTTCTTCTTCCCAGACTCATTCCTCTATAACCTAGCACATAACTTTGTTTTTGTCAGTCCTGTGGTCTGGAACAACCTTCCTCAAACCGGAGATGAGCTAATTAGCCCATCTCCTTCTCAATTTATCAAGCACTTGCAGTCTATTCTCTTTGAACAAGCGTTCTCCTTGTCAATTCGGCAATGCTACTGATAGGTTTTCCTTGAAGTTGTGCTTTACAATTTTCATTTATGCTATGTTGGTCATTAGACATCAATCAATGAGACGATATACAAGCCATCTACAAGAAGACTGAAAACGATTACACTTCCTGCTAGCTTATTCTACAGAGGTTTCACTTGCTTGCATCAGCTGCATGCAGAGTCTTCTCAAAGGGTGTTGGCCATTGGATTCAAGCATCTCTCTGCTTAAGGTCTAAACATAACATCAGTTATACAGGAACAATGTAACGCTGCTATGACATGCAAATAACTCATATAAACGTGTCAGAATAAACCTCATCATCATGCAGACCTCAAGGATTTTAGCCATCTTCTTGCTCTCCAGCAACTCCTGTGACGCTTTCTTCAGACAACGCAAACTCTGAACAATTGACAGAAAACACAAACTTGTGAACAATCGATTAGCATTTTCAGTGTATCAGTGAATAGCGCTATATGAATGAATAAAAACAATCACTATATGAATGAATAAAAACAATCACTATATGAATGAATAAAAACAATCACTATATGAATGAATAAAAACAATCACTATATGAATGAATAAAAACAATCACTATATGAATGAATAAAAACAATCACTATATGAATGAATAAAAACAATCACTACATGAATGAATTAAAAAACAATCACTATATGAATGAATAAAAACAATCACTATATGAATGAATAAAAACAATCACTATATGAATGAATAAAAACAATCACTACATGAATGAATTAAAAAACAATCACTATATGAATGAATTAAAAAACAATCACTATATGAATGAATAAAAACAATCACTATATGAATGAATTAAAAACAATTTCAAAAACACAAAATTTAAAGCAAAAATATATGTAAATCGATATTATTATTATCAACACTGGAGAAAGATCATCTACATTGAAAAACCAAAGGGGATCAAACTTCCAACGGCAATCCACAAGGAAGATCAGAATAGGCAAGAACAATAAAACTGGGAAAAATGCGAACCAACTCATGCATGTATGTTTGCATGATTATGGTAGGCTCCCAACTGGAATTAATTATACACAGTAACAATTTAATTAATCAAGCTTAAAACTGTCAGCAAAGATTTTAAATAACAACTTGAAACAGTGTCAGCTTTTAAGTTCGACCACTAAGTCATTTTAGTTGAATACGAAGTCTGTAAAGTGTACGATTGATTAGTTTGCAACGCAAACCTCCTTCACTTCCTGATTTTTCTCCGCAAAGTTTGCTTTAAATAACATGGCCTGAAGACGATGAAGATAACCAGGAACTCGACTGATCTGAAAAGAAATATTCCAACATTCACTAAATTATTACCAATGTTGTCGCTTTTTATGCCTTGTAATATTGAAGTGGCAGTAGTTCTAACAGCAGTACATGACTTTTATTGTGCCGGCCAAACATGACTTGCATTTGTTAACTGATCGCCTTTAAATAGTCTATCTGTAACATATTAGCTATGCTAACAATTGCAACAACATGACTTACATGACTTTTCATTGTGCTGTCAAAAAAGACAGAAATGCCTTATTTCACATTTTCACATGAATATACTAATATTGTATATTAGTCAAGAGTCAAGAGTCTTTCGAGATGTGGATTTGGAGAAGGATGGAGAAGGTGAGCTGGACGGAGCATATAACGAATGAGGAGGTGCTACAAATGGTTGGTGAAAAACGATCGCTAATAACAACAATAAGAGAAAGACAAAGGAACTGGGTTGGGCACGTATTAAGAGGAGACTCCCTCCTGAAAGAAATCATAGAAGGGAGAATGGAAGGAAAGAGAGGGAGAGGAAGACCGCGGCAAATGATGCTCGGATGGATGATGGTCAACGGATACAGCAAACTGAAGGAAAAGGCACAGCACAGAGAGGAGTGGCGTCATTGGAGGTTGGAACCTGCCGAAGGGCAGAGAACCTAAAGAAGAAGAAGTATATTAGTCAGCAATGCAAACTGCATTTCTGGGTCAAAATCTTACAAATTCCAACTTATCACTATAATAGACAATGGACGTTTTGCTCAGAAACTATGTGGAAATGTTGCCCACTGCATTTTATTTATTACACATGCAAAGATGTAAATTAATAGATGACACATGGGTCAGGGTCATTGGGTCATTAAACTGTCAGCGTAATGAATTACTATTAAGGTGCGACATAAATTCGTGTGTTGGACAAATCCAATTAGAATCAAACATGAATAATTTCATATAATTATTATTGGTATTACATTAAATGTGTTCAAGCATTGCGTTAAAGGGCTTTCATGATGTGAAACCCGGTAGCAGCATGTAAAAATACCATTGCAGATCATAATAAATCTCTTACCTGATAGATGAATTGATCAGCCTTGCTTAGGTCGTCCAACAGACCACGATATTCGTCGTACTTCTCCATCTAAAGAAAATCAGCAAACATTCTCAAATAGCATCTTCAGAAACAAATGCAATTGCACCTCATACTCCCAATGGTGACCATCAATGTATAATAATTGATAAATTACTGATGTAAATAGGGAACCCTGTCTTGCGGAACCACATGTTCCTTTGGGTTTACCTACTGACAACCTGCATACGAATTTGTAAACTGTACGCTTGTATTACTTTGTGATGGTGGCCAATAAAGAAGATTGATTGATTGATTAGGCTTAGCAACAAGAATGAACTCTATTAGTGGAAGCACAGATATTTATTCAGAAGTCTGACCTCTTCTGCATCTGGAGCATAGGCCAGCAACTGTTTGAGTAATTCTGGTGTTAAGACGCGTTCATCAAGGGCAAGAAGAGCCTGCTTGATGTCAACAACAGCCATCTTTGTGTGACCAAGTAGAATTGCTAAAATGAAAAATACAAACAAAAAACCATATTAAAAATCAAAACCTACAAAATGGAAAGGTAAGACATGGCAACAAGGTAACCATACATTTTCAATATTTTTTTATAAGTCGTCATTTAATTATAATAATGAGGAAGGGTGCAGGCAGGAACATGCCTTGATCCATGGTCTCTATGCATGAAACCACATGTTGTAGCCAGATTTCTCCGTTTATTGAAGATTTGGTAAGCAAGGCCTAGAGATGAGTTCAACACTGGTACAAATGCAAGATTACTTGGTAATGGCAACACCACTGATGATTAAGATGATAATAATGATGACGATCAGTCATTTGAACACTTTCTTAACAACCAATTTTTTCCTGTGCTGTCAGTGCCAACGACAAGCAACTGAAGCCACTTCAATTATGTTCTGGAATTGAAGGATATAAAAATTACAACTCAACTACAACATCAACAATCCAACCTTTACTTGCACACTCAGCATGGCTTATTACCAGAACTTTCATCTTAAAATCCAATCCAATCAAAGGACTCCTATATGGCCTTAATTAACAGTTGATTTGATTGAAACTGTAGTAAAAATAACAATCCTTTACAGTTCAGTGCTTAAAGTTTGGAAAAATAAGTGCCTGGACGCCCCTCGCCTTTCCAAAAGAAGTGCCTGGACGCCCATTACCTTTCCAGTCAGTGCTGGCCAATAAGTGGCAGGACGGCGTTCGGATTTTAAAATAAGTGCATGGACGCCGTCCATGACCGTCCAGGCACACTTTAAGCCTTTACTGAAGGTCTACATAAATCAATTAGATTAGGAAGTTAGAAGTCACAGGCACAGCAAGTAGGTATGTAAGTTGAAACAGACAAGTCTTAGTGCATATTAAAGAACTGACGGAATGTAACGTTCAGGATGATCAACAGTCAGCATCAGTTGCTGTCACTGAAACTGTAGGATAGAATCTCATGCTTAACAATTCAATGCGGTCTGGTAGGAGAAACACAAGATCAAACTGTCCGTTGATAAAGCACAGCACAAGTTTGTGTATGAAATTAGTCAAATTTATGGCACTGTAATATGTCCTCCATGGTGAGACACAACATGTCTGCATATGACCATTCAAACCATTGAGAGGGACTGAGGAAGGCGCTAGCTTATTTTTTGAATGATCTGAACTGGAAAATAACGAATTTCATGGTCCTGGACATGAAGTCAGCACATTGTAGCACTAGCCCGTTACTTTAAAGTTTGCGCTGATAGGTAACACATCATACGTGTAACAGAGGCACATGTGTACAACAACTGCCCCAAGGCTGTTACGCAGAGCAAAAAGCTGCAACGGCATAATCAGAATCATTGAGCTAATATGTTACAGATAGACTATCATGTTTAAAGGTGTTCAGTTAAACTCGATTTCTCGTTTGTTATGCAAAACGGAATTTATTGAATAAAATGTGAATTTTTACCAATGACCAATGTGTAATTCTTAAAATTCTTCTCTAAAATGTCAGCTAGAGGTTGAAACATCTTTGGCTGACGTTGGAAATAAAAACAGTTTCAAAACTATTATCACAAATTACATGCTTCAAACTGCTTCTCCTGTGCTGCACAGTTAAGAAATTACAAACATGGCTAAATTGGCTATATTATTACATAATTGCTAATAATAATTGCTATAATTGAACAGTCAATACACTCATGGGTGTAGAATTGGGAGATGTACTTGTGATGTGCCATGTACACAGATGACTGCTAATTTTTTTAAATAATCAACGTTCCTATATGATCTGCAAACTAGGGCTGACTTCTGCTCTGCTGAGCTAGAAAGTATAGATATACAGGGCGCACCAAAAAAGACCCCCCTAGGTTTTTTGCCAATATCTTGACCAAAAGTAAGAATTTCCGAATGAAATTTTACAGGCTTAAAGACAATTCATATTTACACATTATGGCCAGATTTCATCAAAATATTTCAAATGCAACAAAAGTTACATCACTTTTAGTGAGGTCACTCACCGTTTTTTGACGATTCGAAAACGAAACACAACAAAAAGTAACAAAAATACGATTTTATTAAGCCTCATCTCAAATAACGGTTGTCAAATGAACTTGGTAGTGCTTCACAACTTGTGTTCAATGTGCCCACCACCAGTGACAAAACTTCTTTTGAGTCTCTTTGCAAAGTTCTTGATGGACCCCTGATTAATCTGACAGATTCCTTATTTACCAATCTGATTGTCATCTATGATCTTGCTAATGACTTCTCAGTGACGTGCAGCTTCGCTGGTACCCTGTTTCTTTTTTAAAATAGTAATAATAATGATCATCTGGCAATATCAAGGCTATTTGATAACAATTATTTAAGATGAGACTTAAAAAATCGTGTTTTTGCTACTTTTTGCTGCACTACGTCTCTGAATCGTCAAGAAACGGGAGGTGGCCTCACTAAAAGTGGTGTAACTTATGTTCTGTTTGAAACAGTTGGATGGAATCTGACCACCATGTGCAGTTATGAATTGTCTTTAAGCCTGCAAAATTTCATTTCGATATTCTTACTTTTGGCCAAGATATTGGCCAGAATAATTAGATTGGTTTTTTTGTTACTTTTTGTTGCGTCGCGTTTTTTAACCGTCAAAAAACGGTGGGTGACCTCACTAAAAGTGGTGTAACGTTTGTTGTGTATGAAATATTTTGATGAAATCTGGCTATGTGTAAATATGAATTGTCTATAAGCCTGTAAAATTTCATTTGGAAATTCTTACTTTTGGTCAAGATATTGGCAAAAAACCTAGGTTTTTTTTGGGCGCACCCTGTATATGAAGCAAAATGTAGCTAAATTTCAAGTTATCAGAATTGCATCACAGTTGATAATTATGTATACAAACATCAATGCCTACGGAGTAGAAATCAGTCAAGTGAACAAGCTGAAATACCTGAACTGTTCTCTGACTTCAGTTTTATAGGTCATTTAATTCTTTGTATAGCAAATGCTGTACTTTTGGTGAATATGTTTTGTTGTAACTACGACAATTTAGATAACATTGTCTGTAACAAGTCATGTCTACTGTCTAGAATGTCTGTTACATTTTTAGCACCCATTGCAAACCTTTCCTCCTCCATGAAATTGATGCCGACAGCCCTTCTAACAGTGAGTTAAGCTCCTTAACGGCTTAAAGTATACTTACAGCTCTGCAATATGCAAAATTTTCGAAATCTGTCATAGAATTGCTGCATTGGAACACTTTGTGTATTAAATAACATTTAAGTCTGTGGCTTTTCTAGAGGGTTGTGTCTTATCTAGAAACGCTTTTCACATGATAAATTATGTCATCAGAATTCCATGTGTTTTTTTCTCGAAAATACCAGAAGCGATTACATTTTTGTTGTTTTGTAGTTTCTTCTTGTATGTGCCACCAATTTTTGGTGATTAAAATATTGATATAATAGAAATGTAATGCCTTTAGGAACACTCAACACCTCTTACTGGTTCTTGAAACTACTGTGCATATAATAATATTATAACCTAAAAATAATAATGGTGTATTTGCATTTGATTATTCAAACACGGTTCACGAGTTCCTGCAATACTGTATGTTTAGAAACAAGTGTTTGGAGACTGACTGGTTGTGTATAATTATTTTACCATAGTTCTGCTGCAGTTATGGCTGCCAAAGTGCCAACCATCTGGTGGTTTGCCTGGGCAGAACCGGAATAGGCATTGCAATGTCCCATATTTCAGATAAACCCAAAATGTCCTGGAACTTGGTGTATTTAATCCCGAGAAACATCTCAGCACAAGTGAAGTTCATAAATATATTGAACATAATGAACTTTGCCCGTGCTTGGTTCATTATTCATTCATTGATTACGAGAACTTGAAAAACGTGCAGCTCTAATCGCAGTGCTTTACAACTATTTAAGTGGATACTTTTACAACAGTCTATAAAGTACATGCATTATTGTTTAATACTCTATGGTGATATCTTTATAAAACTGTAGCAAAACATTTACAAAATCAAAATAAATTTCTCACATTAATCAACGACAAGCAAGTGCATACATGAATAATGTTTCTGCAAAACAAATCAATTGGTGATATATCTACTTGCCGAATTGGTGATATATCTACTTGTCAAATAGGTTATATATCTACTCTATATTATAAGAAATACTATGGTGTTTAGCAGTTTCAGTGGTTTTTGCTACAACACTCTATGGTGATCTTACCACATGGAAAGGGATTTCAGTTACGACTCACACTCACATATGTTGTAGGCCTTCTTTGGGCTGAGAATGCTCACTTCAGTCTTACGATCCTTGAATGATTCGCCTGAAACAACGACTTAAACTTCACATCTGTTCCATTAATCAGTTCAAACAGAGTCACAGTGCATATGCAATGGAAGTCGACATTGCTCACGATTAGAAAGACAGTCAAACAAATGACAGAATCAGCATATGAAGGAAAGCAAAGGCATGGCGTCGCCTGAGAATTATCTTCGCATATCTCCAATTTTGTGAATTCCGAGATAATCGAGGTTAAAGTTTTGGTAAAATGTTACAGAAAAAAAATAATTTAGGCCAATAAACATAAGGCACAAACGTCACATTAAAATATCAACATCAGGGACAGTCGTGCTATTTTTTGATGTGACCAATACGATAGAGGTCTGAAAAGATAAGGCAACTATACCACAAAGAACTATAGCACAAAGGGTATAAAAATTTGGTAATGGTAGCAAAAAGTAGTAGGCACATAGTATGTCCTAGTAGCAATAGAACTCGAAATTGATCAAGGCTTACTTAATGTTGCTCGTTTAGTACTAAACTTCTGTTCTAATTCCAAATACTTGACGACATCTTCCAAGTCTTCTCCATCGCCAATCTGTTCAAAAGAAAGCAAAGCAATATTCTAAAATAAAATGTCCAGGCATTCTACAGTGCATAAATAGTCCCAGATTATTCTGACTATGTATGTACACGAATAGATATGTTAAAAACAAATACATAATTAAACTATATGGATTTGCACACAAAGTAAATCTTCTGCAATTTAAATGACATCCCATAGCTGAATGACCACTTTTGTGCTTTAGAGTACTGACATAACATAAACAAATGCTGTAAAATATTATACAGCATAATAACAGTAAAATTAATGTCTTCGGAGCATCATGCTGTTGCTAGAGTGGGTACCACAGTCAAATCATTCAGCTTTGGGATGAAGTCTACTGGGAGGAGTAATAAAATTATGGCAAAGAGTAAATAAGAAGCAACTAATGATGTAATCATCCATTAGTAATTGTGGTTGTAATTGGATGTTTACACAGCACTACTTCGAGAGAATTAATCCGAGAGACAATCCAAGTTATTTAAATGATGTCGACTATTACTAGGAAAACCAGTCCGCAAGCAATACTCTAATGAAGCTATTCAATATGTGTTAAAACTACTGCTCAATAAATCGCCCTTTATACAAGTGCATACAATTAATTCACTAGTTCCACATAACTTCAGGAGACTGCTTGAATTATAGCTAATTGAACTGATGTGCTAACTAATTAATGATAAAGTCACTATTCCAGTAGATGAAGTTATCTATAGCTGACCTTTGCCCAGACTGTGTTTTCGTCCACTTTCTCTAATTTCTCCCAGTTAATTCGCTTAACTGCCAAACCGTAAGGTTTCGAAGTATTGTTCTGAGCTGATACTGAAATAACAGAAAATCCTCCAGAAATTTAATCATTTATCGGCGACAATACTGGACTTACGGCCGTCTGATCATGGTTGCAAATTAAGATGTGATATTCAAATTGCAATAGACCTCCTTAAAATTCCATTAAAATGTACTAAGAAGATCGCTTTAAACATTCGCACTGCGTGTTTTAATACATTCATGCACAATGCACATTCTGTTCAACTTTCATCAACATCTGTAATGACTGAAAACTTGGGAAGCATTTGTCGAATTGAAATGGAATGACTCGACCCCATGGCTAAAAACAGGCAGTGGCTCGTTCCATCATTTGAAGTAGTGATATCTATAGGCAAGAGCAAAATTGTGAGAATGCCTTTTTGATTGGAGACATCTTTCCTTTCCCAAAAGATCACACCCAAACTGCAGTCTAAGACTACTGATATCAATAAAGCAAAATAATAGCATGCAAAAGAATTCTGCACAGACAATCCTCTCATTTCTCAAAGCATCTCTAATAAAGCTTCTCATTGAATATTGCTACATAAATAAGTAATTACACTTTCAAAAAAATATTTGGAACCTAAACACCAGTTACTGACAATTAACCAACTGATAAATGTTTAAGAGACTAATCCAACCAATAAGTGAGCAAATCTCAAGCTACCTGGTGGAGGTGGAGGCGGCGGGGGAGGAGGTGGCGGTGGTGGTGGTGGTGGAGGAACACCAGATGAGTTCTGTCCCACGTTACCATCATCAAATGTTCCACCGTTCCTTAGTTCTTCCTCGACAATATCGTCGAATGCCTTCAGAACGTTCTGCGCCTGAATCTGAAACGAGCTTGACCTTGAAACGTTCCTTGAAACGTTCCTTGAAATGTTCCTTGATCCCTTTCCGTCGGCAGCATCGCTCGCACTGCTCCGTCGATGGGACTCACCACTCGAACCTCTGGTGGGGACTGCTGCACCACCACCAGCTGCCAAACCCCGAAGGATGCTTCGGCTGGCCCCTGACGTCGGCATCCCTGACCCCGTCCTATCTGAATAGACAGACGCTATCTCCAAATCAATTGGACGTTCATCACCTACTTTTACTATCGTCCGAAAATCACCCGAAGGTGATGTACGCAACTGAGACGCCCCTGAAAAAGAATAATACCATATTCTGAACACGAAAGCTAAAGCATAGCAGGATTGCACATTTCTAAGGTTCTAGCATCTTTATTAGGTTGTAAAATGATGCAATATATAAACAGTTCAATACATGTATGCACACTCAAGGTACCACTGAAGTAAAACAACAAACAATTAGTCAACATGGGAAAAATAAAGTGTATGTTCTCTGCATTCTGTAGTGGACATCAATATAGCACGGTGTCTAGGAACTTCGGGTGAATTTCTCTATAACGGTTCCACAGCAAGGTATTGTAAACAAAGATAAAGTAGTAACGTTAGGTAAGGTAACTCAGTCGATCAATCAATCAATTTCTGTTTATTCGAAACATCAGTTACATATAACTAATTATTGGAAGATTTCATACAAGTGTGTTCACATTATATGCCATACCTAATCCTAACCACATCTGATTAGCACAGTGTATTTTGGTGTGATTTTGTTATAAAAAAAATAAGTCAACAGTCAATGTCAATGAAGTATCATCAAAATTTATCCCATTGCAGGAAAAAGATGTTGGTTACGTCATCGCTGTACCATGCAGAACAGAGCCAGAAGGTTGACCTGGTGAGTTGGTTGCTATGGCAGCCTGCTGAACAACATGTTGCCTTCGGTCAACTGCCTGGTGCAACGGAGTTGTCTGTGCAGAACTCTCTCGCACCATCTTCACCTTCGACTTGGCACTGTCTGTCGGACTTGGACGCGATATGTCGATGCTACCACCAATTAATTCCTGGTTTCGCTCGGCTGATCAAAAAACAGAAGAGTCAAGAAAAGGTCACGCAGAAGTAACAAAATAAGAGATGGTAGAGGTTATAAACTATGAGTTGATAGGTAATGACACAGCAGGACTAAGCGATACATGACAAGGTAAAGTAAGCAAGTAAAATATTATAGACATCTTTGGAGCTGTGCGAGAAAGAAAGGATAAAGACAGAAAAGAAAACAGTACAAAGTCACTTGAAAAGCTAGGGTAAGGCACGAGAAAACAACAGCGCAGGGCACAGAATGAAAGGTAAGACAACGTCAGAAAAGAACCAAAATTAGGCATCAAATGATAACGTAGCGTAAAGTATAGCAAAATTACTAAACAAGATGCTGGAAATCCTGGACTTCCACACAAGCATAAAGAACTGAGAGAGAAAGCACAACAATTCACATTTGCCATCTTTAGAAATTAACAATTTCTCATTTAAGGATATTTTTATGTTTATTTGCCACTAAGGTTGAAAACAATGAGAATGCGTTAAAAATGTTCATATTAACAATAATAATAATTTTTAAAAACACAGTGAAATAAGGTAAGTTCATATATGTCAGATGAGGTCAGCGCACCAGGAAAAGGATAAACTAATGATTGGTAACACAAAGGCACCGAAATATAATGACTGCCATGGATAGGTGGGGCACGAAATACAGATGAAAGTTGCTTAAGATGCACTAAGGCAATTTCAAGGTCGTCTAAAGAAAGCAAAACCATTGTGTGATGCTGAATGATCATTGATCCAACAAAAGATTACTTATGAATCCAAAGATACTCCACAAACTAGAATATGCAGAAAGATGTCAGTAGAACTAGATTTAACACAAAGAGCCAACAACCACAACAGCATCAAAGTACCAAACAAAACAGTCCAGAATATCCAGAAGAATACAGAAGTTTCAAACCTCTTACAAAGCAATACCGGTAAACTGAAATAAAATTAATAGACAGATAGCAAATAGAATGAAAAAGTTCACAAACTAACAAACAATTCAAGTTTGTAAACATTTACAAGTAATGTTAAATGCAGCATCATAACCACTCTGTTTATACTGTCACACTCTAAATCCAAACTTGGAAAATTATGACATATTTAATCCAACTGCATTAGAGTCCTAAAAATAATGATGATTCATGCATCAAAAAGAACACACTGTATATCAACATCTGCTCATAATGCTCATGGGTATGCTAAAACAGTGGTTCCCAAACTTCAGTAGGCCGCGGACCGGCAATAATTTTTGGTGAAGCTCGCGGACCGCTAACTTAGGCCTAATGGCCATGGCAGAAACAAAAGCGACCTAAATTATAAAAAGACTAAAATATAAGGCTGTTTACAATTAGCCTAGATTGACATTGTCATCGAAACCTTGTTTGTTTAAAATTTATTATGAGTATAGACTTTGCTGTTAAACGTTATTTGTGCAAGATTCCTTTTCTGCGATGCGTAAAGATGCGACGAAGGATGCTTTCAATGCGAAAACACTATAGGTCTGACCTTGGTGCTTTTAACCATATGCGTCTGCTGTTTTTCAGATTTGTTTGCTTACGTTTGCTCATTGTTTTCATTCAAAGACATTTGTTTATATATTAAAAATTTTAAACTAACAGTTTGTTTGCTATGTTAGACAATTTTTTAATTCTGCATCCAGCGTTTACTAGGACTAGGTATAATTATCGCTCACCATGGAAAAGATCAACATAAATTAGCTCGAAACTGACTGCAGTCATCGATGTAGTCAAATTTAGAATCAATTTAAATTGTTTGAATTTGCCATCTGACAAGTTAAAAAATAAGGTTCGTTGATTTTCAAATTTTTAAATATTAAGACAGAAATGTGAATAAATTTTGGACAGTACTTCGAATAATTTCACAATTTAAAACAAATAAACTAGGCCTAATAACTACAGTTTATTTTTATTTTTAACTCTTCTCCGCGGACCGGCGATCGTACCTCCGCGGACTGGCGCCGGTCCGCGGACCACCACTTTGGGAACCACTGTGCTAAAATATATGATCTTGTAAAGTGCCAGAAGAGAAACTCTTGGAATACAAAGTTGCACGCAAATCACACGTTTTTTCATTTATACCGAATCATTAATTAAAAGCAACACTTTATTTCCAACGCTTATAAGCCATTGTGAGTCAAACAGATGTGTTCAGATCCACACACAGTGTTTGCCATGGGACAAGAGAGAACAACGCTCTGTAATGATCATCCAACAATAGTCACATATGAACAATAATGAAGACCCAATCTCACACATGTATGTTCTAAAAAATTCCAAACACTTTACTACAATTAATCCCCAAAGAAGGCCAAACTAAAACTGAAAAATTTGGATTACCTCTAACATATTAATAATAATATTACTAATAACAATTAGTAGCACAGTAAGAGTAAGCCATACATAATAATGTTATGTTAACATGCAGACATCCTCTTGACTGCATTCAGTGGACTCTTCAATTCTCTGCAAAAAGGCACAGTTGTTCTCTTGGGCTAATCCGCCTGTAAGCTGCTTTAACATAACATGGGTTTTAAGTGGTTCAGAAGACACTGGGTCTGTGTTAGAACCACTGCAAATTAACCTGGAACATCTAGTAGCCCAATTTTCCTAGTTTCCTTTTAAATGCTGAGACCGTGTCCACCGACACAGTGCTGTCATCCAAGCCGTTCCACATGTCTACAACTCTAGCACTAAAGAATTTCTGTCCCAATGTTCCTCTTGGCTTCTTAAACAATTTGTACCTATGACCCCGAGTTGCTTTGTTTGGTGCTAATTCAAAGAATGTCTCCCAACCTAGTGCTTCCTTTCCAGTAATGATCTTATATGCTTCAATTAGGTCTCCCCTGCTTCTCCGTCTCTCCAGTGTTGTTAGCCCACACCTCTCCAACCTCTCTTCATAGCTCAAATCTTTGTAGCCCCAAATCATCTTCGTAGCTCTTCTTTGCACTTTCTCCAATTTTTCAATGTCCTGTTTCAGGTATGGGTTCCATGCCTGAATGCAGTATTCCAACTGTGGCCTAACCAGTGATTTATACAACCTCAGTAACGTGTCCTTGTCTCTAGTAACTATTGTCCTTTTTATCATGCCTAATGTTGAATTTGCCTTTTTTGATGCTTCCGCACATTGCCTTGAGGGTTTTGCACTCTTGTGCATAATCACTCCTAAGTCCCTTTCTTCCTCGCTAACCCTCAGTACCTTACCTCCCATTTCATATGCAAACTCCTGGTTTCTTTTCCCCATATGCATCACTGAACACTTTTCCAAATTAAAGAGCATTTGCCAGTCCTGCGACCATCTAAACATTCTTCGTAGATCTTCCTGTAGTATCTCTGCTTCTTCTTCATTACCCACTGCTCTACATAGTTTTGTGTCATCCGCAAACTTAGAAATTTTCGATAGAACCCCATCATCTATGTCATTGATGAAAAGTACAAACAACAGTGGCCCCAACACTGATCCTTGTGGCACTCCACTTAGCACTGCTGCCCACCTAGAATGTTTATTGCCTATTCCCACCTTTTGTCTTCTATCTGAAAGCCAGTTTTGAATCCACTTGAGTACCTGCCCACTAATCCCACATGCTTGCAACTTTTTAATTAGTCTTTTATGGGGTACTTTATCAAATGCCTTTGCAAAGTCTAGGTAAATCACATCCACTGGTTTTCCCTCATCTATCTTCTCAAAGACCTCCTCAAAGAATTCCAACAGATTTGTCAAACACGAACGTCCCTTAGTAAACCCATGCTGACTACCTTTTATAATATCATGTTCCTCCATGTGCTTAACTATGTTATCCTTAACAATTCTCTCCATGACCTTACACGCCACACTGGTTAGACTGACTGGTCTGTAGTTACTTGGTTCACTTCTGTTTCCCTTTTTAAACAATGGCACTATAAGGGCGTCCCTCCATTCTTGTGGAACCTCACCGCTCTGTATCGATTTATTGAAGATCTGTGCCAATGCAAGGTACCCTTGTAATGGCATGGCCGTGCAATCGTGCCACATAAATTATCGTAATAATTATTATTATTAAATATATAATTATATTATAATTATAATCATTATTATTATTATTATTATTTTTTTGCCCTGAGGTACTTCGTTTCCCCAGGGACTTACGAGTTTATAAAAGCAATGCATCTGGAACGATTACACCTCATCCATATCGGGCGTGGGTCTGATGAAGGTGCCCCTAAAAATTAATCATTATTATTATTATTAATTATTATAATCATTATTATTAATTATTATTATTATTATTATTATTATTATTATCTCAGGCAGACTACCTCTTGCTTGCATTCGAATGACATTGTTGTTATTGGCATTCTCTGGTCTGGCTGCACGATCCATAGAATTGGCGCCTGTGCTTGTCATCAGCTGCCTTGAGGCTGGAGTCCTCTTTGATTGGTCAACGGTAAGACTACGCCATCTGGGGACAGGAGGATCAGATCCATCACTCTCATTGTTTGAATCAGAGTCGTTAAATGTACCATTGGCAAACCGTTGGGAAGTCTGGCCTTTCAGGAAATGTCGTCGCCTTCGTTGAGGTAGAAGATCTTCATCCGAAGAACCCTGTAACAGTAATTAGTATCCAGATGCGCTAAAATAAGTTCTCTATCCACACAAACATGCATATACAGGATTCTGATAAAATTTTGTCTGTTTAGAACTATTTCTTATTTGCGAATTACAGTTTGAAAAACAACTTTCAGGCCTCATACCAAATTTTGGGTCGACTAGTAGTAACACAAACAGTTTGATCATTTTACCTAAACAGTGAACGAATCGCCTTTAAGCCTGTAAAACTTGATTTAAGCTTCTTGCTTCTGGCCAAGATATTGGCAAAAAATGTAGGGGATAGCTTTTGGCCTGCCCTGTAGATAAATACAATATACCGTAGACAACATACAGTATATTTGTTTACTCACGAAAGTTTTCTGTCTTCGCTGTTTTGAAGCAGTCTTCATTTTGCCTTCAACATATGAATAGAAAAAAGTTCAGCAACAAATGCTACTAAGTTGGTAAAGAATATAAAAAATGGCTTTTGGCCTGCCCTGTAGGCGTCATCAATTCATTCAGAGGACTTAAGTGGCACCCCTCCAAGATACCTCAAGCCCAACAATAGCAATAAAGAAGTTTTCTGACGCTTGCAATCTGTGCATTCAGAGCACCTAGTTGAAAGAACACACAGATCTCAACGAAGGCTATTTAGCGCAGTTGGTCCAATCACGGAAAAAGCATGACGTTGTTCTTAGAATTGCTGGCAAAGGGAACAAGTTCACCTCAAAAAGTAGAACAAAGTTTTCCATGGCCAGTCAAACTTGAAGTGGGGTAAAAACAATGTGTAGTTACACCTCATTCATATTTGAGTAGAAATTCAAAAATTTATCTGGCACACAAAGCAAACTGAAACATAAAACCCTAATAATGCAACTACCAGCACAACCCAGATTTATATTATTATTTATTCAATTTGCACAAAATAACTGCCTTGAATAAATAATAAATAAATCTGCCACAGTAGTTTCCTCAAACTAACAAGCAATTTAAAAAGTCTTACCTACGTTGAAACCTTTCTCATATGAAACATCACCTCTGCGTGGTGTGGCAGGAGAAGAACCTTTCCAGGGTGCTTCCGAAAAATGCCTAGATGACTCAAGAGGTTCACCTATAGTTTAAAAATACTAATCACAGTTAAAAAACACACAAAAGATAACCAAACAAAATAAATTCTGAAGACAGGAAACTTTTATTATTACAGGTATTTATTGTGATGATATTGTCATATTATTATTATTATTTATTTATTTATTTTTTAAATTGCCCCGAGGTACATATGATCCCTCAGGGACTTACACCCTAATTGCTATTATTATTATTATTTTTTATTTATTTTTATTATTTTTTTTCACTTTTTTTTTACTCGAGGTACATATGATCCCTCAGGTTTTTAAAAGCTATCCTAAGATAAAAATTCTGGAACTACCGAGCCTCGTCCCCACTGAAGTCCACAAATGTGTCTCTGAAGGCCACGGCATTAAAACGTTTGGTGCAAATGGAAAAGCGTTGGAAAAGGTGGTTTGTCTCGAGTGGGTCACCAGAAATTGCTGTTATACGGCGGCCAACCTCGGCGATAAAATCAAGACCTGACTGATTGATTGGTCGCAATGACTAAATGGCAATGGGCACAAATGTTATACGATTGGTCCGAGTGACTCAATGGCAATGGGCACAAATGTGTGCGATGAAGGGAGGCCAGAGTATTTTGCTGTTTATGAACAGCGGCCATCTCAGCGACTCCCCCGGCCATTGTCGAAGTCCGATGGAGATATGAAGCAGCACAATTATGGACATTGGTCACATCCCAAGTGATGTATTTTCCTGCTGCCCATGGAACCAGCGTGGCTCCATCTGGTCGCTTTCTATCGCTGCGAAGAAGCCCAGATGGTTCCTTTGAACTGGGAATCTCTGCCTTTAGCATAGCTCTCCATACTATATCATTGATTGCAGAGTGTTATTATTATTATTATTATTATTATTATTATTAATTATTATTATCATTATCACATGCTATTTCTTTAGAAAAAATTCTGGTCATATCATTGATATTTATTATTTATTATGCAATCTTTCATAAATTATTAAACTCTACTTCTATATGGCAAAGCATCAATAACTGATGTCACTGAGCGCACGACCATACAAAAGAATATCAAAGACTTAGTTGAAGTCCCTACAAAATCAGCTTCAGGTTGGTTCGAACGTGCACCATCCATGTTACAAACAAGTGTTCAAATCAGCTGAAACCCTTGCATGCATTACCATGGCCTTCAAGCCGTTGTCCTGTATTACTAAACAATTAAGCTAAAACAATATTCTAGTCAGAATTGTCACATTAATAAAATTTTCAATTTTGACAGTCTCACACCTCTTCGAATATTTTAAGTGGCATAGAAGAAATGACAGTTGACTATGCATAATATAATATGTCAATGACCAGTCAGTGACTCTTCTGGTTTACTGTGCATTGCTTTGCTAACTGATGTAATTTCTAGTTCTCCACAACATTTAACATCACACAGGACAGTGCAGTGATTTGCTTGCTCTTCGAGTAGTTCCAAATAAATGTTCAATTACAACTGCAGTCACAATAATAGAGTGGACAAAGATTTCGTGTTTCTCTAGTTGTTCTTGAGGCATCACAGTCATTGCCCATTGAAAATATAAACGCATGCTAGAAAATGAGGGGAAAAGCTGGCAAAGTAGCGGCTGCCTGCAATATTCAACTCAGGTTATCATCATCATTTTCCAAAATGATGTTACCTACACAGTGGAACATAATTAATGAACTAGATGTTTATGTTGTAAAGTTCAAAGTTATATGCTTACAATTCAATCAATGCAACTGATGGTAATTCACAGATGGGTAAAGCTAAATTATTCCATGCACTAGGAAGGTCAATGTGTGGATTCAAGGTATCTGTACAATTCTGAGTAAAACAAGCACCTGCAGTAACGAATATTTGGTTAACAAAACGAACACAGACTCTGTTTGCAGGTAAAACGTACCTGAGGCACCTGGAAGGAACGGAATCACCTTCTGACAGTATTTCTGGTCCTGTACCGGTAGTAGAGGAATGATATGATGCCAAAGAACTCTCTTTGATGGAGTATCAAGCAATTCCATGACATCCTCAAGCAAATGATTGACATTCCTATAGCAACAAAATTACAAATGCTGATCACTGGTTAAGTAGCCTCGTAACAGCTGCCTTGGATGCTTAGAATCATTCAATTGCATGACAAATGGTCACAGAGATTCAAGTATCGCTGAGCATTTTCAGATTTTTTTGACAATCCACTATTGAATGTCTAGACACACACATACATACACATAAACAAAATTATATTCATACAGACATATGAACAAACATATGTATACACATACTGGTACCTACTGAGAATCTACACGTTGCAAGCGTGAACACATTCAGTCACCATTTTACATAAACAATTTTAAGCTAAAATTACATTATCCATCTATTTATTTCATATTATCATTTACCGTATCCATTTAATTTTGTATATTTCATCCTGCCACTACCCTGTGACAGCGCCAGTCCCAAGCTAGACGATTTGAGGAGGGTGATGATAATCATCTTGAACCCACATCTTACAGTGTGTTGTACGAAGCACTAATTTCATTATAAATAAATGCAATAATCAAACAGCAACTAACCAAAGATAAATTTTTAAACTTAATAAGTGAGCAACTTTGGTGAAAACCTGAAACAGATCAGGTGACAACAGCCTACCACGGTTGCTAGTTAAAGTTCACACAGCAAACTCAAATCCACAATCATCAGAATTCAACCCCACCATGCAACAGAATAAACCACCACTCTGTATAAATAAAACTCTTCTATGTGCCAATAATGCACATTTTCAATTCAGCCTACTGCCATGTTGCAGCAACATAAATTCTCCAGTCAGAATTACAACCTAACATGCACAGCAAGCCTCAAACGTTGTCACCTTCGCTCTTCGTATATCTGAAGAGCTTTCTTGAGCTGCGATCGTTCCCTTGAAGTCAAGAGGAAACCAAGTTGATGTCGAAAGGATGCGGACAGTCTGCCAGAATTAAAATGACCAAACGACTCAGCGAAACTCTCCTGGGAATCTGTTATTCGAATTGTCAACACAGGAAAATTATGTGTACGCAGCTTACATCGAGTCTCGGGTTTGCATAGATTTTATTAAGTGTTAAAAATGTTCCGACATTAGTTAAACTGTCACCAATTTCCATTTAGGCATGGCCTTCCTGGCAACGTTCCACTTTAAAAACTTTCAAATTGCACAATAACAATTAAGCAAGTAATGTACCCCGAATTAAGTAATTTATCTGATGCCACTGCAATTATTAATTAAACAGAACATGTAATTACATAAGAGTCTTCGACAGGTTTTGAATAGTGCTATAAAATGTACGGCTGAATATTCATGTAGGGTCTTTGTCCTACTTACTGACTATTGGTGACCAGTCATTGACTGCAAAACAATGCACAATACCTATACCATGGGCTCATGGCTAACAGTGAAATATCATAAGAGAGAGTAACATGACTGCACAGAATAACTGATTCAAATATGTTGAGCCATTAACTGAAACTATAATTATTCAACTGAAATTTTGACTGACTCCTGACTAATGCTGAGTTTTTAATCGTTTAAATTCTTACCACTTGTCAACTCATCTTGGCTGTGGTTTTGATTTCTCCTCATCTTCATCAAGCTGTCAGTCTTTCCAGTTGCAAACAATTCTAAAATATCAAAGCAATTTAGGCATTTGTCTCAAAGAATGCAAACTCTACTACAAATGCCAATTCAGATCATAATACAAGTCTTCTGTTCAAAACGATCAGTAGTTCTATATAATATTTTAAAAATGATGCTGGTTAAGTTGTAGAAATGAAAACAAATTCTTATGTATGGTTAATTATAAATCTGTCCAAGTGATACAGTGTCCATTGACAAAAGCACAATGTCAACTTTGACAGCTGCATAGTGTCATGGTAACGCCATGAGCCGTGTCATGGTGCTCTACAAATCATTGTATTAACATCATTGTTATCAGACAATAAATGCTATTGCAAGTTAACAGTTTCTATAATTTACCAAACTATATGCAAGCAGTAATAATTTATATCGATAGTTATGCAACAACTGGACAACTGTTGCCTTTCAGGTTGCGTTCATCGGGTACAAGTCTTTTATCTGAACCTCGATGCAAAACAGTTATGGGCTTGCATGCCTTCCATGCTTCTGCACCCAGGGAATGGAATCGGCTTCCGCTCTCTCTTCGAAGCTCAATTTCACTTCCTTCCTTCAAAAAGCGGCTAAAAACTTACTACTTCTCCTTGGCTTTCACGCACATGGATATCTAACTGCATCTTCCTCTGGCGGCTGACTATCCGCGCCTCAGATTTATTTCGGTGTGACCTTGCGTGCGTTACAAATTTATTTATTTAATAAGACTTTTCTTCAATAGCAACTGCACAATATTATGATACACAAGGCAGTAATTGATATTGACCTCTAGTTAAACACTAATCAACATTTAGTAATGATTTGGAGAAGTTCATAGACAATCCAAAATGAATATGTCAAGAGAAGCTGGAGGAAAACCATGGTTGCTAGAAACCCAGGTTTTGCCAATTTCCACAACACTGCCAAACAGTTGATTATGCAGAGGTGATGATTGAGGTAAACTAGCAAAATGTACTGACCGGCAAGTAGATATTTAGGGATACCGGCATTTTGTATAACGTATTTCTGGTGGTCTTCAGACAGCCGAGGTAAAAGATGTTTCCAAAGTGTCTGCTTTGCATCAGTGTCTAATATCATCATCATGCGATCAACCAGCTGAGAAACATTTCTATAACATCGCATAAAAACAAAGTATTAACCAATGAATATGTCTAAATCTAAATGCAAATGCAAACAATTTTATGTAGTGACCAAGTGGCCTCAAACTCTTGCTCATTTCTCAATGAACTGTTTGGGTGAGATACTTTACCACCACCTCAATAAGACGTCAAACACCAATTTTACATGACAATTGCAGTTTTACCTCATGATGCTATTTGAAACTGTCATTTCACATAGCAGGCCATGCATATAAGTAAGTAAGATTAAGTAAGGCAATCTCATACATGTTGTGCCAACATGTTAAAAAATTTGAGACTCCCTTACCTACTTTACTTTGTTGCCTTAAATAATACGCTGTATTATTTCATAACATTGCATTAAGTTACAATAAATCGCACAGTATTATGTCACATTCCACTGAATGCTATATTACATTGCATAAAATTACAAAACACTGCATTAAGTTACAATAGATTGAATTGTATTACATTAAAATAATTGTATTAAATGTTGATTTACATTACATTGTATTACACTAAACTGCATTGCATGCAAGGCTTTATTCCAGGGCAAAACAGAATGTCAAGCTAATCCATTGTCTGGCCAGGATACTTCATGATGCCATTTCTAAAAAAAGATTTGCGTAGTTGATTGCAGTGCCTCATGCCGATATAAAACATGACCCATCTACACAAAATCAATTGAAGTTCAAATATTAAGTTTCATGAAGGTGAGAGAAAAAACAGAATTTTTCTATATTTACAGATTATTACAGATCATGAAAAATATATATTTTGTACAAAATCCTAAAAGTTTAAGAAAGAGCAACATTGAAGAGTATTATTTCGATTGCATACAAGTTGCATGGTGTTAAATGTTATACAAAAGCACTGGCAGTAGGCCATTTACGAGTTTTTGCTTGCTGCATTTTTTGGCAGTAATAAAGCAGCTCTTTCATAGATAAATTCAATTAGAACTGAGATAGAATGACAATTTTAATGTCAATGCAGGTGTTTCTATTTAGTTCATACAAAAAAAATTAAAATTTGACTTAAGACTTGTTTGTAGAGATCGGTGAAAAATAATGACAATTCTGCCCACCGCAATTGGTTCCAGAGCATCTTTGAAAATACACCTGGAATGAGGTGCTTAATAAATTACCAAATAAATACATAAATAAACCAGTTGTGCAAGTCCACCTGTCTTCTCTGAATTTCATAAGTGTCCGCCGCATGTGGGCCTTCTCTCTGCCAGTCAGCAAGTGGTTCACTTGGAGCTGGAACGACTGTTCACCGGAGTCTCGACTCCCCTTCATATCTGGAAGCCAGCCCACGACCCGCTCAGGACTTGAATCCGAGGATGCAGAGGACGCAGATGAACCGCTCCAGTTTACCACTGCAAATGGAAAAGAACTATGTATACTTACTTGCACATAATCTAAGCAGTTACACAAAATGCTCCAACATGTTCAAATTATCATTGACTTGCGACTATGATCTTTTTTATAGGCATAATCACATTGGGCGTCTTTAACACCATTTCTCCGACTCCAGGATTCTGAAATATTTCCGTTTAAAACTAGTTTTTATGTACAGATTACACTTTGAAAGATGACTATCAGGCCTTACAAGTGCCAAACTCTAAGCAGTAAGACCAACAGTTTTATTATAATCTGACCTAAACTGTGAATGCGGGCAGTTGCCAAAAAACAGCTTTTTTCCAAACTGTTTTCTCCTTAAACTACTACAAAGTGACTCACAAGACAATAATGGGTCTACAGTCAGAATCCGAAATAAGTAATCATAAACCGATGCTGCTGCAGGTGACATTTATAGACCTCAAGAATAAACTCAACAGAGGCGCTCCTGACCCAAACCAGAGACATTACAATCCAATAAAACAGACTTCAGACACTTGCTAAACTGTGGAAAGGACAAACTAAGGAGCTTCAGCCACACCTCTGAAAAAGGTGATTTCAGATGGTGGCCCCAACACAGGCAAAACAATGTAGTACCCTCACTTGTGCTGCATGCAAAGACATGGTAAAAATCCACAAGAATTAGTAACAATTACTGTTTTATGCCATTGAGTCTATAAAGGAGATGATGACGGCATGCGGTGAAGGAAGGAGAAGACGCGGAAGACCAAGGAAGAGGTGGATGGATGAAGTACAGGAAAAGTCTGGAATGAGCTTGGAAGAGCTAAGAGAGGCGACAATAAACAGGAGACAATGGAGAGGATACATCATGACTGTCGCCAGAGCTCCAAGAGCTGACGGCACCAGGTGACCAGGTGACTGTTTTATCAAAACCATTTGAAGAGACAGTACATAATAAATCATCATTATTACTACAATTAAACGTACCATCTTGATGTTCAGTAAGTCCTTGAGAGCCTTGGATTACTTCAAGTCTAGGACACTGTCCACTATCTTGCAGCAACTTAATGAGATACTCATGACTGCACTTTCTGCATCAGATAAGCAGAACAAAACAGGTCGTGATGATTACAATTAAACTGATGAAAAAAGACTAACTATTTTGAACTTAAGTTTACATGTCTGTGTAACATGTTTCGTCACAAAACAATATATTTAAAAATACACAGTGGTAAGTAAATCTAAAAAATGTAAAGGAAATGTACAGATAGGATCAACATATTAAAAGGGGTTGAAACAGTAGCATCACCAGCTGATTAATTATTAGTTAACTTGACACATACCACATACTGCCCCATACTCTCATGGCATTTTTTAAACAACATGCTTCGTACTATTAATCTTCTCTCTGTGTTGCATACACTTATAACCTGCCACCTTGTACCTCAGTCTGGCTATTTTGCAATGTTCCAAGTCTATGCTAAGAGTAAATGACAAGGTTAGTCATGGAAAACAGTTGTTATTTCAGTCTGATACTGCCACACTAATACTTCTACCAGGACTATTTATACAAGTATGCAGCAGCATTACAATCTCTCCTTCCTGCTCCATGCACTCACTGGAATTGAAAGAAAGAAAATTTACACTATTTTAAAAAGTAACACTTTTCTGAGTTTTGTACAACATGACATTTGTCACTGTGGCAAAAACAATAAATCAATTATAGCTACTCAGAAGAACAGTTTATCCTGAAACCATTGTTGTCCGCATATGCTAAGTTCCCAAAATTCCTCATGGCAGTACTGAGATCAGGGCTGTACTCAGAACTTTTGATGTGAGTACACGCTGCCGCCGAAAAATCACTTGGTCTTATTGAGGTGGGTATACGCTGTATATACCGCGTGCACGCTGGTTTTTTGAGGTGAGTATACGCTGTCAATTTTTCCCGGAGGTGAGTATACGCCGTATACCCGCGTATACCCTTGAGTACAGCCCTGACTGAGATCACTTGATTACACTACATTAAACTTGATCAGATAACTATACTCACATTACATCACACTACATTCGATGAATGTGATATCGTATCAGATTAGATGAACTTATGCAGATAAATAGGTTCAATAGGTTCAATGGGTTTTTATTATTAACCTGACATCAATGCCATTGAGTCTAATGATACCATCCCCTGGTCGAAGTCCTGCCCGATCGGCTGGGCCTCCTGTCAAAACGGATTCTATACACACCGGGCTGTGACCACGAAGCACGAATCCAAAACTCCCATCGACTCTGTCTATGGTAAAGATTCTGCAAATGTTACACAAACATTGTGAAATACACAACACTATCGCCAGTGAAAGAGCTGGTCTCCCTAGCACAACTTAAGTATATATCATGGAAGTTACATTACATAGAGAAGAAAACATTTTACATCGCATCCAGATAAATGGAGAATTTCTTAAACTAGTACCACCGGTCCACATATGTGGACCATTGCTAATAAAAATTGGTTTTGTTATTGTGGGCATATCATGCACGTAGAACCTTTTCAATGTCCAAATACAATTATTTCAAATTGAGCAGCACTATAATCTTTCAAATGCACGACAGACGAACCTAGCGGTGTTATTTTCATACAAAAACTCAAACTAAACTAATTAGCATTTCGTTCACAAAAACTAACAGGAGAACAAAAAGCAAATTTAAACAAAAGGTAAAGGAAAATGAAAGTATGACTGTGTTGAACAAAACAGAAATTTATGAGAACAATGTGGAAATATTGAACTAAATCATGTGAAAGTTCAAAACCTGGCAATCCATTTCAAAACTTATCAACAAAATCAAGACCAAGTTTTTAAAACTTAAGACCAAAACCAGGACTTCTTGTCTCAAGACCAAGACTTTTAAAGTGAACTCAATACCAAGGTATACGTGCATTGGATAAAGCCACAGAAAGAGCGATACCAGTGGCATCTGGCGAATGTAATCATCATCAGCAGCAGCAGAAAATTTCAAGACGTAGCCTACATGAAGTCACCATCCTAACTGGGACTAATATCGACATTCGATCTTAGTCCCAGATCCTTTCTTTACATTATGGGACTTATTTTACAGTGCGTGGAGCTGAAAATTTTCGAAAATCTATATTTATATTCAAAATGGCATGATCTCATTAACAATTAATTTCTGCTTATATAGGCTGAAGTAGCAACAGAAAAGGAATAAAATACGGCACACAGAACAAACTTGTAATATAACCAAGGTCTTTGATATAACTACGTAGGAACATTATTGTATAAGCTTAACCTTGGTTCCGACAGATCTTTATACCACGATTGGTGTCGCTGTTCTTCTCTTGACGAATTATGATTAGTGGCGCCATCTGACTTCTGGTCAAGAAGAGCGTCAAACTGCGCCCTGTGCTTCAGCGGAATGAAAGATCTGAGGAACACAAAACAAATTAATGAATAAGGTGGGATTTTGTTTCGTGGGCTGTTTACTCAGCTGAAATAATTATTCATAACTTCAGCAACTCCCACATCATTACATGGTGAGAATTGCCGGAGTTTTTTAGGCTAGGCTAGTCCACATGGGCCTAAATCAGCGTCTGACCGCTAGTTATTTTTTTTACAATAGGCGACCAAAACTTCGTCTCCGGTGGGACTCGAACCCACAGCCTCCGAATTGCAGCTTCACCACTAGAAGTCCGACGCGCTATCCATTGCGCCACGGAGACTCTGACCAATGCAGCGGAATTGTACAGTGCTCTAGAGAATGCAACATGTTACACCTTTTTTGAACGGTAGACTCGGTATAGTCCTATGTAGGCCTAATTAGGCCTACAAATGAAATTTTATACCTATCAGAGAAAATTCTATAAATTTTTTAAACATCATGAGACGTGCGGCACACACGTAGGCCTACGCCACACGTGTGAAAACTTGTATGGAGGATAATGGAGCCACAGCCGCTATCACAGGCCTAATAAATTACATGGCCGAATTTAGGGTGGTGGAGTCCCTTGGGCGTTCCGTATGGTGGTGCCCTTTTCCGCATCTGAAGGTGCATAGAACCGATGTCGCGGGAGATTCTACCCCTAAAGTTATCCGGAGGTGGCGGGCATAAATTGATCTATAGCCCCAGATGGAATATAACCTAAGGATTATATAGGCCTATCGGGTTTAGAGTAGCTCAGTAGCCTATCCGGTGGATAAACTATCTAGGCCTATACCACGAAGCGTATGATTTTTGGAAAATGCGCAACTCATAATGGATAAATTTAGGCTGTAGGCCTAACCAAAATTTTAAGGCTTGATATTAAAGTGACTAGGCCTATATTATGGCTATATATATTATTGTGGGGCGCGGTGGTGTAGTGGTGGCGTCGTTGCCTTGAAGCCGGAAGGTTCGAGGTTCGAATCCACCTCAAGCCGCGTAAGGACCTTGGGCAAGTCCTTCACTCACAATTGCTCAGCGCTTCGGCGTGAAACTCCGATGCAGTGTCCGCTCCGCATTCGGGAGCGCCTCTGAGTAGCGAGAGCTTGAAGGGGCGCTATAACAAGTGCAGATACAAACAAAGACCAACACGAGAATCTAAGAAAAATAACTGGGGGTCAGACGTTGTTGATTTTTCTTGAATTGTGTTGTGCAGTGAAGACTTTACTATAACTATGAGGTCCTATTAAAGACTTGGGGCGAACCACAAACCTCCTGCAATTCTCACCCGGCATAGGCTATGCGTATACAATCACTACACAGATTAAACCCTTCTCGTCGTTCATGTCTATTCGTCGCAAAGAAAAACAAACGGTTATCCGTTTATCATGTCTTATCAGCATCAGTTGATTCAGTCTATAACGGAAATACGGACAACTTCCATAATAAGCACACTCGTCAGAGTCTCCGTTGCGCAATGGATAGCGCGTCGGACTTCTAGTGGTGAAGATGCAATTCGGAGGCTGTGGGTTCGAGTCCCACCGGAGACGAAGTTTTATGCACGCAGGTCTACCTTCCTATAGACAGGCTATCCCAGGGTGATGAGTGCGTAAACTACAGGTACTGGAACGACTTACAGTTGGCCTATTTTCAATGTCGAAGGAAGACCGACAACTTCCATATTTAAAAAGCGCTTTTCATTCAACAGGTTCATTTCTTTTATTGACCAAAAACTTTTGCATGGCCCATTACAAAATTTTATATTCAGCATTATGAAAATAATATTTTTATGTAGAAATTCTTACTATAGTCACGTGCGTGGACTTTGAATGGGGCGGGGCAGCCGGGGCATTTGTAACCATAAGTTGAGGGGTTCAGAACATAAGATTGAGGGTTGTGTGGCTGAGTCGGTAGTGGAAACGTTGGTAGGTCCTAAGACAGGTGCTTGATATAGGACCTATGGTGGCCAGGTGACACCGTGCCAGGTAGCCTTGATATATTGTGTAGAAGGGATGATTGGATGAAGACTATCTTTAAACATTTTAAGTAGGGATGGAGGGTTGGACGGTCTTTTCAGCCACAGCAACGCGTGGCCGGGTACAGCTAGTTTTAAATATATTCGGGTGTGAGCGTTCAAGATGAATAATTTCATGTATAGCCAGTTAGGCCTATAGATTTCATTTGGCATAATCTGGGGATATAAAGAAATAGAGATTTTGCGTGTGACAGAGTCAAATACTTTGAAGAAATCAGCAGAGATTCGTGAGGTTAACACTTAGTTCTAATCGTATGCTTGTGGATGTTGAGCGCGGTGAAAGCTAGACATAATGGTTGCGAAAGTGAAAAAATTGACTGGCAGCCTAATTTAGGATGATGCGAACAAAGATTGATCTGGCCCAAAAAGGCCTAGGTCAAGACTTCATCATGAAACAAATTTACATGTAAGAAACGCACCCATTTCTGCGTATTACGTAACACCGGAATCGCTCATGATATCTTCAGTTTGCGCGTTTTGATCGTTCACAGACTAGACCTACACCTGAGGACCCAGGCGCCTCAGTTTAGAAGCAAAGATTACGCCAAGATTGAAGTGCTCTGTTTGTATCCGTAAGCCCCAGTACATAACCATGTGACACGAGCCCTTGTTCCTTCTCAGGTCACAGCCGTACTAGGCCTGCATCTTCCAGAATGATGCGGAAGTAAAAGTTGAAACGCAGCCGACAGGATTCGAACCTGTGCGGGCAGAGTTCAATTGATTTCGAGTCAATCGCCTTAACCACTCGGCCACGACTGCTACATGCTACGCTAAACAAAGACTTTATTATTATTTAAGTCGTCTATGTTGTGCCGCTAATATAAACTGTTGACCTGTTTGGAGACACTTAAGAGGCTGTTTGAATCACGATAGGCCTACATGTATAGGCCTAGACCAGCTGCATTTTTGTACGACCCAAAATCAGATTTTGTCGAGACAGTTAATAGGCCTACCGATTTAATTAGACTATTATCTAGGCTTAGGCCTACGAACCAAATGAGCTCGACTAAACTTAATTTATTTCAACAATGCAATATAAATTTACAATTAGGCCTAGGCCTACACCTGTTGAATGCTAGACTGCAGTCTTACAAAATGCCAACATCTAGGCCGATCAGCTTATAGGCCTAGATTTGTATAGGTTTGCCTTTCTCGGTATTGTCTTAGCGGATGCCAACTGAAATTTCGTAGGTTTATAGTCACTTCACTAAGGTATCCCCTATAGTAAGCTCATAGGCCTAAAACTGCCCTTTCGCCTAAGGCCTATAGGTGGCCTATGCAATTATACATAGGCTTCCGCTCCTAATCGTGAGCTAGTTGAGGGCAATTGATGCCGTGATAACAAATATATGAATGTGCAAAAAGAGATGAATGAATGAGCGAATGAGAAAGGGTAACGAGCTCATGAAGATTAATTCTTCTGTAGTGGGACTCGAACTCGCGCCCTGCAAACTGTATGTAACTTGGGGTAAACGTTATGCACAACGCAATGCATGTGCATTTTGTAAAAATGTAAATTTTACCGAGTAGGCCTATAGCCTATAGGCCTACCTATTTATTTACTAGTGTCACTACCATCCACTGCGCCACGGAGACTAGACTTGTTGATGTAATCATGTAAGCCTATAGGTCTATGCGTAGCCGAATGTAGGTCGATGCGCATGGTTTGTTACAACCATAGACCATCATATATTTACAACTGGGTCAAACGGAAAATCGATCGTTAGCTGTTGACGCCTTTCATCTTATCCGCAATAGAATGGCTTCAATAAATTATTCTTTTACTATTGTAAATGGAAGACATCAGATTCTGTAGGCCTACGTAGGCCTACGAGCAGGCCAATGTTTTGAATGCAGCGGCGAAGCTCGTGTGTAATCGGCGGAAGTACGATCATGCGACGCCATTACTGCGTGGCGCGCTGCATTGGCTTCCGGTTCCGTACCGCATTGAATACAAACTCTCACTGCTTGTCTACAAGTCACTACATGGCCTTGCACCGAACTACCTCAAATCCTACTGCGTGCAGACGGCTTCGTCAGGTGTTGGACTTGCGCTGAGATCCAGTGTGAAAGGAGATCTGTACAGGGTGGGCCATAAAAAGTAACCCCCTACGGTTTTTTGCCCATATCTTGGCCAGAAGTAAGAATTTCGAAATGAAATTTTACAGGCTTAAAGACAATTCATATCTACACATGATGGCCAGATTTAAACAAAATATTTCAAATAGAACAAAGATATATCACTTTTAGTGAGGCCACCCGACGTTTTTTGACGATTCAAAAACGCGACGCAACAAAAAGTTGCAATAAACCAATTTAATTATTCTGGCCAATATCTTAGTCAGAAGTACGAATATCGAAATGAAATTTTACAGGCTTAAATACAATTCATATCTACACATGATGGCCAGATTTCATCAAAATATTTCAAACAGAACAAAAGTTACACCACATTCAGTGAGGCCACCACCATTTTTTTAACGATTTAGTAGGGTAACGCAGCAAAAATTAACAAAAACAGAATTTTATTAAGTCTCATCTCATATATTTGTTATCAGATAACCTTGGTTTTGCCAGTTGATCATTATTATCACTATTTAAAAAAGAAACAGGGTACCAGTGTAGCTGCACGTCACTGAGAAGTCACTTAGCAAGATGACAATCAAATTGGTAAATAAGGAATCTGTCAGATTAATCAACAGGCTCATCAAGAACTTCGCAAAGAGACTCAAAAGAAGTTTTGGCACTGGTGGTGGGCACATTGAACACAAGTTGTGAAGCACTACCAAGTTCATTTGACAACAGTTATTTGAGTTGAGACTTAATAAAATCGTGTTTTTGTTACTTTTGGTTGTGTTTCGTTTTTGAATCGCCAAAAATTGGTGGGTGGCCTCACTAAAAGTGGTATAACTTTTCTTGTGTTTGAAATAATTTTATGAAATCTGGCCATCATGTGTAGGTATGAATTGTCTTTAAGCCTGCAAAATTACATTTCGAAATTCTTACTTTTGGCCAAGATTTGGCAAAAAACCTAATTTTTCGTTACGTTTCGTTTTTGAATCGTCAAAAACGAGGGTTGGCCTCACTAAAAGTGATATAACTTTTGTTCTGCTTGAAATATTTTTCTGAAATCTGACCACCATGTGTAAATATGAATTGTCTTTAAGCCTGTAAAATTTCATTTGGAAATTCTTACTTCTGGCCAAGATATGGGCAAAAAACCTTAGGGGTTACTTTTTTATGGCCCACCCTGTATGTGCGAAGGTCGAGGACACGCTTCGGGGAGTGCGCTTTTTCAACTGCTGTTCCCCGCTGCGGGAACAGTATAGGCTACCACTATTCGTTCGGCCAACTCAGTTGAGGCTTTCAAATCTCTACTCAAGACATATCTCTCTTCTAAGGTGTACCTCTGACTGATTGCGTTTGTGTTTGTAGAAGCGCCCTTGTAAGTTGTAACGGCATAATGCGCTGTGTTACGACGCCATATAAATTGTCGTCAGTGTTACGGTGGCGCCGCCGCCGACACCATGCAAAAACCGCGTCAGAAAGACCAACTAATTGAACGGCGCTAGGCTATTATAATAGGCCTACTCATTGGACCCTCTCGAGGTCATCAGCTGCGGGCTACCATGGGTGGTGACAACTTGCCTCTGGGAAGTCACAATTAATTGATCTGTCTGTAGGCTTACTCGTGACCTGCAATAATTATATGACCTGCCAAAAATATTTGTAATTTTTAAATATCTTCGTTTCAATCAATATCCTCGACTTGCTGAATAACTCTCATGGCCCTGCAGACGAGACCCACTAAAATTGTACAGCTGGCTCCGCCACTGGCACACTGCCGCCACTATAGGCCCACATCATGCATAGAAAATGAACGGTTATCGGCAGGGCTGTACTGGTCAATTTTGAGGTGAGTACACGCTGACCGGGAGAAAAACCGACTTTTTCGGGCAAAAAATTCTGACGGCTATCATCCGCCCAAAAAATGTCTCCATTTTCCCGTCCGAAAAAATTTGACGACCTTTTTCTCAGTCATCCGCCTTAAAAATTTCCCAATTTCCCCGTCCGAACAATTCTGACGACCTTTTTTAGTCATTCGCTCCGGATTTCGTGAAAAATACACCTAAATATCCTTTGGCTTTTTCGTGCGTATACCCAGTTACCCACACGCTCTTTGTGAGGTGAGTATACGCTGTATACCCGCGTATACTCTAGTTTTCCGCGGTGAGTAAGCCTATACGATGCCGTTTTTTCCCGGAGGTGAGTATACGCAGTATACCCGCGTATACCAGTACCCTTGATTACAGCCCTGCCGGTTATCAGTTTATCACTTATCAGCATCAGCCTCTAGCGGAAATACGGACAACTTCCATAATAAGCACACTCGTCACAGTCTCCGTAGCGCAATGGATAGCGCGTCGGACTTCTAGTGGTGAAGATGCAATTCGGAGGCTGTGGGTTCGAGTCCCACCGGAGACGAAGTTTTATGCACGCAGGTCTACCTTCCTGTAGGTAGGCTATCCCAGGTGATGAATGCGTAACTACAGGCACTGGAACATTAAATTACAGTTGGCCTATTTTCTATGTCGAAGAAAAACCGACAACTTCCATATTTAACGTGCATGCATAGAACCTATTGACTATTGGTTGAATGTATAGTGTAGCCTAGCACGATCGAAGCACCACCGTCAAGACGTTTAATCCGAATTTATCCAATTATTGAATTTTATCTGACGGTTTCCGGTTATAAGCAGTGTGCAGTGTTATTTCTATTAACTGAAACTGTAACTGAAATAGCAGAATAACTGAAAAATCTATGCCAGTTAACTGTAACTGTAACTGAAACTGAAAAATGTTGAATAACTGAAACTGTAATAGAAACTGAAAAACAATAACTGTATAACTGAAGAATCAAAGGAGTTAACTTGAAAATAAAACAAGTGCTTTTTCTATACATTTCTCACAACATAACTATTCAGAGGCGTTCTCAGCACGGAAACTTCGGGGGAGAAGAAATGCCTTTAAAGAACATGAGACCAATGAAGAGAAACTAGTCATTAGTTGAGCCCTTACTGCCCTTTAGTGTATAGTATAGTAGTATGTTTGACTAGTGCCTTTCTATAACATTTGTAATTCTGCTATTACATGACAAGTTGATTAATCACTTTGAGGGGTGTTTCACTCGTTATCTTTTGGTTTGCGAACATATGTGACAGAGCTCCTACCCATCTCTGGCCCTGATTGCAGAAGACTTCGTATCCGCGCCTGCTTCACAAGCATACGTTGAGCGCGTCTTCTCAGTTTGTGGGGACTTGTGTGCAAGAAAGCGAAACAGATTAAGTGTAAACCTGTTCCTTAAAGTCAACCGACAATATGTAAAATCAGATTGATCTCCTATTCAACTTTCTTGGAACTTTGCGCAATATGTGTGACTGTGATCAGTGTCTTAGTAGTTGTGACGTTTGAATATACACGTAATAACTGTAACTGAAACTGTAACTGAAAAATAAGAAATAACTGTAACTGAAACTGAAAAATCTCATTGCAGTTAACTGTAACTGAAACTGTAACTGAAAAAAAATTGATAACTGTAACTGAAACTGTAACTGAAAAACCATAACTGAAATAACACTGGCAGTGTGCTAGCCTATCGACCAAAAGTCTATGCTAATTCTTTCACTTTTTATTTTTCCAATCAATTCACTGTAGGCGGCGCCTAAAAGCCTCGACCCTGCATCCTGCATGCAGGCTAGGTCTAGACCTGTATGTGCGACATTTGTAACCACACTTAGGCCTATTTGGTTACATGTAAAGCACCTTGAACAGACCTTACAAAGACGCTTACCATGACAAACGAGCAGATCTTAAGTTGGCTTGAGAATATTTATTGAGCTATAACTGAAGACACACATAGGCCTATAATATAATAGACCTAGTATAAAATACTCGCCCAGTCCTTTTTGAAAGGGCCTACTGTGACAACGAAAGCTAGAGATGCAAGTACAAATCTAACAAAACAATCCATGTAATCCTCAATCCTCAGTAAGCTGTGGCTACAAGTAGCAGTCGTGGCCGAGTGGTTAAGGCGATAGACTAGAAATCTATTGGGCTTTGCCCGCACAGGTTCGAATCCTGTCGACTGCGTTTTTTTAATCTCCAACCGTAAGCGCTTTCACTTACCACAGTAAGTTCATATGCGTTTACTGTAGATCAAAATCTGTATCAATATGGTTCAAACAATTTAGACAGTTTCAGAGCCATGGGTTCACACATGTATACGTGACATTTTATTTCAAATAGGCTATAGGCCCTATGCGTGATAAACCAGCCTTGAAATGGTAAGCCCCCATGTAAATTTTTGATGACCTTGTATCGACGAAGCGCACTTAGGCCTATGGAAACGTAGCGTTGTGACTTTTAGTGAAAATCTATATAAATAAAAATGTAAAACGTTCCTGTTTGTTACCACCGAACTCGGAAAGTTCTTGACCGATTGCTTTGAAAATTTTACCAAAACCTTCCATTCGAACATAAGCGGGTTGATATAATGCCTTTTTGGAAAAAGCGCAATTTTTACGACCAAAAAAGCACAACTTTTAATTCCACTTTCACGCGACCGTCCATTTGCATTCCAATGAGGCCGCGCCGTCCATTTGCATTCCAATGAGGCCGTGCATACCGTCCGTCTTTCTGTAGCGCATTTATAGCCTATGTAACTGTCGGTTTTCAAATTTTCACACAACGTTCGAGCGGACGGGTTTTATAGGCCTATGCTTTTTTGGAAAAAAACACAACGCGTGTATGCGGACGTGTTTTTAGCGCATATATATATGTAACTGTAGGGAACGGAGGGGTGATGGAGGAAGGGAGGGGAGGGAGGGAGGAAGAGAGGGACGGAGGGACGGACGGACGGAGGGAGGGAGGCACAGAGGGAGGCAGGGACGGAGGGAGGGACGGAGGGAGGGACGGAGGGACGGAGGTAGGTAGGGGAAGGGAGGTAGGGGAAGGGAGGTAGGGGAAGGGAGGTAGGGAGGGAGGGAGGGATGGACGGTCTTTTCAGCCACAGCAACGCGTGGCCGGGTACAGCTAGTATTGTATAAAAATAAATGCGGGTATGGCGCTGATTTACATGGAGTTGGTGTAGTCTCTGTAGGGCTGTAGGCCTATGCAATGATGACTTCACTCAGTTCACTGTGAGTGACAGTGAGTCCTAAGAGTAAGAAAGACTATACGAGTATACGGGTTTAATCCTCTACGACAATTCTCACCATTTGTAGGTTATGAACCAGTGTTTAATCTAGTCCATCTGCTTGTGGGATTCACGTTTCTGGAGGGGGAACGGCCGTTTTCGGCTACGGCAAACGCTGAGGCAGTCACTGCAGTGGCGACACCCCCTTTGACCGGTATTTTTTCTGACGATCTTTTCTTATAGTCTTTCTGTTAAAATTATCCGAGGAACATAGTATATTCTGTATTTTAAAAGCTGATGACCTGTTCAGTATTTCAGAGAAACATGAACATTTCACATAATATTAACATAGGCCCAGGGCTGAAAGTGGTTTGGAAAAGTTGCCGGGTCTCTATTTGCCGGAAAGCGCCGAAGGCGCGAAGATGCGAGTGCCGAAGGCACGAAGCCCATACCGACTAGGGGGTCTGGGGGAGCGTCGTAAGCTCCCACAGCGGGGTCTGGGGCGGAGCCCCAGCGACCAACGCATTTTCAGCTGTGTGGACCTCAACTAGAGTCCATTTTAGGCTCTTATTTGTCAGCTATTTTATGAACGATAAAGTCATGAAAACTTATCCTCCTCTTCAAATTCCAGACTCAGACGACACTCGCCTTAATAGCTGTTCCGCCCCCCTCTGATCCTTTGATAACTCGACCCGGACCATCCTCGGATTACTCTTACGGACAACCCTGTTGACTCAACGCAGCGCTCGTGAATAAGCTGGTGCCCCGCGATTGGCTTTCGAGTAGCGTTTTAGAAGTTTGGAGATTACGGTTGTGATCGATTACGATTACTAGCAGAGGGCAGAAGATTTGGTGGATGAGATATGCCCATCAACCATTATAAAAATATTTTTGAAACTACACGCTGCAATGGTAGCATTTTAGACTGTCATTATAGCGAAAATATTCATAATTTCAGTGCTGATAGTCGTGGCTTACGACCAGGGCCGTAGCAACAATGAACGTGGCCCCCTCCGAACATATGTACGGGGCGGCGAGGCCCCTTACAATGCAGAAAATGGGATGCGATGCACGTAATTCCGTGACCTGCTTATTCTAAGTAATTTCGCTTCATTATTATTAAGCTCTAAATCTGATATTATTATCAGTGGCAGCGCCAGAATTTCAGTTGGGGGACTGAATTCCCAAGAAGGAAATTTTCCATTTTCTGCCGCCAAAATTTATGACAATCTTTTTTTCTTTTTTTAATCATTTGGTCGAAATCTCATGAAAATTTTCCATTTTCACCCGCCAAAATTTCTGATGACTTTTTTCTTTTTTAGTCATTTGGTCGAAATCTCAAGAAAAATTTTCATTTTCACTCGCCAAAACGACCTTTTTAGGTCGATATCTCGTGCATATGGTTTTAGTTTTTAAGGGACCGATCATGGAAATGTTTCATTTTTACATGTGAAAACCGGATTACCTTTTTTGGGGAGGGGGCATAGCAACGCTGCTGATTATTATTATAATCTATGAAATTTTCTAGAATTGGCATCAAAGTGCCCTGGCCCAGTAGGTCTACTGCATATCTGAAAATTCGTTGCATTTCCAGCGTTTAAAATCTGTCTCTCAGGGCCCTTACAATGCAGACATTGGAATGCGGTATTTATATTGTATACAGCCTACAATAAAATTATAATGGGTATTCATCATGTATAACCTATATAGGGCTACAGTGTGCACGTGTTCCGTACTTACTGCTGCTAAAGTCTTTCGAACAGTGCTTTCATTGTACAACAGCGTCAATAAATGTCACTAACCTATAGCTACACATTACATTTTTTGCCACTTTCGGGGCCCCCTTTCTTGCGGGGGCCCCCTCCGGTCGGAGGGTACGGAGGGCAGTGCTCTCTGCTTACGACTTCAAAGGTGTCTCCTTCCATTGTTTAAATCTGTCAAATTTCCTAACTGTAATGGTATTATTTTAGGCTTTCAACTCAGCAAAATCTCTTATAATTTCATTCCTGAAAGACTTGATTTAGGAGTTCAACAAATATCCCTCCCCAATGGTTAAATTCGATGAATTTTCAATTGCAATAGTTGCATTTCAGGCTGTCATTTTAACGAAACGGCTCATCATTTCAGTGCCGAAAGTCGCGAATTATGACTTCACAAGTGAACCCTTGTATTTTAAAATATTTTTTACATAATTATTCACACTGCATTTGTCATTATTTTAAGCTGTCACATCAACAAATTTCTCATAATTATTTCATTGCTGAACGAAAGTTTAACGCTTAAGTCTCCACCACCGTCACCACGTCGTCGGCCTATAAATGTTTGAATTTCCACACTGCAGAGGCAGAATTTTTTGCTGTCGTCGTAACAAAATTGCTCATTATGAATAAACAGTGGATAACACTCTAGACATTTATAATGATAGGCCTATTTCTGAAATATTTCTGAAATATTGGAGATATCAGCATCTTTTTTTTATCAAAAAATCCTACAGTTTTAACCTAGTATTTGGCGAAAGACGACCTTTTTCAGTCATTCGCAACTGATTTTTGGTAAACAAGCGACCCGGCTGAGACCCGGCAACAGCAGGTCTCGAAAATCGATGCCGGGTCTGCGACCCGGACCGACCCGGCTCACTTTCAGCCCTGCATAGGCCTATATCCTGGGCCTGTGTAGCTTAGGATATCTGTGAACAAAACCTGTCCAATATTTATGTGGAAGGAAATGTTACTAATATAATTGGGAGTCAATGTTACCTAGGCTATATACAGGGGCGGATCCAGGGGGAGGCCAATCCGGCCATGGCCCTCCATTTAAAAATTGCATGGGACGTGGCCCCCCCATTTGGTTTCAACAAGCCATTAAATAAATGCAGTGGGAGAGAAAAACAGGACATCAGGCCCCCCTATTACAAAATCGCACGGGACTTGGCCCCCCGTCGATTCAGCGGCGGATGTTTCCCAAAAAATTAATGGATGACTAAAAAAAAAAAAGTCATCAGTTTTTTCGGCGGATGAAATGGTATTTCTTTCCCGAAAAAGTGGTGGATGACTAAAAAAAAAAAGTCATCAGTTTTTTCGGCGGATGAAATGGCTTTTTCCCGAAAAAGTGGTCGATGACTAAAAAAAAAGGTCATCAGTTTTTTCGGCGGATGAAATGGTGTTTTTCCCGGAAAACAAGACCAAAAATTTTGGCCCCCCTTCGAAAATTCCTGTATCCGCCCTTGGCTATATATGTAGGCCTAATTTCCATCAGACAGCGCCGAGCCTTTTCTGTTGTGGGTCCCGCTATCTCAGCCTGTCTGGAATGGCCTCCCACTAGCCTAACCTTGCGACTTATGCCTATGCCAAATTCCCCTGATTTTTTAAGTCTATCAAATCCTACTTTTTTTAGCTGTGGCTGAGAGCGCATCTGCGCAGTTTTCTTGAAGAGGCGCTATGTAAATTTTCGAAATGTATGAAAGAAAGAATGAATGAATGAATGCAACCTACATGTCAACAACGGCTCTAGATTTTTCTGGAGAGGGAATGACATTCCGGGGAAAAATTTAATTTTCCCTCACCTGCAGCGATGCCTAGGTCAGTCTAAACTCTAAACACTGCATGGTATGAGCATAATGAGCGTATTTCTAATGCACCGAAACTTTGAACAACGTAGACAAGCATGGCGATGCATGAAGATAGGCCTACTCAAAATATTTTGACTTTGTTTAGGCCTACTTTCTAAATCAATATCGTTCCATAGGCCTATAGATCTAGCCGCTCTAGCGCGCAGCTAAAAACGTGCGACTTGCATTCGACGTGCATTCAAGCGACATACATAAATTGCCTACAGAAGTAGATCACCATTGAACAGGAGCAGCCGTGGCCGAGTGGTTAAGGCGATAGACTTGAAATCTATTGGGCTATGCCCGCACAGGTTCGAACCCTGTCGGCTGCGAAAAACGCTTTTTAGCCTAAGCCTAAGCAGAGGATAAGAATACAAAGAAGTGGATGCAAGAATGAGATAAACGTGCATTGCTTTATCACCTAAAATGAATGATCGAATACGCAGACCATCAAACGGTCAGCTGATGTTTTATCAATCAATCAATCAATCAGAATTTGTATAGCGACCCTTCAAGGTAACTACTCAGGGGCGCTCCCGGCCGAGATCAAGCGTAAAAACCAATCTTCAACAGTTTGTGAAATTGAGTTTGGGAGGTGTCGCATAGTCAAGACCGAAATAGTTTTTTTACCTGATGTCTTTGATGAGTGGACGATGACGTGGATCGGCCAAGAGTATAGCGATGGCGCTTGAGAACGTCTCGATGTTCCTCTTCTCAGCATACTGCTTCAGCAGCCCAACCAGAGCCATCTTCTTCTCGAAACTGTCCTCAAGTATCACATTCATCTGGAAAACATCCAGCGCCATTGCAATATGAATGCAATATGAATGCAATATGGATGCAACGATGCAATATGAATGCAATATGAATGCAATATGGATGCAACGATGCAATATGAATGCAATATGGATGCAATATGGATGCAATATGAATGCAATATGAATGCAATATCATGGATGCAATATGGATGCAAGGTGTCAATCATGAAGCGTGAATAAATGATAAATCCTATTATTCTCGGCACAAATTTTGAAAATCAACCGTGAAAATCATCATCATTGATATCGCTGACAACTACACCATCACCACCAGCAGCAGCAGCAGCAGCAACAACAACAACAACAAGCCAACAACAACAAGTCAACAACAACAACAGTAAAATATCGAAATCCATAGCGAATCTGTAATCCATAACAATAATGTTATCCATGTGTTACATGTAGCCTATATAGTGGTATTTCATTTGTGTACCATTGTAATATCCATAACGATTGTGTTGCCCATGTGTTATATAGTGGTAGACCCTGCTTCATTTGTTATGCCTACAATGACACCGTAACAATAATTAGGCCTATTCTGATTGTCGCAGTCACCATCATCGTCATCGTTAATGACATCCTCAACGTCCATCAATTAATTATCTTATTCCCATTTATTCTAATTTAATTCTGTTTATGTATTATGAGCAATTTTGTTAAGAGGACATCTTAAAATGGTGCCCTAGCAGTGAGGGGAAAAAAATTAAGCAACGCAGAGGGACATTTATTGTACTCTTGAACCATGTCTTTTAGCAATGAAAAAAATGAGAAATGACAGAGTGCTAGAATGTACGACTGCGGTCTGGTTCCTACTTTGGCAAAGAGGTCTCTGGCTTTGCGGACTCGGCTTCCTCGAGGGGGTCTGGCCGACGCCCAGGCCCCCGGTCCTCCATTGGCCATCCACGGCGGGGAACTGTCCCTCCCTCCTGGAGACGACGGCAGACGAAGGGCGTTGTCAACGGTCACCATTGCCATGGTGATGGTTCCGTATTTCTCGCGTAGAATCGACTCTGCCAGTTCTAGCTTACGGATGCGATGGCCCTCGATCTCGAGGATTATATCGCCTGGATAAAAGAAGTAAATAAATAGATACAAATCATGTAGAGATGTGACAACCATAGGCGCAATCACGTCCTAAAAGTTGGGGGGACCAAATGAATCACGTCCTAAAAGTTGGGGGGACCTTAATGATAAAGTCAATGGGACCACTCAAAAGTTGGGGAGACGCGTCCCGTGGGTCCCATAGGGTGGTTGCGCCTATGGTGACAACATTTAAGACGTAACCTATATGCTACATCGCGTGAAGAAATAAAAAAATAAATGACGTTGTATTCAGATATGTAACCTACGTGCGGTGTAAAACGAAATTCTGCTGGAGAATTATAACAATTATAATGTTATATTGCTTGTAGGCCCTATGTGCATTTTGTTATAGCGCCCCTTCAAGATCACTACTCAGAGATTCTGTAATTAGACGCTAATTCGACAATATTCGCGTTTACTTTAGGCCTACATGGCCCTGTTCTACATCGTATTAACATACCCAATAATTTATCCTTAGGCGCTTCATTATTAATCATTATTAGTCAACATTAGATTCTCGTCCGAGTAGCTGCGCGCTTTGATTGCGCGCTTTTGTCTGCGCCCTTTTGTCGGAGAAGGTTCCTGTTGCGCGCTATAGCCTATATGCGCGCTATTGTCTGCGCGCATTTGTCTGGGCGCTTTTTCCTCCGCGCATTTGTCACGGCACCTTTTATTACTGTTATTGTGTGTGATAGCAATGGAATTTAAGCACAGGACCATATGCCTGCATAATTATGATGACCAATATTTTTAATTTAACGGTGGGGGGAGTTACTCTACGTTTCAGTTTGTATGTACATGTATAGCCCTACCTTATGCGTCATATCCAGCAGTAAGCAGAACAAAGTCACGTGACCAATCAGCGTACACCTTATTATCGATCGCTTTCAATAAATATTTTATTACACTGCCATAGCATTGTCTCAACGATCGCACACAACTCGTATGCGAGATTTGATTTTGATTGCAATCCAATATATAGACTATACTCGTATGGCCTATATAGCCACAGGCCTATATCAGATGCATTGGCTCGCGAAGGAAACGCCATACTGCTCCATGCAGTATAGTACAGGAACGCGGTGTAAGTCCCGAATCGATCGCCTTACTGCAGTCGCCTCTGCGGCATGGCTTTTTAGATATTTAAAGCTCTTTGCGAACAAAGAACAATTTTAAACTTCCATGCGAAGATCATGATAGGAACTTTGTCTTAAGAGTTC
>OX457040.1:18777571-18807571 GCA_949752735.1 Lumbricus terrestris | reverse complement strand
AGTCAATAGTTTTTCATAGACGCTGTCGAATTAATATGCTTTAAAACCACTTGCGATCAGAGACTCCAATGAATATTATAATTGCTAACATGGACGGAGACTGGGGGGGACAAGGGGACGGTCAGCCTCAATGTTAGGGTGGAAGGCAGGGCTGTTTTAAAGGAATTTTTAGAACTGCACAACTCCTTCTTTGCTTTCCCATCATCCGTGGTAAATTACTTCCAATCGGCGGACAATGAGATCTTTTGCTAGTTTTAACTTTACAGAAGTGCCTCTTCAACTGCGCATTTTGTGTGTAACTGTACATTAAAAGAGCCATGAGGAGTAAAATGGACATATGAGATCTGAGGTTCCTTCTTATTATAAACTTGCAAGCTTACCAACTTTGGCATAGGATATAGTTAGGGCCTATACCGTACGGTGACAGGGCGAGAGCTAAAGTGAGAATATTATCCAGAGAGACACAACAGCGGCGACAAAGAAAAGACAATTAATTGGGAAAAAAACTGTTAATTCATTATAAAGTCCACTGATCGAGTGAGGGATGTTTCAAATCCCACGTTGTTAATTGATTCTACGTGCAACAAGTCTATAGCTGTTTAAGTCTCGTAACGAAGAGTTTTTCCGCCTATAGCTCGTTGTCGATTGATCGAGTTGAGGTTGTGTTTTGAATCACTTGAGGCTGTGTTTCGACGGTCGATCCACTGCGATCTGGCTCCTCCATCGTCCACCACTTCCTTCCAATCAATCCATTCCTTCATCCCCCCTTTTCATTCTTCGGCTCAACAACGCACAACACATAAATAAAATAATAAATTTAAAATTAATAATAGTGGGCTTGCGAGATATTGGGCTGATCCGCGCCAGGGGCCCTCCTGCCTTTGCGAGGAGCTTACGGGGTTTTACACCACGCCAGAGGCCCGGCAGGTACTAATACAAATAAACTACAAACACACACAAACACACAACAACAACAACAACAACAACAACAACAACAACACAGAGCCACACAACCGTCACTCATCGCATTCACTCTCATGCTATTCCCCTCATGCCTCTCATGCAGCAATGCAGCGGTTCCTGAAGCAACACAGAAATCCACGAAGATAATTAGACCTAATACAGGTTATGATAGGTATAAGACTATTTAGTAACATTCAATCGCAGTATCGGGGACTCTAGTGTCGGCTAAGGTCAGGCTAGGTGTCGTAATTATTAGCAGGGTCAGGTTAGGCGTCGTGATGGTCGGTTAAGGTTAGGATTTGTGTTAGGATTAGTGTTAGGATTAGTGTCATTAGATACTGTTCAAAGATACTGCATTTGCTTGTCCCTGAAACTGCAATTAGGCCTAAGCCATAAATAATTAATGTTCATTATCCTGCTGGCGTGTCTCGTTTGTTGGCTAATTGATCCAACACAATCTAAAAGAGTTGTAAGCCTCTTGAGGTCATAATTTTGAGACCAATCAATCCATAAATGAAGCATAATTCCGAATCACTTACATTTGTGTCTTCGTTCTTCCACTTCAAACAACTTCACAACCGGCATTCATTCGTCTTCGATTATTTTTCGTATTGCTTCAGAGTAGTTCCTGAATTTAAATAAAATATATTAAAATAAGCAACGCCTGCTGATTGTCACAAAACATCCACTATTATTCTGCGGAATCTAGTAAGCCATTAATAATTTAATAGTAAAATACCTCATAATCCACTTTATTCTTCTTTACATAAAAATTACGCACGCATGCTAACATTACAAGCTGCTCAGGCATTATAACAGTTTAGATCATGTTTCCGTAACCATGCAGAGTTCAACCCGAGAGATCAGTGTAAAATCTCTGATAGCTGGTCGTCGTTTAAGGAAAAGTTGCCTAACATCAGGATCGTTCGCTCAGAAATTAGTCAAATTTTCGATAACGTACTTTCAATGGCGGACCTATACTGTAGAAATTGCAATCGTTAGAATAACCACCGCTGGAGAATTAACAACTAACTCAGCGGCCCGTCGTAAACCATGCAGGCTTCGTGGTCTGTATGATATTATAGTTCATCGTAAGGTTCATGGCAAACTGCGGTCTCGAGGCCTTTTAAAACACCAACAGTTGTTTATTTTTTAGTCAAGTTATCTGTAGAATATGCAGTAGATGAGTTTAAGACTTTCGTCCTTGAATGTCTTTGGCCGCCGTCGATAATCAAAAAGAAAACTTGGCAACCGACTACGATTTCCACGCAGCACCAAGGGTTCTCAATAGTGGTTACATGGCTTTCAATCCGAGTCTGTGTCACGTGATATTCTATCCTCCTTAAAGCTATCCGGTGGGATGAATCATTCTATTTCCCCGGATAGAATTAACCGTTCTAGACTATCCGGGTGGATAAACCATTCTATCCCCATGATTTAAAAATGCGTATACTGTATATGAAAAATTTATCCTGTAATCAAAGTTTGAAGGGACTCTAATTGTTTTAATTATCCTGAACTATGTTCAGAGCAGGGCAAATCGAATTTATTTAGTGCCTCTGTATGTTCTTAATTGTTCTAAATGTTCTAAGTGCTCTAAAATCAAAGCAAGCAACATTATTTTGTAGGAATGAACATATATCTGTTAGTGTCATTGTTCAAAACAAAGCAGATGGAAGTTAATTTGCAAAAATAAAAACACGCGAAAGTGACTTTTATCTACTTCTCTTCATCTGAGGGAAAATACTATTAATTATACGGGGGATACTCTATTTCATGACCCGTGCATATGTCTTAGACAAATTGCATGTCAAAACCAGGTTTACATTATGGAATTTTGCGTGTAGGCTACCTGCTGCGAGTTGTATATGTATGAGAGTTGTAAGTATTATGTTGAAAATTTGCAAACAAGCGCAATCGAGGCAGCCTGGAGGAAACTTGAATCAGCCTGAAGTGGTCAGACAATGTGGTGCCCGGTGGGGTGGAACTTCGACCCAAATCTGGGGTAAAGATTCAAACGCCTAAGCCTTTATTACCTCAATCTCGCTCCTCGAATTGTGGAGTAACTGCTTCATTAGGGAAAGGAAGGGACGGGTGGGGGAAGAGCCATATATATATATATATAATTATTTCTGCACAAGAACCAAAAAACCTGTGAACTGGCCCTGACCTGGTCTGCAGCGGATTAAGCAGGGTAAGAATAAACTCCCAGTCTTTCTTCGGGCCCCACAGTGAAGTCTGTTTTTACACCCCAATTCTAAGTAGATAATGGTCCAACCCCCCCGTTATTTTTCCACAATTCTTATACTGGGATTAAGGCATGTTCAACATGTTCGAACGAACAGTCACCACTCTTTAGGGGCCCAAGATATGCAACATATTTCAATTGTTTATAAATTTTGTTATTCATTATGCCTAATTGCAAAAAAAGAACAAGAATTCAACAAGAATCCATTCAGTTCAGTGTATGTCTACACAACTCTCGTGCCTGCATGTGTGCACCACTATACTTGCATTGGGGCGGGGGTTCCATTGTCAGGCAGGTAAATACAAAAATCAGTGAGGTCTATTTTTCTTGCTTATTATAGCACTACCTCTGCTGACCGGTTATGCAGAACCGTGTTTTCTCGGAGGTAGGACTCTCAGCCTGGAATGGCCTTCCTATAACCTTCCGCTCTCTTTGTAAAAAACTAAAAATTCTTCTCAGGCTCTCCTCTCTCATCTTAGGACAGTTTTATTTGGCCGCGAGGAGGTTGGGAGCGCCTCTGAGAAGCCTCTCTGACGCATTATAAAATGACCCCATATCAACAAAGATGTTCTCACGATTAATTTCAAAAAGTCCATGTGGCAAAGCTATCGTCCTAACAGCAAGACATCAGCATGTTTATGAAAAAAGTTAATGACGTATCAGTAGTGTAGAACAAAGCGGGTTCGTCATGATACGGAATTATCCATTAATCCTAACAGTGCCCAATAAGTTTATACATAACTAATTCGCAACAATAGTGTTTTAGACAAAGAAGATGTCGTCATAATAGTAGGCCTACAGCGCTTTTGTAGCAACGACTTGCCCATAAACGATGCTAATGACGTAACAATAGTGTTTGTGGACAGATGAGATGTTTTATAGCCCAATTAATAGCGCAGATCTCGAGCTGTTAGCCGTGGTCCGTGGCAGTAACTTAATTGCCACGTTAAACAATGTTAGTAACGCAACAAAATTGTACAACGAAGAGAAGCCGTCGCAATACGAAGTCTGTTGAGCAAAATATTATTGATACCCAGCATCAAAAAGTCAAATTTTTTTCACAGACAGAATTAGTGACGCAATAATAGTGTTTTTAGAACAAAGAGATGTCGTCACAATAAAATGTTCATAGCATAAGGCTAATATTTATACGATTCGTGTGTTCTTTTTGTAGTTCTGTACGTGGGACTGCATGGGGCGCCAACAGTTTTACTGAGCAGGTCCTGCGTCAGCTGGCAGATGAATAACCAAACCGAATCGAAAGGTTGTTGACCGCCACTGGTCAGTTACCTCTTTCTGGCTAAGATTTTCTGCAACTAGGAACAAAATACAACACTACGCGCTATGTCGAAAGTCTAAGTGCAATGTGGATTACAGGACGACGACCAAATCTTGATAGCAATCTACATCTCTGGCGTCGCTCTCTGGCGAATGCACGCGTACTATAATTGATGGCCTGCGTTATTGAAAGGGTCCCGGCTCGCTTATACCCGAATCCCAAGCCTTATAGCACTTCATAAATATTCATATATTTATTCGTACTACAATTGGTTGACGTATCTGGAGCAAGTGAGTAAGTACTCAATTAATAAGTATAACTTAATAACAGCAATCACCTATAAGCCAAATTTTGCTTGAGTACGTTGAACATGAACGCGGTCTATTGCGTAAATTACTATTGGGTTTTATCGGTAGGCTGAATTTATAAATAAAATTTGGGTCAATTAGAAATAAGCATGCGACAATGTCCGAATAATTTACGACGCAAAATAACAATGTGTAGGCCTACACGCGACAGTTATATTCGCTTGTCTGCCCTTTCGTAAACTCACCTGTTTAATATTTTATATATCTTCGATCATACTTTGGGTTTAATTAAATCTACCACATAGGCCTAATTGGTGTGCATAGACCTACAAAGTTGTTGGGTTCAAATCACGAGCATGGAGTTAGGCCTACGCCTATGATGACTTCGCACTTGTTGCGTCTATTTAATAACTAATCCCATACGCTGATACTTCAACCGAAACGTGGACGCTAGAGGGCCCTGGCCTATCTACTTTCACTTCATTTCCGGCGTCAGTTGGAACCTGTTGGGCACTATAGCCTAGGTCTTTTCAATTTTAACAATTGAACTTATTCCAATCTCACCTCTGGGATCATTTAGAACATAATTCTCATCATCAGTTTGTCTTGTCTTGCACCCTCTTGTATACCCAGCTTCCATTTCACCTCTGGAGAACCTTCATCCAGCTTCTATTTCACCTACAGAGAACTTTCATCCAGCTTCTATTTCACCTACAGAGAACCTTCATCCAGCTCCCATTTCTCAAGCGTCGTTTTCGTCAATCCAGCTTCTATTTCACCTACAGAGAACCTTCATCCAGCTTCTATTTCACCTACAGAGAACCTTCATCCAGCTTTCATTTCACCTCCATAGAACCTTCATCCAGCTTCCATTTCACAAAAGTTGTTTTCGTCAAACCATTTAACTAAGTGTTAGACGTAAAAAAAATCAGAAGCTGGATTGACGAAAACAACGTTTGAGAAATGGAAGCTGGATGAAGGTATTATATGGGGGTAACCTGAAACCGTAGGGGGTAGGATGAAACCGGTTTGAGATAACCACCCCCTCAGGGTAATCTGAAACCGGTGTAAAGGTTTCAAATTACCCCCTCCTAAACATTACCCCCCGGTAACTTGAAACCGGTTTCAGATTACCCCCCGGAAACTAGATTTGCATCAATCATCGCATTTATTGCACTAAAAAAATCAGAAAAATCATCCCGCTTCTTGTTTTGGTCTGAAGATTTTCATCCGTCATCCCACTTCGTGGTTTGCTATCAATATTTTGATCCGAAATAAATAATAGCCTCGAAGTCATTTTCTCCATGTAAACTTCAGCGGCGAATAGTATTTTAGTTACAGATGAAAATATTGATAACAGACCACGAAGTGGGATGACTGATGAAAATCTTTAAACCAAAACAAGAAGCGGGATGAATGTTTGGATTTTTTTTTGCAATAAATGCGATGATTGATGCAATTTACAGTTTGCAGGGGTGTAATGTTTAGGAGGGGGTAATCTGAAACCTTTACACCGGTTTCAAGTTACCGGGGGTCATGCTTAGGAGGGGGTAATTTGAAACCTTTACACCGGGTTCAAATCCAGAACCGTTGTGCTGAAAAGAAACAAAGAAGAATTTTTCTGGAGCGGCCTTTTACTCCAGAGCTTGGTTATCTGATGGATGGGGATGACCTAAATTAAATAGGACCTATACATCACTGATTTTTCAATGTTATGTACAAGAGCTTCTATGCTCTTAATAACAGGTAATACGTATAATAATTTCAATCACCCACTGAATCATTTTATTACATCCATCATACAAAGCATGAAGTGAACAGAGCACAAGGTTTATTTCAGATCAGTGAAGAGGCTAACATCAGGATCAATATCAATGTCATGAATTGAGGAACACATTGAGTTGCTTATCATTATCAATCTCAATGTTATGTCACTTAAGCGGTTTATCACAGGTCATCAATGCATTGAGTAAAGTAAACCAAGCTACGAAACATCTATAAACATCAGGAAGCACATAGCTATGTACAGTAGAGTACCGCTCAGAATGATGTACATAACCATAATATACGCAGAGCAAGTCAGAATCAATGCAAGAATTAAGGGGTAAATAAATGTACTAGGCAGCTGTCAACTTCAGTGCATCAAATAGAGTTCAGAATTAAAGTAACTGATCTATTTACTTCAGATCATCAAATGAACATCGGTCCATAAAGTATAGGAAGCATCAAATAGAGTTCAGGAAAAAGTATAACTGGTCTATTTATACCAGTACATTTGTTAGCTAGAAAACAAGATTCAATTTAGTTGTTTTAACAGCGATATTTACAGCACAGAAATGAAAAAAAAGATAATTTTTGTAGCATTAATAACACAACTTCGGAAAGAAATAGATCATCCAAAATATCCATTAATAGCCAAAATCATAGAGGCTATATAACATCAGAGGACCAATGAGAGGGACGTAAAAAAGCACAAATTAAGAACAGCAATGTCTAATGACCAGTGCATCAAAATAGAGTAAATAAAATAATAAACCTCTATAATCCAATGATCAATTGATCATCAGTTGCATAAAAAAGAGTAACCACAGAAAGCAACATTAATCAGATGAGTATGCAAATAAATAAACCACACATCTCTAAGCATCTGTAATTTGCAAAAGGCTAGCATCAGAGGGCCAATCAGAGGGCCATCCAGAAACATCCATAGGAATAATGAATGGAGAAACGTAGCACTACTCTCACAGTCAAACCATAATGTGATTGAAGTATGTAGCAAGACTCCAGTCAGTTCTTGGCATGTCTTGTCTTGCCTAGGGAGACGTTGCTTGAAACACATGATTGTAAATTATGGATACATGCTTTTTGTTTCTTTCGGGCAGGCACATTAAACAATCCACTATGCTCATCTTCTGAAGCAAGGGGCCTTCTCATATTTCCAGGTGGTCGTCCTGCTGACTGTTTCCTTTTGCCGGACAAACAATACTTACGTCTGGCAATTGCAGTAGGCTGAACACCTATTCGGATCCCCCCATGTCGTCTTCCTGGTAATGGATTTCGACATGCGTGCTTCTGTGGGACACCAGTGTACTTGCCCATTGTATGAAGCATTGTAACCAAACTGGACTCGGTATTGACATATGCTGCTAGATTGTCTGTGCATTTATTTATTGCTGGTACAAAGGTTTCAGGGCTGTCATGAAGTCCCTTTGTGACCCTGGCACGCAGAGAATCAATCAGTGCACTCCACTTATCCAGGGCAGCCACAACATCACTGTTAGGAAGTGAGCTGCTGCTGCTAACTGCAGCATTACCCAATGGCTGCAGTACTGGCACGTCACTATAATAATTCTGACTTGCAGCAACTTCAGTTGGAGAATTGGTAACTGGTCCATCGACTAGCAGCAAAGGTGCAAGCCAGTCATTGGGTGGCTTGAGCCCAGTAGCAACTTCAAACATAACTGCCCTTGTATTTGCAGAAACCAGCTTAATTGCAGACTCTGAGGACACGTTAAAATCAATGCTGATTATAACTGCAGAAATATGCTTGCACAAAGTTCCATTGCGTCCAACATCACAGTAACCATCCGGTAATTTCGACGAAGACATTTTAAAATTATTTTGTCAGAAAGCCTTGATAGTAAGTTCTAATCGAATTTAGCTAGCCTAAATACCATGCTAAAAGCGCAACCAATAGTAGTACGAATAAATATATGAATATTCATGAAGTGTTATAAGGCTTGGGATTCGGGTATAAGCCATCCTCTGCTGTAAAATAAAAGCTAAATTTAAAAATCAAGAAGACCCACCGAAAATCAAAGGAACGAATGGGGGATTGGCGTATTGGATAGGCCTAACCAACTGCCTGGCAGTTTTATACTGTAGCCTAACCGGTTGCGGTCTGTCCACTGGTGTCCAGTAGCGGCGCTAGGGTGTTAGGGGGGGCTAAGCCTCCCTAAAAAGTCATCCAATTTTCCCTTGTAAGAATAAAATATTTGCACGATTAACCGCTGTTAGCCCCCCCCCAAAAAATAGCCGTAAAGGTACGCACGAGGTTTGATAGACAGTTCGGCGGACACGAAAAAGGTCCATTTTCAAAGATTTCGATCAAATGACTAAAACAAAAAAAGGTCGTCAGAAATTTTGGCAACTGAAAACGGGAAATTTTTCCCGAAAATCCAGCCCCCCAAAAGGAAAATCCTGGCTCCGCCACTAGGTCTGTCCACCGGATAGACAAATAATTGGGGACAATTATCTAGGGCTATGTAAACATAGGTCAAAGGGTTGCTCTTGCGTACAGTTCGAACTTCTGCCTTTTGCTTTTAATCGTTCCAGCTTCTATTTCAGCAACAACTATTTTTTCATCGACTCAACTTCTAAGTATCTAGGCTATTTTACACACCGAATATTTGCGGAGCAATTATTTTCATCAATTCGACTTCATTCAACAAGAATTAATTTCGTTAGTTCGTATTGCAATCCACCATTACTCGTCCGCTTGACGAATCGTCCATAGACAAATCGTCCGCTTGACGAATCGTCCATGTGACGATTCGTCAGTGGACGATTCGTCGCACGGACGCACCATATTGGTGATCGGCCATTGACATGGAATGGTTCCCATTGACGATCCGCTACCCCTCTAGAACTATCATTAGCAGTTTAGATCATGTTCCCGTAACCCATAGTTGTAAAACACTTTTTCGCGTTTTTTATGCTTTCCATTCGTTTTTTATTTTTCGCGTCGTTTTTTTTTATTGTTTTCACACACTTTTATCCGGTCGTGCTTGTACGGGGAGCGCCTCTGAGCAGTCCAATTGAGAAGGCGCTACACAAATTTGTTCAGTGATGGATGAAAGCTAAGCGCAGGTTATCGTCTAATTCACGAGCATTGCGGCAAAGCAGAGAGATTAGCCTATATACTAGCGCCTACCGACCAATGGCATCTACCAATGGTGGTGGTGGTGGTGGTGGTGGTGGTGGTGGTGGTGGTGGTAGATGGTGGTGGTGGTGGTGGGGGTAAGATGAAGAACGAACTCCATCGAAACTCAATAGTGAGCGTAGAAGCTCGTTTTGGGCATAGACAGATTTCTGATTTCTGATACAATAAGTCGACCAGGTTGGATTGTTGCTTGCGCACTCCAGGGGTGTGAGGGGGAAGGGTGCAGACACCAAAGCTGCCGATGGTCTACCGTGTCCTCTTATTGTCATGTTTCTAAACTGCGCGGAATTTTTAAATGGTGTGCATATGCAGCTAAGAGATACAATAGGATACATGTCTGCAGACATTTCAGTTTGCATTATGTTTTTAACCTGAAGGTACATGTATACGCTCATCTGCGTGAGCTCTGACCCCTCCGCTTGTACAGGCCGCCATGCACTGCGTTCTGCTCGCCACGGTGACTTAACTTTAATTAATGATCCCTTTCGCACGTTCTGCGACAGTGCAGTCTTCAGAGTCGTTCCTTGTCTGTGGTTGGTCCAACCCCTGGAACGGACTTGCGCTGAATATGTGACTATTACCAGCAGTTACTGTTGAAAACTGATTTTCCCGCTTGGAATGGACATGGAGCACCTCCGAGTGGCATCTTCACTTAAGTTGCACTTGTTTAGAACTGTCGGTTAGCAACGTTATAAGCGCCTTCTTGAAGTTATTGTAGAACCCTATATACATTTCCTTATGCTTACAGACATACATCTTGAAGGGACTATGCACAAATTCTGATTGATATATCAACCTGCCAATTTGCAGGTCGAAACACGCTATTATCTGGTTCCCTTTCGTTTGCAATCAACGCTCTCAGCTGCTCTGCCTTCACTCTCTGCATGGTATCTTATGGGACAACAGATCTCAGACCTCCGTTTGACATCGCTCTCTGGACAACCAAAGCTTATATACATTTACAGATACGTTATAGAAATTTTGAGTCAGAAATTACGATACGATTGCGATTGCGCTTTCAATAATAATATTATCAATAAATAAATGGTTTCGTTTAAAGGTCGCATTTGCTAATTTACACACAATTGTTACTTTGATCAGCAGTCAGTGGTAGTCATAATCGAAATCGTAATCGTAATTGTATATTCCAAATTTCCAAAGTTCCCCTTGGAAGCCCAGCTCTGGGCATCGAGTCCATAGTTAAGGCTTTAAGCCGCATTAAGGCTAGTGCGGGTCCGTGCGCTGTGATAATCCACCAATGGCCCCCCCCTCTGCATGACGACCCACCGGTCCACCAAGTGTATATTTACACATGTGGACCCTTCAATATTGCGTGTCCGGGTGCTGCAGTACCATTAGGTACAAGCCAGACGCCGATCGGATCGCGTCAGAGGGATTGTCCAAAGAGATGTCAAAAGAGATCGAGTCCGCTGGTCAAGAGGTCAGAGGAAGCCGAGTATAGTCTACCTCTTCGGGTGCCGGTCATTTAGGTCAATTGGAAGGGTGGGATCATAATGGTTAGGGCATGCATTTTTTAATAGATGAGACTTATAATTTCAGTGGAAATCATTTCGGTTTTGAGTGGAAAGGTTGTTCTGAGCATTATGCAGAGCCGTGCCTTCTCTGTGTCCTGGAATGGTTTACTTTTGTTGGTCCGCTCCATCTCTAGAACTCCTTCTCATAGCCTACATATCTATCATATCTTAAGACAGTTTTATTTGGCCGCGCAGGGGTTGGGGCGCCTCTGAGTAGTTTCCTTTAAGAGGCGCTATACATATTCATTTAATGAACTCATTTAAATGATTTAATGAATTAGCAAATAAGACACATTGTCAAGTAGATTGCGTGTCACGTGACTCTTGACTCTCCTCCGTGATTGGTCGCTCTGCACCCCTTCGGAGTTGAATCAAATGAATTGATGAAGCGCCTTTAAATATGATTGCTCAACAATTCTACTTTTAAACATGAACAATGAGCACTGTTAGTTGCAAGCAAGTAAATGTTTCTTTTGAAATTAAGTCTACGACATTTGAAATAAATTATAAGAAACTAAATTTTTCTCAAAGTAGATCAAGCAGAAATTCTATTGTCTGATCGTGCAACTAAAGTCACAATAGGGCCTATAACTATGGATTGTTATAATTTAAGTTAAATGTTATATCGTGTAACTATATATCTCGGAGTGTTTGAGATGTTGAGTCAAAACCGAGTTGATTCTCCGCGACGTGCAGAATGCCCCGTCGTTGTTCTGATGTCTCGGACTTATTATTGCCCGTAGTAGCCGATAGGTTCAGTGCAGTATCCAGTCATTGGTACGTTGAGATCGGTGTTCAAGATCAGAGCGCATGACAACTATAAAAATATACAGAAGACGTTCACTTCCTGTCATTTATCGGCTTTTATATTCAGTGGTCATAAGTATGAGAATTGTAGACGGGGGGGAGTTATATACAGTTATTCACACATAATTATAGAGCTGGCGGATATGGTCAGTGACTCCTCCAGTTAAATAATCATGTGATGCAATGCGATGTTATACGATCCATCGCTGATCATAGCCAACATTTTGCATTAATAGTATTATTATTGGTATATATATATATGTAATGAAACTGGAAAGATATATAAAAAATATATAAATAGATACATATATTATATATATATACGTATATATATGTATATGTATATATGGATGTATAATTATGCATATGGTGAGGGAACTTCCTCCTCCAGTTATATAGGCCTAACCATATGATGCAATATACGCTCCATAACTGATATCACACGACAACATTTCAAATCAAATCAAACCAACCAACATTTTCTATGGCAAGGCAACAACCGTTGAACATTGAACACGAACAGAATAACAACATTAATGATTAACATAACATAACAGAACGAAACAAAGGATCATAATCCAGTTGTGCATCTTAAAGGGGAGTCCAAAGGGACAAGTCCCGCTATCAGTGGTAGGCCCCTATACCTTAATATCAGTCGCTGGTGGAATTACAGATCAAACAATGCAAACATATTGCATACATATTGCTTAACTAATGATCTCAATGCAGCCGCATAGGTACTGCTAGTCATTCTTGAAAGAAAAAACTTGAGATTTCTACAATGTATACTGACGTGATCATATTGGCAGAAAATAGGTCAGAACAGCCGCAACAGTTGTGGCAAATGGTTAAGATGGGAAACACTATAATGATACCTGGTTCAAATCATGCACCAGTAACCGGAATAGTTAAAACAAATCCTAAGATAATACACTTTAATAATCATTCTTCAATTAGATATAACTTAAGAGCTCTCTTCAAACTGCTCAAAGTGGGAAGTGAGGTTACACTCAGTGGTAAGGAGTTTCATGTGATTGGACCCTGACATTTGATTGAAAACAGTTTAGGATTTATTCTAGCAAAATCAGGTCGGAAATTAGTTGCATTTCTAGTATAATTTTGATGCACAGACTGCCAATTTAAAATAATTATCAAAAGATTATTATCATCTCACATTAGTATTATCTTATATTATAATTCCGAAAGTTTGCCCTTCCATATGTTTGTACAGATGTATTTTGACTCTTCGTAACAGAAAAGGCTCGGAAATGAGAGAGCGTCGGTTTAAAAAAAAATTACAATTGATTCTTACCCAAATTATAAGGTCAACGCAACTATTTTCAGTTTTTTAAATCAATTTAAAACCAGAGTTATTAGCGTTTTAATCCTTACAGCAGCCATCTTGCCGCATTTAGTAAAGAGGCAACAGCCCGCATGACGTCATTCACGCCCAATAATAATTTCCGTTTATCAACAATCCGAAACCGGTTACAGTATATAGTTATGCAGCTGAAACAATAATATTCACAAGAACGCAGATCGCAGAAATATTAACTATAGACTCTACTAAGCTGAAACAATAATATTCACAAGAACGCAGATCACAGAAATATTAACTATACTAACAGAACAGACAACCTGCAATAATTTTATTAGGCCACAGTCAGCACACACACACACCCCTCAGGGACGGGTCATGTTTGGCTTTTTGGGGAAGCGGGGTGGGGTGGAGGGTTACCGAAAACCCAAATCCGAAATTTAGCGGTCAACGCTGGGTACCCCAGAGGAGCAGTGTTGAAAACCCTAAATTTCCCGGGCAACGCCGGGTAACACATCTAGTCAATATTATTTATATATATGATATGTATAAAATTATATACATAAACACTGGAACTGGATGATAAAGCACAATTGACGAACTTACTGGAGGAACGACGAGGATTTCTGCGAGGTTGAGGCAGATCAGATTTACGGTTGCGTACCAATATGGTTCAACCTGAATGACAGAAATATCGTATCAGATCATAAATTCAGTTTCATTCACAGAAGGATACTCTAGAACTGAAATTTACTTCTATAATAACAGATAAACACTTTGCACAAAGTTTAATTTAAAAAAGAACAATTCGACCTTACAGTTTTAGACACATGATTATGTCAACACTAACCTGGATTTTATAAGCACTATTATTATTAATATTATTATTATTATTATTATATTATTATTATTATTATTATTATATTATTATTATTATTATTATTATTATTATTATATTATATTATTATTATTATTATATTGTTATTTTTATCATGATTATGATTATTATTATTACTACTACTACTATTATTACTATGACCTCTGGAAAACAGGAGACAATAAAATTATAGCGCTTCTGAGCAGTCCCCTTGAAGAAGCGCTATATAAATTCTTGAATGAATGAATGAATTAGTTAGAAACAACCGAATGGCTTAGACCAGCAGTTCCCAGTCTGCCTAGGCCTAGATCAAATTTTCTATTGCCTAATAACAGTTACTGATAGCGTCCATAATCCTGCACGGGATAACGGATTACAATACTTTGATAAGAACACCCATTTATTTATTTTTAATTCTATTTTTCATGCGTGAAACTTCAAATAATCGTTAGCATGGCCGTCTTCCCCGTTCTCCCCTATATATTATTGCGTTTGAATATATTTTATCCTAACAGGCATCACAGTATTCTGGATGTCTTGCTGGAAACATCGCTTGCTCATGACCAAGTCATTTCAAAGTTGTAGAAACCAGGTCTACTTCAGTTGCCGTGCTGTTTTTAAACTACAGACGTCTCACGATTATAGGATAATTATAACGAGATTATATCTGCTACACAGAAGTCACTAGAAGTATTGCTATAGAAGAATATTACATCTGAATTGGACAATGAAGGTTACAAACAAGGAGATTCGTAGCAGGTTAAATATAAAAGAAGACCTTATGCAGAAAGTAATGAGGAGGAAACTCAGCCTATTCGGACACATATGTAGAATGGAGGATGACAGAAAGATAAAAAAGTGTGATGCTGGGAAGTATGGATGGTAATGGAAGAAGAGGACGACCAAACAGAGAGTGGATAGACGACATCAAAGAGTGGTGTAATCAAGACATTTACAGCTTAAGCAGATCTGCTCAGGACCGCGGACTTTGGAGGAGAACGATAAAGTGTGCATTGGACACCTACGGGTTGTTAACCCATGGATAATGATGATGATGATGATGATGATGACACAGAAATCATCAGATTATGAGAAAGCTGGAATTGTGAGTTTCCTGCCGCGATTCGAACTAAAATATTAAAAGAGGTTAACATAAAAAAGTGAGAAAACAAGAGTTAAAAAACCTTCCTCCTTATAGGCCTACGGGTCAGCGCCTCGTGCCACAGCAGTTGGCTGTCTGCCAACCGGTAGTTTCTCCTCGCCTCCCCTCAGGATGCCTGGTTCTTCCAAAAAGCAGAGGACCAGATTAAACGCTGGTTGTCGCGCAGGGTACGGCGGACCATAAATTATGGGACATATCTTGCTGTTAATTTCAGCTATGCTAGGTCAATTTTTGCATCGTTTATCCAGACGCGCGGCTTGACTATTGTAACCCTATTACTGCATGTCTGATATAAACATCAGTCTGTTTGGAAACGGTGCTGACTGAATAGTGACCGAATAGTTACAGCACGTCCAATACACGAGCAAATCGAGTTGCACTTGCTTCCTCTGTACCGAAACATCTTCCAAACAACATACCTTGTACCGTCTACACATAAAACACCTTGTGAATAGAATCACCTCAGGATTAATGTCTTAAGCACTTCCTACAATGTTCTAACTCTTCTGCAGCTATGCTGTTCTTATGCTTGAATGAATTGTTTAAAAACTTACGTGTCCTACGTCAACAACAGCGCCGACGAGACAAGTCAAGTGGCAGGTGTCCGCAGCGTAGGTGAGGATTGCAGCGATCTCTATATTGAAGTTAGGTATCAGCGGAGCTGGAACATCTCCGTAGTCAGTTGCATCTGAACCCGATCCGAAGATCAAGGCGACGACGACGACAGCTGCAGCGATATTCATCACGACCTTCATGGTTCTGACGATCACCGGAAGTGCTCAAGGAGTCGATCAAGGAGTCAAGTCTTCTCGAATCAGCGTCGTCTTCTTCTTCTTCTTCTTCTTTCTCTGCAGCTGAGGAACTGATGCAACAACCGTCTTGTCTCGCTGGCTTTTATAGTCGATGTTCGCTTGTGTGGGATGGGTTGTTTGTGCAAAACTATCTCTAAAAATACACGTGAGGACGTCACGAATTGTTCAAAATGCTTCGAGTCAGAAAGAGAAAAACAGACATAAGCACGTAGTCTAGTGGCAACAATAGTCTGATAAGAAAATAATGGCTTATCGTTAATTGTAATCAAAACACGTCGTTCGAAAAACCGTGTCAGCAGCGTTGGAAAAACAAGTCACATGACAAAGCGTAAATCAGTCATTGGACTGCATTATAGAAGAGATTGTAAAATGGTCTAGATAAAAAAATACTAGTGAGATGTTTTCGAGAGACACCTTTAGCAGATCGACTGCTCGTGATGGGATCCAAATCTTTTTCGCTGATGACGACGTGTCTGTGGTCTTTGTTTTGCAGAGATAAAGCACGTCGCCTGCTGGCCTGTCTTCGAGACGTGAAGGCGTCTTATTGGATGAACTAAATCCTTGTTTTTGGATAGGATTCTGTTGCTTACCATCGAGAGTAGCCAAACTTATCTGAAAAATTCTTAAACCTGACAAGTTGTTGTTAGCTAAAGGATGTGCACGAGAAGTGACTCGATTTTGCATTATGATGAGCTCCATTTTCAAACACAGAAATATTCGAACTAATTTTCACTCAGCAGCATCAGTAAAAGACGGGCAGAATATTTTCTAACTCTGATTTGGAGCTAATGAAAACAAAAACTGAAAATATTGCATTTTTAGTTAATTTGTAATTCTTAATTCAGCGCAAAGTGTTGGCTCAGATGGGCCCCCTCTTAAACTAAGCTGCCTATAGCCTTAAACATCGGGATTTGGTCGGCTGTTTTTCACAATCATAATCATAATCATAATCATTGGATCTGTTTAAGTCCGTCGTATCATAGCCTAAGTGCTACAGTTCTCGCCCATTTCAACCTGGGTTGCTCGTAGGGTCGTTAGTTAAGCTGGGCTTTCTTTCAAATCACGGATAATTGATCTTGCAGGACTTGTTAAAACATTAAAATTTGGCATGCACGCTGGCAAAGAGAGACAATTAAACCTCTTCCGGAAAAAGATAATTGTAACTTTATTTCTATAGAGTAGACCTATAGCCATAAATCATTATTTAACTAGTAAATTCTACAACAAACTCACATCAAAAACCATATATATTAATTCAAACTCAATATTTATTTGTGTTGCACATGAATTGAACTTGCACATAAAACCTTTGTTAAATTTGTTAGGGTTAGGGTTAGAGTTATATAGGCCTATAACAGGCTTGCGTTCTGCCAGCCTGAAGTCTTGGTTAAACGAAAATTGAATTGAATTGAGTTGTAATGGTCTTAAGATTGAGAGGGCGAAGAAGCGTCCGCAATACAAGAATGTATTCTTGTATTCTCTTTTAAAACAAAGAAAAGCCTTCTGCATGCCATGCGTGGTCTTTAAGTTGCCTCCGAGTCAGTCACTAGAGAAATCGCTTGACTTTGTCGACTGTTAATCGGCATTTAAGCCAACATATTTTCAACCCTATGTTTGCCTGCACGAACAGCCATTTTCGATTAAAACGGTTGTCTGAAGACAAACACCATTACAGACACCATGCACTCGGACAGGTGGCGAACACAGAGCTGGTGATTTGACACCAACTGATTCTTAGACCGATAGACTACTCCAATGTGAGTGACATCTGAAACATGGTTTGTTCCTGTCTTGCTATTGATGCTTTCATCAAAAATCGAAACTCAGAGACTGCGGTTGAAGCAATAATTAGAGCAAAGTATTAAGCGAATGACGTCACTTGCTAGCTGGAAAGGAGAGCGCATTTTCAAGAACCCGAATTATTCTGCGAACCAATGCAACAGGTCGTACACGCAATGTCTGGTATTATACACACAATGTCTGGTGCACGGAATGGAGGGAGAGGGCAAAATGCAAAGGATACCAAGCGCCTTCGCTTGTGGCGTGCAATCATGCCTAGTGACTTCAACTCAACTTCAACATTCGTTAATTCAGTTCTGATTCCATTCACTTCCGAAGTTTTCTGCTGGACAACCAAAGTCGCCAAAGCCTAGCTATGTTTAAACATTGATGAGCCTACTTAAGTTAGCGCATTTGTGGACGCCTTCAATCAAGGGCGGATACAGGAATTTTCGAAGGGGGGGCAAAAATTTTTGGTCTTGTGAGACATGAGACAAATTTTTTAGTCGTCGGCCAATTTTCCGGGGAAAAAAATACCATTTCATCCGCCGAAAAAACTGATGTTTTTTTTTTTTTTTTTTTAGTCGTCGGGCCAATTTTCCGGGGAAAAAAATACCATTTCATCCGCCGAAAAAACTGATGACCTGTTTTTTTTATTATTTTTTTTTTTTTAGTCATACCAATTTTTTGGGAAACATCCGCCGCTGAATCGACGGGGGGGCCAAGTCCCGTGCGATTTTGTAATAGGGGGGCCTGATGTCCTGTTTTTCTCTCCCACTACATTTATTTAATGGCTTGTTGAAACCAAATGGGGGGCCACGTTCCATGCAATTTTTAAATGGGGGGGCCATGGCCGGATTGGCCCCCTGGATCCGCCCCTGCCTTCAATTGACTTTCAGGTTTGATCCAGGTCGATGCCCAAGAAGCAGAAGACGTCATATCCAGTGTGAGAATTGTGGAAAAATAACTGGGGGGTTGGACCATTATCCACATGCAATTGGGGTGTAAAAAACATACTTTAACATGGGGCTCTAAGAAAGACTGGGGGGGTCGAAACCCCCCAACCCCCCCGGCAATTCTCACCCTGGTCATATCTCGTATGCATGCAAAACAAAAACAAGACGAAAGAAATTGATCGTATAAACGCAACATCATGTAAAATCAATTCTTCGCGACAATCATAACAAGTTTATCCGCCCTGGAAACAATAATGGCATTCGTAGGATTGGTAATCGTAATCGTACACGTAATCTCGAAACCTCTAAAGTGTGCTGTAGATGAGCTTTATGACTCTATAAGATATATTAGTTTAGGTGTTTTGAGCCATTCAAGTGATTTGAGGATTGAAGTGGTCAATGGTCATTGATGTGGCGGCTTTTTGGTGTCGGTGACAGCACGGGCGATGGCATTCTGAAGAGCTTGGAAGCGGTTTATATGGTGATGTCGATGTCCATGTTCAGGCAGAAAGAATTGCTGTAGTGCTATTTAACGTAGACTTTAGAAGCTGGATGCAGAATTAAAGTCAAATTTATAGCGGACTCTTCGAAGGTTACGGATATGCAAGCATGCGGCAGCAGCGGAAAAGATGGTTATTGCAGTTCGTAGAAGATATACGGTTTTGGCTGCAGAAGATCACACCTGTTATAGGTTGCTGATAGGATAATATTTGCATGGAATGTGTGTGAACGGATGCAGAGTCGAGGTTGAGTGAATAGGATGGGTCAGGAATTTTCTTGGGATGCTCATGGAGGCCTATAAATAAGAATCTAGTTTTAGAGGGTTCAGGAAGATGAGATCATCCAATTCACCCATGCAGGATGAGATTTTGCTAACTACATGGAAAAGATGATCAATGGAGTATGTGAAGCAACTTGGAGAGAAGGGGATGAATTATAGGATGTTTTCAGCAAATAGGTGATGGTCAACTGAGGATGAATGAGCTGAGTGGATTGGAGTCGAGGATGAAGAAGAGAGTTCCCCGTGTAGAGTCGATGATGGAAAGAAGGTCCCGAGAACTGAAACTTGCCGAACACCACAGATGAGAGAACATGATCTGTGATAAGGTTACCGATATTTTAACGGAGAAAGAACGAGAACCGAATTCAAAGTCGAGTAGTTTCATTAAAATCAAATTAGATTATACTGTAGTCTTTAACTCCAGATTTGTATGCTCTGCAAAATGTAAGCGTTTGAATTGCATTTAGGAAATGGCTACAGTAGGCTATTTGTCTAATGTTTAGTTTTTTTTTAAACGGGCCAAAATAACCGGATGGTGCATCGAAAGAGCAAGAGCCAAGAGATATCTGGCATTGCCTGTAAAGAGAGAGAGAGAGAGATGATGATGATGATGATGATGATGATGATGATGATGATGATGATGATGATGATGATGATGATGATGTGGAGATAAGGTTGAGTGTCCAGAGTGTCAGAAATTCGGGGAAAAATTCAGAGCGATTTAGAGGGGCAAGCCTACTGTGCAGAATGCAGATGGCATACAATCATGGTATTGAGGATGAGCTTTATTTGGGCTAAACTAGGTTCTTCCAAGGCTAATAAATCTAGAGGGTGAGAGGATTGAGCCAATGCCTAAATTTCTGTTAAATGTAATGAATGGAGATGCGAACAGGTGTTTGGGGTGCATAGTACTGCATACTGCATAGCATGAGATTACAGGCTTCAAACCCCTCCCTAAAACAAATTGTTTTCCAAATAAAAAATACTACTTCTGTGCCTTCTGTGCATTGCATGACCAAGTCCACTGAAACCCCACGAAATGATAACCATCACCCCGAAATTTTATCCTGTATACGCTCGGCGGCACAGCACGAAAATAATCTGTTTCTGTCTTTGTACAGAGATGATACATCAAGCGGAAGAAAGAGAGAACAAGGGACAGCAGCAGCAGCAGCAGCAGCAGCAGCAGCAGCAGCAGCAGCAGCAACGGCAGCAGCAGCAGCAGCAGCGGCGGCGGCAGCAGCAGCAGCAGCAGCGGCGGCGGCAGCAGGAGAAGAAGAAGGAGGAGGAGGTAGGGAGAACTGTAATTTTTTTAACTTAAGCAAGTGTCAGATACCGTATAGGTTAACCATGTCGCAAGTAATCAAAGTCTGAAAAACAAAACAGTAATCGCTAATGCGTTGGTGCCGGCTGGACTTTCTGAACAACAAGGTGAAAGCCGCATGCAGCTGCCACAATTTATTTACAGATGTAGGCCATGTGTGTCTCGTCGGCCACTTTAGATTAAGCCAGTTTCCACAGCCACGACTCAGTCTTTAACTCAGCACTGTGTGGCAGTGTGTGCGTCGTTCGGGTCGTGATTGCTTATTAGCGTTGTTTAATAATTAGGGGCTGAAACTGCCATTAGTGAAGTAACTATGCAGGCTGGTTTAGTTGAACGTATGAACGATTTGGTCATTTCACTCATTTCTATACATGTAATTCTCATTTCACATGTCACTAAATTGGTCGGCGGACCAAGCTGAGCCTCTGTATGGTTTCCCCACTCATGACAAACCACATGCATGGAAATCAGTGCCGTTCATCCTCGGTTGCTGGTCCTACAACTTGGAATGGCATCCCTGTGACAATGCGCATATTGCCCAGGGACCACTCCACTTTGTTACTGAAGAATTTCCATACTGTCCTACGCAGCAGCAGTGGCTGCAGGACCGGAATCATTTCTGAGTAGCCTACCTTGAGGAGGTGCCATTACACTTCCGATGTAGGCTAATAAAATTAGAGCAAAACAAAGACCTGTTAAAATGAGTGTAGCCTATAGGCTACTTGCTGCAGAGCATTATGGTGAAGTGGGAAATGAACTAATTATGCAACGAAACTCTGCACTAGGATGTTTGCTGATCGTAAACGGAAGAAGGAACGGGTAGTCGTAGTCGACAGGTCAGGTATATCAAAAAGTCCAAAACGCTCTACCTGCGTAGACTCCGATCCATTGTGGTGGTTCTGAGGCATCGCGCGGAACTCGCCGTCGATTGTTAGGCCTATAGATGCGTCTGCCAAACTGGGTGAGAAAGGCCGAGATGTTGGTATATTTAATTATAGTCTACAGTCAATCTTTCATCAGATGTAACTGAAGTGAATGCAGTTTTTGTCTACAGATTAGATTACAAACAACATATTCTGTACCGATTGTAGATATATAGGCCTACAAGATCGACATTTCAATGTAGGCTTTACTATCAAAACCAACTGTTAGCCAGGCCTAGGCTACTCAGCGTGTAGCAGTCGTGGCCGAGTGGTTAAGGCGATTGACTCGAAATCAATTGGGCTCTGCCCGCACAGGTTCGAATCCTGTCGGCTGCGTTTGGAATTTTATTTAGCTGTTTGTTATTTTGAGTTGTAGGCAATCCTAAGGACAAGATCCGTTTCAAATGGTGATGCAAGGACCTACATCCACGGTTAAATTCTGCTTCAACATCGTAATTAGTACTTTCGTGAAATACTCTGCCAAATTAGCCTATACGTTAACACCCGGAAAAAACTAGGCCTTGCAAGGTCAGGCCCGGCCCTAGGGTTTGCGGGGCCCAAGGCAGCATCGGGTTCTCAAGCATAAATTTACGCAGTTGGTTTTCTGTCCCCCACTGGTGAGGGATAGTCACCTAAGATGGGACACTTAACGCTGTTTCCCAAATTTCTTTTGAGTTAATAGGCCCTAGCACTATTTTATAATAAGCCACACTGATGCGGCCTATACATATTTGACTTTCAAATGTAAATTGTTTAGCAAGTTTTAAAAAAGCGATATTATTGTCATTAAAAGCAATTACTAATAATTATGTCCCAACTTAGGCAATTATATCCACACAATAGGACAATAATTTCCATAATGTCGGATTGGGAAAATTTAATAATGTGAAATATGGTATAAGCGAAAATGAAAATTTTCAATTAACCTATCAATCAAATCAAGAGAGCAGCACCGTAAGTATTAACACATTTAACAGTTGCTAGTCACGTGAATGTGAATGTTTTAAATTTCCTGCTTTACATTTTCTAATTAATATGTGTGATATTTTTTATTCGCAACTCTTGACAGTGGCTTCCTCTGCGAATAGCAGCAGCAATAGGTGTGTCCCATCTTATGAAGCGTTCCATCTTAGATGGCTTTCCCTACTACCTTAATTATATAGGCCTATAGGCCTATCTAAGTAATGCAAAATCATCAGCGCCGCACGTAGGGGCAAGAGAGGACATGCCCCGAAAATTGAAATTTTTTAACAACTGAGACCTACCTTCTGGTTTTGACAAATTTCTTTGCGCCAGAGCACTAATGATGCTAATTATTCACGAAGTAAATTTACATTATTTTAGACACCTCTCTGAAAATATCCACGTTCCAAATCTCCTGCTTTGCATTTTTTAAGCTCTCGCTAAAAAATGTCACCACCATCAATGTGTTATGCCCTATCCTGCAAAAATGTATGCGGACATCCATTTGCGAATTTGAAGCAAAATTAGTTAATTACTGTTTTTCTGGAGACAATTCTGCATGCAGGCCTAGGCTAAAAAAGAGGGCTAGCTGTGAAGAAGCTTCGTTCTTTCAAATCACCCTGTCACATTCACGTGACAAATTGACGGCAAGTATAAGCTTAGTTGTTATGCGACGAAACCATTGCTAATCTCGACAAAGAAAAAATTATAGACAGCAACGCGGGGCCCTTGGAAGCGCGGGGCCCAAGGCGGCTGCCTCGCTCGCCTTGCCCTAAGGCCGGGCCTGTGCAAGGTCTACCGATGGCAGGACAACCAAACAACTAATAAACAAACCGATGAATTGGATGTCATCAGGCACGTGATTCTGCCCCCTTCCCTAACTCCCTTATAGACAATTTATTAGACAAGGCAATCTATCTAATTTCAGGTCTATCTTCTCCAACCTCAAAAACATTAGTCTGCATGGTAAAACGGAAGCTTGTGAAATGTCTCGCATCTATGCATCTTCCACCTAAAATAATAAATAGTTCGGCCATAAACCGAGGCAAACCTGAACCATTGTTCGGTTCAGTACATCGATCGCTGCCTGTGTTTTCTACAACCACCTTATAGCAGCGGTTCTCAACCGGGGGTCCGCGGACCCCTGGGGGTCCGCGGCGATCTGCCTGGGGGTCCGCGAGCAAGTCCTGAAAATTATATATTTCTTAGTTAAAAACATAGAAACAGATACATTTTTGTCAATTTTTCAAAAATTCCCTTTTCAATGGCGACATGAAGCTAATAGGCTAACAGGCTACCAATGACAAATTCATCTGTTTTAGATGAGTCGGTTTGTTTCAATCGCAACTCTGGTTTACCTGGTTGGCATTTTTAACAGCTGAATGAGCTGAGTTCCTCTGTGCAAGTGATGCAGACACCCCTAGTGATAAAGTGTCTGCTTTTACAAAAAAACTTGATATCTGGTGCAAAACGGATAGTGATCGATAACTGACACATGTGTCAAAGTTATGTGATCAATTGCATAAATTCACATAAATATAAAGAAATGCTCAGATCAATCAACCACAATTTGGTAATTTAATTTCCAGACCTATTCAATCATAGATGGATCGATTCAACTTCTTATTTCGTAATTTGAACATTCAAAGTTTTTCGTGGGTTTGCAGTCCGTTTCTTGCAAACATTGATTCGTGGAATTTAAACCACAGAATTGAACCAAATCATTGAACTGACCAATGATCCTTGGCATACATTGAAGATGTTGCATCCATACAAGAGTCAGCTTGATGCATCATTTTGGATACAAGCTTCACATGAATATCGAAAACTGCATGAGAAAGCTTTCAACATTATTTCACCTTTTGCAACATTATATCTTTGTGAATGTGGCTATTCTACCCTGCTAACCATTGAAAATTATCGATCACGGCTTGAGGTTTAACATGGGCTCAGATTGAGTGTTTCGAGCAGATAAAATGTGCTCGAATATGCATGCCCAGAGCCTACATTAAAATAAAAAAACAGGTTTTTCTAATAAATTTTATATAATCTTATTAGTTATATAAATTTGCACTACAGCAGGAGCGCAGGCTTATATAGACTATTATTATAACATACATTCATGTACCTACTATTATATAGGATTATAGAGTAGCACAGTCACAATAATGTTCCAAAGGCGCCAAATTTCAGTGGGGTCCGTTACCGGGACCAAAAATTAAAAAGGGGTCCGTGAGTCTGAAAAGGTTGAGAACCGCTGCCTTATAGCGTCAAGCTGCTGCGTCTACCATGCTGCGCTGCTGTGCAGCTATCAAGGAACTGCCATAACATTTGGGGTAAACCCATGGAAGGTAAGCTCACAAAATAACGAGGCTAATCCTGCTGCTTTCTAATGTTTAGAGACACTGGGAAATAATCATCAAAGGTGATTAGTGTTGCCCTCCTTCTTTATCCACGCTTGGGATTGGCACTGCCAAAGTGCGAATAGTGGCGGAATCTCAGTTGACTTTCTGACCACCAACCATTTCATAGGTCGCGATTATTTTTGACTAGAGAAATCACCACGTTTGTATGTGCACTTGTTATAGCGCATCTTCAAGCCACTACTCAGAGGCGCTCCCGACTACAGCGCGGACACTGCAAAGGACTTTCACGCCAAAGCACTGACCAATTGCGGGTGAAGGACTTGTCCATGGTCCCTACGCGGCAACTTGAGGTGGATTCGAACCTGCAACCCTTCGGCTGCAAGGCGACGAACATACCCACTACACCACCGCGCCCCACGTGACTTGTGTGCACGTGACTCTGCCACCTTCCATACCTCTCAGCACCGCATAAGGATTGAATCAGATCAAAATTAGTCGTAGGCCTATATAGGATTGTTGAACGACTTTATTTTCGATGAGCAAGCAATAATATTTACGGTGATGTCCTGTTGACGACTGCAAGTGAAAGTATAGGCCCTATTAATGTTTAAATGAAAAACAATCGGCCGACATTTAAAATGTATCTGGAACAAATCAATACAAACTATGCTATTTAAATGTTGTTAGAATAGCCTACAAGCAGAAATCAACCACTCCATAATCATGCAATGAAAATCACCGTATGCGTAACTGTATTTCCACCGTAGCATGAGTAAATCAGGGTCTATTTAATATCAGAAAGTGATGCTGTTATTTCTGTTGCGCCAAGCTTAAAGCAGCGCTGTGTGTCCGTCATGACGTGTAGCACGCCCTGCTGACGTCCGCTCGACGCATCGCACTTTTTTCAGCGCATTAACCTCGATGTCAGCACAGCAGAAAAACTACAAAATAAATACACAGACAATATGGCACGTTGCTTGTTCTTTCTCTTGCTCCATCTCCCCAGAACAACAAACAGCAAATGATGTGTATGTGTGTGGGTGTGGGTGAGAGAGAGATAGAGATAGAGAGAGAGAGAGAGAGAGAGAGAGAGAGAGAGAGAGAGAGAGAGAGAGAGAGAGAGAGCGTGTGTGTGTGTGTGTGTGCGTGCGTGCGTGCGTGCGTGTGTGTGTGCGTGCGTGCGTGCGTGCGCGTGCGTGCGTGCGTGCGTGTGTGTGTGTGTGCGTGCGTGCGTGCGTGTGTGTGTGTGTGTGTGTGTGTGTGTGTGTGTGTGTGTGTGTGTGTTTGTGTGTGTGTGTGTGTGTGTGTGTGTGTGTGAAGTCCCTCGATTCTCTTGCTCTTGTTTCGTGGATATCCGTGACCTTCGCCCTATATTACATGCTCGACTTTATAAAACTCCATCCACAATCGCTTCACCCATAGCTCATGTCAAACTTGACTATTGCAATAATTATTGTCTTCTCCTAAACGTAAAGTCTGAACGATAAAATCCGAGGCCGTCTCAAATTTCTTAAGTTTAAGGAGATGAAATCCGGAGTCATCTCAAATATCTGAGTCTGAAGCAATAAAACATAAGGATTGAAATAGAAGTATCATCATCATGGCCACAGGTCATCAACGGCGCTCACGGAAGTGGAAGCTACTGTCAAACCTTGTAATTTAATAGGCTATACGTTGCTACACGACAGTGACACACTGCTGGCTTAAGACTTATATAATTGCATTAATATAATTAATTTATTAAAAATCGAGAAAACACGAGACAAACGAACTTACTTCACTGTATCTCACGTTTGGTCGGTAGACGATACATACAATGTAAAAATTTGCGTGAAAAGTTCCCTCAATCTGAAATACAGAAAAACATTAACTATAGTTATTAGATTACGGTGCGCTAGAGTATAACAGCCTATCTGGCGAGTTAATTCATTCATTGAATTTCATTCATTCATTAGATGCATTTATATAGCGCCAAGGGGCTACTCAGGGGCGCTCCCAACCTCAGCGCGGCCAAATACAACTGTCTTAAGATGAGAGAGGAAAGTCTGAGAAGGATTTTTACAAAAAGAGTGGATGGTCAGAGGAAGACCATTCCAGGTTGAGGGTCCTACCACCGAGAAATCGCGTTTCTGCATAGTGGTATTTCGAGCAAAGGGAACTGAGAGCAGACTTTGTTCAGTACAAAAGTATATGAGTAACTTCAGTTGCTGATAACGTTGCGGACCATGTAGCCTACTGGATTTGAAAATGGAGTGAGCTTTCGTCTATACTGCTGCTATACGTAGGTAAATTTTACACTAAATTATCCAGACGCATTTATCCAGACGTGGTTTGACTATTGTAACTTTATTATAGCATGACAGATCAAAACTTCGGTCAGTTTGAAACTGTGGTCAACTGAATAGTGGTCGACCAGTTAGCCACACCACGTCCAAGACTATACGTCAAAGGCTATACGTCTAAGACTATACGTCAAAGGCTATACGTCCAAGACTATACGTCAAAGGCTATACCTCCAAGACTATACGTCAAAGGCTATACGTCAAAGGCTATAAGAAAACACGAAGAACAAGTCGCGTTTCACTTGTCTCTTGTTGAGAAATGGTTTCGAAATCAACATTCTTTGGGACTCTCTGTAGTCCTAATTAAAACACTAATGTTGATCGAATTGGTTCAGATCTATAGGGTCTTAAATGCATAGACCTGTAATGCCCTATAGCAGTGGTTCCCAACCTTTTTTACTTTAGGGCCACTTTTTCTAAGTTGGAAGACCACAAGGGCCACTTTCTCTTAGTTGATGGACATTAGGGGGCCCATGCACGAGGCTAAAATTTAATTAATTAAAAGCATATAAAAGTTTATAATTGATTCAAAATAGAATGTTTGATGTTATTTATAAGCGTCAAGATAAAATAATTTGTAATAGAAAAATGTGTTCTCTCCTGTCCAAATTGTCAATGTTTTCATATATATATATTTTTATTATCTGAGAGACGAGGGCCATTATTTGAGGCCTGACGGGCCACTTTTGGACCGCGGGCCACGGGTTGGGAACCGCTGCCCTAGCTACTGTAGGCATTCTAAATACATGCTTGAATAAATTCATTAAAAGGCTTACGAGTAGGACATCTTGAACAGAGCTGAAGCCACAAGCACAGTGATCTATGAGCAGCGTCAACGACTGTTTGATGACTTTAGACGCATATCCTTTATATAAGGATGGATGGGTTTTTGCAAACTTCAACGGGTCAGGTGTCGACCCGAATATTCCTGCAGCAACGATAACAACCGATAGATATACATCACGACCTTCGTGCATCTGACAAAGTACGTAGGAGAACAAGGAGTACAAGCATTGATGAAATGGTTAAATCAGATCAAGGAGATACAGAGTGGGCAAAAAATACCCACCTGCGTAGGGGGGTATTTTTTGGCCAACCCTGTACTTCTTTCTGCCTATAAGCGAGGAACCGATGCATGCAAAAACTACTTGTATTCTATATATACTCCTAATTTTTTCTTCGATTTCTGGCTCTGATGGACAGGCACATGTTTAGCCGGACAATAAGTGTCAAACTACAGAATCAGTACAGGGTCTGAACGTCATGCGTTGATTAATAACGCTAAAAATTCATTCTTTCATCAGACCAAAGCAATCATCTAGCCATGAGTGACGGACTACACGCAGAGCGGGTGATGCCTTTCTCTATAGTCAGACGGCAAAACAGTTGTGTATATAGTATAGTATGTTCTGTTTTTAGGCCTATTGAAAAATTGTCCTTCGTAGACATCTGTGAAGTTCTGAAGCCAGAGAAAACTATTCTAGGTCTAGTTAAATGTTGCTGGAATAAAATGCAATAAAGCAGAAATCAACGTCTCTAGTCATGCAATAAAAGTTACCGTAGGCCTATACGTAATATGTATCTTCACCGCAATATAAAGTAAATTGCATCAAATGCTATGGACTAGGTTGCAATACCCATCAGTGGCGGCGCCAGGGATTTCAGTTTTGGGGGGCTGAGTCGAGTCCTAGCGGAGGAAATTTTCCATTCTCATCCGCTAAAATTTCTGACGACTTTTTTAAGTCATCGGGTCGAAAATCGTAAAACTATATCAGGTTTGCATGTAAAAAACCTGCATGACCTTTTTTTAGGGGGCTTAGCATTTTATAGGGGGGGCTTAGAGTTTGGCTTCCGTTCTCGGAGGGGCTGAAGCCTTCTTCGGGGGCTTAAACCCGGGAAAAGATACCATTTACACGGTAACAAAATAAAAAATGGGTCTTCCTGAGAGGCTTAGCACCCTAGCCCCTGATAGACTCCGCCCATGCCCCCCCATAGCCCCGTAGCGCCGCCACTGATACCCATCGCGTTGAGCATCAGACGGCGAGGCAGAACTGTAGATCTACTTGTTCGCCATGACGTGCAGAATGCCCGGATGGCGAGGAAAGGTGGCGTTTACCTACCGCGATCGCCCGTCGGGCATGATACGTTTTCCAACACATCACCTTCGATGTCAGTGCTGCAATGATACTACAAAATCAGAGATACACAGATCTGACAAGATTCTTGTCCTATTCTTACTTTTATTGAATTTGAACTTAATAGTCTGTATATAATATATATATAGCCTATATCCTACTATCGAGGTCTTGTGTGAT
>OX457040.1:18665071-18772571 GCA_949752735.1 Lumbricus terrestris | reverse complement strand
CGAGTCTCAGTGTTACTTAAACATTTTGTAAAATCAGTAAGTGTAAGAAAACATTAATTTCACTAAGTTCACCGACGTTGCGTGCTTTCATACTGACCCGCCACAGCCGACAAACCACGTAGGTTAGCCTATTGAACAGCGGATTTTTAAAAAAAGATTAATCTTGTAAGACTGCCGAAGGGCACTTTGCCCCTGCTGTAACACTTTGCACCGACACTCGAATAACCTTAAACACGGCCCTGCTCTGTAGTCGGGAGCGCCTCTCAGTAGAGAACTTGAAGGGGCGCTATTAGGGTGTCCCACGATTGCACAGGAAAAATATTTTTCTTGAAACTTTAAATGCAGTCCCTCCAAAAAGTTTCCTTATGGTCCTATGATAATCGTCGTCGTCGTCGTTGCCCTCGGCCACTGTAACGAAGCATTTCGTCCGTCGTGACCATCCTCATTGCTGCGGATCGGGGATCAGAGTCGACGACGTCATCTTCCTCCATTGCTCTCTGTTCCTCGCGGTCCTCACACAGTCCGCCATCACCATCCCCGTCCATTCCTCCACGATAATACCTGCCAAATTTCATGACATTTAAAAAATATTTAGAGGTCCCCCAAGGCTCATATAATTTGTGTAAGTTGTCACAAATAATACGTAGCCTACATGCACGACGTCTCTGAGTTTGAAAATTTCGGAGGTCCACACTTTGATCCCACTAGCGTTCTTTTGTATTGCTCAATACTATTATATTGCTCTGAAATACTAAAATCTACAAGCATGCAACCTTTTTGTGTTTGTGAATGAGGTTTTTCAAGCATAAGGATGACAGTTAAGCTCTCGTGCAAACGAAGGATGTAAATCTGTCGTGCACTGTGATTGCAGGCTGCTGGGCCTACCTCTACATGACAATCATCACTGGAGTGGATATGGATAAGATGTTAAGATGTTAAGATTGTCAGTATGATTTCGTCTCTAGATGGTGGAAGTACTAACATTTTGGTGTGCCAAAGTTGACCTCTGGAAAGAACAGGAAACAACGGTTGGAGTTTGGACCTTTTGAAGTCGTGGCAGTGTGATGCATTAATTGGCAAAATTGCTTTGAGACAACGGCGTGAATAACTGCACATTAAGTAGAGTTTGCACCCTTCTACATCAGCCATCAGTCGTAACATCTTGTTGACGTCACATAAATCTTGTAAGTCCTGATGCCTGGTGCATTCTTTGCGTAGGCTACTTGGTAAATTTTGTCCATCAATGGTCTGTAATTAAGCTATTCAAGCAATTTAAAGATGAATGCTTCAATCTGGCTCATCGTCAACCAAACCCTCGACCAATGCTACTACAGTCTGCATCTAACAAATCATAGGAATTAATTTCTGAACAGCTTCAGCGTGGCCATCCTCTAATTATGACATCAAGAATTTCCTCAGTTCTTAGTATCCATAGTTGGATTGAGCAATTCGGTAGCAGTTCGCAAGCCTGCATGGTGCCCATCACAGCGCGAGTTGGATGGGTAAGGCAAATGCAATATAGATCGAATTGCTTTATGATGGAAACGGATCACACATTATAAGCTTACAGTTGACGACCGTGAATTACACGGCATCCAACTCCAACAATAATATTCTCAGATTTGTGGTTGACATCTACTACAGTCAGGCAGTGTTTTCATGTAGAGTCGCTGCTCTCATTGAATAAATTCAAAGCTATATAATTCGGACGATGCTGCTCTAGACGACAAGTCTGCAAATGATGCAACATCACTCTTGGTACATAAGATATAAGAGATAGCAATTCTCTCTATTCTTTCAGTGATTGTCTCGTCCATGTGGAATAACGGGGTTATCTCTTCCTAAAAGTTTTCCCGAACTATACTGCGTTCAATGATAGTTTTCTCGATCTTTCAGTGAAAGAGTTGCGAGGTAGCCAATCGTATAACGGTATAAGACCAAGTGTGATTTTTCATAACTTGGTCTGTGTAAATGACCGTGTTGAAAGAACATGACGCAGCTCTGATACAGAATTTCAGTTCAACAATAACGAAGAACGGAGATCGGGACAATTTCTCGTACCGGACCAAGTTGTCAAAAACATAGGCACATGTTTACTAACCGCAATCGTGACAACCTTGCTGACATGTATAAATGTATAAATGAAGAACAATTTGAGGTGTGTGCAGTGATGTAGAAAAAGCATATCAGTATGAGAATAGTGAAAAAAATAATGGGCCAGACGCTGATTTGCTTGTAGTTGCATGGGCTGTGCAATTAAGACTTCACTGTGTGGTCCTTGGAAAAAATGGGGGTTAAACCCTCAGCCCCCTCAGAATTTCTTACCATGAAGCAGATGAAGGTATGGAGGAGCTAAAACCATGACTTGTTACATTATCAAGAGTTTGTAATGACTAGCCTACTCCCAATCATAAAATTTTACAGGTGTTGCTATGGAACCATATGGAAACTTTTTAGAAGGACTGCATAGAAAATTTCGAAAAAAATATTTTGGGGGAAACCCTAATAGGCCTACATAGACTGTAACTCTGCATACCATGCTATTTGTATCATAATTGGCCCATGCAGTGCGAGAATTGTTATTTTCCCTGTCCAACAAAAACCCTGATGACCTTTTTTTGGAGGGGGCTTAGCTTACACTAGCCCCCTGGCGCTGCCACTGAGCACATCTAGTCCAGGATCCCCCTACTGAAGACTCAATACGAAAATTTTTGACATTGATTCTTACCCAAATTTGTAGGTCAACGCAACTATTTTCGGATCTCAATTCACGTTAAAACCCGAGATATGAGCGTTTTAATTCGACGCGTAGTTAGCCTACCGCCAAGCCATGTTTACCGTAATAATAATAATAATAATAATAATAATAATAATAATAATAATAATAATAATAATAATAATAATAATAATAATAATAATAATAATAATAATAATAATAATAATAATAAAGTAGTGTCGCCATTACAGCAGACGACAGTTTGCATGAGTTCGTCATGTCTTGACGTCATTCTCGCTTTTCGTTTATTCAACGATCCGGTCGACAAACCGCAACCGGCAACAGTGTACAATTATGCAGTTGAAACAATAATATTCACAAGAACGCAGATCACAGAAATCTTAACTGTAGCCTACTAACAGAACAGGCAGCCTGCAATGATTGTATTAACCAAGTTATTAATATAGGCTCTCTCATGCAGTGCAGAAACCACTAAGAAAGGAGAATGTAGATGTTTGTTTTTTGTCCAGAATTATACGCCTACAGTTTCGCAGCTATATTGACTATATTGACTACCAGAATAACCCAGTGGAAGGGTTTGTGAATCTTTCTCACCACGGGGGCCTGTGTGGGGACGAAAAGCCGAAATTTCGCTATTTTCATATATTCGCGCAGTTTCGCAGCTTTACACCTCAAACCTTGCAGTTAGAGATAGAGAGCGATCAGGGCCACCACCCACAGTCAGCACACACACCCGCAGTGTCGGGTCATGTTTGGCTTTTGTGGTGGAATCGGGGTGGGGTGGAGGGTTGCGAAAACCAGAACTTTCGCCCTCAACGCCGGGTACCCCAGATGAGTAGTGTCGTAAACTCCAAATTTCCCGGGCAACACCGGGTCCCACATCTAGACTTGTCTTGTCTTGTCTTTAACCATCCTCGATTCGAGGGTTGGTCGCTTCATGGACATGCCTTCGCCACTTTTTCCTGTCCTCCGTCTCCTTCAGTATCCTCTCGAAAGGTAGTTCCATCCACGCGGTGATGTTAGCGATCCATCCCATCCTCGGTCTTCCCCTTGCCCTTGCTCCCGAAATTGTACCCTGTATTATTTCCTTTTCTATGCAGCCCCCCTGTTTCCTCATCAAATGACCGAAGTAAGTGAGTTTCCTTCTTTTTATCGTGCTCAATAAGGTTCTTTCTGTTCCCGTTTTCTCCAATACCCAGTCGTTTGTTCTTTTCTCTGTCCATTGCACTCTCAAGATCTTTCTTAGACATTTCATTTCGAAAGCATTTATTCTGTCTTCTTCTCTCTTTCTGATCGTCCAACTTTCACACCCATATGTCGCCACTGGCCATACCAAAGCCTTCATGAGTCTGATCTTGGTAATCATTTTGATATTATGACTTTTCCATAGCGTCTTCAATGCTGTCCCTGTGTTGAGTCCTCTTGCTAATTTCTCTCTTATATCTGTGCTGCTGTCTGCATCTTCAGTTATCAACGATCCTAGGTAATGAAAGGTGTCCACTAGACTAGTCATTTATATAACTTAGATTCCACTTCATGATAAGACAATGTTACTAAATTGCGTCAGCGTTCGTTTATTGCTCTAAAAACGTTCGCAGTCGACAGGATTCGAACCTGTGCGGGCAGAGCCCAATAGATTTCTAGTCTATCGCCTTAACCACTCGGCCACGACTGCTCATATTAACCTAATCATAATTGCTTGCTTAGACCTTTGCCACAAAATGGAGTGTCACCTTATTAGTTTTTTTTAATGTGGACCTACTACACTCCGCAGGATCGAGTCGATAATAACTCGGCCAAGTTGAGTAAATCGAAAAATCGTCAATCGGTGGGTGGGGTAGGTGGGGGGGCGGCGGTTGGATGGGATGTGGTGGGGGCGGAGAGGGGTGAAGGTAAGGGTGGGGGCGGGGGTGGAGATGGAGGTTGAAGTGGGGGCCAGGAACGAGGAAATTTTCCCGAAAACCCAAATTTCTCGCGTGGCTTACCGGTGGAGGTCGGAGTGTCGTGGGGTGTGGTGGGTGTGGTGGGGTTGTGGCCGGAGCGGGTTGAATCCGAAATTTTCCGGGCAACGCCGGGTACCCCAGCTAGTATAATTAATAATTATCATATAATTTCATTAATTTGGAGCATACAAACTTGATTTTTGCTTATTGTGACGTCACTCTTATTATGATACAATTTTACTATTATATTATAAGTTCACTTCGATAATTAAAAAAGTAGACCTATTGTGACGTCACTTCGATTATGAATCTATGATGCAAAATGTACTACTATAGAAGTGCATTTTGAGAAATAAACAAGGTCTATTGTGACGTCACCGATTAAGAAACAAATGAACTATTATGAGCGTTTTGAGAATATAAACAAGCCTATTGTGACGTTACTTCGATTATTAGGCCTATACAGATCTACCAGTGTATTGTGCATTTTGCGAATATAAAACGGGACCTTTTATGACGTCACTTCGATTATGATACAATTCTACTATTATATAAGTTCACTGAGAAAACGAAATTAGGTTTGTTGTGGCGTCATATCGATTATGATACAGATCTGTCATATTAGTTCATTTTCATAATACAAACTTGGGGCTATTTAAACGCAACATCGCTCTGATTATGATACAAATCTATTACGTTTTTTGTGAATATAAAACTAGGCCCATGGGGTAGGCCATAAAGTACCGAGGCAAACCTCTGAACCCTTGTTCGGTTCAATACATCGTTGCCTGTCTTCTCTCCAACCACTTTCTAGCGTCAAGCTGCCTCGTCGACCTTGCTACGCTGCTGTGCCACTATCAAGGTACTGTCATAAGACTTGAGGTACATGTATAGGTGATCTACCCCTGAAAGATATAAGCTCACATATGAAGCTAGTCCAGCTGCTTGCTGATGCTTAGCGACAATGTATCGTGTCAGGGATGATTATAGTTTAGTGTCGCCCTTCACAGTCCCCCATTCTCCATGGTTGACACTGGCATTGACAGAGTACGACGAGCAGTGGCGGCGGAGTTGGGATTGATGTTGTTTGTTGCTCTTAAACGACACTGCGTTGCTAATAAAGATGATTAGTGTCGCCCTCCTCCTTTATCCACGCTTTGGACTAGCACTACCAAAGTGCGAATAGTGGCGGAATTTCAGTTGACTATTTCTGACCAAAGACCATTTCATAGGTCGCGATTATTTTGACTAGAGAAATCACCACGTTTGTATGTGCACTTGTCATAGCGCCCCTTCAAGCTCACTACTCAGAGGCCCTCCCCACTACAGCGCTGAGCAATTGCGAGTGATGGACTTGCCCATGGTCCCTAAGCGGCAACTTGAGGTGGATTCGAACCTGCAACCCTTCGGTTGCAAGGCGATGAACATACCCACTACACCACCGCGCCCCACGTGACTTGTGGGCACGTGACTCTGCCACCTTCTCTGACTCTCAGCACCGCATCAAGATTGAATCAGATCAAAATTAGTCGCTTATTGGATTGTTGAACGACTTTATTTTCGATGAGTAAACAATTTACGGTGATGTTCTGTTGACGACTGCAAGTGTAGGCTAAGTGTTCATGTTTAAATGAAAAACACTCGGCCGACATTTAAAATGTATCTGGAACAAATCAATACAAACTATGCTATTTAAATGTTGTTAGAATAGCCTACAAGCAGAAATCAACCACTCCATAATCATGCAATGAAAATCACCGTATGCGTAACTGTATTTCCACCGTAGCATGAGTAAATCAGGGTCTATTTAATATCAGAAAGTGATGCTGTTATTTCTGTTGCGCCAAGCTTAAAGCAGCGCTGTGTTGGTCCGTCATGACGTGTAGCACGCCCTGCTGACGTCCGCTCGACGCATCGCACTTTTTTCAGCGCATCAACCTCGATGTCAGCACAGCAGAAAAACTACAAAATAAATACACAGACAATATGGCACGTTGCTTGTTCTTTCTCTTGCTCCATCTCCCCAGAACAACAAACAGCAAATGATGTGTATGTGTGTGGGTGTGGGTGAGAGAGAGATAGAGATAGAGAGAGAGAGAGAGAGAGAGAGAGAGAGAGAGAGAGAGAGAGAGAGAGAGAGAGAGAGCGTGTGTGTGTGTGTGTGTGTGTGTGTGCGTGCGTGCGTGCGTGCGTGCGTGCGTGCGTGTGTGTGTGCGTGCGTGCGTGCGTGCGTGCGTGCGTGCGTGCGTGCGTGTGTGTGTGTGTGTGTGTGTGTGTGTGTGTGTGTGTGTGTGTGTGTGTGTGTGTGTGTGTGTGTGTGTGTGTGTGTGTGTGTGTGTGTGTGTGTGTGTGTGTGTGTGTGTGTGTGAAGTCCCTCGATTCTCTTGCTCTTGTTTCGTGGATATCCGTGACCTTCGCCCTATATTACATGCTCGACTTTATAAAACTCCATCCACAATCGCTTCACCCATAGCTCATGTCAAACTTGACTATTGCAATAATTATTGTCTTCTCCTAAACGTAAAGTCTGAACGATAAAATCCGAGGCCGTCTCAAATTTCTTAAGTTTAAGGAGATGAAATCCGGAGTCATCTCAAATATCTGAGTCTGAAGCAATAAAACATAAGGATTGAAATAGAAGTATCATCATCATGGCCACAGGTCATCAACGGCGCTCACGGAAGTGGAAGCTACTGTCAAACCTTGTAATTTAATAGGCTATACGTTGCTACACGACAGTGACACACTGCTGGCTTAAGACTTATATAATTGCATTAATATAATTAATTTATTAAAAATCGAGAAAACACGAGACAAACGAACTTACTTCACTGTATCTCACGTTTGGTCGGTAGACGATACATACAATGTAAAAATTTGCGTGAAAAGTTCCCTCAATCTGAAATACAGAAAAACATTAACTATAGTTATTAGATTACGGTGCGCTAGAGTATAACAGCCTATCTGGCGAGTTAATTCATTCATTGAATTTCATTCATTCATTAGATGCATTTATATAGCGCCAAGGGGCTACTCAGGGGCGCTCCCAACCTCAGCGCGGCCAAATACAACTGTCTTAAGATGAGAGAGGAAAGTCTGAGAAGGATTTTTACAAAAAGAGTGGATGGTCAGAGGAAGACCATTCCAGGTTGAGGGTCCTACCACCGAGAAATCGCGTTTCTGCATAGTGGTATTTCGAGCAAAGGGAACTGAGAGCAGACTTTGTTCAGTACAAAAGTATATGAGTAACTTCAGTTGCTGATAACGTTGCGGACCATGTAGCCTACTGGATTTGAAAATGGAGTGAGCTTTCGTCTATACTGCTGCTATACGTAGGTAAATTTTACACTAAATTATCCAGACGCATTTATCCAGACGTGGTTTGACTATTGTAACTTTATTATAGCATGACAGATCAAAACTTCGGTCAGTTTGAAACTGTGGTCAACTGAATAGTGGTCGACCAGTTAGCCACACCACGTCCAAGACTATACGTCAAAGGCTATACGTCTAAGACTATACGTCAAAGGCTATACGTCCAAGACTATACGTCAAAGGCTATACGTCCAAGACTATACGTCAAAGGCTATACGTCAAAGGCTATAAGAAAACACGAAGAACAAGTCGCGTTTCACTTGTCTCTTGTTGAGAAATGGTTTCGAAATCAACATTCTTTGGGACTCTCTGTAGTCCTAATTAAAACACTAATGTTGATCGAATTGGTTCAGATCTATAGGGTCTTAAATGCATAGACCTGTAATGCCCTATAGCAGTGGTTCCCAACCTTTTTTTACTTTAGGGCCACTTTTTCTAAGTTGGAAGACCACAAGGGCCACTTTCTCTTAGTTGATGGACATTAGGGGGCCCATGCACGAGGCTAAAATTTAATTAACTAAAAGCATATAAAAGTTTATAATTGATTCAAAATAGAATGTTTGATGTTATTTATAAGCGTCAAGATAAAATAATTTGTAATAGAAAAATGTGTTCTCTCCTGTCCAAATTGTCAATGTTTTCATATATATATATTTTTATTATCTGAGAGACGAGGGCCATTATTTGAGGCCTGACGGGCCACTTTTGGACCGCGGGCCACGGGTTGGGAACCGCTGCCCTAGCTACTGTAGGCATTCTAAATACATGCTTGAATAAATTCATTAAAAGGCTTACGAGTAGGACATCTTGAACAGAGCTGAAGCCACAAGCACAGTGATCTATGAGCAGCGTCAACGACTGTTTGATGACTTTAGACGCATATCCTTTATATAAGGATGGATGGGTTTTTGCAAACTTCAACGGGTCAGGTGTCGACCCGAATATTCCTGCAGCAACGATAACAACCGATAGATATACATCACGACCTTCGTGCATCTGACAAAGTACGTAGGAGAACAAGGAGTACAAGCATTGATGAAATGGTTAAATCAGATCAAGGAGATACAGAGTGGGCAAAAAATACCCACCTGCGTAGGGGGGTATTTTTTGGCCAACCCTGTACTTCTTTCTGCCTATAAGCGAGGAACCGATGCATGCAAAAACTACTTGTATTCTATATATACTCCTAATTTTTTCTTCGATTTCTGGCTCTGATGGACAGGCACATGTTTAGCCGGACAATAAGTGTCAAACTACAGAATCAGTACAGGGTCTGAACGTCATGCGTTGATTAATAACGCTAAAAATTCATTCTTTCATCAGACCAAAGCAATCATCTAGCCATGAGTGACGGACTACACGCAGAGCGGGTGATGCCTTTCTCTATAGTCAGACGGCAAAACAGTTGTGTATATAGTATAGTATGTTCTGTTTTTAGGCCTATTGAAAAATTGTCCTTCGTAGACATCTGTGAAGTTCTGAAGCCAGAGAAAACTATTCTAGGTCTAGTTAAATGTTGCTGGAATAAAATGCAATAAAGCAGAAATCAACGTCTCTAGTCATGCAATAAAAGTTACCGTAGGCCTATACGTAATATGTATCTTCACCGCAATATAAAGTAAATTGCATCAAATGCTATGGACTAGGTTGCAATACCCATCAGTGGCGGCGCCAGGGATTTCAGTTTTGGGGGGCTGAGTCGAGTCCTAGCGGAGGAAATTTTCCATTCTCATCCGCTAAAATTTCTGACGACTTTTTTAAGTCATCGGGTCGAAAATCGTAAAACTATATCAGGTTTGCATGTAAAAAACCTGCATGACCTTTTTTTAGGGGGCTTAGCATTTTATAGGGGGGCTTAGAGTTTGGCTTCCGTTCTTGGAGGGGCTAAAGCCTTCTTCGGGGGCTTAAACCCGGGAAAAGATACCATTTACACGGTAACAAAATAAAAAATGGGTCTTCCTGAGAGGCTTAGCACCCTAGCCCCTGATAGACTCCGCCCATGCCCCCCCCCCATAGCCCCGTAGCGCCGCCACTGATACCCATCGCGTTGAGCATCAGACGGCGAGGCAGAACTGTAGATCTACTTGTTCGCCATGACGTGCAGAATGCCCGGATGGCGAGGAAAGGTGGCGTTTACCTACCGCGATCGCCCGTCGGGCATGATACGTTTTCCAACACATCACCTTCGATGTCAGTACTGCAATGATACTACAAAATCAGAGATACACAGATCTGACAAGATTCTTGTCCTATTCTTACTTTTATTGAATTTGAACTTAATAGTCTGTATATAATATATATATAGCCTATATCCTACTATCGAGGTCTTGTGTGATAACAGGTTTGAATCCCCGCTGAGAAGGTTTGGAATCGGCGCTAAATAAATTCGCCATTAAGATTACGATTACATAGATGAAAAGCAGTCTCATTGACCTACATTACCATTTGATTGTGGACATAGTCGTCATCTGTATTCAATATGACATAGTCATGTTACATCTCGTGACTGTAAAAGTTTAATTACATGTGCACCATCCGCATAAGACAATTGAGTTGTCGGTTGCATTAATAATTATATATTTCGGTGGGCGCACTTTTTCAACTGCTGGCCCCAGCTGCTGGTACAGTCTGACTGCACAGAACTCAAAGTCTTCTTTGCATTATAAATCTGTCTGTGCATCATAGCCTCATTGGACTTAGGAAGGTCAGTCATTTGTCACACAGTATTGTTTGATGATTCATGGGCGAACCAAATAAGAGGGCAACTCGACCCGGACCACCACGGACTACTCTCACGGACAACCCTTCTGACTCAACGCAGCGCTCGTGAATAAGCTGGTGCCCCGCGCTTGGCTTTCGAGTAGCGCTTTAGAAATTTAGAGTTATACGATTACGATTACTTTGGTCCCTTCTGGGTCTTCCTGTTGTTTACTGGATTAATTGTCATACATGTATAATTATGCTGTTTGTACTGGGAACAATACCAATGAATGAATAAACCGAATAGCCTAAATGAAAATTCTTAGTTTGGTCCCTAAGTTCTCAATTGGACCTTGCTTCGAAGTAATTTTGCCACTTCGCCCACTGCCACTTCGCTGCGTCCTTTTATAAATTTAGATCCTCTGCTCGACTCGACCTAATAATTGTTTGCAACAGGAGTAGGGGAGATAGGCCGGTAGTAATCCACCCACGTGACCAGTGACGTCATCGGGGTCAAGGTCAAGGTCAAGGTCATCTTAATTAGGTCATATTAATTAGGTCATCTTAATTAGGTCATCTTAATTAGGTCATCTTAATTAGGTCATATTAATTAGGGCAATTAATTATCTTAATCATATTAATTATCTTATTCCTATTAATTATCTAAATCCTAATTAGTAATTACCTAACACTAATTAGTGCAACAAAGGGACCTTTAACCATAATTAGTGTAACAATGTCAGCTTTAACCCTAATTAGCTATTATTAGTAATTAGCTATTATTAGTAATTATTATTAGTAATTAGCCCTAATTAGCACAACAAAGGGCCCGGGGACCCCTAATTAGCGGCCCGCCCGCCCGGGATCGGCGCTGGGGGCTGAACCGGCGCAATATTATGCTAATTTCCTAGCGCTTTGTGCTATAGCGGAAAATGCGGCGGCCAATCAGCGTGCGAGAATTCTATAGAGCACCCAGGAAGCTGCAACCAATCAGAGTGCGAGATCCACTATAACCCAGGAAGCTGCGACCAATCAGCGTGCGAGAATTTCTAAGAGCATCCAATCAGCAGGCGAGAATTTTACTAGGGCGCGCGTGAATCTAACTAGCAAATTTCTAAATATGAAAGAACACAAAAGTTTGGCTGATATTTTTTTTCCAACACAAAACTCTTTAATATGTACAAGAAATCAATATTTCTCCAAATGTTCAATGAATATGCAAGAATTATTTACAACACAAGTTCATTTCAAGGTGATTGCGCAATACTTTGCGACAATGTCTTCAATTATTTACAATGTTCATTTCTACTAACTACAGAGTTCGATGATTTTTTTTCCGCAGAGTCCATGTCGAATATTTACAACCTTCGATGACTTTTCATATTTAAACTACAGAGTTCGACGATTTAGTACAATTTCTCTATACAATATTTACAGACGGAATATTTACATGGCCGTATGCCAACGATTCTGATGAGTTTAAGAGAAATCGCTTGTCGTCGTAAGGGGAGAGAGCTGCTTTCCGACCTTCCACCGTGTGCAGGTCATGTTTTCTGCTTTGTATCACGCAGAATTTGGAGCTAGTGGGCTTCTCCTCCAAGATACAAGCACGATATTCCGCATGTCTAATAGATTTCTTAACGAAAGCCCTTTTTATCCCCTTAGCTGTCTTCTTTTCTTTCTCTCCAGCCAAGAGTAAACTATACATTTCCGACCGAAGGCCGCAAAATTCGATCACAGCGTCCCCATTGCATTCGTCCTTGAACTTCCCTATGACCTTAGCGTTGGTGCGGCTATGCAAAAAGTGCTCACAGGGGTAGTCAGAGGTGTCGTATTCGTCTAAATTGGACATCATGTCTGTGTATATGTCGTTTGTGAAAATATGGTAGCAAAGGCTGTCTGTATCTGTGAAAAGGAGTTTGCAGGCAGATCCATAAATGGGAATTATATGCTGATAGTGGAACTCGTACATTTTTAATTTTGAAATGTCCAAGATGCACATACCAGCATATAGGGGCTTGTTGAGAAAAACGTTAGAATTTGTTAATTTTATGACGGTCAAATCTTCGTTTATTATATTGTACGATTCGAAATTTGGACGGGCCACGAAGCGTTTGGCCCGTTTCGCGCTAGTTACAAGTTTCACCGCTAGGTGTTTTCTGTTGTTTTGCATTGTTTTGCCGTAAATTGAATTGTTCATTAATTTGAAGAGGTCCTTTTCAAATGCAGATTTTGCTACCTGACGTTTGGATGTGTTGAAGTCGATATATGGCTTCAGCCATCGACTTTGCCGAAACTCGAGAATTTGATGAATTTTAGTTAATTTCAGGCCCATTTTCAAGTAGAATTGTAAATTGCGATAATGAACGACGTACCGGGTCTTTGCCATGAGATTGGGCACCAATTTTTCGACCCCGGTACCGATTTTAGCCGAAATTTTCAGTGAAACGGACTTTGCGTATGGGGATATCATGTCCGGTCGTATGTGCAAGGTCTCTGGTGCGAGGGGGTAGTCGTTGTGATCGTCGTGAAGATGAGAAGGATAGTCCAAGTCCACGTCTAGAATATAGCCCAAGTCGTCGTCTGTCGTTTTAGTGTCCAAATCAAAGTCGGAAATCTCGTCTTCGGTCAAAAATCGGAATTTGCCCGTCGGGAGCGGTTCGGACATGGCATAACCGTAGAGATTGTTACAATCCAAATACATTATGTAGCTATTTGGACTGTTAGGATCGTATCCTTGAGCGAGATACGGGTTATTCGCCTTTGCATATCGGTTAGATATCATGGAGACGCCGCCTCTCATGCCCCGCTCCACAAACAGGTAAATGTCCGGGTCGGTTATCAGGTCCAAATTTACATTTGTCATGCGCAAACACGCGTCAAAGCTAAGTCCGGGGCTGCTGTAGTAATGAAGCGGGTCCAATTTATAAAAGTCCAAGGACATAGCACGAAAAGATTCGAAAACGTCTGCGAGTAAAATGACGTCTGTCTTCAAATACAAATCGTGATAGTCCTGCATAGTCGTCATGTCGAACGTCTGCCAAATTTTCTGTGCATAGTCGTAGTCGTCCTGGGAAATGTCCTCGTCCGTCAATTTACTGTAGAAGCAGCCTTTGGGAGGCAGAGTCCTTTCGGTCATTCTGCAGGCTGAAGTCATGTATTCGTAGGGAAATACCCCCTTACGCAAAAGCAATTTGTAGTCGGCCGGAAAGATTCGACGCAAATGTTTGAATTTGGAATCGTCCTCTTTAGATAAATTTTTGACCAACACGTCCAAACCGCAGTTTAGAAATTGGAGGGAATCCAAAAATCTGATGTTGTTAATTTCGAATGAGAGATATTTCTCCATATTGGTGGCTATCACATTTATTTCCTGCTCCGCAAACTCCTTTGTCATGTTCTTTAGGATAAGGTGAGAGTCATAGCCTTTCAGATTATGGAAGATGACAGGAAGAAGATAGTTTGCAGATTTGCCTTTCTTAGATTTGGTAGGCTTTCGAAATTTCAGTTTGAGATTGCAAGGAGAGCAGAGTGCAGAAACAAAGTTACCAGTCATGTGACAGTGGTGTCGAACTTTGTTGGCGCCAGAAAGAGCGATAGAGCAAGAAGGACAAGATTTGCAAGTTTCAAAAGCTAACCGCTGCTGCTGGGTAAGAGGCTTCATGGGTGTATTTGTTGCCAAAATTTTATTTATCCGCGCTTGCTCGGATTTTATGTGTGCAAAGAAATGCTGCATCACGCCAGTGCCCGAATACGTGTATGGGGTTGCATCATTCAAATGCGGAAAAGAGGACACTGTGAGGCAGCAGAACCCGCTGGGAGTGTGTGTGTCGAGAAATTTTGTTGAGTTGGATGCAGAAGTAGTGTCGGTTGGAGCCAAGTAGCTCTCGAAATCACTGTATATCACGTAAGGCACAGGCATTTCATGCTGTGTGTTTGTAAATGCCAGATTAGAATTTTCGGGGGTCGGGTAGCGCACGGACTGCAAGCCGTGCTTGCCACATTCATCCATATGCGCATGTTTCCCAGCAGCAGTGGTGAAGCAGTGCAAACAGTAAGGACAAGGGAAATTTCGATGTTCGTGAGAATTGCGTGTGTGTAAGAGAGCTGAAAGATTGCGGATTGTAATATAATGGCGTTTAGCGCCATCATCGAGAAGAAGAAGGTTAACAATATGTTTCCTACCCCTGTGAGCACTTGCATATAGGGGCGTAAAGGTCTTGTCATCAGGGTTTGAATACATTACATTGATCGAATAGTCTGCATTGAGAGATTCAAAGATCGGAATTTGCTCGATCGTCATGGGAAATTTCAAGTCTTTAATTACAAGCTCGTCCAGATACTGCTTGTACTTACTAACTCGCTCAGCATGTTTGTCTTGGAAATGGGAAATTGCCAAAATTGCGTAGAGGAAACAGTTGTCATCATCGTTTTGTATGTTCAAAGTGACGTGTTTTCTGGCGATATATTGCGGCGTGGAAATGTAGCTGGACGCTCCTATCGGATCAAATACTGCGTTGCACAGCTTAAAGTCTGCCACCCCATTCACTAACCATCCAGAGCTTTGGCTGGTGAAGATATCTACCAACTCGTCGATTCTGTGGACAGCGTCCTGTAGTTGGTCAGCGATTTGTGATGGGTGTGTCAGCGTTGCCGGTATGGATTTGAAGTACCCAACCGTCTGAGCTTCTCCGTCCGGGATAGGTCGCTTGAAATCCACGTCCACCGCCACGTACCATTTCACCGGCCTAAAGAAATATATTGAGAAATTAGCTAAGTTCGAATGTGATAGTGAAAAAATTCTACGCCCAATCGAAAAATTTCTAAGTCCAGCTTTTCAATTCGAGAAATTTCTTAAGTTGAAGCGAAAAATTTCTAAGTACAAGCGAAATAATTTCTAAGTAGAAATTATAGAAGCGAAAAACTCCAGATTTTCAGAGAATCAAAAATTTTCTAAGTCCGGCATTTTAGATCGAGAAATTTCTATGTCCAACAATTTAGAGCGAAAATTTTTTCTAAGTACAATTTGTAAGTGTAAGGCAAACTCACCCTTCATCTCTGAACGTATCCTCCAGAGCGGTGGTCATACGCGACGCTTCTCCCAGCAGCATGCCGTGTACGTCGGTTGTTTCCGGTACAGGAAGCGGCACGTCCATGAAGGTGTTCTGTGTCGCTGTGCGTATGCCCGGGTTGGCCAACTTCTTCACACAGGTGAGGCACAGATCTTGTCCGGATCGGAAGAAGCGCGACGGTCTACGGCACTTGCACTGCACGCACTCTTTCCGCAGCAGGCAGACTTCACAGAGGCCGTTCACCAAGTTCGTCGTCTTGTACGCACGACAAGAGTCGCAACGGCCTAAAGACATGCAGAAATTTTTAAGTTCTCGGCTGATAATAATGTAAAATCATATAAATATAAAATATTGTGTGTTTGTGATACACAAGAAGAACATAAGTGTTCGCCCATTCAAAAATGTTAAAGTCCGTAAAGGAACTTACTCGAAGTGCCGGGCTCTGCTGATGGAGTTGCCGTGTCGCCGCCGCTGGTCGCCGCCGCAGCGCCGCTGCGGTCGGGGTTGGTCGCCGCCGTGCGCCTGGAGTCGGGATTGGTCGCCGCCGCCGCCGCCGGGGCCGGGCTTCCCCTTGCTCGCTTTGCTGCACGGTCGGTGTCCGACTCTGCCTTTCGCTTGAGTTCTACAACACAATGTATCCACAATGTATTATTTTCTAATACCGGGTCTTATTATAATAATTATTTCTCCAACATTTAAATAATATTTCGTTCAATATATTTTTGTTCAATATAATTTATTCATTTAAAAAATAAACTTACCCATTTCTCGAATCTTCTCCTTCAGTTGAGCTTCAATCTTGACCAACTCGGCGATTTTCGCCTGTAGATTGTTCACTAAAGAAAAAAAAAAATATTTTAGATTTGAGAATCTGTGTGGATATGTCCTAAATTAGTTAAGTACATAAAGAATAAAAAAATACTTTACCAGTTTCCTTGCTTCTTGTTGTAAACACACTTAATTCGGGAAAAATTTTTTATATGGTTTCACAGACTCATATATCTACTACTTAATTCTTGTTTGCACCGCCTTACGCTACTTTCGAAAAACTTTTCAATTATCAAATGTAAAAGTAATAAGTCAAGAACTGCTGAGCTCTGGCTGGAGAGTTTATAGTTCAGGGACTACTTTCTTGATGTATTCCTACGCGAAATAGTTCCCAGTGCGCATGCGCGCGGAGGGGTATTGATATGGCAGTGCTGCGGTCGTCGTGTGTGCGAGGAACTACTTTCTTCCTACGCGAATTAGTTCTAAGTCCTACACGAAATAGCTCTTAGTACGCATGCGCAGAGAGGATATGCTGGGGCTGTGATACGTTCGAGTGGGTGTGTGTGTGTGTGTGTGTGTGTGGGTGTGTGTGTGTGTGTGTGGATGTGTGTGTGGATGTGTGTGTATACCACACAAGAATGTTAAAGATTGCTTACTGGAATCGTCGGTCTGTGCTGATGCTGCTCCTGCATGAATCACTGCCGCTGGATCTGCGTCGCACTCTGATGCCGATGAGGGCCCTGCTTGCAATTCTCCATTGTTCAAATCTACAAGAGATATACCATAAAGTGAGGATCTTTGCATGTTGTAAGTACGTGAGGACTTTAGCAGTGAAAAAAGGATAATACTATTATTATTATTATTATTATTTTCTATGCATCTCAAAATAGCCTACATTTTCCTAACAATTTCGTTCAACCATTGGAAAAACGAAATGTTCGGTAGGTGGCGTCTATGTACAGCATGCGTTAATAGTTTTCAGACCTATGCAGAGAAAGTCTTGTCCTTATAAAATAATTATTAAGTTCTAGCTGTATATACTGGGAAGTTATTCCAAAGATCTGCGCATAGACAATTGTACTAAAATAATTTAACTCACGAGAATTCATTCTGCCGTAAGCTTTCGACTCTGAAGACCCCGTAGAAGATCGATGTGTTGATCTCGTTCTCGTCTGTTGATCGTAGATGCTGTCAGCGGTTGAAGATTGTAAACGGATGACCCTCGGAAAATCGTCTCTGAGCATACATTGGGTCGGAAGGGAATTTTATAGGGAGCCCTGCCTATAGATTTCGCAACATAGCCCTGAGTGGTGCAATAAGTTTACTTGCTTGTCTGCCTGCGCGTCTGCGTGTGACAAGGTGTGGTGCAATAAGTTTGCTTGCTTGACTGTCTGAGCGTCTGCGTATTACAAGCTCTTGTGCAAGAGCCGTAAAAACCCGTGATTCATGTGCTTTAAGCTTGTGTATGTTGTCCACACAATTCCCTACGATGGATGGATTATACTTAGTCATCTGTGTTGGTCTGCCATGTTAAGGCGCGTGGTTGGGCGCCTGAGTACTGCTGCTTGCCTGTGTGCGTCTGTGCGGACATTACTCAACCATTACAGATTCGTGTTGCAATGCCGGTTTTTCCATGTATATCCAGTCTCATGGCTTTTACGCAGGCTGAGTCATCACGATGAGCAAGCAGCATGTGGCTTCAAACGCTGCAGGGACCGATCGTCGCATCAAAGGCGTACAATTATCTGCCGCAGAGCTGACCATTATTGATTCGCATACGATGAAGTCATCGTGCATTATAGTGTGATGGAAAGAGCTCTGACTATAGGAAGGGAGAGAGAATGGTAGGAAGAGGTTGTGCAAGGAAGAGAGGTTGGGAGAGATGGAGAGGTATAGATGTTAGGAGGAAGAGAGATGGAGAGAGAGGGAGGAGGAGAGGAAGATGAAGAGAGGGAGAGAGAGAGAGGGAGGGAGAGAGAGGGGATGAAGAGAAGGGAGATGGCTGGAGAGATGGAGGAGAGGAATATGGAGGTAGGGGAAGGGAGATAGGCAGAGAGGGATGGAGAGAGAGGGAGGAGGCGAGGAAGATGGTGAGAGGAAGAGAGAGGGAGGGAGGGAGAGAGGGAGATAGTGAGAGAGTGGGAGGGAGAGAGAGAGATGGATGGAGATAGGGAGAGAGGGATGGAGAGAGGGAGGGAGAGGGAGGGAGAGATGGATGGAGAGAGGGAGAGATGGTGGGAGAGAGAGAGGGAGAGAGAGAGAGGGAGAGAGGGGGAGAGATATTGAGAAATAATATTTAATTAGTATATTAGTTAATTATAATATTGCGCCGGTTCAGCCCCCAGCGCCGATCCCGGGCGGGCGGGCCGCTAATTAGGGGTCCCCGGGCCCTTTGTTGTGCTAATTAGGGCTAATTACTAATAATAATTACTAATAATAGCTAATTACTAATAATAGCTAATTAGGGTTAAAGCTGACATTGTTACACTAATTATGGTTAAAGGTCCCTTTGTTGCACTAATTAGTGTTAGGTAATTACTAATTAGGATTTAGATAATTAATAGGGATAAGATAATTAATATGATTAAGATAATTAATTGCCCTAATTAAGATGACCTAATTAAGATGACCTAATTAAGATGACCTAATTAAGATGACCTAATTAATATGACCTAATTAAGATGACCTTGACCTTGACCTTGACCTTGACCCCGATGACGTCACTGGTCACGTGGGTGGATTACTACCGGCCTATCTCCCCTACTAACAGGCGTCAGGAATGCAGCCATAGTTCATCATCATGCAAGATCATTTTGCCTGCTTAAATCACTCTCCTGGAACCAAGGCCGTAGCTAGAGGGTGTTTTGGGTGTTTGAACACCCCCGAAATGGAGAATGTGAAAAATAATTCAATGCATTTACATGTACGAGCACGTGATGTAAAAACCATGAAATAAAACCATGAAAACACTTCCCGAAATGGAAAATGTAAAAAACAGAATTAATTTATTGGTGACATTGTGTGAAGATTTCGGTCGGACGACTAAAAAGGTCATCAGATATTTTTGGAAGGGAAATTGGTGAAACACCCCCCCCAAATCAAATCCTGGCTACGGCCTTGCCTGGAACGGACGACTTTCACGGGTCCACTCCACACCTCCACCATATTCTCTTGTAGCCTTTGCTCATCTTTCTCCCATCTCAGATCCTGTCTTCTCTATGAGGGCGGGGGATCAATTCGCACTGCCAGCGCTTCGAAAAAGGTTAATTCTTGCTTAGACAAGCGCCGTATAAATTTAAAGGATGGCAATTGGTCTATTAAAGAATATTCTTATAATACAAGCAGGCAAGATGCATGTAGTTGTGTGCGCATTATGCATTTTTGACATAAAATTATTACACACAAATGCGTGCATACGTAGAATTACATGCATGTAGGCCTATTATACATATCGAAATCTTAGACCACTCAGTATAAAACTATAAATAGTTGATCATTAAAAGAACATATATTATTTATATTGAATTTAGGATTTTTGTTCCATTTTAAAAATTTCACATTGATTGGCTATAATTTATACACGTTTGTTTGTTAAACCAGGTCTGAACACCAAAATACGGATAGCAATTGGTCTATTAAAGAATATTCTTATATTATCCTATTTTATCTAATCTTGTCTTATCTTATCCTGTCTTGTCTTATCTTATCTTATCGGCACTGAATAGTGAAGCAATTTCATTAACATGGCAGCTTAAAATGCAGCTATTGCAATGTGGAAATCCAAAAACATTCTACGCTACGCCTTTTTTCGATCGTCCTTCGAACGCTCGTTTGTTACCTCGCCAGAAACCTAGATTCTCTACAGAGGATGGTGACTAGATTAGACACTAAACAACAGATAATCAACATGGCTTACTGAAGTTATTGTCAAAGCCTTGTTATGTAATATGCAGGCACACGATCACTGCTGGTTTAGAGCTTAGAGCAATATTGCATTAATGTCATTATTATTTATTATTTATCACAACTCGACAAAACCCAAGGTAGACGAACTTACTGCACTGAAGACGATGTTATTGTATTCGTCTCTGGTCAAGCATTGTATGTAAAAAGTTGCATGAAATCTTTCCCCAACCTGCACAACAACAACCACAGAAAGACGTGTTATCCACACTTCAACTCCGTTTGACTGCAAGAAATTGATTTTATAGAAGGGCAGCAAGGCTTAATTTCATCATAAGTTGATCGCTGTTTTCCCCGGAATACAAACAATCTATGAGGAGTCTAAAACAAGTATGCTAATAATATGTGCTGTTGAATTATGATTTTAATTATAATAAAGATTCTTTTTTATTACTATCATCATAATCGTCATCGTCATCGTCGTCATCATCGTCGTCATCATCATCATCATCATCATCATCCTCACCGTCGTCATCATCATCATCACCATCATCATCACCATCACCATCACCATGGTTCATCACCATCACCATGGTTCATCACCATCACCATCACCATCATCATCATCATCATCATCATCATCATCATCATCATCATCATCATCATCATCATCATCATCATCATCATCATCATCATCATCATCATCATCGTCATCGACGTCGTCGTCGTCGTCGTCAGCACCACCACCACCACCACCATCGCCATCGTCATCGTCATCGTCATCGTCATCGTCGTCGTCATCATCATCATCATCATCATCATCTTCATCATCATCATCATCATCATCATCATCATCACCATCACCATCACCATCACCATCACCATCATCATCATCATCATCATCATCATCATCATCATCATCATCATCATCATCATCATCATCATCATCATCATCATCATCATCATCATCATCATCGCCATCATCATCATCATCATCATCATCATCATCATCATCATCATCATCATCATCATCGTCATCATCATGAACCGTGGGTTCATCGCCCGTTGGTGTCCGACGCCATTTTCACTAAGTTCTTCCACCGTTGCCTGTCAAAAGCGATGTGGCTCATCTCTTGGAGTGATGTTCTGCACCCATGAACTATATCGCCCAACCAATCTTTTTGGGGACGTCTTCGCTTGTTTGGACCTCCCAAGGCTACCATCCGTCTGAAAAAAGCTGATCTGTTTGGACCACCCATCCGTGTATATTTATTCTTGAAACAATTCTTTATTACTTACGACTTCGACATCTGTCACCGAAATGAGTGAACAGAGAGAGCGTTCCAACCTCTTCAGAAAGGATTTGATTAATGTAGACACGTATTTTTCGCGAAGGCGTGCATCCGTTTTTTCAGTATTCAATTGGTCAGGTAATACGGGCGAAGCAACAGAAATCGAGAAACCGAACATAACTACGGCAACGCTGACCACAGCCAAGAGACACTTCATGATTACGACGAATGTAGGAAAACAAGGAGTATATAAAGGGGATTCACTCTTTCTCCCTAGGCGAGGAACCGATCCATATGACACCTACGTGTAGACTACCTACGACTCTTTAAGTGTCAAACTGCAAATCAGAAAGGTCTGAACGTCGTGCTTTGTTTAATAACACTGGATAATAATGTTCATTCCTTCGTCAGACAAAACTAATCAACAGTGGCGGGAGTATACACGCAGAGCAGAGCAAGCCAAGATATTATTGCCCTGGTATAAAGCCTTTGCCTTAATCTTTGTCCTGATACAAAGCTGCAATTTTTTGCCTATTTAGAATTATTTATCTGTGTCATATTATCGCCCCCGTAACTGGTTACTTGTATGCCCTGGTTAAAAAAGTTTCAGCAAATCAGACGGAAAAATAGCTTTAGGTCTATATTATGTTCCTCCTGTAGGCCTATTGCAAATTGCCTCTCGTAAACATCTTTGAAGTTCTGAAGCCAGAGAAAAACTTCTCGTTCGGCGAATCGTTTAAAAATTTAATTAACTCAGCAGCTGCGTAGTTTCACAGCGAACTGAAAAGAGAAGCACAAATATTTCTGCACTATTAGTCCTAATATCCATCATCGTGCTTTTTAAGACCAAAGTTTGGGACGAAGGCAGGCTGCATTGCCTTTGCCACACTGGCGAACTACAGGACTGGCCATCCCGCCTTCGTAAGCCGAGCATAAAGAAATAGATCTAACATTATGAAGTTTGTGAAGACTTTACATTCATGATTGCCATTGAGAATTGTTTGAAAGGCCTTTTTTGGCCGACAGGGCGAACTATTTAGACTGGATATTTTGCAGTGGCAGAGCTACCACAGGTCGCATCAGGTTTGGCTTGCCTATTTTGCCCTTAACCTGCCTTATGACGTACCAAAAATTCTTAGGAATTTTCAATATCTTCACTACAACTAATTTCCTCGACCTGCTGAGTAACTCAATGACCTCGACGCTGATATTTTTGTGTAGCTGGGGCCACCACTATGCATAGTATTCTGGCAGAACTGATTAACACGAAGGCTATGTTATATGTAGGCCTATACGTGCATGGTGAAATGGTTAAATCTGAACTCTAGCCTATGTAGGCCTACGGCAATTGGACAAATGGCTCTTATGGGTTCAACTGGTAAAGAGCGGGGGCGCTTATATAGAGAACGCCTCTCCACAAAATAGGTTATATCCGGTAGCCTACCATGAGGATAGGGTCAAGAAATCACAGACCTTACCCATAGGCTCAAGGTCCGTGAGTAAGTCAATATTATAATTTATGTCGACGTCAATGAACTTTGTCGCCATGATTCAGTAAAATAAAAGGCTACTATTTTACTACTATAGGCTCGAATCCACCTCCAGTCGCCGCGTAGGGACCTTGGGCAAGTCCTACACTCGCAATTGCTCAGCGCTTCTTCGTAAAACTCCGATGCAGTGTCCACTCTGTAGCAGAGCCGTGTTTAACATAGGTCCATTCGGTGCGGTGCACCGAATGCCCCTGAGCCGAGAGTTTTGTTGCCATTGGCCAAATGTCTTTTGCGAGTCTCAGTGTTACTTAAACATTTTGTAAAATCAGTAAGTGTAAGAAAACATTAATTTCACTAAGTTCACCGACGTTGCGTGCTTTCATACTGACCCGCCACAGCCGACAAACCACGTAGGTTAGCCTATTGAACAGCGGATTTTTAAAAAAAGATTAATCTTGTAAGACTGCCGAAGGGCACTTTGCCCCTGCTGTAACACTTTGCACCGACACTCGAATAACCTTAAACACGGCCCTGCTCTGTAGTCGGGAGCGCCTCTCAGTAGAGAACTTGAAGGGGCGCTATTAGGGTGTCCCACGATTGCACAGGAAAAATATTTTTCTTGAAACTTTAAATGCAGTCCCTCCAAAAAGTTTCCTTATGGTCCTATGATAATCGTCGTCGTCGTCGTTGCCCTCGGCCACTGTAACGAAGCATTTCGTCCGTCGTGACCATCCTCATTGCTGCGGATCGGGGATCAGAGTCGACGACGTCATCTTCCTCCATTGCTCTCTGTTCCTCGCGGTCCTCACACAGTCCGCCATCACCATCCCCGTCCATTCCTCCACGATAATACCTGCCAAATTTCATGACATTTAAAAAATATTTAGAGGTCCCCCAAGGCTCATATAATTTGTGTAAGTTGTCACAAATAATACGTAGCCTACATGCACGACGTCTCTGAGTTTGAAAATTTCGGAGGTCCACACTTTGATCCCACTAGCGTTCTTTTGTATTGCTCAATACTATTATATTGCTCTGAAATACTAAAATCTACAAGCATGCAACCTTTTTGTGTTTGTGAATGAGGTTTTTCAAGCATAAGGATGACAGTTAAGCTCTCGTGCAAACGAAGGATGTAAATCTGTCGTGCACTGTGATTGCAGGCTGCTGGGCCTACCTCTACATGACAATCATCACTGGAGTGGATATGGATAAGATGTTAAGATGTTAAGATTGTCAGTATGATTTCGTCTCTAGATGGTGGAAGTACTAACATTTTGGTGTGCCAAAGTTGACCTCTGGAAAGAACAGGAAACAACGGTTGGAGTTTGGACCTTTTGAAGTCGTGGCAGTGTGATGCATTAATTGGCAAAATTGCTTTGAGACAACGGCGTGAATAACTGCACATTAAGTAGAGTTTGCACCCTTCTACATCAGCCATCAGTCGTAACATCTTGTTGACGTCACATAAATCTTGTAAGTCCTGATGCCTGGTGCATTCTTTGCGTAGGCTACTTGGTAAATTTTGTCCATCAATGGTCTGTAATTAAGCTATTCAAGCAATTTAAAGATGAATGCTTCAATCTGGCTCATCGTCAACCAAACCCTCGACCAATGCTACTACAGTCTGCATCTAACAAATCATAGGAATTAATTTCTGAACAGCTTCAGCGTGGCCATCCTCTAATTATGACATCAAGAATTTCCTCAGTTCTTAGTATCCATAGTTGGATTGAGCAATTCGGTAGCAGTTCGCAAGCCTGCATGGTGCCCATCACAGCGCGAGTTGGATGGGTAAGGCAAATGCAATATAGATCGAATTGCTTTATGATGGAAACGGATCACACATTATAAGCTTACAGTTGACGACCGTGAATTACACGGCATCCAACTCCAACAATAATATTCTCAGATTTGTGGTTGACATCTACTACAGTCAGGCAGTGTTTTCATGTAGAGTCGCTGCTCTCATTGAATAAATTCAAAGCTATATAATTCGGACGATGCTGCTCTAGACGACAAGTCTGCAAATGATGCAACATCACTCTTGGTACATAAGATATAAGAGATAGCAATTCTCTCTATTCTTTCAGTGATTGTCTCGTCCATGTGGAATAACGGGGTTATCTCTTCCTAAAAGTTTTCCCGAACTATACTGCGTTCAATGATAGTTTTCTCGATCTTTCAGTGAAAGAGTTGCGAGGTAGCCAATCGTATAACGGTATAAGACCAAGTGTGATTTTTCATAACTTGGTCTGTGTAAATGACCGTGTTGAAAGAACATGACGCAGCTCTGATACAGAATTTCAGTTCAACAATAACGAAGAACGGAGATCGGGACAATTTCTCGTACCGGACCAAGTTGTCAAAAACATAGGCACATGTTTACTAACCGCAATCGTGACAACCTTGCTGACATGTATAAATGTATAAATGAAGAACAATTTGAGGTGTGTGCAGTGATGTAGAAAAAGCATATCAGTATGAGAATAGTGAAAAAAATAATGGGCCAGACGCTGATTTGCTTGTAGTTGCATGGGCTGTGCAATTAAGACTTCACTGTGTGGTCCTTGGAAAAAATGGGGGTTAAACCCTCAGCCCCCTCAGAATTTCTTACCATGAAGCAGATGAAGGTATGGAGGAGCTAAAACCATGACTTGTTACATTATCAAGAGTTTGTAATGACTAGCCTACTCCCAATCATAAAATTTTACAGGTGTTGCTATGGAACCATATGGAAACTTTTTAGAAGGACTGCATAGAAAATTTCGAAAAAAATATTTTGGGGGAAACCCTAATAGGCCTACATAGACTGTAACTCTGCATACCATGCTATTTGTATCATAATTGGCCCATGCAGTGCGAGAATTGTTATTTTCCCTGTCCAACAAAAACCCTGATGACCTTTTTTTGGAGGGGGCTTAGCTTACACTAGCCCCCTGGCGCTGCCACTGAGCACATCTAGTCCAGGATCCCCCTACTGAAGACTCAATACGAAAATTTTTGACATTGATTCTTACCCAAATTTGTAGGTCAACGCAACTATTTTCGGATCTCAATTCACGTTAAAACCCGAGATATGAGCGTTTTAATTCGACGCGTAGTTAGCCTACCGCCAAGCCATGTTTACCGTAATAATAATAATAATAATAATAATAATAATAATAATAATAATAATAATAATAATAATAATAATAAAGTAGTGTCGCCATTACAGCAGACGACAGTTTGCATGAGTTCGTCATGTCTTGACGTCATTCTCGCTTTTCGTTTATTCAACGATCCGGTCGACAAACCGCAACCGGCAACAGTGTACAATTATGCAGTTGAAACAATAATATTCACAAGAACGCAGATCACAGAAATCTTAACTGTAGCCTACTAACAGAACAGGCAGCCTGCAATGATTGTATTAACCAAGTTATTAATATAGGCTCTCTCATGCAGTGCAGAAACCACTAAGAAAGGAGAATGTAGATGTTTGTTTTTTGTCCAGAATTATACGCCTACAGTTTCGCAGCTATATTGACTATATTGACTACCAGAATAACCCAGTGGAAGGGTTTGTGAATCTTTCTCACCACGGGGGCCTGTGTGGGGACGAAAAGCCGAAATTTCGCTATTTTCATATATTCGCGCAGTTTCGCAGCTTTACACCTCAAACCTTGCAGTTAGAGATAGAGAGCGATCAGGGCCACCACCCACAGTCAGCACACACACCCGCAGTGTCGGGTCATGTTTGGCTTTTGTGGTGGAATCGGGGTGGGGTGGAGGGTTGCGAAAACCAGAACTTTCGCCCTCAACGCCGGGTACCCCAGATGAGTAGTGTCGTATAAACTCCAAATTTCCCGGGCAACACCGGGTCCCACATCTAGACTTGTCTTGTCTTGTCTTGTCTTTAACCATCCTCGATTCGAGGGTTGGTCGCTTCATGGACATGCCTTCGCCACTTTTTCCTGTCCTCCGTCTCCTTCAGTATCCTCTCGAAAGGTAGTTCCATCCACGCGGTGATGTTGGCGATCCATCCCATCCTCGGTCTTCCCCTTGCCCTTGCTCCCGAAATTGTACCCTGTATTATTTCCTTTTCTATGCAGCCCCCCTGTTTCCTCATCAAATGACCGAAGTAAGTGAGTTTCCTTCTTTTTATCGTGCTCAATAAGGTTCTTTCTGTTCCCGTTTTCTCCAATACCCAGTCGTTTGTTCTTTTCTCTGTCCATTGCACTCTCCAGATCTTTCTTAGACATTTCATTTCGAAAGCATTTATTCTGTCTTCTTCTCTCTTTCTGATCGTCCAACTTTCACACCCATATGTCGCCACTGGCCATACCAAAGCCTTCATGAGTCTGATCTTGGTAATCATTTTGATATTATGACTTTTCCATAGCGTCTTCAATGCTGTCCCTGTGTTGAGTCCTCTTGCTAATTTCTCTCTTATATCTGTGCTGCTGTCTGCATCTTCAGTTATCAACGATCCTAGGTAATGAAAGGTGTCCACTAGACTAGTCATTTATATAACTTAGATTCCACTTCATGATAAGACAATGTTACTAAATTGCGTCAGCGTCCGTTTATTGCTCTAAAAACGTTCGCAGTCGACAGGATTCGAACCTGTGCGGGCAGAGCCCAATAGATTTCTAGTCTATCGCCTTAACCACTCGGCCACGACTGCTCATATTAACCTAAGCATAATTGCTTGGTTAGACCTTTGCCACAAAATGGAGAGTGTCGCCTTATTAGTTTTTTTAATGTGGACCTACTATACTCCGCAGGATGGAGTCGATGATAACTCGGCCAAGTCGAGTAAATCGACAAATCGTCAATCGGTGGGGTGGGGACGGCGGTTGGATGGGGTGTGGTGGAGGCGGAGAGGGGTGAAGGTAGGGGTTGGGGCGGGGTGGAGATGGAGGTGGAAGTGGGGGCTAGGGGCGAGGAAATTTTCCCGAAAACCCAAATTTCTCGCGTGGCTTACCGGTGGAGGTCGGAGTGTCGTGGGGTGTGGTGGGGTTGTGGCCGGAGCGGGTTGAATCCGAAATTTCCCGGGCAACGCCGAGTACCCCAGCTAGTATAATTAATAATTATCATATAATTTCATTAATTTGGAGCATACAAACTTGATTTTTGCTTATTGTGACGTCACTCTTATTATGATACAATTTTACTATTATATTATAAGTTCACTTCGATAATTAAAAAAGTAGACCTATTGTGACGTCACTTCGATTATGAATCTATGATGCAAAATGTACTACTATAGAAGTGCATTTTGAGAAATAAACAAGGCCTATTGTGACGTCACCGATTATGAAACAAATGAACTATTACAGAAGTGCATTTTGAGCAAATAATCAAGGCCTATTGTGACGTTACTTCGATTATTAGGCCTATACAGATCTACCAGTGTATTGTGCATTTTGCGAGTATAAAACGGGACCTTTTATGACGTCACTTCGATTACGATACAATTCTACTGTTATATAAGTTCACTGAGAAAACGCAATTAGGTTTGTTGTGGCGTCATATCGATTATGATACAGATCTGTCATATTAGTTCATTTTCATAATACAAACTTGGGGCTATTTAAACGCAACATCGCTCTGATTATGATACAAATCTATTACGTTCAGTTTGTGAATATAAAACTAGGCCCATGGGGTAGGCCATAAAGTACCGAGGCAAACCTCTGAACCCTTGTTCGGTTCAATACATCGTTGCCTGTCTTCTCTCCAACCACTTTCTAGCGTCAAGCTGCTGCGTCGACCTTGCTACGCTGCTGTGCCACTATCAAGGTACTGTCATAAGACTTGAGGTATAGGTGATCTACCCCTGGAAGATATAAGCTCACACATGAAGCTAGTCCAGCTGCTTGCTGATGCTTAGCGACAATGTATCGTGTCAAGGATGATTATAGTTTTAGTGTCGCCCTTCACAGTCCCCCCATTCTCCATGGTTGACACTGGCATTGACAGAGTACGACGAGCAGTGGCGACGGAGTTGGGATTGATGTTGTTTGTTGCTGTTAAACGACACTGTGTTGCTAATAAAGATGATTAGTGTCGCCCTCCTCCTTTATCCACGCTTTGGACTGGCACTGCCTGGGTGCGAATAGTGGCGGAATTTCAGTTGACTATTTCTGACCAAAGACCATTTCACAGGTCGCGATTATTTTGACAAGAGAAATCACCACGTTACCCGTGGGCACTTGTTATAGCGCCCCTTCAAGCTCACTACTCAGAGGCGCTCCCCACTACAGCGCTGAGCAATTGCGAGTGATGGACTTGTCAAAGGTTCCTAAGCGGCAACTTGAGGTGGATTCGAACCTGCAACCCTTCGGCTGCAAGGCGACGAACATACCAACTATACCACCGCGCCCCACGTGACTTGTGTGCACGTGGCTCTGCCACCTTCCATACCTCTCAGCACCGCATCAGGATTGGATCAAATCAAAATTAGTCGCATAGTCTATAGGATTGTTGAACGACTTTATTTTCGATGAGCAAGCAATAATATTTACGGTGATGTCCTGTTGACGACTGCAAGTGAAAGTATTAATGTTTAAATGAAAAACAATCGGCTGACATTTAAAATGCATTTGGAACAAATCAATACAAACTATGCTATTTAAATGTTGTTACAATACAAGCAGAAATCAACCTCTCAATAATCATGCAATGAAAATCACCGTATGCGTAACTGTATTTTCACTGTAGCATGAGTAAATCAGGGTCTATTATCAGAAAGTGATGCTGTTATTTCTGTTGCGCCAAGCTTAAAGCATCTCTGTGTTGGTTCGTCACGACGTGTAGAACGCACTGCCGATGTCCGCTCGACACATCGCACTTTTTTCAGCGCATTAGCTTTGATGTCAGCAAAGCAGAGAAACTACAAAATAAATACACAGATAATGTGGCAGGTTGCTTGCTCTTTCTCTGGCTCCATCTCCCCAGAACAACAAACAGCAAATGATGTGTGTGTGTGTGTGTGTGTGTGTGTGTGTGTGTGTGTGTGTGTGTGTGTGTGTGTGTGTGTGTGTGTGTGTGTGTGTCTGTGAAGTCCCTCGGTTCTCTTGCTTCATGGATATCCGTGACCTTCGCAGAATCCGCCCTATTATAGTGTAGCGATTCTGGAAATCGCTAATAATTCCTACTTACTCACCTACGCGCCGCATCTTTTGCTATAGCTAGATCGTGGTAGTTATTCTTAGCACTGCAAGCTGCAACGCGCTATTAATAGCTTCTACGTCAAATTACCCTATGCAAATGCGTAGTGTTCAGCAGAATCGGCACGTGAAGGATTTCTATTGGTTCTAAATTGCCCCACGCATCTTTAGTGCTTAGTAGGTGGCCTGTGATTGGCTACAGCAATTCGCTTGGCGCTAATTTAGCTGTTGATCTCAGTTGCGGCCTAAATTTTGACGGAGAAGGAACGGTCGCAAACAGTGGCGACCGTGTTGATGTCAAATGTAGAAATATTCGAGGAAGTCACACTTTCTGATCGAATTTATGAGAAGAACTTATTCTCCGATAACTGGGCAACTCGTCGCTACAATTTGTGTCGCCGTTTCGTCCGAGAAACGTGCAATTAATATCTGTTGATGACAAAATAATTCTGGAAGACGAAATTGGCAGAAATACATTGGGCAAAATTATTCCAAGGGAGGATCCGTAATTCTTAAGACAGGAAAGTATTAACTTACGCTAATACCGGATCGAATCTGATAGTGATAAATATTGAAATGCGATAAATGCTATATATTGTGAATATTAGATGTTAGCAATACAGCAGAAATTGAACACTGATTTAGTTATTGGCTATGTGTCAAATGTGAATGACTCTAAGGTTAAATTGAAACAGATTAATCTTAATTCAGGAGAGTGTTCTCCCTAGTCATTGAAACCATTTTGTTTACTTGTGATAATTTGTATTTTGGATAAGGCTGTTGTTTTTATAATTAAATTGCATAACGAAACAGTCTAGTAATTTAAATACACAAATATGTCTGCACCTAAATCTGAGGAGGTGAGGGAATTGACCCAGAAGAAAGAGGATAGAAATTCCTTACTAGAAACTTCTGAGAGTGAGGAGATCGATTGCTCAGTAGCGCCACCTATTGTAGTAGAAAGACTCCTGAATATTCTTGAGCTTAATCAGAAGCGATATGTGGAATTGGAGGATAATACTGAGAGAGTATCAGTGCAGCAGTCCAGACAGATAAGACAATTAGGGGATAGGATTGCAGAGCTCACTGTAGGTATTTCGCCTGACAAACCTGTTGTGTGGGAGTCGAATCCTAACGAGTACCAGAATATTGGTACTGTTGCTTCCCTAACGGGAGCCGTTGATATATGTCCTGACTTGGCCCTGGTAGAAGTGAAAGAAGGACAGAAATACCCGACGACAAAGAGTTATGGTGAAACTGCATCCCTGTTGAGCCGAACAAGGCCTTTTACCTCTGTTCCATTGGACCATGAAGATAAGCCCACACAACAGTGCGGTGGCTTTCGCAGGGAGGTCACCTGGGCTGCTTCTCCCTTGGCCCTGGTAGATGATAGTGAGTTGGAGAGTAGGCAGACACGTGACTCCCAGTCGAAAGGCCAGTCCGTTACAATAGTACATGCTCGACTTTATAAAACTGCATACACAATCGCTTCACCCATAGCTCATGAAAAACTTGATTATTGCAATTGTCTTCTCCTAAACGTAAAGTCTGAACGATAAAATCCAGGGCCGTCTCAAATTTCTTAAGTTTAAGAAGATAAAATCCAGGGCCGTCTCAAATTTCTTAAGTTTAAGAAGATGAAATTCGGGGTTGTCTCAAATATCTTAAGTTTAAGAAGATGAAATCCGGGGCCGTCTCAAATTTCTGAGTCTGAAGCAATAAAACATAACGATTGAAATAGAAGTATCATCATCATGGCCACAGGTCATCAACGGCGCTCACGGAAGTGGATGCGACTGTCAAACCTTGTAATGTAATAGACTACTTTACTACACGACAGTGACACACTTCTAGCTTAAGGCCTACATAATTGCATTCAAATAAATAATTTAAAACACGAGACAAACGAACTTACTTCACTGAATCTCACGTTTGGTCGGTAGACGATACATACAATGTAAAAATTTGCGTGAAAAGTTTTCTCAATCTGAAATACAGAAAACATTAACTATTATAGTACGGTGCGCTAGAGTATAAAGGCCTATTTGGCGAGTTCATTCGTTCGTTCGTTCATTCATTCATTCATTCATTCATTAGATGCATTTATATAGCGACTCTTCAAGGGCTACTCAGAGGCGCTCCCAATCTCAGCGCGCGCGGCCAAATAAAACTGTCTTAAGATGAGAGAGGAAAGCCTGAGAAGGATTTCAAAAAAGAGAGCGGAGGGTCATAGGAAGACCATTCCAGGTTGACTGTCCTACCATCGAGAAAGCACGGTTCTGCACAGTATAGTATTTCGAGCAAAGGGGACTGAGAGCAGACTTTGTTCAGTACATAAGTATAATTTATGAGTAACTTCAGTTGCGATAACGTTGCGGACCATGTACTGGACATGAGCTTTCGTCTACTGCTGCTATAATTATAGGCAAATTTTACACTAAATTATCCAGACGCATTTATCCAGACGTGGTTTGACTATTGTAACTTTATTATAGTATGTCTGGTCAAAACTTCAGTCAGTCTGAAACTGTGGTCGACCGAATAGCGGTCGACCAGTTAGCCACACCAAGTCCAAGACTATACGTCAAAGGCCATATGAAAACACGAAGAACAAGACGCGTTGTGCTGGTCTCCTGTTGAAAAATGGTTTCGAAATCAATATATTCTTCCGGACTCTCTGCATTACTAAAACACTAATGTGGATCGAATTGGTTCAGATCTAGGGTCTTAAATGCCAGTAGCGGCGCTAGAGCCTCCCCCCAAAAGGTCATCCATTTTTTCCTCATGTAAAAATAATTTTTTGGCCGATTAACCTCCTTTAACCCCCCAAAATAAGCGTAAAGGTACGCACGAACGCACGAGGTTTGGCAGACAGCTTTGTCGATCACGAAAAAGGACCCTTTTTCCAAGATTTCGACCAAATGACTAAGAAAGGTCATCAGAAATTTTGGCGACTGGAAACGGAAATTTTTCTCCTCAAATTCAGCCCCCCCCCAAAAAAACCTGACATCCTGGCGCCGCCTCTGTTACATGCATAGACCTGTACTGCCCTATAGCTATTGTAGGCAATCTAAATTCACGCTTGAAAGATTCATTGAAAGACTTACCAGTAGGACATCTTGAACAGAGCGGAAGCTACAAACACAGTGATCTTGGAGCGTCGTCAAAGACTGATTGATGACTTTAGACGCATATCCTTTATATAAGGATGGATGGGTTTTTGCAATCTTCAATGGGTCGGGTGTCAACCCGAATATTCCTGCAGCAACGATAACAACCGATAGATATACATCACGACCTTTGTGCATCTGACAAAGTACGTAGGAGAACAAGGAGCATATATAGCACTGATGAAATGGCTAAATCAGATCAAGGAGATAGGCCTACTTCTTTCTTCCTTAACGAGGAACCGATGCATCTAAAAACGACTTGCATTCTATAATTATATATATATACTCCTATTTTTATCTTCGATTTCTGGCTCTGATGGACAGGCACATGTTTAGCCGGACAATAAGTGTCAAACTACAGAATCAGTGCAGGGTCTGAACGTCATGCGTTGTTTAATAACGCCAAAAATTCATTCTCTCAGACTAAAGCAATCATCTATAGTAATCTAGTCATCAGTGACGGGCTACACGCAGAACTGGCGCCGCTTTTCTTATATATATATTCAGACGGAAAAACAGTTGTATACTATATGTTCCGTTTGTAGGCCTATTGACAATTTTTTTCGTAAACATCTTTGAAGTTCTGATGCCAGAGAAAACTATTCTAGTTAAATCATGTTGCTGGAATAAAATGTAATACTCATTCATTCTGTGAGCTTATTCCCTCGATCATGCCTTTCCATTCTCTTCAAATGTTCAGCGCTGCCTAGGCCTAACCTAAAGGAGCTGTACTGTGGTATACAGCTGATGGCTAGCTATAAGCGTATAATACAATTCTTTTGCTGTAACTTCTTTACACAAAGTTTCTCGTATTTTTGTTCTTCAAAATCCAGCAGTAGCAAACAAACATAAGTGTACCGTAACGACTATTTTACGTGTATCAAACAACTCAACGTTAATGACTACATGCATCGCCATCCTATTAACTCTCTCTACACTCCTTATACACACGACTGGCACTCCTACATAAGCCTATCTCACTCTTAGCGGACATCCCTCCTTCCGTCTCTCTGTCCCTCTCTATGTCTTTCTCTCTGTCTCTCTTGCTCTCGGGCGTATGGCCGCACAGCAACAACTTTCCCGCCACTCAGCCACCTGACCTAGCCTACCTGTCCGCTCTTGCATAATAATTAGCTGACCATTCAAGATTATACAAGATTAGCTTACACATTCATTCATTCATTCAAGTTTTTATATGGCGCCTTTTCAAGAAAACTACTCAGAGGCGCTCCCGACTCCAGCACGGCAAAACAGAACAGTTTTAAAGCAGAAACCAACGTCTCTATAATCACGCAATAAAAGTTACCGTGTACGTAACTGCATTTTCACCGTAGTATAAAGTAAATTGCATCAAATGTTATGGGCTAGGTTGCAATGTCAATCGCACTCTATCGCATTGAGCATAAGACGGCGAGGCACAACTGTGCCTGTTCGCCATGACGTGCAGAATGCCCGGACGGTGAGGAAAGATAGCGTTAACCTACTTGCCGTCGGGCATGTTACATTCTTCAGCAGATCATCTTCGATGTCAGCACTGCAATGATACTACAGAATAAAAAATACGCAGATATGACAAGATTCTTGTCCTTCCTTGCCTTTATTGAGCTTAATAAACTGTAGCCTACTATCGAGGTCTTGTGTGATGACAGGTTCGAATCCTCCCTGAGGAGGTTTGAAATCGGCGCAAAATATTGCGCCAATATGATTACAATTAGGCTTACGATTACTATTACATAGACGAACAGAAGTTTCATTTTAATTGGCCTACATTATTATCTGATTGGGCATGGGCAAAATGGCCATCAGATTTATTCTGTGTTGCATCTTACGACTTTAAGAGCTTAATGACATGTGCACCATGCGCAAAAGACAATTGAATTGTCGGTTACATTAATTTTATATACAGGGTGGCCCAGCATAAAACTTTGCACGCGTATAACTTCGCCAATTTTTAACATTTATTTATACTTAATGCATCAAATTAAAGGTATTTCACTCTAGTATTGGCTCTAAAAAGGTCGAACTGATACTAGTTTAGGTTCTAATTATATGCCCGGAACAGCGCTAGCTACCATATTTTCCTGTAATTTGTGACGCAATCTGGCGCCGTTGGCAGGCGATTATCGCGTTTCGATCTTAATCTTACGAAGTGATAAGGGATTTACATGTAATTCGTTTGAAATGATTAACGAATTTTCGAACAGAGGATAGAACAAACAATACCTTGAATTGTCTGCTGCGGAAAATTAATAAAACAGGACTTTCTACCAGCAATTCAAGGGAATCGGTGCGCACGGCGCTCAAATCCGCTAACATTGCTCGTGTGTCCGAGTAAATTTGGAGTCAACACAATGACCAGGGCAGGCCCTGCATGCAAATCTCCCAGGAAAATTCAGCACAAAACAGGCAGTATTAGAAGCACTGCGTAACGTACTGGAAAAGATGATAGGCCTAAAGTTAAATTTATTCGTCGACGAGAAGTCCAACGAGCTCTCCAACTCTTACGCAAAGAAACGGCTGGGGGCTTGCAAGCGTCTGAAGCAGCGCATGGAAGTGCACGGCTGTTGGCAAAATTAAAAGGACGTGGTTTTGCGATGACAAAAAACATTCATGTTAGAGACCCTACAAACACCCAAAATGATCGTGTCTATGCGCGTTCTAGCAAAAAACGATAGAATTTCCCTGGGAAACGGCGTCATAATGCGTCAGTAATGACAAAAAAACGCTGATCCAAGTATATAATTAAAACCTTAACTAGTATCAGTTCGACTTTTTAGAGCTTAGGCCTTTACTAGAGTGAAATAGGCCTACCTTTAATTTGATGCATTAAGTATAATTAAATGTTACAAATTGGCGAAGTTATATGCGTGCAAAGTCGGGACATTTATGCTGGACCACCCTGTATAATATTATACATTTCAATATTTGCACAGGCATTTCCTATTACGTACTTCTTCCAAACCATTATTAGGCGTATCATAAATAAATAAAATTTAAATTTAATGCGCACGAAGTCACACCGAAATGTGAAACTGAGGGGCGGATAGTCAGTCGCCATGGCAGGAGAAGATGCAGTTAGATTATCAGTGGACAACTACAGACAATCGCTGAAGTCATTGGCACACCTGGTGATGCAATGCGCAGCCACACGATTCACTGCTGGCTAAAAGCTTATAATTATATATTGCGTTTATGTGATCACGTAATTATTATTTATTACAACTCGACAAAGCGCAAGAAAGATAGACGAAAACTTACTCCAGAGCTGATGATGTTATTGCGTTCGTCGGTGAATAAGCAGCTCATGTAAAAAGCTGCATGAAATGTTTCCTCAACCTGTATAAAGGGATCACGGAAAGATATTTCACCACACATAAACTCCGCTGGACTGCAAAAATTGATTTGATAGAAAGGCTAAACATAATTATGCATGCATGTGCACTTGTTATAGGCCTAGCGCACCTTCAAGAAATACTACTCGTGCAGAAACGCTACAGACTACAGTGTCTTTCTGGTCGATGACCGCTCTGCAGCAGCACCAGCAGTTTGGGAGGTGTCCGGCAAACATGAAGCAGCCAGGGTATCTATCACGGTTGCGTCCCAGATGAGGCATCCCCAAAAGCGCCATACAATCAGGGTAAGGCCGCCTGGTCATCGACTGTCCGTTATCAAGAGGCCCAAGGGCTCCTTTGTGTACGGATAGCCAACACAGATCAAGCTCCGAAAGATGATTTTGTCCAGAGCTGCGTGTCTCGGCTACCCGTAGCGATCCGGGCCTAGCGCGCAAGAGAGCCCGTGATGTCCATCTGCTAACACCGGGGCCCCGCAGGGACACCCATGTGGTCCGCAGAGTGGCACCCCCAGCCGAAATCCAGCCGCCATAATTATAGGGTCTTAAATGCATGCTGTAATATCTTAGCTGTGATTGCAGGTGTCACGAAATAGAGTATCCCCCATATTAAGTGTATCCCCCCAAATTAAAAAAGTCGAACAAACCGCTTCTGCGTGTAATTTGTTTTTGCAAATTAATTTTCATCTGCTTTGTTTTGAACAATGACACTAACAGGTATGTTTATTCCTACTAGATAATTTGTTTTGCCCTGTTTTTAGAGCACTTAAAACATATGAAACACTTAAGAACACTCAGTCACTAAATAAATTCGAGTCGCCTTTATCTGAGTATTGCTTAGGACACTTAAAACAATTAGAGTCACTTTAAATGTTGATTACAGCACAATTTTTTTATTATGCGCATTTAAAAAAAAGGGGATAGCATGGTTTTCCCCCCGGATAGTACAGACCGGTTAATTCCATCCAGGGGGGATAGATTAATTCATCCTCCCAGATAGCTTTCAGGGGGGATACTCCGTTTCGTGTCACCGGCACCGATATTCTGAATTTATACTTGAATAAATTCTTTAAAGCTTACGACTACGACATCTGTCAAGACTGTCCCCGCACGAAGGTTGCAGAAAGAGCTTCCCGTCCTCTTCACAATCAGAAAGCCATTGATGAATCTAGACACATATTCTTCGCGATATCGTGCATCAGTTTTTGCAGTATTCAATTGGTCAGGTAATACGGGCGAAGCAACAGAAATCGATAAACCCAACAAAACGGCAACGCTGATCACTGCCGAGAGATGCATCACGACCTTCATGATTACGACGAATGTAGGAAAACAAGGACTAGATAAAGGAAATTCGCCCTTTCTTTCGCCCTATATAGACGAGGAACCGATCCATCTAAAACCTACGTGTAGCCTACCTACGACTCTTTGAGTGTCAAACTGCAAAATTATCAGAAAGGTCTGAACGTCATGCTTTGTTTAATAACACTGAATAATAATAGGCCTATTCATTCTTTCGTCAGACAAAACTAATCAACAGTGGCGGGGGTATACACGCAGAGCAGGGCAAGCCAAGATATTATTATAGCCCCCGTATAAAGCTTTTGCCTTGACTTTGTATTGCTATATACAAAGCTGCAATTTTTGTTGCCTAGTTATAATTATTTATCTGTGGCATATTATCGCCCCCGTAACTGGTTACTTGTATGGCTATGCCCTGGTTCAAAAAGTTTCAGGTGCCGCCTCCGCTAGTCAGACGGAAAAACAGCTGTAGGTCTATATTATGTTCCGTCTGTGTTGCAAAATGCCTTTCGTAAACATCTTTGAAGTTCTGAAGCCAGAGAAAAACTTCTCGTTCTGCGAATCTTTTAAAAATCTAATTAACTCCGCAGCTGCGTAGTTTCCCAGCGAAGAGAAAAGAGAAGCACAAATATTTTTGCACTATTATAGTACTAATAGCCATCCATCATCATACTTTGTAAGACCAAAGTTTTCGACGAAGGCTGGTTGCATTGCTGTTGCTACACTAGCGAGTGACAGACCATGGCCATCCCGCATTCGTAAACCGAGCGTAAAGAAATAACATTATGAAGTTTGTGGAGACTTTTACATTCATGGATGCGATTGAGGATTGTTTTAAAGGACTTTTCTTAATATTTTGGCTGTAAGGGCGAACTGTTTAGACTGGATATTTTGCAGTGGCAGAGCTACCACAGGTCGCATCAGTTTTGGCCAATTGGCCTGCCTATCTTGCCCTTAACCTGCCTTATGACGTGCCAAAAATTCTTAGGAATTTTCAATATCTTCACTACAACTAATTTCCTCGACCTGCTGAGTAACTCAATGACCTCGACGCTGATATTTGTGTGTAGCTGCATGGCACCGCCACGGATATGCTGGCAGAACTGATTAGAACGTGATGAAATGATTAAATCTGAACTCTAGACCTATGTAGACCTGGCTTAGGCTATTGGACAAATGGCTTTTTTATTGACTACCGGTACCCACTGTGTCTCAGTTGTACTGACACCCTATTTGCTTTGGAAATAAGTCTGTTGATTCCGAAATAACCAAATAAAATTTAAAAGATTGAAAGAGGGGATAAAATTAGTCAATGTTTTCCCAAATGCCTCAAATGCTTTAAGATGGTTTTATGTACAGTCAAATTTGGAAACAAAAATTGGAACTTTTCAACGTGAAACAGTAATTTTTTAATAGTTTTACAATTCGACAAAACATGAAGACATCAGAATTTAAAACTAACTTGAGCCAAATGCTGTTCTTCAAAGAAAGGCCCCTAGTGCATGCTTAAATACTCGCCATTATATTTAGAATTGAACTTTTTGCTAAAACAGAGGGGTAGGTCCATCATTTCAATTAGAAAACAGGGTATTTAAAGCATGCCTTTCCAAAAATATATTCAGTAGCCTACCAGATACCAGTGGCGTAACAATATGGTAGACTGGGTAGACAAAGTCTAGGGGCCCCCGAGTGTAGAGGCCCCAGAGGGGCCCGAGTTCCTAGTTACGCCACTGTATATAGTGATAATACATTTCAATATTCACATTTTGTCTAGGGGTCCCCGAGTTCCTAGTTACGCCACTGCCAGATACTATAGTTATGCCCCCGATACTGGAATTACGAGCAAACTGAAACTGTGAAAGGAAATTTAAAAAATTGGCCATTCCAAAAAAACTGATAGCGATAGGATAATTTCAAGGTCAAAGCACATATATTATATACTATATGTGGTCAAAGTGTTCCGGATAAAAAGCTTCTGTTGTCCAATGTCCATTGAATTATTTTGAGAAAATCCGTTTCAAACTGGGACGTGCAAGACAGTCGAGTCGCAACGCGTAAGCAATGACGTCACAAACGGAAAGACTCCAGACCGATATTATTTCGTTTCTCAAGTCAACAAAGGACATATTTTTCAAGGGATCGGTTTGGAAAACCGTTTACACCGGACATGTGTGACTGTTCCTACCACTGTGAGGCGAGACGCCAAGGAGAGGCGCTCAAGCATCAAGCAGACAGGGCTCTCCACCTGGCCAACACCACCGAGGTAGGACTCTCTGAGATGGTACAGCAGGGCAAAGGAACTAAAGGCTAAAGAGGGTTGGATTGAATGATGGAAGCAAGAAACAGGGCTATTTTTTTTACCGTGCAGTTCTACACAAAATGTGCAGCAGTTCTAAACGGATTTGTGCAGTTGTAGAAGCACTTTTGTGCAGTGATAACTACAAAAGTCTTTGTCCTCCGATTTGGAGAAGTCGGCCATGGAGGGATGGATGGGAAAGATTGGGTTGTGCAGTTATAAGAATCCCTTTATAAAATCATGGAAAGAAAGACAAACTTATAGGTCAGAGTGTTCCGGAAACAAGAAAGGGAGGGACGGACGGACGGACGGAGGGAGGGAGGGTGGAAGGTGGGGTGGAGGAAGAATGGAAGGAAAGAATTAAGGCAGGAAGGAGCAAAGGAAGGATGGAAACAATAAAGGAAGGAAGGAATCGAGTGTAAGAAAATATATCTTATATATATATATATATAATTACATATACATGTACATACGGTAGGCCTACGTATAAAAATATGAAGAAATAAGGAAGGATGGATGGATGGGTGGAAGGAGGACTGTCATATTTTGAGCTGCTGTTGACATTGTGACATTGTGAACTGTTATAAGATGTTACCTGGTATAATATTAATTACCAGGTACTATCACGCGATATAACGATAATATCTTCTCAATAGACCCTATATGGTGCTGTCATGTTATAGTGAGTAGGTCTACAATAATCTACCGTTGATTTAATATTAAATTATTCATTTCGTGTAAATGTTTCAACTTGCAAAACGAAGTGACTTCACACGGTGTTATTTTTCACATTTCAAAATGGTTCGCCTACATTTCGAAATGTTTTGTTGCTTGAGAGCTACACCATTACTACATGTCTTCTCAATGCCTCCTTTCTGCATAATTTTAGCTATTTCTGCTGCGTCCTCGTCAGCAATGAGGATAAGCAGCAAATCATATGATTATACTAGATATGTATACTCTGTAGCCATTAGGTGTCTACGGCCCTTCTACTCTTCCGTACTCTTTCTGTCTTGGGATGCGTGGGTGTATTGAGGGTTGGGCATTGCCTATATAAGCCTTTGCTTTCGTGGCTAACGTCCCTGTTCTGCGGTTGTGGTGATGTGTGAGGCGTGTGGGTTTGATGTCTCTCGTTGAGCGTGTTCCGTCTTCTACGTCGCCGTCTCGCCCTGTTGGCAGTCTGGCCCTTCATCCGTCTTCCTTGGCTTCGTTAGCCGTTGTCTGCTGTGCTGTCGACCGTACTGCTTCGTCTGGTTTGGTCAACTTTGGTTCTACTAGACGGTAACCTTTGTTATTCGCTGTAAATATTGCTTGTGTGAATAAATCGATCTTATTTTACAAATTTTGGGACCTTATCTTTTTGATAGTCATCCTCGTAGACGGCCGTGAACCTTACAAATGGGGGCCCTCCGTGCTTTTGCTCGTTTTGGGTGTTTTTGGTGAATGCTTGTTGGTATAATTCCGTTGGGAAATTTCGGATATTTTTTGGTCCGTGTAGTTCGCCGGAATTTTGAGAAATTTGCCGTATTTGTCGGAAATTTTGCGGTGTCGCATTTCGTTTTGGGGGCCTGGGCTATTTGAATTTCGTGCGTTGGCAGAAATTTTGTGCGTTGTTCGCATTTGTGACAGTTTTGAAGTGGACTGTCGTGAGAATTGGGAATTTTGGGGAGAATTTGTGGTCTCCGTGGTCTGCGCAGGTAGACTAGTATGGCGTCCTCAGAGGAAGTTACTCTTCTGGAATGGGATGAGTTAGTGGAGTTGCCGGTGGACGAATTGAGAAAATATTGTGCGACGTTGGGTGAGGACGTTAAAGGGTTAACGAAACCTCAATTAATGAAGTTGGCTAGAAAAGCGTTGTCGCCTAAACAAGGAAGTGAGGAATGGGAACTTCGGGCGCAAGCGAAGAGGGAGGCCGTTGAATTGGAGCGCCTGAGGTTTAAGGAGGACAGAGAATTTGAGTGGGAGGTGGAGAAAGAGAAATTGAGAATGGCGGCTGAGGCAGAGGAGAAGAAAATGAGAATGGCAGCGGAGGTGGAGGAGAGAAAAATGAGGATGGAGGCTGAGGCAGAGACAGAGAAATTGAGAATGGCAGCTGAGGCAGAGGAGAAGGAAAGGCAGGCTGAGGAGAGGAAATTGAGGATGGAGGCTGAGGCAGAGACAGAGAGAATGAGAATGGCAGCTGAGGCTGAGGATAGGAAAATGAAAATGGAAGCTGAGGCTGAGGAGACGAAAAGGAGATTTGACATAGAGGAGAAACGGATGTCTTTGGAGGTAGACAAACAGAAGTGCGATATTGACTTGCGGACGTTAGAATTAGGAGGTGTGCCAGATCGTCCTGTGCAGCACAAGGAGGATTTTCGTTTTGGGGCGGCAATGAAATTTGTTCCTAAATTTGACCCCTCGGATATTGAACACTATTTTGCGGCGTTCGAACAGGCAATGGCTTTGCATAAAATTCCGATGGAAAAATGGTCATCCCTTTTGCAGCCACAACTATCAGGAAAGGCGGCAAATGTATTTGCGTCTTTGTCTTTGGAGGATTGTGTGAAATATGATGTTGTTAAATCCACACTACTCACAGCTTATGAACGGATACCGGAGTTCTATCGGAAGAAATTTCGGGGGTTGAAAAAAGAACCACGGGAGACTTTCGCAAATTACGCGTATAGATTGCAGATACCTTTCCAACGTTGGGTAGAGGGTACAAATTCGTGGGGTGATTTGGCTAAATTTAAAGAGGTCGTACAGATGGAGCAATTTGTACAAGCGTTGCCGTTAGAAGTACACAAGTGGCTTTTGGACAAAAGTCCTGAGACTGTAGCGAGTGCTGCACGAATGGCAGATGAATACGCTGTTTTGTATAAACAGGGGCCGAGTAATTATGCTGGGGGATTCCAAAGGAGTTTTTCTGAGCGTACAAACCGCTTCTCATGTGACGATAGTGAGAAGAAAGACGTGTGGGAGCGTCAGGGTTCAGGGTACAAGGAAGGTGTACGCCATGAGTCAAAATGGAGTAAGCGTTCGCCTCAAAGAGGGACGTATGGCTTTAAGCAGCAAAATCGAAAAAATGATGACGTTGAGGGGTTTGGAGAGCAGGTCACGTGTTCGTTCTGCAGAATTCCTGGGCAATTGAGGTCCCAATGTCGGAAATTACAACGAAAGGAGGGGCCTGAAATTGAAAATTGGAGGGGTCCGAAACCCGTGGGTTTAGTACAAACTTTGTCGGCGCCTGTTAAGGAACAGAGTTTTCAGAAGCCTATTGAAACTGTCGATAAAATGTATGCTCCTTTCTGTGTGAATGGGTGTGTCATTAATGCTTTGAATGAACGCAAGGATGGTGTTTTTCTGAGAGACTCAGGTTGTCTTCAATCTTTAGTATCGGCTGAATGGTTGGATGAACATGATTTTGTACAGTTAAATGAGACACGCCTTCTGAGAGGTATTTCTGGTCAAATTATGGAGCGCCCTCTGGTGAAAGTGAACGTGGAATGTGCATTTGTGAAAGGCGAAATTCTCTGTTGTACGCTGAGTTCTTTTCCTATGAATGGTGTGCACGTGGTGATTGGTAATGACGTTGCGCTTTCGGGTGATATTGTGGATGTGGCTATTACGACCCGAGCTCAAGCTAAACAATATGCAGAGGAACGCAAGGCGACAGCGAGCGTTGTGTGCAGTGAACCGACGCGTTTGGAGCCGACGATTCTGGGTCAGAGTGCAGAGTCGGTCGATCGGGATTTATTGACAAATGATTTAATGTGTACGTCTAATGATCAAGCGCATTTAGACGAAGGTGACTTGGAAGCTTTATTCGAGTCGAATGAAAATGTTGAAACTGACTGGCAGGATGTCTGTATTCCGAGATCAGAATTAATTATGAGGCAAAGAAAGTGTCCTGATTTGATTCCAATGTTTGAGCTGGCGGAGAATAAATCGAAGGGCGATGACCGTGTACAACCGTATGAGTTAGTGGAAGGTGTGTTGATACGTCGGTGGGACGACAAGTTAACACCATTTAAGATGGGTGTGTCACAGATTGTGGTTCCACGTCAGTTGAGAATGCAATTGTTGCATGTGGCCCATGATATACCAGCATCGGGTCATCTGGGAACACAGAAGACTTTAGACAGACTGTTGAAGCATTTCTGGTGGCCACTTGTGAATAAGGATGTACGTGAGTACTGTCGTTCATGTGATGTTTGTCAACGGTTGGGTAAAGGTAACAGAAATTATAGAGCGCCTATGGTTAGTGTGCCTGTTATGCAAGAAGTGTTTGAACGTCTCGCGATGGACATCGTTGGTCCGTTAAGTGTTTGTGCCTTAACGGGTAATAGATTTATCTTGACTGTGATTGATTTAGCATCGCATTTTCCATTTGCATTTCCTTTGAAGACGCATACGGCCCAGGATGTTGCGAAATGTTTGTGTGAGGTGTTTACGATGTTCGGTTTTCCGAAAGAACTACTTTCTGATTGTGGGACTGAGTTCATGTCTGATTTGATGCAGGTGTTTGTGCATGAATGTGGCATTGTACAATTGAAGACTAGTCCTTATAGACCACAGACGAATGGTTCGTGTGAAAGATATGTTGAAAGCGGTGGCTGAAACGTATCCGGGTTCGTGGGATACCATGCTCCCTTGGATTTTGTTTGCGTACAGGGAAGTTCCTGTGCAGGGTACTGGCTTTTCTGCCTTTGACTTAATGTATGGTAGAGATGTGCGTGGAATGCTTCAATTAATGAAAGAGGCATGGTTGTCAAAAGATGTTGCAAATGAAGTATCTGGAAAGAATGTGATTGAATATGTCTTGCAGTTGCGTGAGCGTATGCGTGTTGGGTTGCACATGGCAAGTGAAAATGCTGTTGTTGCTAAGGCTAAGTCGAAGCAAATTTATGATAAACATTCGAAGGTTGTGACTTTTGAGGAAGGTGAAAAGGTGCTACTTTTGATTCCATGGTGGGTAAACCCTTACAGGCCAAGTATTGTGGACCTTATGTGGTATTACGTCGTCTGGGTCCGGTTGATTATTTGGTATGTACGCCGGATAGACGAAAAACGGACCGAGTGGTACATGTGAATTTGATGAAGCGATATGTGGATCGTTTGGATGTGATGCATGATGTATCGAAAGATGATGTGATTGCTTCTGTGTTGTTGGTGGATACGGATGTGAAGGTGACTGAGTTGACTTTAGAGGATAAAGTCTTAAAATGTAATGTGTCTGCTGAATGTCGTGATGAATTACGTGATGTTTTGCATGACTTTGCACATGTCTTTAGTAAATCACCGGGTAAAACCAACATGGTGTCACATAGGATTGAGTTGGTCGACAATCACCTTATAGGTTGAATCCTGACAGGATGGCTAAGGTGGAGAAAGAGGTGGAACAGTTGTTGAAGGCTGGGATTATTGAGGAATCCGAGAGTCCTTGGGCGGCTCCGATCGTCATGGTTCCTAAGCCAGACGGTACGGATCGCTTATGTTCAGATTTCAGAAAACTGAATGGGTTATCCGTAGCGGATCCATTTCCGATGCCCCGGGTGGAGGTCTTAATTGATCGACTGGGAAAATCCCGTTATTTGACAAAATTGGATATGACCAAAGGGTATTGGCAGATTCCAATGCATCCTGATTCAGTCCCGTTGACTGCTTTTGTAACCCCGAAGGGTCATTATCAGTGGAAATATATGAGTTTTGGCTTGAAGAACGCTCCTGCCTCATTTTCCAGATTAATTACGAAAGTTCTGAATGGATTGAATGATTTTTGTGATGCATATCTGGATGATATAATCATTTTCAGTTTGGGATGGTCGGATCATTTGATACACTTGAGGAAGGTGTTGAGTAGGATTGCGGATGCATGTTTGACTTTGAATCTAGCTAAATGTGTATTTGCAAATGCTGAAGTGGATTTTTTGGGTCACCACATTGGAGTGGATGGTGTCCAGCCACGGGTAATGAAGGTGGAAGCGGTGTTGCGTTTTCCCAGGCCATGCAATAAGAAGCAGGTGCAATCGTTTCTCGGGCTTGCAGGGTATTATAAGCGTTATTTACCTCATTACTCTGACATTGCTTTGCCGCTGACGGCGTTAACGAAGAAAGGGATTCCTTTTCGATGGAATGAGGAAGCAGAGAGTGCCTTTGTGGATTTGAAATCTCGTCTTGCTTCTCGACCTATTCTTATACCTCCTGACTTTTCTAAACAGTTTTGTGTTGGTGTTGACGCATCTCAATTCTGTGTGGGAGCCTGCTTGTTTCAGATACACGAAGAACTGGAGCATCCGATTTGCTACATCAGCAGGAAGCTGCTCGCGCATGAGGTTCGATACTCAACCATTGAGAAGGAGGCGTTGGCACTGGTGGTCGCGTTACGAGCCTTCAGTGTGTACTTCGGGTCCGCACTGGTCCTTGTGTACACGGATCACAAGCCTCTGCAGTTCATCCGGCAGATGGCTAATAAAAACATGAAGCTCTTGCGTTGGAGTTTGGAACTGGAGCAGTTCAATCTGGACATTCGGCATCGTCCGGGCAGGTTAAATGTCCTCCCGGATATTCTCAGCCGTCCGTCTCAGTTGTCAGAGGAAAGCAACAGTTCAGTCACTGCCAAAGTAAAAAATAAAGTCGTCACAGTTGTCAAATAAGGACGTCCGTCAATTGAAAGTTTCGAACAGAACACTTCAGTGAGTGTTTTGTTTGCGTGTAGCAGCCACTTTCCAGAAAAAGTGGTGGAAGCTGCATCGTTTTTTTCAAGAATGACTCAAGAGTTGGGGGTTCTTGTTGGGGGTTCTTGTTGGGGAAATTAGGTTCTCTGTTAGCTTGCAGTGGTTGACACTGTTCTCGTTCGTCTCGTTTGGCTTTGGCCAATGACATGTTAAAATTTTGGCTCATTTTTGTATACACGTTGAGTGTCCAAATTTTTTTTCGTGTGTTATAGATTAGATGATTCGAACTTTTGAATGACTTTAACTTATATGAACTCTCAGTTACTTATGATGATGCTTTAGTTAGTAGTTTGTGCTGCGTTAGTTGTTGCAATGAATTGCTTAGTACGCTAACTTGTAACGATATAGTGCTTTGCGATTCTTGTTGCTATGAACTTGTAGGCGTAGCGTTTGTTGCTATATTTCGTCGTCCCCTCAGGACTCCTCATGCTTTTGGGAGGGGGATATGTAGCCATTAGGTGTCTACGGCCCTTCTACTCTTCCGTACTCTTTCTGTCTTGGGATGCGTGGGTGTATTGAGGGTTGGGCATTGCCTATATAAGCCTTTGCTTTCGTGGCTAACGTCCCTGTTCTGCGGTTGTGGTGATGTGTGAGGCGTGTGGGTTTGATGTCTCTCGTTGAGCGTGTTCCGTCTTCTACGTCGCCGTCTCGCCCTGTTGGCAGTCTGGCCCTTCATCCGTCTTCCTTGGCTTCGTTAGCCGTTGTCTGCTGTGCTGTCGACCGTACTGCTTCGTCTGGTTTGGTCAACTTTGGTTCTACTAGACGGTAACCTTTGTTATTCGCTGTAAATATTGCTTGTGTGAATAAATCGATCTTATTTTACAAATTTTGGGACCTTATCTTTTTGATAGTCATCCTCGTAGACGGCCGTGAACCTTACAACTCCTATCTGCGATTATCAATATTATGATATTGACATTAGACCTTAGACCGGCGCCAGTATAGTTTCATATAAAATAGAAAACCATTCAGGAACAATAGCATAACAGATGAACACTTGTATAAAATATATAGCAGATCTACGATGCTTTAGAAGTTTGTTAGTTAAACAAACAAATGAATGTTCAGTGCATTCTGCTTCAGCTTTAAACTAATCAGAAGCTCACTATAGAAATTGAAGTGTTCTAACGTCAGAGAAATTTTGGTCATCGCATGGCATTCTTCGAGATTGAATGTATTTTCTAGTTTTAATCCTATTCAGTGTTTGGTCTGCCAGTATTGTTTGCAGTCAAACTCAGACACGACTCAAACCACATCTTACCAGCAGTATAACGGATATCTGGTTCTCCCTGTGCTCCAGCCAACACGTCCGCCGAGAGGATAAGGAAAGTAGACAGATTTTCAAGCATCTGAATACAAACCAACTAATAATTCATTTGATTGAAGTCTAGGGACCACACCTTTAATAATAGAGCAATTTTGGTGGCTGGCTGTATGAAACTATTCCCAATTATCTACATGTAACTATAGCTTGTTCATCTGCTTCATTGCTGATCGAACTACTTACTTACTTGTACATTGTTTTTTCCATGCTTAGGGTCGACCTCAGAAAAATTCAAGTCACCCGTGTCTTAAGAAATTCGAGAACATCAACAGCAGCTCAACTCGGTTCGTTACATACACTAACGTCAGTTGGAGCTACATAATTAACTTAAACACCGTTTTGAATGACAGAACTAAACAGCGAACGCCCAATGAATAACTTCAGGTATAATAAATCAATAATTGACTAATCTATTTTGATATTTTCTATAGCGCAACTATTGACTAACAGATGCAAACAAAATGCATCGTATCTATCTATCTATCTATCTATCTATCTATCTATCTATCTATCTATCTATCTATCTATTTCTCGATCTATCTATCTATCTATCTATCTATCTATCTATCTATCTATCTATCTATCTATCTATGTAATTTATATAGCGCCCCTTCAAGGAGTCTACTCAGAGGCGCCCCCGACCCAAGCCGGGTCAAAAAGAAAAGTCTTGAGCAATCTATAGAAAGAACCAGACATGTTCCGAGGGTGGGAACGCAGGTTAGAGGGAAGGTCATTCCAAGCGGACGGTCCAGTGACCGAAAATGCCCTGTTCTGCCTAGTGGCAGTGCGGGCATAAGGAACCATAAAATCACCTGTAGAGGATGCAACTATATAGACCTATACATAGATCGATGGTCGTTGAAATGTGAGAACCCACCACTGAGTCATCGTGTCAGTGAATCAACAAGTCAAGAAATCAATAACCGATTGATATAATAATTTAATAAACAATGAATTGAGTAAAAACAAAGGGGTTAAAAGCATGACGAATAACCAATCGTCTGATTAGACCTTTATGTATTTCTTTCGTCCAAACGACGACATTAACTTGGTCAGCTGGAATTTCCTCTTCTCTTTGTTGAAGGGCTAAGGGTACGAAGGAGACGTGCAACCGGATAGAGGAGAACAACCCGATCTACCGTGGATACCTCCACACGACCCTCAACGAAGGATGTGGTGTAACAAAGGACCAGCTCTACCTGAAGATGTACCAGGACCTTCGACGTCGTGGGCGCCTGCTCCACTCCTTCCGGATGTGCCAGGGTCCGGACGACGCCTTCCTCGACTACTTTCCGCCAGGATTCGTTCCTGGAAAGTCGAAGCCAGTCGTCGTGCTCGACACGCAGCACGCCTGTCTGAGACCGGTCTCGCCGGACCAGCTGGACGAGAAGTGGAAGAAGAAGTCGCAGGAACTGCACAACATGGAGCTGAAGCTGCACGACCATCAGATGATCATGGGACCTCACGAGTACTTCCCAGAGTTCTTTCCGCCAAACTACGACCACGAGGCGAAGAAGCAGTTCCCGAAGCTGATCCCGACCTGTCGAGGTCAGTGCGGAGGGGACCTCGTGCCCGGACCCTTCCTACTCACCCCGAAATGCCGCTTCCTCACCCACATACCTCTCAGCTACGTCCCCCAGTACAAGAAGCAGCACCACGTGTGGCCCACGTACTGCTTCAACCAGTCCCTCCGCCGTTAAGCCTTCAACCGATCTGATCTGATAGGCGGACAGCAGTTGTCCTATTTCCCATCTCGAAGACTGAAAGGAAACATTTCTAAGCATATAATTGTTAAGGGCGCTATAAAAATCATGTGTTACAATACGTTCTATAGGTCGACCTAAATTCTTTGCTAACCATTTCTCATTCGATTATATATCATCTGCGACTACAATGTCTACTGATTAAATTATCTAAGGCTTGTGTTATTTCATCATTATTATTATGTTTTTATATTATTATTATTATTAATATTATTATTATTATTATCATTATTACTATTATTTTTATTATTATTATTATTATTATTATTATCATTATTATTATTATTACTATTATTTTTATTATTTTTTGCCCTGATGTAGGCCTACTTCGTTCCCCCTGGGACTTATAAAATATATATAAAATATATTTTACTTTTTAAAATACAATTTACTTTTGTGACAAATGTCCGTGACCTGGGTGTTACTATTGACAATACTCTTTCCTTCTCTACACATATTTCTAATATTTCTCAGTCCAGTTTCTATCATCTGCGACGTTTACGTGCCATTAGGCGATCTGTCTCTTCATCGATTTTTTCTTCTATGGTCCATGCCTTCATCTGTTCCCGCATTGACTATTGTAACTCGTTACTCATTGGCCTACCTAAACTCCGCCTGCATGGCTCCTCTTCAATCGGTACTTAATGCATCTGCACGTTTGATTGCCCGCCTTCCTCGTTTTTCTCACATTTCGACTTTCATGACTGAGCACCTTCACTGGCTTCCTTTGACTGCCCGGATTCAATATAAAATTCTTTTTCTTACCTGTAAGATGTTTTTGGGTCAAGCGCCTCGCTACCTTTGTGATTTTATTAGGAAGCCTTTCTCTGCTACCGTTGGACGTCCTCTCCGCTGTTTAGACCGTCATGATCTTCATGTACCACGATCTCGGACTGCCACAGCCCAACATCGCGCCTTTGCCTCTGTCTGCCCTTTACTGTGGAATGGCGTTCCCACTATTATTCGTTCCCAGATTTTATCTGGAGGCTTTACTTTTTCTGTCCGTTGTCTTAAGATTTTTCTTTTTCTAGGAGTTCTTCGCACTGGGAGCGCCTCTGATTAGGTTGTACTGTGAGAGGCGCTTTATAAATCCCAAAATAGAATAGAATAGAATAAAAGCAATGTACCTGGAACGGTTAAACCTCATTATTATTATTATTATTATTATTATTATTATTATTATTATTAGTAGTAGTAGTAGTAGTAGTAGTAGTAGTAGTAGTAGTAGTAGTAGTAGTAGTAGTAGTAGTAGTAGTAGTAGTAGTAGTAGTAGTAGTAGAAGCAGTAGTTGTAGTAGCATTAGCAGCAGCAGCTGCAGGAGCAGCAGCAGCAGCAGCAGCAGCAGCAGCAGTAGTAGTAGTGGTAGTAGTAGTAAAAATCTAAATATTACTATTATGGAAATGCTAGCCCTCTTCCAAATCGGACATAGAGTTAGCGAAAGAACCGTGAAGGTCACAGCGTTAAAACGATGAATAAGAATTGAGTCTTTGGAAGAGGAAGGACGTCTCCCTTAGATCGTCCGACACCTGTGACAAGTGGCGACCTAAATTAACTAACGTAACATAGCAATTCCCTGGAATTGATGGGTCCTAGCGTCTCCAGGGTCAGCGGAATGAAGTCATGTGAGGCTGTAGCCTGTAATTGACAGATAATTTTTTATAGTTCTTTTCTTTTCTTTGATGGAATCTAACGCGCTCTTGCGTGGATAGTGTGGAGATGAGAAAACTGCCTGTGGTGGTGGGGACAAAACATGCGGATATGGGACGGGCATGGGGTAGACAAACATATTTAGGGGGCGGGAATAGGTAGGGTTTATGAGATTGTCCCAGTGCGTCTAATTCCACGATGCAGGAGCAGGCAGAGCGGACATTTGCTGCAGGAACACCCAATCAATATTATATAATTGTTATAGCGCATACGTGTATCGTTTTATCGATTCATGTAAAATTCTAACGCAGCCGACAGGGTTCGAACCTGTGCGGGCAGAGCCCAATAGATTTCAAGTCTATCGCCTTAACCACTCGGCCACGACTGCTACAGTGCGACCTAAGCATTAAATTTAAATGTATCTGAAAATAATTAGACTAAATGATTTCACAGAGATATAGAAGCATATACATAAAAAAATGTCATACACAGATACAGGTCATAGGCCAATGCATGCATACATAACACACATACGCACGCACGTACTCACACACATACATACATGCATGCATGCATACATTGCTACTATTGCGTCAACGTCCGTTTATTGCTCTAAAAATGTTCGCAGTCGACACGGTTCGAACCTGTGCGGGCAGAGCCCAATAGATTTCAAGTCTATCGCCTTAACCACTCGGCCACGACTGCTACAGTACGACTTAAGCATTAAATTTAAATGTATCTGAAAATAATTAGGCTAAATGATTCCAATTTCCAACCTAGAAGTTAGCCTAATAATAGTAGTAGGCGTATCAGTCTATTACGATTTGCGGCAGTGTATGATGACAAGAATCAGATGTTTTTGACAAATCAACATCTTATCAGTCAAATACGGAATTCAGCACAAAACTTGTATACGGCCTATTATTTCAAACTTAAGTGCAGTTAATTTCGTGAGGTTAATGTTTGGCGCTATAGGTCATAGACCTATAGAAGCATACATACAAAAAGTCATACACAGATACACACATACAGGTCATAGGCCAATACATGCATACACAACCAGGGGCTTCTATCCCCCCTAAGCAACCGGGCGCAATCCATTTTCTTCCCCCCCCTTTCTGGACCGACCTTCCTCTATGTATGCATACATAGGCCGCCTATATATATATAATGCAGTCTAGCGCATGCCCTCCTCTAGTGTGGGAATTAGGGTTTGTTTGGAGAGTGACAAACGAGCATCCAGCAGACGATCGCCGAAGCATGTGTAGCGCCGAGAAGGGACCTGGTATGGGGAGGGAATGTGCCCTCACATAAGAAATTTTTGCGATATCCGCATTGAAATTTCAGCATTTTAAGCTGTCCTCTTAACAAAATTACTCTACTGTTTCAGTGAGGAATTGCTGCCAAAATTGGGCAGCCATATATTTTGCGCCTCTGATCAGTGTGCACTCGAGAGGCGTTACATAAATTTTTAGAGCACAATGCAATACAATAAAATACAATGTAGGTCCTACATTGTAAGCCTACGTAATAGTGATGTTGCTTTACTAAGTGTTCAAGGACCAAATTTGACTGTCTGAAATTCAAAAGATAACATTGGAGAGAAGCCATTTAGTTGTGCAAAATAGTATTTGTATTAACATTATTTTTTAAATTATAATATGATTGTATTATTTATTAAAATATTAAAAACATAATTATAGTCATGTAATAGGAAAAAATTTATCGTATATTATAGCTGTTATAGCAGTTCATGTAATTCAAAAATGCCTAACTAAAACCTCAAAGTGTATAAAGTGTATACATTTTGCTAAAAACTATTAGGACTACCATTTTGTCCAAATTTATATGGAGGGGAAGTATTTTCTGGGGGGGGATCTTCCTCCTACTGATGCCTAGATTGAGCGCTGCCCTCCATGTCCGACCTTCCCCCCCAACCGACGTGAATTTTGGCTGTCTTCTGATTTCCCCCCCCCCCTATTTTTCACTGGGCGCAAGCTGCGCCCGCCATGTATAGGGATAGAAGCCCCTGTACACAACACACATACGTACGCACGTACGCACACATGCATGCATGCAAACATACATACTAGCATTTGTGCTTTTATTGCGTCAACGTCCGTTTATTGCTCTAAAATGTTCGCAGTCGACAGGATTCGAACCTGTGCGGGCAGAGCCCAATAGATTTCATTCATTCATTCATTCATTCATTCATTTCAAACACTTATATAGCGCCTCTTCAAGAGTATCTACTCAGAAGCGCTCCCGACCCAACCACGGTTAAAAAGAATAGTTTTAAGAGCAGAGTAGAACGTAGTCTCAAAGGCTCTAGGCACAAGACGTAGTTCCACAGGAAGCCCATTTCTAGTCTATCGCCTTAACCACTCGGCCACGACTGCTACAGTACGACTTAAGCATCAAATTTAAATGTATCTGAAAATAATTAGGCTAAATGATTCCAATTTCCAACCTAGAAGTTAGCCTAATAATAGTAGTAGGCGTATCAGTCTATTACGATTTGCGGCAGTGTATGATGACAAGAATCAGACGTTATTGAGAAATCAACATCTTATCAGTCAAATACGGAATTCAGCACAAAACTTGTATACGGCCTATTATTTCAAACTTAAGTGCAGTTAACACAGACTTCGTGAGGTTAATGTTTGGCGCTATAGGTCATAGACCTATAGAAGCATACAATTCATACAAAAATGTCATACACAGATGCAGGCATACAGGTCATAGGCCAATACATGCATACACAACACACATACGCACACACATACATGCATGCATGCATATGCTACTGTAACGCTCATCGGACCGCTCGCTCGCAACACGGTGCCTTGCCTCGTAACCAGACCCATCGATCATGTCCTCCACTTGTATCTGTGCCATCGGAGAAGAATGTCTCAGCAAAGAGGTCCGGAACTGGGCATACAACTCCGAAGCGTCGGATCCTGACACTACCCCGACCGCGGTCACCTTGGGGGTAACGTCCCGAGCTCCAGGATGGCCAATCCTCGAAACAGGGTTCACTCTTCGGGCAGAGGACCCTCGCTTGGAGTTCCCTTTCGCGGCCGCCACCTTCGCTTTCATCTCCACATGATCGGGCCGCTTCCGCACCATGTTACATCGAACCCCCGACGCGCCCTCACTTCTAACAGGTAATACCTGGCGCTGCCATGAGGCTGGCCATAGAAGGCGAAACCAACTCCACTCCAGGGGATTCAACCCTACACAATACTGTGCCACAACCATCGTCTTGCGTCCGCTACAAGACCGTCAAGATTCTCTGTATATGTTTTTTCTGGTACCAGGCCTTTAGGGAGACCACCCGTATAGTTCGCTGGGAAGCGAAACTATTATACAATTCGCGCAACAGCGAAGTTATCGTAACCAGGACTACGGCGCTTGCCAGGCGCTCTCGTACTTTTCTCTCTGAACACTGCGCTATCCGAAAAGAAAGGCGCACCACCGTCCGCAGAACTCGTCTGCTCTTCGCCGCAACAGGCGCCAACGATCACTGTCTTTTGTAACTCTTCTGACTCGCGTATACTGTCAACAGACCAGCATCGCCCTACTATAGGGGGCTTAAAAATTAGCTAAGGGGTACACACTTCCTTAACTAAATTAACTTATGACTTATGGAACCGGGACACGCTGCGTAAACTACAGGGAGCGGTTAGGGCAGCTACGTTTATCCCTAACTTTGCGACTACTAATTTTCCTCGACCGGGCGGGGAAAACCGTAGTTTCGGCGAAGAAAAGCTTGTCGAGCCTTCACCGTTTAACCCACCAAGGATACTCTCTCACTGACGCGTATACAAGATAGAACTCGGCGTGACGTTCAATCTGACACCAACTTTGTGAAGATCGGACCACAAATAACAAAGTTATGCTCTTGCGACCGATACGCTTTCGGCCTTAAGTGGACTTCAACCAACACACGTAATACGAGCCGGTACGGCTAAGCGAACACTCACGACCCTTCTACCGGTCGACGCGAAGACCAATAGGTGAAAGTGAAGGTATTCGAAAGAGCCAAGATTACAGTTTCATACAATCGCGGGCGTATGGAGCCGCGGGTCTCCAACACAGACCTGTACGGGGACGGTCGCTCGCTAGGGCGGCGCCGTGGGGCCGTACGTAAAGGAAAAGACGTACGTTCGGCCAAAGACCGGGAGAAACTCTTCGCGAGTTAATACCGTCTAACCTCTTACTCACTCTCGTTAACTCCCAACAGGTAAAACGTTTCTCTCACCAGGACGAACAGTTTGACACCAAGTTTACGTAGATCGGACCAGGATTGATAAAGTTGTCCGGTAAACTTCGACCCCTCCCAGCGGTCGCTCGGTACCCGGGTAGCAGGCCGCGACGAACTTTGCGAACCTCTACTGATTTACTGAGAGCCCACAGCTACTAACTCTCGTTTGGCACGGGTGTACCTAGGCAGGACGAACAATATGACACCAAGATTGAAAGGATCGGACCAGAACTGACAAAGTTTTCCCGTCGCCCGGAAGCCCGTTGCGCGGCGATCGGCGAAGAATTCTCTACCGTTGCTGGCCTTTGCCGATTCTAGGCGAAAGACCGGGAGATCAAGTTTGCGCTACTCTCCCGTCGAAACCGTAACCGTCACTGACTAACTCTTCACAGGTAAAGGATTCTCCTCGTCGAGACGAACAACCGGACACCAAGATTGGACGAATCGGACGACAGATGGCAAAGCCGCTGAAAACGCGGCCGGTCTTCGCTGCACCACGCGAAAGACCGAAGGACCAAGTTTCGCGCCGGCTAAATCTTTGCTTCCGCTAGACTATACCGTCGAAACCGTAACAGATACTGACAAACTCTCAACAGGAAAAGTCTTCTACTCGTCAAGATGAACGAGATTGTCGCTTAGCTCGAAACGATCGGACCACAGGATACAAAGTTATTCACGTTGACACTTTCGTTGTCGGCCGGTCTCTTCGGCGGGCGCCGATGAAATCACAAATATGCCTCTAACTCCCAACCGCGGCGAGCTAGCCTGGGTTTCTTGACACTTTCACGGGCAAATCGTATGCGCCGCACAATCTGATACACTTTTCAGGATCGTAACGTGAAATTCCACCGAGTATGACACTTGACGGCACCAGGACTCGACGTCGCCGCAGCTACGGCAAAGACATCGACCTCTCGTCGAAGAGTCAAAAAGACACACTTCACCCTCAAATTCGCTTTGTAACTGTAATTACGCGTCGGCCGAGGATTTCCCCGACCGAACACGTTCAGGTACACTACGCTTGACAGAATTAAGGGGGCTGCACCCTTACTTACTGTCGCCTCTACCCGGCGCTTACGGGTAAACTTATCGTTAACTCTCACTGGCGTATTCGACCGCACCGGGTCTTAGCGATCGATCAAGGGAAAGAAAGCGCGATGAACTTTGCACTTTCAAACCGATGAATAGACCGGAGCGCACAAGTAACTGACGTTCACAATCAAACGGGATAGACGGAAGACTCACTGGCGCCCGAAGCGCTCTCGATTGGCCGGGCAGCGGCCGAGTCGCTGGATGACGGCACGTCCGGGGCGGACGGTGTCCGAGCGAAATGCACCAGGCAGTGTGGAAGTCTTCGATGCAGTCACCAACACCGTTTCCCGATCGTAGGCAGAATAGTAATCAGGTATACTTCTTCGGACCGGTAGAGCCGAAGCGTCTCTGTAGCTTGGCGGGTTTCACCCTAACCCGTATATTTTAACCGCCCACGCGGCGAGGCGCTCGCTGGCGTGGCCGAGGTCCGTAGGGGGCTGAGTCCTACGAGGCCGGGCCCTTCGCACAGCAGCAGATGCTGGATCGAAATGTATTATGTATATATGTATATGAATTATCCACCTGAGGGCAACCCCGAGCAGGTGTCTCTCTCTCGTAACTGTACTGCGCTCACGGCGCTGGCGACAAGGCCGAGGCGGATAGGGCTGAAAGCTACCCCTCCGGATCTGATCCCTTCACCAGTTAATGGATACCAACTTCCTATCCAAGAAAACCTGTCTTGGCGTTCTTTACTGACATGCGGAATCGACACCCCCGAGGAATCGTTGGTCTGATAATTGCAAAGGTCAAAGTCACATGCGATATTAGGGATATCGCTGCTTTCGTTCAAAGCCTGCGTTGTGGGCCGCCCGCTGACGCGGCGCCGCCTCCACGCGCTTCACCGGTATAAAGTAACTGGGTCGCAGTCGTGACACTCGCTTTAACGTATCGTATTTAGTATGTACCCCACCTGTGGGCAATCCCTATCAGGTGTCTGTCTCTCGCCGGGTGGCGAATGGTATGCGGAACGTATAATGAGCTGACGGGCTCGTGGCGGATAGGGGGCCGAGTCCTACACACGCCGGAGCCTCGATCAGACGATGCGGTAAAACTGCTTTCTTTAACGCTGCAAGCACTCAGCGAATTGTTCAAACGAACACCACAAGATATTACAGAGACGAGGACGTCGTCAACAGAGCCTTGAATGCCAGGAGACAGTCACAAGTAAGACGGAACGAGCCACCACCAACTCTTCCTGGTGCGTCGTAGCGGGGCGATGCCCAGTCGGCCGCCGCTCGATCGTCACCGTGGGTCAAACGTATAACCTCCGTGTGTGCGGATTCGTTCAGATACAATACTCTCACTCAAACTTCGATAAATGTCGCTTGGAAACCAACGAGTCGCTATCACAGAGTCGAACGCTCGTATTAAGGTGTCAAAGTTGCGTAGAGATCAATGTAATAAAGAGTATTCATATACATTGACCATGGAGCAGTCGCCACTACTCCACATATATAGCAGAACACCGTGTGGCAGGTCTTATTCCACCGGAATATCGCTGTTTGCACACTATGGTTTGGCATAAAACCAGTGTTCGGTCTTCCGTATAGAAAAACCTTCAATAATTCGCCAAAAATCCAATTATCGTCCGATCTTCACGATCTTTGTTTCCATCGCTTCCGAAACGATGTCTCCTTCCTCTACGTCTTAAATTAAAGCTATCGGGTCAGCCTAAAATTAATTATGGAATTAACTCTACTCCTACCTACAGGGAATTTAAGTGTAAATTGAGCTATTTTCAGCGTATAACTACTCCTATCGCGCTCGCCTGCTTCCAGCTTAGTTTACAGGCATTACACTAACGGTCGCCGTCTTTTACAGCGCATATACCGTAGCGCATATACGCCACAAAATTAATTATATACTTAAACTTATGTCTTCCTACAGGACATCTAAATACACGGTTTGGCTGCTTTAGGAGCGTAACCGTTGCTCCCACCTGTGTCCAGCTGAGTTCCACAGGCATTACTTCAGCGTTTCTCGTATCGTACATTGTCTTGTGGCTGAAAACGCCACACTACTATTGCGCCAACGTCCGTTTATTGCTCTAAAATGTTCGCAGTCGACAGGATTCGAACCTGTGCGGGCAGAGCCCAATAGATTTCTAGTCTATCGCCTTAACCACTCGGCCACGACTGCCGTTATTAATATAAACATAATTGCTTGCTTAGACCTCTGACACAAAATGGAGACTGTCGCCTTAGATCTATTAGTTTTTGTAATAATCCATTAAGTCCTAGGCCAACGGATTAGAGGATCAGCTACTAAGGCGGGCGTCGTTTAGGCCGAATATTAGGCCTGAAGGCAGTGGCGGCGCCAGGATTTCAGTCTGGGGGGGGCTGAGCCCCGCGGCGAAAATTTTTCATTTTCGCCGCCAAAATTTCTGACGACCTTTTTTTTTAGTCGTCAGACGAAAATCGTGGATATTTAAATGTAAAAAATTCGGATGGCCCTTTTTAGGGGGGCTGAACCTCTTGTAGGGGGGGGCTTAGCCCCATCCTAGCGCCGCAACTGCCTGAAGGTGAAGGTGGGGGGATCAGATGAGATGGGGTAAGCGTATAGGCTTATTGTAACTCGACCTGCACCGCCACGGACTATTCTTACGGAAAACCTTGTTGACTCAAAGCAGCGCTCGTGAATAAGTTGGTGCCATGCGCTTGGCTTTCGTGTGGCGCTCTAGAAATTTGGAGTTTACGATTACGATTAGGCCTACTGGAGTGTCTTCTATTCATTGAACCGCACATTCTAGCAAGCCATTGAAATTTTTATGACCTAACTCCGCAAAAATTATTCTCGCGCTGCTACATTAAATAATCTTAAGTGAAGTCTTTCAGAATAACCTAAGGTTCAAACTCCAAAAGTAAGCCTAATAATAATTATTATATACATGGGCGGAGACATGGGCGGAGACTTGAGGGGGGGACGGAAAGACGCGAGATTTTTTGGCGGACGAACGGCTCTGAGTGTCGCCGAAAAATTTCCATCTTTTACCGGCCAAAATTTCTGACGACCTTTTTTTAGTCATCCAGCGAAATCTCGACGAAATTTTCTATTTTCGCCGCCAAAAAGTTGATGACCTTTTTTTTAGTCGTGACACTCAACGATTGGGGGAGACAAATGCATGGGCCGTCCCCCAACATCTCCTTTGGGGAGACCGTCCACCTGTCAACCCCCTAGGTCTCCACCCATGATTATATATAGGCCTATATCATGGGGTAGCCTACTTCTGCCAGCTTGTCACGTTATATAGAGCGGCGTGCAATTATAGCTGCAATGAGTTTGTAGGTCTCCGTGGCGCAATGGATAGCGCGTCGGACTTCTAGTGGTGAAGATGCAATTCGGAGGCTGTGGGTTCGAGTCCCACCGGAGACGAAGTTTTGTGATTCTGACATACAACGCACCGTTCATCGATTAAATTTAATATCTCTTCAAGTGTCCTGTGCGTCACAGCGAATTTTTTAATAATTCCATAGTATAGGCCTACGTAGACTGCTACAGCTCTGCATACCAAGCTATTTGTATCATAATTGGCCCATGCAGTGCGAGAATTGCTATTTCCCTGTCCAACAAAAACCCTGATGACCTTTTGGGGGGGGGCTTAGCTTACCCTAGCCCCCTGGCGCTGCCACTGAGCAAATCTTGTCCCGGATCCCCCTACTGAAGACCAAGTATACGAAATTTTTTGCAATTGATTCAATTCTTACCCAAATTTGTAGATCAACGCAACTATTTTCAGCTCTCAAGTCACGTTAAAATCCGAGATATGAGCGTTTTAATTCGACGCGAATAGTTAGCCTACCGCCAAGTCATGTTTACCGTAAAAATAATAATAAAGTAGCGTCGCCATTACAGCAGACGACAGTTCGCATGAGTTCGTCATGTCTTGACGTCATTCTCGCTTTTCGTTTATTCAACAATCCGGTCGACAAACCGCAACCGGTAACAGTGTACAATTATGCAGTTGAAACAATAATATTCACAAGAGCGCAGATCACAGAAATCTTAACTATAGCCTACTAACAGAACAGACAGCCTGCAATGATTGTATTAACCAAGTTATTAATTATAGGCACTCTCATGCAGTGCAGAAACCACTAAGAAAGGAGAATATAGATGTATGTTTTTTTGTCCAGAGTTATACGCCTACAGTTTCGCAGCTATATTGACTATATTGACCACCAGAATAACCCAGTGGAAGGGTTTGTGAATCTCTCTCACCACGGGGGCCTGCGTGGGGACGAAAAGCCGAAATTTCGCAAAATTTCATATATTCGCGCAGTTTCGCAGCATTACACCTCAAATATTGCAGTTAGAGATAGAGAGCGATCTGGGCCACCACCCACAGTCAGCACACACACCCGCAGTGTCGGGTCATGTTTGGCTTTTGTGGTGGAAGCGGGGTGGGGTGGAGGGTTGGCGAAAATCAGAAATTTCGCCCTCAACGCCGGGTACACCTGATGAGTAGTGTGGAAAACTCCAAATTTTCTGGGCAACACCGGGTCCCACATCTAGACTAGTCATTTATATAACTAAGATTCCACTTCACGATAAGACAATGTTACTAAATTGCGTCAGCGTCCGTTTATTGCTCTAAAAACGTTCGCAGTCGACAGGATTCGAACCTGTGCGGGCAGAGCCCAATAGATTTCTAGTCTATCGCCTTAACCACTCGGCCACGACTGCTCATATTAACCTAAGCATAATTGCTTGCTTAGACATTTGCCACAAAATGGAGTGTCGCCTAATTAGTTTTTTTAATGTGGACCTACTAGGCCTATAGCCTACTCCTCAGGATCGAGTCGATAATAACTCGGCCAAGTTGAGTAAATCGAAAAATCGTCAATCGGTGGGGTGGGGTAGGTGGGGGCGGCGGCGGTTGTATGGGATGTGGTGGGGGCGGAGAGGGGTGAAGGTAGGGGTGGGGGCGGGGGTGGAGATGGAGGCGGAAGTGGGGGCCAGGGACGAGGAATTTCTCCCGAAAACCCAAATTTCTCGCGTGGCTTACCGGTGGAGGCCGGAGTGTCGTGGGGTGTGGTAGGTGTGGTGGGGTTGCGACCTTTGAGCGGGTTGAATCCGAAATTTCCCGGGCAACGCCGGGTACCCCAGCTAGTATAATTATCATATAATTTCATTAATTTTGAGAATACAAACTAGGTTTTTGCTTATTGTGACGTCACTCTTATTATGATACAATTTTACTATTATATTATAAGTTCACTTCGATAATTAAAAAACTAGACCTATTGTGACGTCACTTCGATTATGAATCTATGATGCAAAATGTAGGGTAAGTGGGGGGCAAGTTGACAGGGTTAAGAGTTTTTTGGCCCCTGATCATCTTCTTTGATGCCAACAAAGTTGGGTTTTTTCCACAACGTATTGATTGATAACACCTACATTATAGCACAAAATCAGGCATAACAAAATATTCTAAGTTCGTTAAAAATGAACTTTAAAATTTTATAAAAGTCAACCAACTTGCCCCTGTGCTGGGGCAAGTTGGTTGCCTGCTTGGGGCAAGTTGGTTGACAATCTAGACATGCAATTTTTCTATTTTCAATGATGGAAGTTGGTGGTCCCAAGCTTGGGATTGTGGTTGTTTTAGTTATAAAACCTTCAGCATTAATAAAGATTTAATAAAAAATTATATCAGTAAATTAGCAAGGTATACAACACTGTAGTTGGTTATCAACAAAAGTCTCAAACTATATAAATTTGTGTTGGTTAAGAAAGTCAGTCTTGATAAAGACGATAGATAAATTTCTTGAATAAAATGGCAATATCTAAAAATTGCATTGTCTTTTGCTATTAGAAGTCTCAATAAAACTTCCACGTCCTTCATAGGCTGAACACGCTTCACGTCACCAGGTTTAGCACTGGTCGCGTTCCGCCAACTTGCCCCCGCCATCTTGCCCCCACAGGGGCACTAAACAAAACCCGGGAGCAATGATTTGTATGCTGGTGATTCGGAAACACAAAATACATCAGTAACGACTCAAAATAAATGCTTAACAAAACGACCTATGTCTCAATTTTTTGCATTCATAGGGATTAAGATAAACGTTATTTTATAACAACGAAATGTGTTAAGAGGTAGATAGGAAACGTTAATTTCAAGAAAAAAAACAGCAATCGAAGCATCTTAGCACGTTGTCGCAATTCCCCAAAAGAACGAGCTTGTTTTGTTCTTTATTCCAGATCTTGTTAGACTGGTTTCCTGCCACGCATTATGATTTTATAGCGCAACAATTATCTTGCCCCGGCCGTCAACTTGCCCCCACTCACCCTACTACTATAGAAGTGCATTTTGAGAAATAAACAAGGCCTATTGTGACGTCACCGATTATGAAACAAATGAACTATTACAGAAGCGCATTTTGAGAATATAAACAAGGCCCATTGTGACGTTGCTTCGATTACTATACAAATCTACCAGTGTATTGTGCATTTTTGCGAATATAAAACGGGACCTTTTATGACGTCACTTCGATTATTATACAATTCTACTATCATATAAGTTCACTGAGAAAACTAAATTAGGTTTGTTGTGGCGTCATATCGATTATGATACAGATCTGTCATATTAGTTCATTATCATAATACAAAATTGGGGCTGTTTAAACGCAACATCGCTCTGATTATGATACAAATCTATTACGTTCAGTTTGAGAATATAAAACTAGGCCCATGGGGTAGGCCTACTTCTGCCAACTTTGTACGTTGTATAAAGCGGCGTGCAATTACAATAAGCGTGTAAGTCTCCGTGGCGCAATGGATAGCGCGTCGGACTTCTAGTGGTGAAGATGCAATTCGGAGGCTGTGGGTTCGAGTCCCACCGGAGACGAAGTTTTGGCTTTCAACGCGCTGTTCGATTAATAATCGCCTCAGTGTCCTACGCGCAACGAATCACTGCACATTTTATAATAACCGCTTGTTAGGCTAGGCCTACGTGTCAATAGCACTAGGACTTTTTAGCGTGTAGTTGTAGCCTACACAAAATGTTCAGTTCCAATTGGGCTTGTGCAGTTGTAGAAGTAGGTTACTTCTGTGTAGTTAAAACTAGTAAGGTCGTTGTTCTCCGATTGGGATAAATTTACCATGGAGAATGTGATGGAAAAGAAGGGGTTGTGCAGTTCTAAAATTCCTTTAAAAGGTCCTGCTCTGCACTTTCATTGACGACAGTCTCAAGATTCATCACCAATGGGCACCCGCACATCGGGGCAAGTGAGGTTACTTGGCGCACTAGGCCTCTGTAAAATTATTGACACTTATTTTTAACTACTACTTTTTGGTTTGAGCAAATTTCTTTACAATAAAACACTAATTATAGGTCTACTAATGATAGGCCTGCTAATGATAGGTTTATTAATTAAAGGCCTACTAATTATAGGCTAATGATAGGCCTGCTAGTCATAGGTTTACTAATTAAAGGTCTACTAATTATAGGCCTACTAATGATAGGTCTACACAAAGTGAAACTGAGAAATTCACATTTAGAAACCTGTATGAAAAAATGCTCACGTTCTTAATTTCCTGCTTTGCATTTCTCCAGATCTTGCTAAACAATTTATCGGTAGGCTATCTTGTGTTTTGTCCCTTAGCGGGATCCCATGCCTTCACCCTCAAATCCTTTAGAGATCCTCAGTGGCCGAGTGGGTTGGTAGCTTGCTCGCCACGCCGGCGGCCCGGGTTCGATTCCCGGTCGGTCGGTTTATCAGAGATTAATTTCTCGGATCTTTACTGCGGGTGGCTCGGTCGCAATATAAACGTGGAGTAGCGGTGGTGAAGGATCTCACCCTCAGGGTCGAGGCCATAAGACAGCCGCTATATAAATATGCGATTACATTTACATTTATAGAATTCGTACTATTCCCGCTGCCTATCGATTTTGTTTTGATTAAGCGCCTGTGAGAATGAGCTGATTCCCACGACTTGGCTTTTGTGGACGCTGTAGAAGTCTCGAGATTATGATTACGATTACGATTACGATTCGTACATGTGTATAGGCCTAGGTATACTAGATCTACCTAAAATCGTTTGCTATGCAGGACATATATGAAGCAGTCGTGGCCGAGTGGTTAAGGCGATTGACTCGAAATCAATTGGGCTCTGCCCGCACAGGTTCGAATCCTGTCGGCTGCGTTTCAACTTTTAACCCATCTATCTCAGAAAAAACCAAAACGTGATTTGTCTTATTTGAAATCGCATTCACAAACGGCTAGCTATAAATTTAATATTAAAATGCTTTGCATGATGGTAGGCTGGATAGGCCCAATAATATTGGGAGTCTGAAATGCAACATAGGAGGTTATTGTTTCAATGTGTTTGAATTGCGATTGTTTTCGATAAACTTTGAATCCTGGAATTAAATCGGTATCATCATTCTGGCTGATTGAATATCGTTTTATTTGAATTAAAGTCTCGATTCGGTGGAAAGGGTTCAAACCTGAGTGGGTGTAGGCCTACCAGTGTGAGAATTGTGGAAAAATAACTATAGGGTCAGACATTGATACACGTAGATTTTGTTTGATCGATGCAGAATTAAAAAGACTAGGGTCTAGGATTCTAGAGACTAGAGGAAGTTGAAACCCGGCCATTCCCCGGCTATTCTTACCCTGAAATAGGCCTAGGCTCTACCACAATATATTTGAAAATTATTGACGGAGCTACATCTAGGAAACTTTATACCTAAAAATATTCCGCATCTGAGCGTATAGGGTTCCTTGTATTCAAAGTCAACGTTGGCTGTAAACAGGATTCCAGGATAAAAATCTCCTGCACAACGAAACATAAAGGCAAAATATAATCTAAAATATAATATAGCTAAACATGAAAAGACAACTTAGGGTCTACATGACTTCGTGGCCTAGGCTACATCACAAAGCAGATTCAAGCAGAGAAGGCTAGATGTAGGCCGCCTCTAAGCCACAAGCCCAGACGTGAGGTTGGCAAATGTTGGCCTCCAGACGAAGCCCAACCGCCACTCTGATGTATACCTTGTTATTATTATTTGCTGTTATTATTATTATCATTATTATTATTTTAGCGCCCGAGGTTTATATGATCCCTCAGGCTTTAAAAGCAATAAATAGTAAAAGCCTTTTTTATAGGTTCTCGTCTCCAACGTTATTATTATTATTATTATTTTTTTACCCGAGGTATTTATGATCCCTCAGGATTTATGAATCTATTCTATGACGTTAGTGGTCCTCGTCCTCGGTGCGTTGTGCGAACGTGCCTCTGAATGCTATTGCATTAAGTTTTATTATTATTATTATTATTATTATTATTATTATTATTATTATTATTATTATTATTATTATTATTATTATTATTATTATTATTATTATTATTATTATTATTGTTGTTATTATTATTATTATTATTATTGTTATTGTTATTGTTATTATTATTATTATTGTTGTTGTTGTTTTTGTTATTATTATTATTATTATTATTATTATTATTATTATTATTATTATTATTATTATTATTATTATTATTATTATTATTATTCTAAAGAAATAATATTTCGACCAAACGACTGAAAAAATTCATCAGATTTTTCGGCCGAAGATCCCCCCAAAAATTTCCGAACAGGGTCTGCACATTTCTTAATCCGGCCCTTGGTCCACGTAGATTGTAGCTCTGCATACTATGCTCTTTGAATCATAATTGGCCCATGCCGTGCAAGAATTATGGAAATAAATTATAGCTGGAGGGTGTCAAACGTTTAGCTTGAAGGGAGCTCTATAGAAACGGCGAAAAAAACCAAATACGTTGATTAATGTAGAGTTTGGGTGTACAATGAGAACTTTACTATGGAGGTATGGAGGTCATACGAAAAACAATAGGGGAGTGTTGAACTCCACAAGCTCAGCAAATTCAGTGGCGGCGCCAGAATTTCAGTTTTGTGGGGGCTGAAGCAAGCCATATAAATTATTATATTCTAACTCCGTAAAATCTCACGCAAAGGCCAACGCTACTACATCACATAATCTTAAATGAAGTCTTAAAGAATAAGGTTCAAACTCCAGAAGTAGGCCTGATATATATATGGGGTAGGCCTACTTCTGCCAACTGTTTACGTTGTATAGAGCGGCGTGCAATTAGCCTGCAATAACCGTGTGAGTCTCCGTGGCGCAATGGATAGCGCGTCGGACTTCTAGTGGTGAAGATGCAATTCGGAGGCTGTGGGTTCGAGTCCCACCGGAGACGAAGTTTTGTGATTCTGACATTCAACGCACTATTCGATTAATAATCTCTTTAGTGTCCTACGCGTAACGAATCAATGCACATTTTATAATAACCGCCTGTTAGGCTAGGCCTACTTGTCAATATCATCAGGACTTTTTTAGCGTGCAGTTGTACACTAAATGTTAAGTTTTAAATGGGTTTGTGCAGTTGTAGTAGCACTTCTGGACAGTTAATACTTGCAAAAAGGCAATTGTCATCCGATTGGGAGAAATTTACCATAGAGAATGTGATGGAAAAGAAGGGGTTGTGTAGTTCCAAAATTCCCTTTTAAAAGCCTTGCTCTGCACTTTGATGGACGATAGGCCTACTCAAGATTCATCACCAATGGGCACCCGCACATCGGGGCAAGTGAGGTTACTTGGCGCACTAGGCCCCCCGCCCTCTACAAAATTGACACTTATTTTTAACTATACTACTTTTTGGTTTGAGCAAATTTCTTTACAATAAAACACTAATTAAAGGCCTACTAATGATAGGTCTACTAATTAAAGGCCTACTAACGATAGGCCTGCTAAATTAAAGGCCTACTAATGATAGGTTTACAAAAAGTGAAACTGGAAAAATCACATTTAGAAACCTGTATGAAAAATGCATACGTTCTTAATTTCCTGCTTTGCATTTCTCAAGAACTTGCTAAAACATTTATCGGTATCTTGTGTTTTGTCCCTTCAGGTTTAATGGAGTTAATTCTCAAATGGTGGCTCAAATGCTTTGGATTTTTCACGTAGGATCACCCTTTAAAAAATGTATCAAAAATTTGACTAAACTATGAACAATCCTGATGCAAAGGTTGATTTTCTCTCTCAGACGAAACTCAGCTATCAGAGAGTTTAAAAAACCTCACGAAACTATCGCGAGGCTGAAAACAACGGTCCATTAAAGAAACATCAGACGTCTGCGAATCAATGGCTCTAATAAACGAATGTCGGAGGCAATACATAGAAATTACCATACAGGCCTAGGCCTACTGAAAACTGGCGGCCTGCTTCGATTACATTTATTCACATTCCAGGGTTCTGCAGACCAAAGCAAGGAAACGATGTTTAATGCCGAGCGTAAAATATTATAAGGGCAATCAATAGACCATCGGATCAAATCTTTGCTGTGGATTTGAATGACTGATTGATGCCAAATTCAGTCAAAAAGTTTGATGGATGACCTACGTGGATTATAATAATAGCTTGCTATTGGCCAATGTCGGTCGAAGTCCCAACTCGTGGAAAGCAAAACCTGTCTTTCAGACCATCTCAAACTTCTTTGAAGAATAGAATGGCCGAAAGAACGGGCGAAGAAACGGCTGGACCATTTAGGGGCAAAATGAGATTTTTTAAAGATAAGATAACGAGGTTCTAACAGAGTAGTATACAGGGAGATCAGCAGACAGGAAACTTAAAATAGTGAAGGAAATCAAAAGACTATTGAATTTGAATTCCGAGGAAGGTCATCTGGCAGATGGACAGAGAGCCAAAGAGAGACAGGATCAATTTTACTCCCTTTATAGGTCTACGTTCAATGCATTATGATTATATGTTTATTAGGATGTCTGTACACCAACATGCGGATAGAAATTGGTCAGATCAAGAATATTATCATCTTATCTGTTTAACTTACGACAACTAGGCTTATCTGGCCAGTCCTGCAATCTCTCCAAAGCCTCACCTCTCACTATATATATCAACAGACCTTGTCACTTGAAACTGACAACACTATCTGTAAAACAACTCGTAAAGACTGGTCACCACCGTCACAATAGAAAGACGCCTATACCACTTATCTCCCTTTTTAAAAAATCCACACTAGGGCCTATAGCCGTCTCACTGTCATTCTTGCCTTACTCTCTGCATCTTGACCCCTGCAAACGATTTCATTTTGATTATGCGCCTGTGGATAGGCCGATTCCCGTGACTATAGCTTTCACGGGCGCTGTAGAAATTTCGAGTCTACGATTACGATTATAGGCCTACCAATCCTACGTAGGTCTATTATCATATGGGACCACAATAATCGTCTCCAAGGCGAGAAATTAAAACTTGTTATGATTGTCGCGAGGAATAGATTTTACAAGATGTTCTTTTTATAGCGTATACGATCGGTTTCTTTCGTCTTGTTTTTGTTTTGCAGCCAATGTTTAACCACAGGCTTTGGTGATCACCAACAGCACACTTTTGAAATTTCGAGCTTATGTGTACGATTACGTTTACCAATCCTACGAATGCCATTACCGTTTCCATGGCGGTTTATCTGCAATTAATTCAACCTGTTGTGACTGTCGCGACGAATGGATTTTACATGATGTTGCGTTGATACGATCGATTTCTTTCGTCTTGTTTTTGTTTTGCAGCCGCGATATGACATCTTCTGATCTTCGGGTATCGACCTGATCAGTACTGACAGTTCAATCGAAGGCGTTCACAAAGGCGCTAACTAAAAAAAGTCTGTCATTGTTTAAACATAGGCTTTGGCGACCATACTATCCAGCAGACGAACTCTCGCGTCAATGGAATCAGCGCTTGTGAATAAGCTGGTGCCCTGCACTTGACTTTTGAGTGGTGCAATTACAAATACGATTACAAATACGATTACGAATCGGAACCGAAGCGAATGCTGCGTGCAGTGGCGGCGCTAGGGGGGAAGGAGGCTAAGCCCCCTATAAAAGGCTAAGCCCCTAGAAAAAGGTCCGTCCGAGGTTTTTGACATGCAAAACTGAAATATTTCTACGATTTTCGACCGGATGACTAAAAAAGTCGTCAGAAATTTAGGCGGACGAAAATGAAAAATTTCCTCCGCGAGGACTCAGCCCCCCCCCAACTGAAATCCTGGCGCCGCCACGGGGTTGCGTGGGTTCGAAGGCACCATGCAGCCACGATCACGATCGCACGTCCCAAGCGAACGCGTCTGGAATCCCTTGCATTGCTTTCTTCGTCCATTCCACGCACCAGATGTGTGTATAATACTGGACAGGTTCACAGAATACTGTCCTTTCAAGGCACCAGAAACTAGCTTGATCCTTCGGTCAGAAACCTCATGCATATTGTCATTCCCATATTATCTTCCCCTTCCCCCCACTGAAACAGCCACCGCCGTTAATCTATGATGTCGAATTCAGTCTCTAAGGTAATTATCGCAGATACAGCCACCGCAGTTAAGCTACATGTATGATGTCGAAATCAGTCTCTATAAGATAATTATAGCAGATATTGCAAGCGACTTCATTAACTTTTTTCACCAGCCTTAATTATTGCTTTAATCGCAGTCTCTGAGTATAGATTTTTATGACAGCACCAATAGCAAGACATGAGCATACATAACTTGGTTTTAGATGCCACTCACAGTGTCTATTGTCTAGCAATCTAACGATCAGTTGGTATCCGATCACCAGTTCCTTGCCTGCGACAAGTCTGAATGGTGTCTGTAATGTCGCATGACGTCAGGCAGCCATTCTAAACGAAAATGCATGGCTGCTCGATCGTAAGGCAAACGTAGGCTTGAAAATACGTTGGTTTAAACGCCGATTATTAGTCCATTAAGTCAAGCCAGTCACTATTTCCTTAGCGATTGACGCAAGGTCAACCTAAGAACCAAAAAATGAAATAGCATTCTTGTATTTTTGAATGCTTCCTAACCCTTTCGGTCCGATAGGACCATAATAATTTCTGCTCCTAATATTACACATGAGGCATCTGATGATTATTCTTTGTCAGCTAAGATGAGTGCCTGATTTTCTCTCTCTTTTCCAATCTCCATGCCCACGTTCAATAATGTAGCAAGCTCTGCAAGTTCAATGAAGATCCATTAACCAGGGCTGTGAATCGAACAAATAGGCTAGCAATCGATTCTCTTTTCATTGTCAGATTGTGTAGTTGTTTTCCTGAATGCAGTTTGATCTGCTTGGTTGAAGAACTGCTCTATACAACGCAGACGGTCTGCGTTGTATAGAGCAGTTCTGGGCTTTATTTCTCGTGGATGTTAATGCCATTAACACCCACGAGAAATAAAGCCCAGCTTAACTAACGACCTAAGACGGCTTACGAGCAACTCCGATTGAGCTTTCCTTAGCCGGTTAGGCCTATACAAAACTGAGCAAGAACTGTAACAAAAATCACTGTAGGCCTACGACGAACTAAAGTCAAATCCAATTAGGGCCTATTATGATTATTGAAAGCAGCCGACCAAATCTCGACGTTTATGCAGCTTAGCCTAGTATAGGATGGGCGGCTGGGGCCAAACTCTTTGCGCTGAATCAAGAGTTACAAATTAACAAACTGCAATGTTTTCAGCATTTTGTTTTCATTAGCTCCGAATCCGAATGAGAAAATGGTCTGCACGCCTTTCACCGATGCTGCTGAGTGATATTTCGAATATTTCAGTGTCTGAAAAGGGAGTCCATGATGCAAAGCCCAATCACTCACCCATCTTTTATCTTATACTTGTAATATTGAGGAATTCAGATTCGGCTCCAAAACATGGATTTAGTTTATCAACACTGACGCCTTCACGCTTCGAAGACTTACCAGCAGGTGGCGTGCTTTGCTTCACGAAAAATGGATCATATTATAGAGATGTCGTCAGTGAAAAATACCTCCCTTCACGAGCAGTTGATCTCACTAGTATTTTTTTTTATCTAGACCATTTTACAATCTCTTCTATAATGCAGTCCAATGACTGATTTACGCTTCGTCACGTGACTTGTTTTCCATCGCTGCTGACACGGTTTTTCGAACGACGTGTTTTGATTGCAATTAACGATAAGCCATTATTTTCTTATCAGACTATTGTTGCCACTTCACTACGTGCTTATGTCTGTTTTTCTCTTTCTGACTCGAAGCAGTTTGAACAATTCGTGACGTCCCCATATGCATTACTCAGAGATAGTCTTGCACAAACAACCCATCCCACTCAAGCGAACATCGACCATAAAAGCCAGCGAGACAAGACAGTTGCTGCATCAGTTCCTCAGCTGCAGAGAAAGAAGAAGACGCTGATTCGAGAAGACTTGACTCCTTGATCGACTCCTTGAGCACTTCCGGTGATCGTCAGAACCATGAAGGTCGTGATGAATATCGCTGCAGCTGTCGTCGTCGTTGCCTTGATCTTCGGATCGGTTTCAGATGCGACTGACTACGGAGATGTTCCAGCTCCGATGATACCAAACTTCGAGATAGAGATCGTTGCAATCGTCGCCTACGCTGCGAAGACCTGCCACTTGACTTGTGCCGTCGGCGCTATTGCTGATGTGGGACACGTAAGTTTTTAAACAATTCATTCAAGCATAAGAACAGCATGGCTACAGAAGAGTTAGTACTTCCAACCAATGAGATCTCTGGCAACGCGAGTTCTTAAGTCTTGACTTGCCTGGCTAACACCTAGGATAGGCTAAGTCCACCAGTTAGTGCAGAAATAAAATTCTGATCTGATGCAGGTTTAAGTGTAACTGAAAATGGAATATTTTGTATTAACTGAGGTCGTAACTGAGGTCAGAACTGTATAACCTGCCGCGATATCTCATCTCAATGCGAAATTGGCAATTTCTTTCCAAGTTTTGTAAGCCTAAGTCCGTAATCAAAGGATTATGGACGATATATATCAGCTAATATCAGTGATTAAGCTTATAGAGGTAACGTTAAAAATGTGATCTATGTATACAATTCAAAATCGTCTAAGTCGATCTACGATGTAACGGTCCTCCGCCTTATCAGTGCAGCGACCCCTTGGTAACATTTCCAAAGTTGAAACTACCCCATATTTTACAAATTTCTGAAAGTCCAGGAGACCCATGGAAAATCGTCGGGCGATCCCGTGGTGTCGCGACCCACAGGCTGGGAACCGCTGGTCTAAGCCATTCGGTTCCTTCTAATTAATTGTCCCCTGCTTTCCAGAGGTCATAATAATAATAATAATAATAATAATAATAATAATAATAATAATAATAATAATAATAATTACAATAATAATAATTTTTATAATAATAATAATAGTAATAATAATAATAATAATAACTATTCATAATAATAGCTATCCATTTGCACGCAAAGATTTAATGCCGTAGCATTCAGAGGCACGTTCGCACAACGCACCGAGGACGAGGACCACTAACGTCTTTAAAAAAAATAATAATAATAATAACAACGATTAGTGGGGACGAGGTTCGGTAGTTCCAGAATTTTAATCTTAGGATAGCTTTCAAAAAGCTGAGGGATCATATGTAGCTCGATTTTTTTTATAGTAGGCCTAAGCCTAATAATAATAACAATAATAATATTAATAGTGCCTAAAAGCAGTTTAGCGTTGACATAATCATGTGTCTAAAACTGTATACGGTCGAATTGTTTAAAAAAAATTAAACTTTGTGCAAAGTGTTATTTGTTATTATAGTAGTCAATTTCAGTTTTAGAGTATCCTTCTGCAAAATAATGAAACTGAATTTATGATCTGATGCGACCTCTGTTATTCAGGTTGAACCATATTGGTACGTAACCCTAGACCTGATCTGCCTCACCATCGTCGGAGTCCCTGTCCTTAATCCAGTAAGTTCGTCAGTTGTGTTATATCCAGTTCTAGTACATGTATATATTTTTATATATATACCATATCTATATAAATAAAGAGAAGATTCTGTGTGTCTGTCTGTCTGTCTGTTTGACGGGGATGCATTTCGACAGTTTAGCACCTTTTCACTCCAAACCTTCACTACTGTGTCCGTCTCGGCATGGGACTTTCATGCCGAGACGGACACAGTAGTGAAGGTTTGGATGATGGGACACGTAGTGGAGGGGTTTGCGAATCTCTGCCACCATGGAGCCAGAGTGGGGAGGGAGGAAATCCCATTTTCCCTGTTGAACATTGCCCTTTCGGGCTTATCACTGCACTTTTTTCTGTCCCATACGCAATTACGCATAAAAGCAGCGGCTCAAACAGTTTTAGAGGTGTTTAAGGCCAGCGCCTTTGCCAGTCCAGATTTCACGAGTCGCGTACGGGTGGAGGTCGGGGTGGACGGATGGTGGAGGGAGGTTGGGGGAGGGGGTGTAGGGAACTCTTCAAAGAACTTCTTAAACGTCTTACAGTCCTGTTATCACACGACCAGTCCAGGGCGAGACCGTGAGAATTGGCGACGTGTTGCCAGATTCAAACCAACAGTCTTTTTTAGGACACCACCATAAAGTCATCATTTCTACACTCCTCTTCGCGTGGATCATAGTCTGATCGTCTGTTTCCTCCACCCCAAGTCTACAATTCTCAAGCTAATGTCCTTTAATATAAAAGCCGATAAATGACATGAAGTGAACGTCTTCTGTGTATTTTTGTATAGATATCATGCGCTCTGATCTTGAACACCGATCTCAACGTACCAATAACTGGATACTGCACTCAACCTATCGGCTACTACGGACAATAATAAGTTCCAGACAGCAGGACACAGACGAGGCATTCTGCACGTCGCGGAGAAACAACTCGGTTTTGACTCAACGTCTCAAACACTCCGAGCTATATAGATACGCGATATAACATTTAACTTAAATTATACACCGTGATTCAAAAAAAAGTAAGCCAAATTATTTTTCATATATCTCCAATGCCTGATAACATATCACGCTAAAATTTTCCAAATATTTAGAGAATTGGACCAAGAATATGATTCCAAGATTTCATGAGATAAAGTTGAACGGATAAAAAGATATGTATCTTTCAACTTCATATGCCGAAATTTCAGTTTACAAACAATTTTCTGTTAGATTCAATAAAATGTGAGTCAAACATTTTCTGTATCTTTATGGCCTGATAATTAATCATAGTAAAATTTTCCCAATATTTAGAGAATTGAATCAAGAATGGGATTCCAAAATATCAAGTCATAAATTTGAACGGATAGAAAGATATGAATATGTCAACTTCATCTCCCGAAACTTCAGTTTTCAGCAAGTTTGTTATGGTGTTCTTTGCGGTTTCGACGCTTGATAGTTCCCAATTTTGGTCTTCAGTGATCCTGGAGTAAAAATTAATGGATCCTATTATCACGACGTTCTGCTGTCACAACATCTTCTACCTGTAATCAGAAGTCTAGCCCCAGAAGGCTGGGGTTTTCAACAGGACAGCCCACAGAGCCAAGGAAACCATTGAAATGCTGACAAGAAAGACGCCAGACTTCATTTCTCCCACATTATGGCTTCCGAACAGCCCAGATTTGAATCCTGTCGACCATAAAGTGTGGAACTTGATGCAAGACCGAGTAGACAACAATCCATGGTATAAACGATCTGAAGTAGCGCTTGATGGAAGTGTGAGATGACCTGGACCAGCGGATAATCGACGATGCTGTTGCCCAATGGCGCCAGCGCCTCCAGGCTTGCGTGCAAGCAGAAGGAGGACATTTTGAGCATCTTATTTAATTAAATAATCAAACCAAACTGTGGGAATCATGTTGCTATTCAATTCTCTACATATCTGGGAAATTTTAGCATGATTAGTCATCAGGCATTAGAGATATAAGAAAAACAGTTTGACTTACATTTCATTGAATCTAACAGAAAATTGCTTGTAAACTGAAATTTCGGCATATGAAGTTGAAAGATACATATCTTTTTATCCGTTCAACTTTTTCTCATGAAATCTTGGAATCATATTCTTGGTTCAATTCTCTAAATATTTGAAAACTTTTAGCGTGATATGTTATCAGGCATTGGAGATATAAGAAAAATAATTTGGCTTACTTTTTTTTGAATCACGGTGTAAGTCCATAGTTATAGACCCTATTGTGACTTTAGTTGCACGATCAGACAATAGAATTTCTGCTTGATCTACTATGAGGAAAATTTACTTTCTTATTATTTATTCTAAATGTCGTAGACTAATTTTCAGAAGAAAAATTTCCTTGCCTGCAACCGAGTGTTCATTGTTCATGTTTAAAAGTAGAATTATTGGGCAATCATATATAAATTAAGGCGCTTCATCAATTCAATTTGATCCAACTCCGAAGGGGTGCAAAGCGACCAATCACGGAGCAGAGTCAAGAGTCACGTGACACGCAATCTACTTGACAATGTGTCTTATTTGCTAATTCATTAAATGAGTTCATTAAATGAATATGTAAGCTTATAGCGACTCTTAAAGGGAACTACTCAGAGGCGCCCCAACCCCTGCGCGGTCAAATAAAAAATAAAACTGTCTTAAGATAAATTATGATAGATATGTCTGAGAAGGGGTTCTAGAGATGGAGCGGACCAACAAAAGTAAACCATTCCAGGACACAGAGAAGGCGCGGTTCTGCATAATGCTCAGAACAACCTTTCCACTCAAACCGAAATGATTTCCACTGAAATTACAAGTCTCATCTATTAAAAAATTCATGCCCTAACCATTATGATCCAACCCTTCAATTCACTCCTTAAATGAACCGCGCCCGAAGAGGTAGACTATACTCGGCTTCCTCTGAGCCCTTGACCAGTGGACTCGACCTCGTTTGACACCCCTTTTCGACAATCCCTCTGATTCAAACCGATCCGCGTCTGGCTGTGACCAAATGGTACTGCAGCACCCTGGCACGCAGTATTGAAGGGTCCACAACTCCACAAGTCCACATACATATGCGTTTATGATTCATGCATACATAACATGTATAAGCTTATATAAGTACATAGTCTAATCATATTGGAAGTGAGTGTGGGCTCTCAGATCTGAAAGGAGAAATACTGATATCAGTTCATCTCGAGACCACATTAGCCAATACCGCATATTCGACTATAGGCCTACACAGGATTACCAAGGATTGCAAATAATTTGAAAGAGATAAAATTCATGAATAAAGTGCTATTTCGTTTAATCTATTTCGTTTTCCAAATCCCTTCCTGGTAAGTGCGACGAAAATTTTGCAAAAGCACATTGCCTTACAGAGGGAAGAACAGCTTTTCACGTGGCCTACATATAAGCAAATTATTAGTCATTGTCTAAATCTGTGCATCAGAAAAATGACAAACAGCATCATATCATTATGATCAGATTCCTGTCATTTTATTTCTCCCACGTAAAGAATCTGTTTTTGGTCGCAGTTTGCATTTGTAATCGCAATCACAATCTCGATATTTCTTCAGCGCCCCCACTAATCGTATATGGATCTCCCAGCATCTTACAGAGTTGATTTTGAAAGTAGGGCCCCTTCCTAGCGGAATTTTTCCCCTTCAGGGGTTCCCATTGTTTTCCATGTCATATACATTGATCATTTTCTGTAATCACATTGGTTGTCTACTCAACTGTTAATTGTGTTACATTATTTTCTGTATGTTATGTTTTATTGTGGAAACAATAAATGATTTGATTGATTGATTGGTATTCCAGCTTCCATTTCTGACGCGTTCAATTCATGAATCCGGCTTCTATTTCACCTGTAAAAGTACCTTTATCCAACTTTCATTTCACCTATAAAGACCTGTCATTCTTCACAAATCCACTTGTAATATAACCTTTATCCAGTCTTTAAATTTACTCGATTTAGAAAACATTGTAATATATTCATTACGTCACTTCATTTAAAGTAATGGACGACGTATAATAAGAGTAATATTTCGGTGGGGTCGTCAAACCCACAAGTATACCAAAACTCTTACCTTTTCCCGAGTTTGAAACATTTAATTTTCTTAAACGCTGTGTTTAAGACGCCATTTGCTTTCAACCGTTAAACAAACCTTGAAGCCATCGATGATTATATTGTTGAGTGAAACTAATACATTAATGACGTCATGGCCGAACTCATTCTTATAGCGCGATATGTCGTTAATTAATATCATACGACATCGTCGACACGTAGCCTATCAGTATTTAAGACGCAATAATTTTCGCCGATCGATTTTCAACAAACCAATAGATTTGTAACCTCATTTTTCGCCGAGATCAGATCTTTTGGCACGCGGATTCGCAAACATGCTGACTATAGCGTAAACATGGACGGGTGAGAGCTGGGTTGGACCGAAAACCTAAATTTCACGGGCAACGCCGGGCACTCCACGGTGGGCCCGGGTTGGGACCGATAGAAGAAGGCGAGGTGAGAAGGGTGGCCAGGGTGGGATCGAGTTGGGGCCGATGCAAGGCGAGGTGAGAAGGGCGGCGTGGGAGCTGGATCAGGCGTGGCGGGGGACGAAAATCTAAATTTCCCGGGCGTGGGAGCGGGGGTCAGGCCTGGCTGGGAACTAAAAACCAAAATTCAGCTAGCATCCTTTACATGTAGAAAGTAATGTATACCGTAATTAAAGTTAGTTTTATCCACCTGAAGCTATATATCTAGGCCTATATATTTGACTGAGGTTCACTCAACTTTTAGACATGTCTTAAACCCTTGTCAACGCATTTTAGAAGAATACAACCGACTTGTTGTTTGAGTGGATGATCAAACATTTGAGGCTTGCAACATCTAAATTTACAGCAGACCCTGCAAATGAGTTGCTGCAGTAAGATACATCTAGGTCTACTAAGTTACTAACCCATTCAGATGCAGAAAATAAAAATGAAGAAAAACTAAGAGGCTAAATAAGCCCAATGCTTTCAACTGTTTTGGTTTGGTAAGAGGCCCTAGTTGTGTTGCAAGCCTAATTCGAACAGACATGTAAAATGCTATATGCAGTAGACCTACTGCGAACCAACCATTTTAACACTAATTTAATAGGGTGTCACTGAACTCGATTAATGGTGTACTTCGTGAGGGAGGTAAAGGCCTACTACGCACAATTACGAAGGGGAAATTTTCCCTCCCCACATCTAGAAACAGATTTACGGCCCTGGGATAGAGCATTCATTTCTGCACAAAATGATATATTTAGGTTGAAGAATATATGAATCTACCTCGAAATTATACAATTTTTACCTGGGGACCCATTGATTCCACAAACGTATACTTTTGCATGGGCAGAATATTAGATTCTGTGTGTTTTGAACACGTGTGTTAATAAATATGTATTCATTCGGACATTTATATAGCGCTTCTTCAAGAAAAAAACTACTCAGAGGCGCTCCCGACTCCAGCGCGCACAAAAAGAATAGTTTTAAGTTTAGTAAGGAAGGATCCTGGCAGAGTCCCAGGGTGTAGGCGTAGCTCAAAAGGAAGGTCATTCCAGACCACTGGTCCAACCACAGAAAAGGCTCGATTCTTCATGGTAGTAGTACGAGCAAAAGGAACTAAGAGGACTCCCCTATCAGCAGAGCGTAACTGACGACGTCCTTGGATACCCAATGTAAAGCTGCATAGCTCACGGAGGTAAGTCGGGGCAAGGCCCTGACAACATCGCCATACCAATGCAGCTACCCTGAACTCAATACGCTGGAGAATAGGGAGCCAGTGAAGTATCTCAAGCATGTAGTTTGAGACATGACCATATTTAGAGATTTGCCCAATTAGGCGCGCAGCAGAGCGCAACACCCGGTCAAGACAAGTCAATCTGCTGGATGGGAGGCCAATGTAGAGCGAAGAGCAATAGTCGATGCGAGATGTAACGAAAGAATGCACTAAAGTAAGAGTAGCAGCAGACGTAAGAGAACGGATGACAGTGCGAAGCTGGCGCAGCTGATAATAGCAGTCTCGAGCAAGACGGTGAAGTTGAGGAGCAAAAGTGAGTTCTTGGTCAAGTTGGACACCTAGGTCTTGAACCGTGGTTGCAAAGACAAAGCCAGGAAATTCAGATGCAATGTATGCATGTATGTATGTATGTATGTATGTATGTATGTATGTATGTATGTATGTATGTATGTATGTATGTATGTATGTATGTATGTATGTATGTATGTATGTATGTATGTATGTATGTATGCATGCATGTATGTATGTACGTACGTATGTATGTACGTATGTATGTATGTATGCATGTATGTATGCATGTATGTATTCATGTATGCATGTATGTATGCATGTATGTATGTATGTATTCATATTCAATATCTGTTTCAGCTAATATAAGTTCATTAGCTGGTGACAAAGTTTACACAGAAATATCGATTTGCGTTGTAAAAACCCAACATTTTCACACATTTTAATTTATTTTGAGCACTTCCGGTCATCAAAAGTCAAATTAATTGGCATAAAAAATAGCCCTTCACGCCCTCTATGGAATGGCATAATTTATTTCTCTTCAAAAATAAATTATGGATACGGTATAATAGAAAAAACATGAAATATTTACGAAAATAAAATCTTTTTTATATTTTAATTTATTTTGAGCACTTACGGTTGTCATAGGACAACCCAATGAACATGGAAATGTAGCCCCACATTCCCGCTCTAGAATGGTATAATTTGTGTCTCTTCATATTAAACGGCGGATAAGATATAGCCGATAATCTAGGGGGTAGGGTATCCACCCTCTGGTGCCTCGGGTATATCGGATATAACTTTTGAACGGTATAGAGTATCATCAAAACGTTAACCTCAAAATGTGTGCAAATGAACCCTCTACAGCTACCTAAAATGTCAAAATTTTATTCCAAGCGAAACAAGAATTATTTGGGAAATACCTAGGGGGGGGATGGCAACCACCCCCTTGCAAAGGCGGAGTTTATCAGGGGCCAGGGGGCTAAGCCCCCCCCAAGAAGACCCAAATTCATTTTTTTACCGTCCAAATGGTATCTTTTCCCGGGCTTAGCCCCCCCCAAGAAGGCTTTATCCCCTCCATGAACGGAAACCAAACTCCGCCCATGCCCCCTTGGAAGCTCGAGGGTTAATTCTGCATCTAACTTCTAAAGTTTACGTCAAATAACACTGCATGCAGTAATTGTTTCTTCCTGAACATGGACATCACCAAGTAAACCGCTTCCATGCTCTTCAGAATGTCATCGCCCGTGCTGTCACCGAACCCCCAAACGCCGCCACATCAATGGCCAATCCAATCCTCAAGTCACTTGAATGGTTCAAAACACCTAAATATCTTATATAGTCAAAAAAGCCCATCTACAGCACACTTTAGAGGTTTCGAGCTTACGTGTACGATTACGATTACGATTACGATTACGATTCATGTGTGCAGCTGTCTATAGAATGATTGCATTTTTCATTTTGGACCACAATGTAAAATATATATCCCAAATAAGTAACAAGCATCTACAAATTCTACATGTGTGTCGAATGAAAAAGCATAAGGCCTATTATAAGTATGAGGCAACAAGGCCTAGTTTTTTCTGGGTGTTAACGTATCGTAGCCTATAGGCTAATTTGGCAGAGTATTTCACGAAAGTACTAATTACGATGTTGAAGCAGAATTTAACCGTGGATGTAGGTCCTTGCATCACCATTTGAAGCGGATTTTGTCCTTAGGATTGCCTACAACTCTAAATAACAAACAGCTAAATAAAATTCCAAACGCAGCCGACAGGATTCGAACCTGTGCGGGCAGAGCCCAATTGATTTCGAGTCAATCGCCTTAACCACTCGGCCACGACTGCTACGCGCTGAGTAGCCTAGGCCTGACTAACAGTTGGTTGTGACAGTAAAGCCTACATTGAAATGTCGAGCCTGTTAGGGGACAGTTAGGCTTAGATGGTATTGTCTGCTTTCTTTTATATATCTACAATCGGCTTATTGTATAGAATATGTTGTTTGTAATCTAATCTGTAGACAATAACTTGAGTTACATCTTATGAACAATTGATTGTAGGCTATAATTAAATATACCAACATCTCGGCCTTTCTCATCCAGTTTGGCAGACGCATCTATAACAATCGATGGCGCGAGCTTCGCGCGATGCCTCAGAACCACCACAATGGATCGGAGTCTACGGGTAGAGCGTTTTGGACTTTTTTTATATACCTGACCTGTCGACTACGACTACCCGTTCCTTCCTCCGTTTGCGATCATCAAACATCCTAGTGCAGAGTTTCGCTGCATAATTATTTCATTTCCCATTTCACCATAATGCTCTGCAGCAAGAAGCCTATAGGCTACACTCATTTTAACAGGTCTTTGTTTTGCTCTAATTTTATTAGCCTACATCGGAAGTGTAATGGCACCTCATCAAGGTATAGGCTACTCAGAAATGATTCCGGTCCTGCAGCCACTGCTGCTGCGTAGGACAGTATGGAAATTCTTCAGTAACAAAGTGGAGTGGTCCCTGGGCAATATGCGCATTGTCACAGGGATGCCATTCCAAGTTGTAGGACCAGCAACCGAGGATGAACGGCACTGTTTTCCATGCACGTGGTTTGCCATGAGTGGGGAAACCATGCAGAGGCTCAGCTGGTCCGCCGACCAATTTAGTGACATGTGAAATGAGAATTACATATATAAATTAGTGAAATGACCAAATCATTCATGCATTCAGCTAAACCAGCAAGTTACTTCACTGATGGCAGTTTCATCTCCTTATGATTAAACAACGCTAATCGTAATCGTAATCTCAAAACTTCTATACAGTAGGCCTACCCACAAAAGCCAAGTCGCGGGACCCAGCTTATTCACAGGCGCTCAATCAAAACAAAATCGATAGGCAGCGGGTCAATAAGCAATCACGACCTGAGCGACGCGCACAGTGCTGAGTTAAAGACTTGAGTCACGGTTGTGGAAACTGGTTTAGTCTAAAGCAGTCGACGAGACCCACAGTGGCCTACATCTGTAAATAAATTGCAGCTGCATGCGACTTTCACCTTGTTGTTCAGAAAGTCCAGCCGGCACCAACGCATTAGCGATTACTGTTTTGTTTTTCAGACTTTGATTACTTACGGCATGGTTATGTCTGACACTTGCTTAAGTTAAAAAAAATCCAGATCCCCTGCCTCCTCCTCCTTCTTCTTCTGCTGCAATAGCTGCTGCTGCTGCTGCCGCCGCTGCTGTCCCTTCTTCTCTCTTTCTTCCGCTTGATAACCCTTCAAACTCAACGCAGCGCTCGTGAATAAGCAGGTGCCCCGCGCTTGGCTTTCCAGTGGCGCTTTAGAAATTGGGAGATTACGATTACGATTGATGCATCATCTCTGGACAAAGACAGAAACAGATTATTTCCGTGCTGTGCAGCCGGGCGTATACATGATAAAATTTCGGGGTTATCATTTCGTGGGGTTTCAGTGGACATAGTTATGCAATGCACAGAAGGCACAGAACTTGACAGAAGTAGTCTTTTTTTTATTTGAGTGGGGTTTGACGCCTGTAATCTCATGCTATGCAGTATGCAGTACTATGCACCCTAAACACCTGTTCGCATCTCCATTCATTACATTAAGCAAAAATTTAGGCATTGGCTCAATCCTCTCACCCTCTACATTTACTGGCCTAGGAGGAACCCTAGTTTAACCCAAATGCAGCTCATCCTCAATACCATGATTATATATCTACTCTCCGATTACCATCTGCACAGTCGGCTTGCCCCTCTAAATCGGTCTGAATATTTTGTTTTAGAATTTCTGACACTCTGGTCAACATGTCAACTTCCCAACCCATTGCCACAACCCCACACTCAACCTCATCATCTCCGCATCATCATAAAATTAGATTCTTATTTATATGCATCTATGAACATCTCAAGAAATTTCCAGACCCATCCTATTCACTCAACCTCGACCCTGCATCCGTTCACACACATTCCATGCAAATATTATCCTATCAGCAACCTATAATACGTGTGATTTTCTGTAGCCAAAACAGTATAGCCTCTACGAACCGCAATAACCATCTTTTCCGCTGCTGCATGCTTGCATGCATATCCGTAACCTTCGAAGAATCCGATATAAATTTCACTTTAATTCTGCATCTAACTTCTAAAGTTTACGTTAAATAACACTACAGCAATTCTTTCTTCCTGAACATGGACATCACCAGATATACCGCTTCCAAGCTCTTCAGAATGCCATCACCCGTAGGGTTACCATAAGTGCTCAAATGAAAAAGAGGACACACAAAATGTTCATCCGGTTACCATCCCGTAGCCGGTTCCTAGCCTTCAAGTGCAGTAGGCCTAGCCCTAATGCTACGCCAATGTTATGTGTTGTACAAAAAGTAACGTTAAACTGCATATAATACTGTTCTTATTCTACATGGCTTTCAAGTTAAACTTTATTGAATGAGTGTTCAGTAGACCTACCTCAGTTCAGTACACATTACATTACTGTCACTGGCTTACGCGGAAACAAAGCAGTGACAGATTCATCGCGTTTCGAACTCGTGTTACGAATAGTTTGGCTACGTTGGGATATGAAGTTCCCCGAACCCTATTAACAAGTTAACATGCTTCGGCGTATCGACGTACGTGCACCTTTAAATTCAGTGCACCCTTATTGCAACTGGGATATAATTTCCGCTGCCGCATATCAAGCATTCAGCTTTCCAGTCATAACGACCTGCACGAAAACCTTGTATTGGGCTTTCAGCGTGTCTGCAAATATACACATAGGCTTACGTTTCGGCATTTTTTATTTAATTTATTTGGGTAATTTGAAAAATTAATCATTTTATTTGCAATTTTCATCATGCAACTCGCATTATATTGCGTCTGGTTTACAAAAAACCGCGTCAGGAACCGGAAGTCCAATTGTAACCATGCAGTTGAGCTAAAATATTGCTTGAACGCGTGTTTAGTTCACGGAACGGAATAGCATATAGGCTAACACGGAAAAGTAAGTAAGCTCGATCGACCGGGGACGGACGTGAAAAACCCGGACAAAAGTAATATTTCTGAAAAGCCGCCCGGACGCCCGGACAGGGGTCTAAAAAGAGGACATGTCCGGGGAAACCCGGACGTATGGTAACCCTAATCACCCGTGTTGTCACCGAAACCCCAAACGCCGCCACATCAATGACCACTACAATCCTCAAATCACTTGAATGGCTCAAAACACCTAAATATCTTATAGAGTCAAAAGAGCTCATCTACAGCACACTTTAGAGGTTTCGAGCTTACGTGTGCGATTACGATTACTATTACCAATCCTACGAATGCCATTACCGTCTCCAGGGCGGATAAACTTGTTATGATTGTCGCGAAGAATTGATTTTACATGATGTTGCGTTCATACGATCGATTTCTTTCGTCTTGTTTTTGTTGTGCATGCATACGAGATATGACGTCTTCTGCTTCTTGGGCATCCAGCAGAGAATCTCTGAAGTGAATGGAATCAGAACTGAATTTACGAATGTTGAAGTTGAGTTGAAGTCACTAGGCATGATTGCACGCCACAAGCGAAGGCGCTTCGTATCCATTGCATTTTGCCATCTCCCTCCATTCCGTGCACCAGACATTGTGTATAATACCAGACATTGTGTGTACGCCCTGTTGCATAGGTTCGCAGAATAATTCGGGTTCTTGAAACTGCGCTCTCCTTTCCAGCTAGCAAGTGACGTCATTCACTTAATACTTTGCTCTAATTACTGCTTCAACCGCAGTCTCTGAGTTTCGATTTTTGATGAAAGCATCAATAGCAAGACCGGAACAAACCATGTTTCAGATGTCACTCACTTTGGAATAGTCTATCAGTCTAAGAATCAGTTGGTGTCATATCACCAGCTCTGTGTTCGCCACCTGTCCGAGTGCATGGTGTCTGTGATGTTGTTTGTCTTCAGACAGCCGTTTTAATCGAAAATGGCTGTTCGTTAGGCAAACTTAGGGTTGAAAATATGTTGGCTTAAATGTCGATTAACATTCGACAAAGTCAAGTGAGTCGCTATTTCTAGTGACTTACTCGGAGGCAACTTAAAGACCACGCATGGCATGCAGAAGGCTTTTCTTTGTTTTAAAAGAGAATACAAGAATACATTCTTGTGTTGCGGACGCTTCTTCGCCCTCTCAATCTTAAGACCATTACAACTCAATTCAATTTTCGTTTAACCAAGACTTCAGGCTGGCAGAACGCGAGCCTGTTATAGGCCTATATAACTCTAACCCTAACCCTAACAAATTTAACAAAGGTTTTATGTGCAAGTTCAATTCATGTGCAACACAAATAAATATTGAGTTTGAATTAATATATATGGTTTTTGATGTGAGTTTGTTGTAGAATTTACTAGTTAAATAATGATTTTGAACAGTAGGCTATAGGCCTACTCTAGAAATAAAGTTGCAATTATCTTTTTCCGGAAGAGAGAAGCCACATCCTTTAGCTAATAACAACTTGTAAGTTGAACTGGTTTTTCGAACGACGTGTTTTGTCAGATAAGTTTGGCTACTCTTGATGGTAGGCAATAGAATCATATCCGAAAACAAGGATTTAGTTCATCCAATAAGACGCCTTCACGTCTCGAAAACAGGCCAGCAGGCGACGTGCTTTACCTCACAAAAACAAAGACCACAGACGCGTCGTCATCAGCGAAAAAGATTTGGATCCCATCACGAGCAGTTGTTCTGCTAAAGGTGTCTCTCGAAAACATCGCACTAGTATTTTTTTATCTAGACCATTTTACAATCTCTTCTATGATGCAGTCCAGTACCTGATTTACGCTTCGTCACGTGACTTGTTTTCCATCGCTGCTGACACGGTTTTTTGAACGACGTGTTTTGATTACAATTAACGATAAGCTATTATTTTCTTATTAGACTATTGTTGTCACTTCACTACGTGCTTTTGTCTGTTTTTCTCTTTCTGACCCGAAGCATTTTGAACAATTCGTGACGTCCCCATATGCATTACTCAGAGATAGTTTTGCACAAACAACCCATCCCACACAAGCGAACATCGACTATAAAAACCAGCGAGGCAAGACTGTTGCAGCATCAGTTCCTCAGCTGCAGAGAAAGAAAAAGAAGAAGAAGACGCTGATTCGAGAAGACTTGACTCCTTGATCGACTCCTTGAGCACTTCCGGTGATCGTCAGAACCATGAAGGTCGTGATGAATATCGCTGCAGCTGTCGTCGTCGTTGCCTTGATCTTCGGATCGGTTTCAGATGCAACTGACTACGGAGATGTTCCAGCTCCGATGATACCTAACTTCGAGATAGAGCTCGCTGCAATCATCACCTACGCTGCGGACACCTGCCACTTGACTTGTCTCGTCGGCGCTGTTGTTGACGTGGGACACGTAAGTTTTTAAACAATTCATTCAAGCATAAGAACAGCATAGATACAGAAGTATTAGAACATTGTAGGAAGTACTTAAGACATTAAACCTGAGGTGATTCTATTCACAAGGTGTTTTATGCGTAGACGGTGCAAGGTATGTTGATTGGAAGATGTTTCGGTACAGAGAAACAAGTTGCAACTCGATTTGCTCGTGTCCTAGAATCAGCTATAGACGTGTTGTAACTATTCGGTCACTATTCATTCAGCACAGTTTCAAAACAGACTGATGTTTATATCAGACATGCAGTAATAGAGTTACAATGGTCAAGCCGCGCGTCTCGATAAACGATGCAAAAATTGACCTAGCTTAGCTGAAATTAACTGCAAGATATGTCTCATAATTTATGGTCCGCCGTACCCTACGCGACAACCAGTGTTTAATCTGGTCCTCTGCTTTTTGGGGGAACCAGGCATCCCTGAGGGAGGCGAGGAGAAAGCACCGGTTGGCGGACAGCCAACTGCTGTGGCACGAGGCGCTGACCCGTAGGCCTATAAGGAGGAAGGTTTTTTTTACTCTTGTTTTCTCACTTTTTTATGATAAACTATTTTAATCTTTTAGCACGAATCGCGGCAGGAAACTCACAATTCCAGCTTTCTCATAATCTGATGACTTCTGTTTAGCATATAATCTAGTTATATCTCATAATCCTGAGACGTCTATAGTTTAAAAACAGCACGACAACTGAAGTGGGCCTGGTTTCTACAACTTTGAAATGACTTGGTCAGCAAGCGATGTTTCCAGCAAGACATCCAAAATAATGTGATGCTAATTAGGATAAAATATATTCATACGCAAAAATAAGTTGTGAATTATTGATGGCTTCAGTAAGCAGACCATCATCAAAAGGCGTCATAAACATATTTAGTAGGCCTATAGGTTATATAATATATATACGAGAAGGGCTGCTTGCCATGTAGTGGTCTAAAATCAAGTAGAGGGACTCTGTTGAGGTTTTTTTTTATAGAATTGTGTGGTTTCTGTAGAGTTACACGATAGGTAGGCTTAGTAGACCCACACTCGGCCAACCAAAGAGATCTCTGGCAACGCGAGTCCTTAAGTCTTGACTTGCCTGGCTAACACGTAGGATAGACTAAGTCCACCAGTTAGTCCAGGAATATAATTATAATCTGATGCAGGTTTAAGTGTAGCTGAAAATTGAATATTTTGTATTAACTGAGGTCATAACTGAGGTCAGAACTGTATAACCTGCCGCGATGTCTCATCTCAATGCGAAATCGACAAGTTCTTATCGAAGTCTTGCAGGCCCAATCCGTTATCACAGTATTATGGACGATATATTTATCAGCTAATATAAGTGATTAAGCTTAGGCCAATATGGGTCCCGTTAAAATGCGATCTATATAAACCACTGAAAGTCGTCCAAGTCTACGGTGTAATTTAGCGTTGACATGTGTCTAAAACTGTTTACGGTCGAATTGCTTTTTAAAAAATTAAACTTTGTGCAAAGTATTATCTGTTATTATAGAAGTAAATTTCAATTCTAGATTATCCTTCTGCAAATGAAACTGAATTTATGATCTGATACGATCTCTGTTATTCAGGTTGAACCATATTGGTACGCAACCGTAAACCTGGTCTGCCTCAACCTCGCAGGAATCCTCGTCCTTAATCCAGTAAGTTCGTCAATTGTGTTTTTTTATCAAGTTCCAGTATATGTGTGTATATATAGTATACATATCATATATATTGATAACACTAATGTGAAATAATAATAATCTTTTGATGATTATTATAAATTGGCATCGTCTGTGCATCAACAGTATACTCGAAATGCAGCTAATTTTCTACCTGATTTTGTTAGAATCAATCCTAAACTGTTTTCCATCAAATGCCAGGGCCCAATCACATGGAACTCCTACCACTGGGTGTAACCTCCGTTCCCACTTTGAACTGTTTCAAGAGAGCTCTTAAGTTATATTTAATTGAAGAACGATTATTAATCTTATGATCTGTTTTAAGTATTCCGGTTACTGGTGCATGATTTGAACCAAGTATCATACAGTGTTTCCCTTCTTAACAACCATTTGCAACAGCTGTTGCGCCGTCTCTGACCTATTTCTATAATTTCTTGCCAATATGATCACGTCAGTATGCATTGTAGAAATGTCAATTTTTTTCAAGACTAACTAGCATTGAGATCATTAGTTAAGCAATATGTATGCAATCTGTGTGCATTGTTTGATCTGCCATTCCACCAGCGACTGATATTGAGGTACCTCTGATAGCGGGACTTGTCCCTTTGGGATCCCCTTTAATGTGCTCAGCCGGATTACGATCCTTTGTTTCTTTCTGTTATGTTAATCATTAATGTTGTTATTCTGTTTGTGTTCAATGTTCAACGGTTGTTGCCTTGCCTTAATAAATGTTGTTTGGTTTGATTTGATTTGAAATGTTGTCGTATGATCAGTTATGGAGCGTATATTGCATCATATGGTTATTTAACTGGAGGAGGAAGTTCCCTGGTGATATATATATATATATATATTTATATATTTGTGTATATAATTTATATCTTTCCAGTTCCATTATATATACTACTAATACTACTATTAATGTAAAATGTTGGCGTATGATCAGCGATGGATCGTATAACATCGCATTTCATCACATGATTATATAACTGGAGGAGTCACTGACCATATCCGCCAGCTCTATATGTGTGAATAACTGTTCATAAACCCCCCCCTCCACCACCACCATCACCCCCCGTCTACAATTCTCATACTAATGACCACTGAATAACTGAATATAAAAGCCGATAAATGACATGAAGTGAACGTCTTCATTGTATTTTTATAGATATCATGCGCTCTGACCTTGAACACCGATGTCAACGTACCAATAACTGGATACTGCACTGAACCTATCGGCTACTACGGGCAATAATAAGTCCGAGACATCAGGACAACGACGGGGCATTCTGCACGTCGCGGAGAATCAACTCGGTTTTGACTCAACATCTCAAACACTCCGAGATATATAGTTACACGATATAACATTTAACTTAAATTATAACAATCCATAGTTATAGGCCCTATTGCGACATTAGTTGCACGATCAGACAATAGAATTTCTGCTTGATCTACTTTGAGAAAAATTTAGTTTCTTATAATTTATTTCAAATGTCGTAGACTCATTTTCAGAAGAAAAATTTCGTTGCCTACAACCGAGTGTTCATTGTTCATGTTTAAAAGTAGAATTGTTGGGCTATCATATTTAAAGGCGCTTCATCAATTCATTTGATTCAACTCCGACGGGGTGCAGAGTGACCAATCACGGAGGAGAGTCAAGAGTCACGTGACACGAATTTCTACTTGACAATGTGTCTTATTTGCTAATTCATTAAATGAGTTCATTAAATGAATCTGTATAGCGCCTCTTAAAGGGAACTACTCAGTGGCGCCCCAACCCCTGCGCGGCCAAATAAAGCTGTCTTATGATAAGATAGATAGGCCTATGTCTGAGAAGGAGTTCTAGAGAGGGAGTGGACCAACCAAAGGAAACCATTCCATGACACAAAGAGGGCACGGTTCTGCATAATGCTCAGAACAACCTTTCCACTCAAAACCGAAATGATTTCCACTGAAATTATAAGTCTCATCTATTGAAAAATTCATGCCCTAACCATTATGATCCCACCCTTCCAATTCACTCCCTAAATGACCCGCGCCCGAAGAGGTAGACAATACTCGGCTTCCTCTGACCCCTTGACCAGTGGACTCGATATCTTTTGACACCCCTTTGGACAATCCCTCTGACTCAAAACGATCCGCGTCTGGCTGGGACCTAATGGAGCTGCAGCACCCATGGCACGCACTATTGAAGGGTCCACATTATGCAAATATGCACATGGTGGACCGGTGGGTAGTCAGAGGAGGGGCCCATTGGTGGGTTATCACAGCACCCGGACCTGCCTTGGCCTTAATGCGGCTTAAAGCCTTAACTATGGACTCGACGCAGTGGTCGTGTTTAAACTGATGCCCCGAGCTGGGCTTCCAAGTAGAACTTTGACAATTATTTGGAATATAGGCCTACGATTACAACTATGATTACAATTACGATTATGACTACCACTGACTGCTGATCAAAGTGTCAAGTGTATGAATAAACAATTTTCAACGCTCTTTTTGATTTTCATATTTAGCATTTATTTTACATCAGAGCATTAAATTAAGGAAAAATTATTTTCATCTATCCGACTTCAATGTAAGAAGAATTCTTTTCGTCAGTTCGTATTGTAATCCACTACGGGTGCATGGTCCATGTGACAAACCGTTCATGTGACGAATCGTCCGTTGACAAAACGTCCGCATACGCTTTGTAACCAGCAGATTAGACGACTGCTATATTCATTCCTGGTAGGATTGCACCTTGCTATAATCGCCCGCCTTGACCGTGTGCTCCGTTCTGCGAATCGTCTCATTAAGCGCCTACCTAAAATATGCTTCAGCCTCCACGCATGACACGCTGCACTGGCTCCCAGTCACGCAGCGTTCCTCTTACAGGATGGAAGGTCCAGATTCAGTTTTTTTAACGTGTAAATGGTATCTTTTCCCGGGCTTAGCTCCCCCCCAAGAAGAAGAAGACTCAAACAAAATTCGGAAAAATGGATCTTTTCGCGAACGAAACTTCACTTTTTGGCCGGGAAAAATAATTGTCGGCGCCGCTCGTTCTGGACCAAGTCTCCGCCCCAACAAAGCCCAAGTTCTTTTTTAGCATCCCACCCAAGAACGGAAACCAACTCAGTTCGTTATATATCCCAGTGGCTGAAAGCCAGGGCGAAATGGTGACCTTTGAACCTCAAAGGACGGAAGTGAATATGAGCTAGAAAAAGAGAGTGGCAATCGATTCTATTTCGTTGGAATCGACTGAGCATGTGCATGAAATGCTCACGTGGTTTGTTAGCCAACAGCCTCCTCTAAGAGCTAGGCTATACTAAGCCTTATCGGACACTGCGAAGTGTCTTACCTCTAGGCCTGAACACCTAATGCTTGCAAATCCCTTGGCGGGCTCCTATGCCATCACCCTCAAATCCTTTATACAATTCGTAGACCTACATAAAGGTCTACTAGGCCTACCTAAAATCGTTTGCTATGCAGGGCATACATGAAGCAGTCGTGGCCGAGTGGTTAAGGCGATTGACTCGAAATCAATTGGGCTCTGCCCGCACAGGTTCGAATCCTGTCGGCTGCGTTTCAACTTTTAACCCATCTGTCTCAGAAAAAACCTAAACGTGATTTGTCTTATTTGAAATCGCATTCACAAACGGCTAGCTATAAAATTAAAATTAAAATTTGAAATTAAGGCCGGAAAAATAACTATGGGTCAGACTATGATACACGTAGATTTTGAATGTTCAATGCAGAATTAGAAAGACTAGGGTCTAGGACTCTATAGAGGAGGTTGAAACCCGGCCAACCCCCGGTTATTCTCACCCTGGAATAGAATAGGTCTAGGCTCTACCACAATATATTTGAAGATTATTAACTTAGCTACATCTAGGACAGTAAGAAGTCTTAATCCCTAAAAATATGCTGCATCTGAGCGTATGCGTTCCTCGGATTGAAAGCCAACGTTGACTGTAAACAGGATTCCAGGATAAAATTTTCCAGCACAACGATACATAGGCTAAAGGTAAAATATAATCTAAAATATAATATAGCTAAACATGAAAAGACAACGTAGGGTCTACATGACTTCGTGGCCTACATCACAAAGCAGATTCAAGCAGAGAAGGCTAGACGTAGGACTAGGCCAACTATGAGCCACAAGCCCAGACGTTGGCAAATGTTGGCCCCCAGACGAAGCCCAACCGCCACTCTGATGTATACCTTATTATTATTTATTATTATTATTTTTAAAAAGGTATTTAGGATCCCTCAGGGACTTTATTACTAACTACTTGTTTAGACTACTACTTGTTTAAAAACCAGTCCAGAATGGCCCTAATCGTTGATTTCTTGGCTGGCGAAAGTGCCCCTTCCTTCCTTCTTTCTTTCCTTCCTTCCCTCCATCCATCCTTGCTTCCGTCCATCCATCCTTCCTTCCGTCCTTCCTTCCCTCTTTCCTTTCCTCCTTCCTTCATTCCTTCCATTTCTTCAATCTTTGATTCTGTTGTTTCCTTCCTTCTTTCTTCTTTCTCGGCTTCTTTTCTTTTTCAATACCTCCGTGTTTCCTCCCTTCTTATCTTTCTTTCTACCTTCCTTCTTATCTTTCTTTCTACCTTCCTTCTTATCTTTCTTTCTACCTTCCTTCTTATCCTTCTTTCTACCTTCCCTCATATCTTTCTTTCTATCTTGCTTTTTATCTTTCTTTCTACCTTCCTTTTTATCTTTCTTTCTACCTGCCTTTCTTCCTTCCTTCCTCGACATCTTCCATTTTCGATTCCTTCGTTTAATCCAGTCGACCTGTCTCCGACGACAATTTTTCATTTTGCCGATGGCATACCTTTAATTCAATCGGTCGATCCCTTATAAGGTTTCACATCGTTCTCTAGAGTGCAGACTTATGTACTTATGCGGCGCTACATACAATCAGTCGCTGACGTCAACACCATGCAGCCAACAGAGGTTTAATCTTTCAACAGAGTCTCCTATTGCCAACATAATTATGTGTTCACAGTTATGGTTAGGTCAAGTGGTCCTTCTATGCAATTGCTAGCTACGGGCTTAGGTTGGTTATCCATGGACCAAGCTTTGCGTTTTATGCGTTATTACCCCGAGAGCGTTCTATTCGTGCGTTGGCGACACATGTCGTGCCTTTGCATTAAATGGAAGCTGTGGCTTTTGCGAAGCGTTTGCTTAACGCCACAGGCTCATGATGAGACAGAAGCTTCCCGTTGCCAGCATAGATATCTGTCATCTACCAACAAACCATCTTGGATGTGCTTTAGAAGTGCATGGTTACTTAACCAAATCTAGCCAGATCTTGCCTAAAATGTTGCCAATAATTTTATGTACGGTATGCCTATAGACATTAACCATAGGCCTATATATGCTCGTGAAAAGATCTCTTGTGTAGACTGTAGACTATATAAAACAAAGGCTGAGGCTCCATTGGAAATAATTGAAATATTAAAAAAAGATCGTTTCTATGATAGTTCGTCCACGTGTGGTGAAAGTACACTATAGTGCATCAATGTTGATGAAACCAAGTCATCGATTGGACATTTTGTGGCAATGATATGACTGCGTCGAGAAATCGATGCCGACTATTTTTGACGATTTAACATTTGAAATAAACTGATTGACAACGGTGAAGAATGCCGAGACCATCCATCCATCCATTCATCCATTCATCCATCCATCCATCCATCTATCCCTCCGTCCATCCATCCATCTATCCCTCCGTCCATCCATCCATCCATCCATCCATCCATCTATCCCTCCGTCCATCCATCCATCAATCCATTCATCCATTCATCCATCCGTCCGTCCATCCGTCCGTCCGTCCATCCGTCTATGATTCTATCCATCCACTTAAGTATACCATCCACCCATCCACCTATTCATCTATTCATTCATCCATCCATCCATCCATCCAAATATCCATCCACCCATCCATTGATTCATCCATCCATCCATCCATCCATCTATCCAACCATTCATTTGCCTTCCCATTCTTCTTTCCTTCCTTCGTTCGGTCCTTCCTTCCTTCCGTAAACTTCCTTCTTTCCTTCTTTCGTTTCACGTGCATCCGTTTGTAGCGGCTCCATCACTTCAGCGGATGAAGCGAAAATATCTGATTTCTTCAGCAGTCATAAACTAGGATTAGCTGAACTGAGGAGACGTCGATAGACCTTTACACGTACATTGGGTGCAAACTGATTCTGTTTATCAACGTCCATTTCTATAGAACACACTAACGACTTTTATTAGACGCTTTCCGGCTAACTGGTGCATTTCCATTAATATCTATCTACACAGGAAACTACATTATAAGGTCGGCACCTAACTGACCAGATACGGGTAACGAAGATTGGTAACTAACTATTCGATTCGCTTCTAACCGATTAATCAATCGATTAACAGACTAGAGTGCTAGACAAACAAGCAACTTTGATTCAAATCCTTTAGATACAATGTTTTACCAATACTAATTTTTAAAAAAATTCTAATTCTACTTCATTTAGTTTAACAATTTAATTCATTGTGCCCTATTAACCGGATGGCGTCTTATGCTTGAAATGTGATGGTGATACATTGTTGACTACGGATTTTATTGCTCATCTGCGATAATATATAATAATAATAATATTTTCTTTTAATGCTTCAATCTGACACACCGCAGAATGATTACAGGTACAGGTTATACGAAATACGGCCCACTATAGCACGACACGCAGGTCGGCTTTACAGTAGTGGGTTCGGTAACTTAACTAATGCCCTAAGTACCGGATCACTTCTGTTCGGCCAAGCCAGAAGTGGGAGGGGCTATCTTTTTATTTTTAGCAGATCCCGAGTCAAGCAACGCAACAGCAAAGCGCCAATGACAGCTAACAGAAACTTTAATAAATTAATGCCCTGATCGAGGCTTGAACCCGGGTCGCGCGGATGACTCTCAGTTTAACGGCCAGCGCTCTCTTCACTGAGCTACGGGACCCCTATGGGTCCTACGGGATGCATATTTTTTATGCCTTTCCCCCAAAGACAGTCACGTAGAGCTGTTTACAGGCAAACCTTACTATACTGAAATACTTGAATAATTATAAGCTTCGCATAATAATTATCTATTTCAATAAAAAGGGGGAAAATAGATTTTTTGCGTTGAAAGTCACCCGGTCACGGCCGACATTTTGGCATCGCAATAATTCACAGAGGATAAAAAACACCTCTTATTGAAAGCTGTGCCGCAGGTCGTATATTATTAATGATCACGGAAAAGATGAAGAAAAGAAGTAAGAATATGACGATGGAGGACGAGGCAGATCAGTAGCAGATGAAGAAGAAGAAGAAGATCAGATGATGATGATGATGATGATGATGATGATGATGATGATGATGATGATGATGATGATGATGATGATGATGATGATGATGATGATGATGATGATGATGATGATGATGATGATGATGATGATGATGATGATGATGATGATGATGATGATGATGATGATGATGATGATGATGATGATGATGATGATGATGATGATGATGATGATGATGATGATGATGATGATGATGATGATGATGATGATGATGATGATGATGACGATAATGATGACGATAATGATGATGATGATGATGATGATGATGATGACGATGGTGATGATGATGATGATGATGATGATGATGATGATGATGATGATGATGATGATGATGATGATGATCGCTTGGTCTTGTGGTCCCTTATCATGATAACAAACAACGGGCAACAGCAAGAGGACAATGATGATTGTATCGACGAAGACGATGATGAAAATGATTACGACGACGAAATGTGACGGAAGTAAACTACGGTGACGACGACAACATTTTAGAAAACATATAGTAGACGAGAAATTTCTCTTTGCAACATATTAATGGAAATGTAGTATTATTGGAAAATCACCGATGCCTTCATTCTCGCCTGGAATCGTCTCTGACTTTTTGGTTCCTGTCTGGTTACTGTACGGTTCCTCTCTTGTTACATTCTGGCTCTTGCCTGGTTACTCTCTGGTGTGTCTCTGTCTGTCTGTGTCTATTTCTGCTTCTATCTCTGTCTCTGTCTGTCTGTGTCTGTCTGTTGTCTGCCTGTCTATCTCTCTGAGTCTCCGTCTCTCTGTCTGTCTATCTCTCTCTGTCTACCTGTCTGTCTGTATCTCTCTCAATCTTTCTGGCTCCTGCCCGGCTACTCTCTCTTTCTGTCTCTGGTTCTGTCTCTGTTTCTGTCTGCGTTTGTTTCTGTGTTTCTGTCTCTGTCTCTCTCACGCTCTCTCTGCCTCTGTCTGTCTGTCTGTCTGTCTGTCTGTCTGTCTGTCTCCCTTTGATTCCTAATTCCAATCACATCTAACGTCCCTCTGGTATCATTAATCATCCGTTCACCGATCGTCGAGATATTCTCGGCCAGAAAAACCTTCTGTTTCGCCTCCTGTTTGTTGGTCTTTTATTTTCTGATGAAATACTTTCAGGGTGTCTGTGTTTGTCTGCCTGTCTGTCTGTCTGCCTGTTTGTGCTATTCCTGTTGGTTGTCTGCCTTCACCATGAGACCTTCTATCATTTGGAGTAGCATTCTGGCATTCCTTCGGTCCTAACTATCTGTCTGTATATATGTATGTCTGTCTTTTTGTCTTTTTGATCGTCTGCCGTTATGTTTGTGTATATGCTGACTTGTTTGTCTGTCTGCTTGCCTGTCAAATGTAAAGAAAACTGTCGTATATAAATATAAATAAATAATATTTATTTATTATTATATATTATATCATACTTGATTGATTGTCGATCTGTATATGCTTCTGAGTGTAGAACTTTGAGAGGCGCCATATAAATGTCTGAAATGAATGAATATTATTCCGGTTGCCTGATCTGTCTGTCTTCGGGTATGTCTAGCCTACGTGTACGTGTGCTTGTGACTGTCGATGGTTGTCTGGGTCTTTTTTGCACACGAAAGCTGAAAATATGGACGATAAAAAGAAACGCCAGAATATACTTTCAGCTGCTGGATTACGTAATGAAAAGATTCAAGGCTTATAAGAAAATCAGAAGCTGTTCATCAGCGTAAATTGTTTACCATCGTTGACAACTCAAGTGACTGGCGGTAGCTGTCTTTGTGTTTCGCTTTGTTTGCTTGTTTGTCCGTCTATTTTCTCGCGTCTATACAGCTGCACTTCTGGCGGATGTGGCGGTTATTCGCGTGGGACGATGTGATGAACGGCACGGATTGTTTTTTTTATAGCGCTTCAACCTGAATGGAGAAATTGGGGTTGAGCCAGATGCGGAGATTGAACGTTAGACGTACATCGGTTTGGGGTGATGACCCTTTATGCGTTTATCTCTGTCTTTTTATGTTCTTTTGTTTGTCTGATTATGCAATAATCCATCCAATCATCCGTCTTAGTCTAAGCGGTACACAAAAGTAAACTGCACTTTTTGAACACGGGCTGCCGCTTGGCACAGTTGTAGTTGGGACCCAAGAGAACATTTTAAGAAGGGGAGCCATCCGAAATTTCCCTTAGAATTCAAGATGGCTGCTTTTTTCAAAATGGCGGCCTGAGGCTAAGAAATTCTTATAAATCATCGTATCAACTCGTGTCTGGTGTCGTTTCTATATATTTCTGACTCGAATAACATGAATCTACGGTCAAATTCAACATTAGACATCAAAATTAAGCCAAACGAAGTGTTTTTACATTTAAAAACAGCAAAATTGCTATTAAAATTTATGAAATAGTTCTTCATTTCCATTGCTTGTTTTCCAATTTTCTTGTGGCATATTCCTTCACAGCTCTGTATGTTTTCTCACAGTTTTGATTATTATGCATCAGAACCATTGGGAATTGTCCTTAGAACTCAAAATGGCGGCTTATTAAAAATGGCGTCCTGCGTCAAAGACATTCATACAAATTGTCACGACATGTCACGTCTAGTATCGTTTACATATATGATTTTTGACTCAAAGAACACCAATCTAAAGTCAAAAGTATCATAGGACATCAATATAAAGCCAATATGATCAGTGTTTTGCAAAACAGCAAAACCGTTTTTCTAAAAACATATATTTCTTTTGTTTTCGTTGATTTTCTTCGGTTTTTCGCGGCATCCTTCCTCGTGTATCTGGGAGGTTCTTGCAATTCTATTTACGATTATTATAATTTATAACTAGACTAAATATAGCTAAAACCTAATAATCGTAGTTTTTCATATTTCCGCCCGGAAAGGGAAAACGCCCGCACGGCAGCTATGACCAACAGTAGGCTACAACGATGAAGACGATGACGACAACAATTGTGATGATGACGACAACGACGACGTCATTATCCGATCCGTCTCACTTTGCAACAGCGTCCGGTCCTGCGTCGTTACAGATGAGTGATTCGTTGATGACGAGATAGAAGAAGGTTCGCGCCTGACGAACAGTTGGACCGTGATTACGGACCTTGACCTCCATGAACAACGTCAGATTGGCAGATTTAGACATGCTGATGTTGGTGGTGGTGGTGGTGGTGGCGATAGTTTTGATGGTGATGACGCCTGTTCTCTGGTCGTTCTGAAGGAGGGTGGGGTGGTGGTGATGGTAAGCGTCGCCTACAAGATGCTGAGATATGTTATAGGAGAGACGGGTATTGGCTTCTGCATCAGCATCTCTTGCAATCACTGAAATCAGTCGAACATGATAATTCCCTACCTGCGTTTCGGGCTAGTTTTCCAGGACAACGATGCTGTAGCTGAACTCAGTGTACCGTGGAATCTCGTCGTCAATGTCTTTGATGGTCAATAAGGCAGTGCTGATGGCGTCAAAGATGGTGTCCCAAGGTCAAAGGCCAAGAAAGATACGTTGACCTTGGGCGTGACCGCCCGATCGAGACTGACCCTGGCCGTGGCGATACCTTTCGAAGGGTGGACATCGAAAATTTCCTTCAAATGTTCGTCAATTGCGTCATACGGATCGTTGACTCTGAGAATGAGTGACGAAGGTTCCATTGAGATCATCCTCAGACACCTCGGCCGCTCCAGACTATGTCAGGACCGTCACAATAGGTCCATTGCCATTGACGTCGGTGAAGTGTACGATGACGCTTGCTTCGTCAGTCAATCGGACGTCATGAATTGAGTCAATGGCTAGTACCTGCAATTTATGGAGAGATGCAGATTCAAAGTCCAGCCTCCTCTGCAGCTCAATTGCCCCCGTTTAGTTATTTATGCGGGAGATATCGGTCGTCCTTGAGGGCCTTTTGCTGACGTCGAGGTAGAACCGAACGAATTCAATAGGTCCAAGGTCACGGTCCGGGCTAGGAAATTGCAGATCGTTGATCCTGCCTCAAGGTCCTCTGAAATGGACACTTCGAAGGTCGATTGGTCGATCTTCGGTGAAATGTCGTTGTAGTCGAATGTCGAGTTGTCCAGTCAGGACTGGATCGCCACTATCATAGGCCACGAGGTGCAAGCGGATGCGGTCAGTTTGCTCGCGGTCAAGTTGTCCAGTCAGCTCCAGTTGCAGTTCAGTGCCGTCCTGACCAGAAAGGAGGTCACTTACCATCCGGAAGTGGATTTGCTGAACCGGAAATATACGGCAGTCCTTGACGCCGAATCGCTGTCGAGGTCTCTGGCGACTAGCAGACTGAGGAAGGTCCCCGGAAGTGAAACCACGGAGATCGTCAGGGTGATCTCGTCGTCCTCGAAAACATCGTTGATGTCTTGATCGTCGACTTTGACCGTGAGGACTTCTGAGGATGATCCAGCCAGACCTCCATTGCAGTCGAGAATCTCAAGTCGGATGATACAGTTGGACCTAAAGGAGGAAGAGGAGGAGGAGGGGAGGAAGAAGAGGAGGAGGGTTCCACGGTTCACTGAGTTCAGCTACAGCATCGGTGTCCTGGAAAACTAGCCCGAAACGCAGGTAGGGAATTATCATGTTCGACTGATTTCAGTGATTGCAAGAGATGCTGATGCAGAAGCCAATACCCGTCTCTCCTATAACATATCTCAGCATCTTGTAGGCGACGCTTACCATCACCACCACCCCACCCTCCTTCAGAACGACCAGAGAACAGGCGTCATCACCACCACCACCACCACCACCACCACCACCACCACCACCAACATCAGCATGTCTAAATCTGCCAATCTGACGTTGTTCATGGAGGTCAAGGTCCGTAATCACGGTCCAACTGTTCGTCAGGCGCGAACCTTCTTCTATCTCGTCATCAACGAATCACTCATCTGTAACGACGCAGGACCGGACGCTGTTGCAAAGTGAGACGGATCGGATAATGACGTCGTCGTTGTCGTCATCATCACAATTGTTGTCGTCATCGTCTTCATCGTTGTAGCCTACTGTTGGTCATAGCTGCCGTGCGGGCGTTTTCCCTTTCCGGGCGGAAATATGAAAAACTACGATTATTAGGTTTTAGCTATATTTAGTCTAGTTATAAATTATAATAATCGTAAATAGAATTGCAAGAACCTCCCAGATACACGAGGAAGGATGCCGCGAAAAACCGAAGAAAATCAACGAAAACAAAAGAAATATATGTTTTTAGAAAAACGGTTTTGCTGTTTTGCAAAACATTGATCATATTGGCTTTATATTGATGTCCTATGATACTTTTGACTTTAGATTGGTGTTCTTTGAGTCAAAAATCATATATGTAAACGATACTAGACGTGACATGTCGTGACAATTTGTATGAATGTCTTTGACGCAGGACGCCATTTTTAATAAGCCGCCATTTTGAGTTTTAAGGACAATTCCCAATGGTTTCGATGTATAATAATCAAAACTGTGAGAAAACATGCAGAGCTGTGAAGGAATATGCCACAAGAAAATTGGAAAACAAGCAATGGAAATGAATAACTATTTCATAAATTTTAATAGCAATTTTGCTGTTTTTAAATATAAAAACACTTCGTTTGACTTAATTTTGATGTCTAATGTTGAATTTGACCTTAGATTCATGTTATTCGAGTCAGAAATATATAGAAACGACACCAGACACGAGATGATACGATGATTTATAAGAATTTCTTAGCCTCAGGCCGCCATTTTGGAAAAAGCCGCCATCTTGAATTCTAAGGGAAATTTCGGATGGCTCCCCTTCTGAAAATGTTCTCTTGGGTCCCAACTACAACTGTGCCAAGCGGCAACCCGTGTTCAAAAAGTGCAGTTTACTAACCAGAATCTGACTTGTACCGCTTAGACTATCTATCCATCCATCCTTCCACCCATCCATCCCTCCATCCATCCCTTCATCCATCCCTCCATCCATCCATTCATCCATCCATCCCTATACCAATCCACCCATCCATTAATCCATCCATCCAACCACCCATCCATTCATCCATCAATCCATTCATCCATCCATTCATCCATCCATGCATTCATCCATCAATCCATTCATCCATCCATCCATATACCCATCTATCTATCCATCCATCCATCCATCCATTCATATCCGGCCTGCAGCATGCCTTTCTTTCTGTCTCTCTATTTGTCTATCTGGTACGAATCCGTCTATCTACATATAACTGTCTATCCTTAATAATCGTAATCGTAATAGTAATATCTAGATTTCTTGAGCGCCGCTGGAGAGCCAAGCGCAGGGAACCAACTAGCTTATTTGTGAGCGCTGTGTCAAGTCAGTGGGGTTGTCAAAGAGAGTATATCCGAATTAGCTCGTAGTCCGATTTCCAAAGAAACGGAGATGACATAGTAGCTGTTAAGGTGGGTGGCGTTTAGCTGTCTATTTCTGTCTATTTCACTGTCTACCATCTTTCATTCGTCCTTGACTGCATGCCTGCTCACCTACCAGGCTACCTGCCTATCTCCTTCTGTCCTTGTCTTACTGTATGCCAGTGCCTGCCTCAGTCCATTTATGTGCTTTGCCTGCCTTCTCTCCCCCCCTGCATATCTATTTGCCTTCCTCCATCGCTACCGTGCTGCCTTCTCCCAAGTATGCCATATATAATTCTTGACTACCATCCATCCATCCGTCCGTCCATCCATCCATCCATCCATCCATCCATCCATCCATCCATCCATCCATCCATCCATCCATCCATCCACCATCCATCCATCCATCAATCCATCCATCCATCCATCCTTCCATCCATCCATCCATCCTTCCATCCATCCATCTATTCATCCATCAATCCATCCATCAATCCATCCATCCAAACATCCATCCTTCCATCCTTCCATCCATCCAACCATCCATCCGTCCATCCATCCATCCATCCATCCAACCATCCATCCGTCCATCCATCCTTCCATCCATCCATCCAACCATCCATCCTTCCATCCTTCCATCCATCCATCCAACCATCCATCCTTCCAACCTTCCATCCATCCAACCATCCATCCTTCCATCCATCCATCCATCCTTCCATCCATCAGTCCATCCTTCCATCCATCCAACCATCCATCCTTCCATCCTTCCATCCATCCATCCAACCATCCATCCTTCCATCCTTCCATCCATCCAACCATCCATCCGTCCATCCTTCCATCCATCCAACCATCCATCCATCCATCCATCCAACCATCCATCCATCAATCAAGTCAAGTCAAGTTGTTTATTCAAAGAGATCAATGATATACAATCAATAAACAACAAAGACGAAACTGACAAACTAAGCAAACACAGTGTAAATCATAAACAAAACATCAGCAGCTATAGAAATAGTTGATCCCTGTGAAAGGGTGACCCAGAAAGGGAATAACCCCGCTAGTCTAGGCACCCACTAACAGGAAAAAGAAGAAAAGAAATTATCATGACAGCTGAGGAAGAAAATTTGTTGTTAAGCAGAATAGAGAAAAAAAAGAGAACATAGAAAGAGCCAAAAATAAAACAAAATAAAATGATTAGTGCAAAATAGGGATTTCCTTAAAGACAAAGATGAGGAAGTGATGCAAATGGGGCACAGCATATAATATGGACTGAGGAGTATAATGAGCATACAATTGAAAGTGCCAGACTATGATAATCAAACTATAATGATCAAAGTGGTGTCAGATATAATATGATTAAAATGAGAACCATTAATTAACTATAAGATATTTTTTAAAGTTGTTTTTAAAAAGGCCGATAGATTGAAGGGAGATTAAGTAGGTCGGGAGTTCATTCCATATTTTAGAACCCAGATATTTAATAGAAAATTGTTTAATTTTTAAGCGCGCATACTCACTACGGTAACACTTTGCATGTCGGGTGGCATGATTATGAATTTTGGAGCCAACAGTAAAGTAATTTAAGAAAGAATTAGGCAATGAGTTGTGATGATAGCGAAACATAAAGAGGCCAATTTGAAATTTGTTTATGTTCGGTAGTGAAAGCAACATATGGTTTAAATACAGGGGAGCAGTAGAGGTCCTCCAATGTGCACCACAGATAATTCTTATGGCCCGTTTATGTAGAGTGATCAGAGGTTTGAGTCGTGATGAGTAGTTGGAACCCCAAAATATATTACAATAGGACAGATAAGGGTGGATGAGTGAGTAGTAGAGATCCATAAGAACATTATTAGGGAGGCAATGTTTAATTCTGAGTAATACCCCAATATTTTTGGCAATTTTTTAGAGATGGTTGAAATATGATCACGCCAAGTAAGATGATCATCTATAATAACACCAAGAAATTTAGTAGAATTAGTTTGGGTAATAGGAATATTATTGATTAAAAGAGATTTATTCACAGCTATAACATTTTTATTTTTTGTATGAAATAAGATAAAATTGGTTTTGTCTAAGTTAAGGGATAATCTGTTAGTTTTGAACTATTCACCTATTAAATTAAGGTCCTTATTTGCAATATTAAATAGGCAGTCAAGGGAGTGGTGTGAAAGGAAAACATTAGTATCATCAGCAAATAAAATAAATTTGAATATAGTAGAGGACATAGATAAATCATTAATGTACAATAGAAAAAGAAGCGGTCCATCCATCAATCCATCTATCCATCCAACCATCCATCCTTCCATCCTTCCATCCATCCAACCATCCATCCATCCATCCAACCATCCATCCGTCCATCCTTCCATCCATCCAACCATCCATCCATCCAACCATCCATCCTTCCATCCATCCATCCATCCAACCATCCATCCGTCCATCCTTCCATCCATCCAACCATCCATCCTTCCATCCTTCCATCCATCCAACCATCCATCCTTCCATCCATCCATCCATCCACCCATCCATCCATCCATCCAACCATCCATCCGTCCATCCTTTCATCCATCCAACCATCCATCCTTCCATCCATCCATCCATCCAACCATCCATCCGTCCATCCTTCCATCCATCCAACCATCCATCCTTCCATCCTTCCATCCATCCAGCCATCCAACCAACCATCCGTCCATCCTTCCATCCATCCAACCATACATCCTTCCATCCTTCCATCTATCCATCCACCCATCCACCCATCCATCCATCCAACCATCCATCCGTCCATCCTTTCATCCATCCAACCATCCATCCTTCCATCCATCCATCCATCCAACCATCCATCCTTCCATCCATCCATCCATCCAACCATCCATCCGTCCATCCTTCCATCCATCCAACCATCCATCCTTCCATCCATCCAGCCATCCAACCAACCATCCGTCCATCCTTCCATCCATCCAACCATCCATCCTTCCATCCATCCATCCATCCAACAATCCATCTGTCCATCCAACCATCCATCCTTCCATCCTTCCATCCATCCATCCTTCTATCCTTCCATCCTTCCATCCATCCATCCATCCAACCATCCAACTATCCATCCTTCCATCCATCCATCCATCCAACAATCCATCTGTCCATCCTTCCATCCATCCAACCATCCATCCTTCCATCCTTCCATCCATCCATCCTTCCATCCATCCATCCATCCATCCAACCATCCATCCTTCCATCCATCCATCCATCCAACCATCCATCCGTCCATCCTTCCATCCATCCAACCATCCATCCTTCCATTCTTCCAGCCATCCAGCCATCCAACCAACCATCCTTCCATCCATCCATCCAACCAACCATCCATCCTTCCATCCTTCCATCCATCCATCCACCCATCCATCCATCCATCCAACCATCCATCCGTCCATCCTTTCATCCATCCAACCATCCATCCTTCCATCCATCCATCCAACCATCCATCATTCCATCCATCCATGCATCCAACCATCCATCCGTCCATCCTTCCATCCATCCAAATATCCATCCTTCCATCCTTCCATCCATCCAGCCATCCAACCAACCATCCGTCCATCCTTCCATCCATCCAACCATCCATCCTTCCATCCATCCAACAATCCATCCGTTCATCCATCCTTCCATCCATCCATCCATCCATCCAACAATCCATCCGTCCATCCTTCCATCCATCCAACCATCCATCCTTCCATCCATCCATCCACCCTTCCATCCATCCATCCATCCAACCATCCATCCTTCCATCCATCCATCCATCCATCCAACCATCCATCCGTCCATCCTTCCATCCATCCAACCATCCATCCTTCCATCCTTCCATCCATCCAGCCATCCAACCAGCCATCCGTCCATCCTTCCATCCATCCAACCATCCATCCTTCCATCTATCCATCCATCCAACAATCCATCCGTCCATCCATCCATCCTTCCATCCATCCATCCATCCAACAATCCATCCGTCCATCCATCCTTCTTCCATTTGTCTGTCTTACTGCCTGCTACCTTTCATCCCTCCCTTTGTATATAATTATCTCCGTCTAAATGTCAACCTAATTCTCTCTCTCCATCTTGGTTTGCTATCTGCCCTCCTCCACCTCTCTGCATATTTTCTTCCAACGTCTCGGTCTCCATTCTCTTCTCTATTTTTGCCTGCCTGTCTGCTTGCCTGTCTGCATTCCTGCCTGTCTCCACCTTCTCCCCATCCTCCTTTCTTCGTCATTCGTATGCGGCAGTCTGTCGCTGGTGAAGCATCAAAGACGTCAATTGATCTATGCACGATTAGCAATTTCAGTCGGCTGTTAAGGAAATCGTATACGCCGTCGGCAATAGCTGCTGCTGCTGCTGCTGCTGCTGCTGCTGCTGCTCTCCGTTTGCCTTTACTTCCCATTGCCTTCGGGTTTTTTGCTCCCATAACCTCCTCGTCTCCTGACTTTCAACCTCTCCTCAGTTTTCTATTTCTCTTCTCACTGATTTCGTTTTATCTCCAACAGAAATGAGTAGAAGATGAAGAGTTCAG
>OX457040.1:18632571-18662571 GCA_949752735.1 Lumbricus terrestris | reverse complement strand
AAGCAAATCTTAAAAACCTTAAACAGGGTGGGCCATAAAATGACCCCCTTAAGTGTTTTTGCCAATATCTTGGCCAGAAGTAAAATATTAATAAAATTTTACAGTCTTGTTTCAATTTAGCTCTTCATTTTTCTGCAATCGCTGTATATCAGATTAGGCGCCGATCATAACTTTATCTCCAAGGTCTAGCTCAAGAAGTGCATGAATACAAATTTTGCGTGCCATTGACACCTTGGGAATTTTAATTAGATGGAAATTTCGATTTTATTATTTTAAAAACAGAATTACTATTCAGAAAAATTCTTTATTTACCAACTTAGCAGTCATCTTGGTAAATGATGTCACAGCGACTTGCAGCTATGTTGATAGGCCTACCTGCTTTTTACTCAATAACAATGCCTAACGATTTTCTGTCAATAACAAGTTTATTTGACACCAATTATTTGAGATGTTACTTTATAAATTCGTTTTTGTTACTTTTTGTTGTGTCATGTTTTTGAATCGTCATATAACAGTGAGTGGTCTTACTAAAAGTGATATAATTTTTGTTCTGCCTGAATATTTTAATGAAATCTGGCCATCATGTGTAAATATGAATTGTCTTTAAGCCTGTAAAATTTCATTTAAATTACTACCTATGGCCAAGATTATGGCCATATGGCCAAAAAAAACTTCATGGTCATTTTATGGCCCAACTTGTAGACCAATCTCTATGACTTTGTGAAGCATTGCAAATCCTCTTTCGAGTAGCATTTCGAAAGCAAAGAGGGTTCAGCAAGTAAAGTAACGAAGTTAGGTATATATATATATTAGGGTGGAGTGAAAAAAAATTATTTTAGAATTTCCAATTCCAATAGTGATCAAAAGTTGTGTATGGTATCACAGAATTGCTACAAAAAATTTGACCTTCCTGTGTTGACGTCTTCTACCCTCTACCGGACGATTTATGGACCCCATATTGATTTTCAGTACTTTCATGCATTTTTAGACCAGGCTTGGAATCTGAAAATTGCACTGTTAGAGGCAAATCATGTAACAATTTGCTAATTGACGTTTCTGGACTAATTTGACCCTCCTGAAAACGAAAATCGCGGTTAGCAAGCTGGATTTTTAGCGGTTCCATGGGAAAACAAGATGGTGGACGAAATGGCTGCCAATTGCTTCAAATGACTAAAAGTAAAGTATTGTATGTGATAGGAACACGGTTTTAGACTCTAAATTAAGATTATAGGGTTCAAGGAATGCAATGGAATCAAAGACACATATATAGCATGGGCGGAGACCTAGGGGGGGACAGGGGGGACGGTCCCCCCCAATAAAAGTGTTGGGGGGACGGCCCATGCATTTGTCCCCCCCAATGTTTGAGCGCCAAGCCTTTTTTGGCGACGGGAAAAAAAAATTTTGCGAGATTTTGGCCGGATGACTAAAAAAAAAAAAAAAAAAAAAAAGGTCATGAACTTTTTTGGCGGCGAAAATAGAAAAATTTCGTCAAGATTTGGGCGGATGACTAAAAAAAAAAAAAAAAAAAAAAAAAAGCGGCGAAAATAGAAATTTTTCCCGAGATTTCGCCGGTCGTCAGAAATTTTTCGGAAAATCTCGCGTCTTTCCGTCCCCCCCAATTCTCGGCCCAGGTCTCCGCCTATGATATATAGCACTGCAAAAAATCAAAATGGCGGACAAAATGGCAGCAAGAATCTTGAAATGGCTACAGGTGAAGTAATGCATACAATGGAATCATGATTTCAGGGTCTAAGTCAACATTTTCGAAGTCAAGGAATGCGATGGAACCAAGGTCACATATGTAACACTGCACGAAAACCAAAATGGCGGTCAAAATGGCTGCCACAATTATAAAATGGCTATTGGTGAAGTCATCTATGCAATGGAATCATGATTTCAGGGACTATGTAAACATTTTCAAGGTTAGGGAATATGATGGAGCCAATATCACTCACGTAGCACTGCACGAAAATCAAAATGGCGGACACAATGGCGGCCAGATCCTATTGCTTGTACCATTGTTGTCCAATGTCCATCCAAGAATTTGTCTGGAAACTGGTCCTAGGAATTGCGACACGATTTATTGGGTATATCGGAAAAATTTGGTCATATCTCATATTATATGCAGATGTCTTGCATTGGCTCCGTTTCCAGCAGCGTATTGCCTACAGGCCCTAGTACAGGGTCTGTGTGCTGGTTATGCGGTGCTTTGAGGGACGAGCCCCACTTATCGCAAGAACTCTGTTTTTCAACTCGGGTGTCCTTCGTCGAACCACTCTTCGGTTGGCGGATCCAGCTGAGCTTCTGCTATTCGACAGTAACGTACATTCTCTGTGGCTGGTTCCACAACCTGAAATGTCCACTCATTTTCACAGCGCTTATAATTATTATTATTACATAAATTATTGCCCATGGGTCACTCCACTCCGTTCCTTAAGAATCTAAAAACTGCCCTATTCAGTTGTGGTTAGATCGGGAGTGATACCGAGTAGCCTACTTTGAAAAGGCCCTACATAAAATATTCTAAATAGCCTAAATAAATGCTACCCTCTATAAAAAAGTTGCTGACTGGACAAGTTACTTTTCACAAGGCATCCATTGCCACAGATTTTGAGGGAAGCTCATGGCACGATATTGATGCCAGATCCATGGGATAGTCAGTTTGATACGCTGTGATAAGGTGCTGCATGATAACTTCGTCAGTGTTCTTTTGCAGAACGCTCCCTGGTTTAAGACCTGCTGAAGAAATTGTGATAATTTCAATGATCACATCTGGCAAATAAGGGAACACTGTAGATAAATTCCACAGCACAGGCCCCAGATGCCATCTTGCAAAGAGCTGGAAAAAACTGAAATCAAATTCCAATTGCATAGATGACTTCACCAATAGCCATTTTATAATTGTGGCAGCCATTTTGTCTGCCATTTTGGTTTTCGTGCAGTGTTACATGAGTGACATTTGTTCCATCGCATTCCATGACCTCGAAAATGCTGACTTAGACCCTGAAATCATGATTCCATTGTATGCATTACTTCACCTATAGCCATTTCAAGATTCTTGCCGCCATTTTGTCCACAATTTTGATTTTTTGCAGTGCTATGTATGTGTCTTTGATTCCATTGCATTCCTTGAACCCTATAATCTTAATTTAGAGTCTAAAACCGTGTTCCTATCACATACAATACTTTACTTTTAGTCATTTGAAGCAATTGGCAGCCATTTCGTCCACCATCTTGTTTTCCCATGGAACCGCTAAAAATCCAGCTTGCTAACCGCGATTTTCGTTTTCAGGAGGGTCAAATTAGTCCAGAAACGTCAATTAGCAAATTGTTACATGATTTGCCTCTAACAGTGCAATTTTCAGATTCCAAGCCTGGTCTAAAAATGCATGAAAGTACTGAAAATCAACATGGGGTCCATAAATCGTCCGGTAGAGAGTAGAAGACGTCAACACAGGAAGGTCAAATTTTTTGCAGCAATTCTGTGATACCATACACAACTTTTGATCACTATTGGAATTGGAAATTCGAGGAAATTTTTTTTCACTCCACCCTAATATATATGTCTGTAAAGTTGTCTACGCAAATTCTTACGCTTCATTTGAAAAGCAATAAAGCGACAGCTTGGCCTACGCTGTTAGTTGTATATCATGGGCGCCCGCAGAAATTTTTCAGGGGGGGGCAAAATTTTCGCGATAGTCACGATTAAATGTTTTAGTAGCAAGAGCTTGAAAATGCAATGCTGCATGGAAATTAGGAATACGGGTATTTTTCAAAGAGGTTTGTTATGCAAATTTCTCAGTTTCATTTTGTGTATAATTTTTAATACGAATAGTTTCCTTAGAAATTTGTTAAAAATCCAAAAGCAGATCTATATTTAAAAGTAGTTTCCTAAAGGTGCGCTATATAATTAACGAATGAACGAATGACTAAATGATCGATAAATAGGTGCCAGTTTGCAAGGGGCAATTGCTCCTCTAGCTGCTTCTAAAGCCACACTCGAAAGCCAATCGCAGGGCACCAGCAGTTTCACATGTTCTGCATCGAGTCAGAAGCCTATTCCAAAGAGTAGACAGAAAGAGGCTAGAGTCTGGTAGCCAGAGGGTCAGAGTAGCTGTTAATGCGGATGTCTTTTAGGAAGGTGGAGGATCTGAGAATCAGATGAGTGTGGGTATCAATTCTTTTGAATAGATATCTTTGTCAGTTTTGGGTGTTAATCCAGAGGCGTGATAACCAGAGCCAAGTTTATCTACAGTTTGACCCCCTGGATTCTGTACTGGCAGCTTGCAAAAATGGACAGAATGAAGCCTGGCTTAGAGCAGACTTGGTTTATATAATTACAATGCTGGTGATTAAGCAGATCTCCCTGATGAAATTTCAGTGCACTTTGAGAAATTTTCAAATTTTTGCATTAGTTTTTAATTTTTAGCAGTTGTGATTAATTACATTACAGCTGGCTTCCACTTAAGTAGGTCATAATCGACAGGCCTGCTGTTTGCATGGGTGCCCTCAGGAAGGTTGAAAGCCAATGGTCATTGTTACAGTTTTTAGAAAGAGCTTGAACATGCAAGGCAGAAAGTTATAAGAGCATGTTCATTTCTATAGAGATCTCTAAACGTAGATTTTTGACTTTCACTGTCTGTATCATTCGTATCATTGGTGCATTAATGTAAAGAAATTTATTAAAAACCCAAAAGTAGTAGTCAAAAAACATAGGTTTCAATTTTCCAGGGGGGGCAAGTGCCCCCCTTTGCCCCTATGTGCGGGCGCCCATGTTGTATATGGCAATGCGGATAAACAGCAACAGAATTTTTCCCTGCAAGAACTTTTGCCCCACCAGAATTTTTGCCCTGCCAGAATTTTTCCCTGTCAGAACGTTTGCCCTGCCAAAATTTTACGGTCTTTACCCTGCCAACCCTGCCAGAATTTTTACCCTGCCAGAACTTTTGCCCTGCCAGAAATTGCCCTGCCAGATTTGTTCTCATCATGAACTTTTGCCCTGCCAGAGAGTAGACAGACGTAAGAAGCAATATGCCCTAACAAATTATTCTCCCAGGGTAAATTTCTGGCAGGGCAACGACCAGGGCAACAGCCAGGGCAAAGGCTTTTTTACCAGGGCATTTGCCCTGCGATGCCCTGGCGTAGCGCCGCCACTGCTTCAAGTATACTAATTCTCCAGTTTTTTGTGCATTATTTTTTGTATCCTTTTCAACTATTTTACTTCTTCAAGTAGCCTAATCTTCAAGTTTTCAATGCATTATTTTTTGTATCATTTTCAATTATTTTACTTCTTCCAGTTTTTTGCATTTATTTTATCATTTTCGGTTATTATTTTACTGGCGAAATTTCCTTTTCTCTGAATGTCAATCAGCATCGTTTTGGTTTGCGGTGAATGCGCCTTTGATTCGGTTTCTTGAGTTGAGTTGACAGTGTGTGTGCATTGCATGTCCGATTGCGATTTTAATTAGAATGCCAGACGCTGCGCTCTCACCATGCATCAGCAGTAAATACAGACTGCAGGCGGCAAAGATCGCGAGGAGAATTAAGAACGAAAGACGACAGAGCAGACGGAGGAAGCGAAATAGGTGGAGGAGGATAAAGAGGAGGAGGAGTAGGAGGAGTAAAAGGAGTAGGAGGAGGTGGGTTGGAGGAGGAAGAGAGGAGTAGGATGAGGTGTAGGAGGAGGAGGAGGGAGAGGACGAGGGAGAAGAAGGAGAAGGAGGAAGAGGAGGAGGAGGAGAAGAAGGAGAAGGAGGTAGAGTAGCAGGAGGAGAAGAAGGAGGAGGAGTAGGAGGAATAGGAGTGGGAGGAGTAGGAGGAATAGGAGTAGGAGGAGGTGGAGGAGGAGGAGGAGGCATAGGACGAGGGAGAAGAAGGAGAAGGAGGAAGAGGAGGAGGAGAAGTAGGAGGAGTAGGATGAGGTGGAGGACGAGTAAGACGAGGAGGAGGAGGATAAATGTATGAAGATATATATAGTGATGAAGCTGGACGCCCACAGGACAAAGGCGGTCGATTCGGGTCTGTGCTATTTCTCTGACCCACTGACCAGTAAGCAAACAGTCGAGAGAGATAAGAGGAACAGCTTAAGCGAGGAGAGAGAGAGAGAGAGAGAGAGAGAGAGAGAGAGAGAGAGAGAGAGAGAGAGAGAGAGAGAGAGAGAGACAGAGAGAGAGAGAGAGAGAGATATATGGAGTAGGAGAGAGAGTGGGCAAGACCGAAGGAAGAAGAAAAAGCTGTCATTATATTGAAAGAATGGCAGAGAATAATAGGGATGAAAAGAATAAAGAGAACACCGAGGAAGAGGAAGAAGATGGTAGGAGTAGGAGAGGAGGAGGAGGAAGAAGAGGAAGAGATTAAGGAGAAGGAGGGAGAGGATGAAGAGAAGGAAGATGGCAGGAGGAGTGGAGGAGGAGGAGGAGGAAGATAAGGAATATGCTAGAAGGAGTGAAGGAGGAGGAGGAGTAGGAGGAGGAAGGAGAAGAGGAAGAGACTAAAGAGGAGGAGTATGGAGAGGTTGCAGAGAAGGAACATGGTAGGAGGAGTGGAAGAGGAGGAGGAAGAAGAAGAAGAGGAGGAGACTAAGGAGGATGAAGAGGATGAAGAGGAAGAGAGAACGATTGGTCAATCTGCCGCAGCCATCCGAAGAAATCTCCAGCCGATAAAATGCTGCGTCGAATAATTACGGTCTCCGGCAGCAGCAGCAGCAGCAGCAGCAGCAGCATCAGCAGCAGCATCAGCATCAGCAGCAGCAGCAGCATCAGCAGCAGCAGCAGCATCAGCAGCAGAGGCATCAGCCGAAGCAGCAGCAGCAGCGGCAGTAACATCTGCATCAGCATCAGCATCAGCAGCAGAGGATGCAGAAGAAGCTGAAGAACTATGGCATCATCGTTGGATTTTATGTTACGATGAGTAGACTAATGAAGAACAGGTAGCATCAGTCTCTCTATACGTTTACACGTCGCCATCCTATAGATACGATGGATTATGTGCGAATAATTATGGACGTAAATGCAAATTACTTCATCTATGATGCATGTACAGCTGTACGTGCATGTGTGCTTATGCCTATATATATATATATACATGTAATATAATTTATATATATAATTATGCCATATTCAATCTTCTCGCCACTCCGCTATCGGAAATTATAAACTGCACTTTTGCCACTGGAATTGTCCGGACTGCATTAAAAATAGCCAAAGTCATACTGATTTTTAAGCAGGGTAACAAATCTGAACTAGGCAATTATAGTCCCATTTCCGTTTCGCCTCATTTTACTAAGTTGATTGGAAGAGCAATGTATAATAGACTGTATGACTACGTCACCAAAATGAAAATTCTATACTTAAACCAATAAATATTATTATGGATTTCAGAATGAACACATTCAACTGCCATGTCTTTCTTGAATATCCAAGATAAAGATTATCATACATGATTGTATGCTATAGAAGACAATGAGTATTCTGTTGGAATATTCCTCGGTCTTTGAAAAGCATTTGAATCTGCAAATCATAAAATCATTTTAAAAAGTTAAAGTAATTTTTATGCTTTAAACTTGTTTTGTAATGGAGTGTTAACTTATAAAATTCAGATTTATAAACTGTATACCGATTAGATGCACAATCGTCTTACTGGGTTTGTTGATTTAGGCCTACCAACCAACAGTCTCTTGCATGGGTTAGATTATTACTGGTTCATCAATGGGCGGAGTTTGGTTTCCGTTCTGGGGGGGTGGATAAAAAATAACTTGAGCTTTGTTGGGGTGGAGACTTGGTCCAGAACGAGAGGCGCCGACAATATTTTCTCGGCCCAAAAAGTTGATGACCTTTTTTTAAGTCATTCGATTGAAGTTTCGTGAAAAGTGCCATGCATCCCCCCCAAATTATCAGTCTGAACCTGTTGGAGGGCTAAGCCCGTGAAAAGATACCATTTCACGGTTAAAAAAAGCTGAATCTTGGCCTTCTCTAGCCCTGACAAACTCCGCCCATGTTCATCATGCTCCCTACTTTCAGTGCAATTACAATGCAATAAATCGTGTGAGTGATGTTGTCCAGAAGTTTAGTTGGCATGCAGACATTTTCTTTTGCCGTTTTTATTCATTCTAAGACACATGAATGGAATTTTACCTTCAGTGATGCGTCCGTTTCAAAGCTATGGATTTCTCGTTTAGGCTATAATTATAGTTGAAGCTTGTTCATGCGATAGAAAATGTGCAATAGAGTGAGGTGGCATGTACAATTTGCACATATGAATTTTAACAGAATCAATAATCAAGTAAGCCTTAAGACAGCTCTAATCGCACAGGGACGCATTGATCACTGTTTGGTATAGTAGTTTAGTTGCTGAATATATAAGATAGACTTCGTGTTCATTTTAGATGCACTGTCAGGGGCGCCCGCAGGCGTACGCACTTACGCAAGTGCGTACAGCAGCGGCGCCCGCAGACGTACGCACATAGGTAAGCGCGATGACCCAAAAGGTATATTTTTGGGGGAAATTTTTGGTTGACGACTAAAAAAAAAAAAAAAAAAAGGTCATCAGTTTTTTCGGCGGATAGAAAAGGTATATTTTTGGGAAAATTTTTGGTTGATGACAAAAAAAAAAAAAAGAAAAGGTCATCAGTTTTTTCGGCGGATAGAAAAGGTATGTTTTGGGGAAGTTCTAGGTTGATCAGTTTTTTCGACGGCCTAGCGAAAAAATTTCCCTGTTCGCCCCTCCATCGAAAATTTCTGTGCGTACAAGAAAAAAATCCTGCGGGCGCCGCTGTGCACTGTGTTTATTTGCTTTTTTATTTGTTTTTACTACTATTAATTATATTATTTGCTCCATGGTTTACAAACCGGATCCTCTTACAATCCTCCGAACAATGTGACCATTCATCGTCTTGCTCTCACGCGAATAGTTTGTCACAACAAAGCGCAGGTGCAGGTTACACGACCTGACATTGTTTATCGGGTCTAGTCATACAAAAGCTTGCTTTGCCGGTACATGATAATTATAGGCTTATCATTATGCCGAACACTAAACAATAAAACGTGGGCGCTGTTTGACAACAACAACAACCGCAGCTTGTGGCTAAAAATCCCTGTTCTATGGATAATTAATTAGAGCAGATCTTCGAAGCCTCGTGCCCGACATCCGCGTAAGCAATATATAGTGTCTACCAATGCTGTAAATTTAAAGCATTTTTTAGTCGATTAATTTGGAAAATTGTAAACAATTTTGACTGACCACTTTGTGGGGCGTGGTGGTGTAGTGGTGGCGTCGTTGCCTTGAAGCCGGAAGGTTCGAGGTTCGAATCCACCTCAAGTTGCCGCGTAGGGACCTTGGGCAAGTCCTTCACTCGCAATTGCTCAGTGCTTCGGCGTGAAACTCCGATGCAGTGTCCGCTCTGCAGTCGGGAGCGCCTCTGAGTAGGGAGCTGGAAGGGGCGCTATAACAAGTGCACAATGCACATACAAACAAACAAACAAGACCATGACAGAATAATGCTCCATTCCGTGTAATAATGACTGCTTTAGGGTATGCCGAATGTTTTAGATATCGGAACTTGCTTTTTAATTGTTCTATTTTACTTGAAGTGTTGAGTGCAAACAAATGATATTGATGCCCTGTGGACCTTCTATAGTAAAGCCTACGGGAAACCTACCCATAGCCTGTAACCGTATTGCTCTTGCATAATTACATGTGCAACAAACACCTGCTTGCCATGGTTAAGCACTTTAGTATTATAATTGTAGATAGATGTATTGCTGGTATACGTAGATTTATGCATTAAATCTTATAGTTGCATACGTGTATACAACTATACATGTCTGCATTGTTTCAGTCAACGCTGTGCCATAAATCGGGGTTGGGGTGGGGGTGGGGGTGTGGGTCGATGGTTCGAAGTTCATCCTTTGGTATAATACCCTGGAAGATGTCGACAGACAATTGTATAAGTCCTTCCAGCATGACAATAAACATTTGATGGAAGTCATTCCAGTTTAACGACAATGTGCTTTGATAGCAAGGAGCATTAGCGTCGCCCTCCTCCTTTATGCTAGCTTTGGACTGGCACTTCCAAAGTGCAAGCATTTGATTGGTTCACGTGAACCCTATAAACGTGCCCTACGACTGTGCATCGATCCCATTAATTTTTGGTGTCCGTCCGGGTCAGGCAGTGCATAGGCACAAAAGAATGTTCAAGCCTGTATTCAGATCATTGCTATATAGGTTCAATAGGTATATCTTTTATCGGCCATTCGTTACCGCAAGCGTTGTATAAACTGATCACGTATTAGGTGGATTGCGTGCTTCTATTACTTATTTTATTCCATGGCATCTATATCGATCGCTCTTTTAACTACAACTTCAACATGTAGTTACATGGTATACTTATAGACTTCATGCAGCCTTTAATCCACCCAACGAGTCCGGGAAACAGTGGCGGCACCAGAATTTCAGTTTGGGGGGGGGCTGAAGTCTCCCGGAGGAAATTTTCCATTTTCATCCGACAACAATTTCTGACGACCTTTTTTAGTCATCCGGTCGAAAATCGTGGAAATATTTCAGTTTTGCATGTTAAAAAACGGATGGCTTTTTTAGAGGGGGCTTAGCCTTTAAGTAGTAAAGTCTACGGGAAACGACCTACCCAGCTACCCTACTTCTCAGCTTAGCCCCTAGCCCCCCCTAGCGACGCCACTCCCGGGAAATGTCGAATTAGAGTTTCTAACACAAGGGAACTGTCAAACATTTCGCTCTATATCAGTGAATTCCCAACGCTCTTATCCAAAACCTAATTCATCTCCGCATCGTATACATACACTGTTTTCATTGTTTCTTTGCATATAGCTTTGCTCTACATGTATAGATATTCGTTCATCGATTTCCGATGTACATCTCACTCTCATTAATACGATCTTCATATATTTTTGTGCATTCGTTATAATAATAATATTCAGATGGACAATTGAACATGTGGTCCACTGTTCATCTGCATTTGTTCATATGCTCCGTATATTTCTCATCGTTTGATTCAGAGTCGCGAATAACTACACAGCCCTTCCTTCCTTCCTTCCTTCCTTCCTTCCTTCCTTCCTTCCTTCCTTCCTTCCTTCCTTCCTTCCTTCCTTCCTTCCTTCCTTCCTTCCTTCCTTCCTTCCTTCCTTCCTTCCTTCCTTCCTTCCTTCCTTCCTTCCTTCCTTCCTTCCTTCCTTCCTTCCTTCCTTCCTTCCTTCCTTCCTTCCTTCCTTCCTTCCTTCCTTCCTTCCTTCCTTCCTTCCTTCCTTCCTTCCTTCCTTCCTTCCTTTCTTCCGTATGATATCAATTGTTCTAAGGAACCTAGGAACTCTATTCGTCATGCACAGCTATCTGTATGGTTGATATATTTTGTACGTCAATACGTATATAATATCAACCGTTAGATAATAGCCTATATGACGAGCAGAAGCTTTAGATTCCTAACGGATATCGAAAGGAGGAAGGACTATTTGCTTATTACTTTGAGCCTCAGCTGTGTTTTGTCGGCAATCTTCATCACAAACAATAAATGGAACAAATTTTTATCCATTTATCGTTTGTGATAAAAAAAGAATTGCCGGAAAAGCGCAGTTGAGGTTCAATGCAAAGTACTTTGCTCTCATAATTTCTTTGCGCCACATGCAGTCGAATGATTGATTGAAGTCTGTGACAATGACGAGGGCTTTTTGTTGACTGCTTCTCTCAGTATTTGTCTCTGTATTTGTCTCTGTATTTGTCTCTGTATTTGTCTCTGTATTTGTCTCTCTATTTGTCTCTGTATTTGTCTCTGTATTTGTCTCTGTATTTGTCTCTGTATTTGTCTCTGTATTTGTCTCAGTATTTGTCTCTGTATTTGTCTCTGTATTTGTCTCTCTATTTGTCTCTGTATTTGTCTCTGTATTTGTCTCTGTATTTGTGTCTGTATTTGTCTCTGTATTTGTCTCTGTATTTGTGTCTGTATTTGTGTCTGTATTTACCTCCGTATTTGTCTCTGTATTTGCCTCCGTATTTGTCTCAGTATTTGTCTCTATATTTGTCTCTGTATTTGTCTCAGTATTTGTCTCTGTATTTGTCTCTGTATTTGTCTCTCTATTTGTCTCTGTATTTGTCTCTGTATTTGTCTCTGTATTTGTCTCTGTATTTGTCTCTGTATTTGTCTCTGTATTTGTCTCTGTATTTGTCTCTGTATTTGTCTCTGTATTTGTCTCTGCATTTGTGTCTGTATTTGTGTCTGTATTTGTGTCTGTATTTGCCTCCGTATTTGTCTCTGTATTTGTCTCTGTATTTGTCTCTGTATTTGTCTCTGGATTTGTCTCTGTAATTGTCTCTGTATTTGTCTCTGTATTTGTCTCTGTATTTGTCTCTGTATTTGTCTCTGTATGTGTCTCTGTATTTGTCTCTGTATTTGTCTCTGTATTTGTCTCTGTATTTGTCTCAGTATTTGTCTCTGTATTTGTCTCTGTATTTGTCTCTCTATTTGTCTCTGTATTTGTCTCTGTATTTGTCTCTGTATTTGTCTCTGTATTTGTCTCTGTATTTGTCTCTGTATGTGCGCAAGCCTAAGAAGCTGCAGGGTCTCGTGTTCTTCTGTATGATGTAGATTGCGATCTGTTCTTCGACGACATCGCGCAATAACCTTGATTTCTTAATGCTCAGTTACAGCAGTATTCCAGTATGGTCTCGAGACAGTATCTTGGTCTCGAGACAGTGTCTCGGTCTCGAGACAGTATCTTGGTCTCGAGACAGTGTCTTGGTCTCGAGACAGTGTCTCGGTCTCGGTCTCTGTTTCGGTATCTAGACAGTGTCTCGGTCTCTAGACAGTGTCTTGGTCTCGAGACAGTGTCTCGGACTCGAGACAGTGTCTCGGTACCTAGACAGTGTCTCGGTCTCGAAACAGTATCTTGGTCTCGAGACAGTGTCTTGGTCTCGAGACACTGTCTCGGTCTCTGTTTCGGCGTCTCTGTCTCGGACTCGAGGTCATTACTTTTAGACATTGTTGAAAATTTTGTTCTTTTGGAAACCGTGTTCGTAGCCCGTTGTTCTCGCGCAAAACTGTCCTTAGCTCTGAACTCATTGAACTACATGATTGTGATGGGATGGTGTGGTAAATAAAACGATAATAGGCATAATTATGTGTGTTAATAGACAATAGTATAATATTAGACAAATTGGGAAACTGGGAACTTAATTCATGATCTGCATTTATTATTATTCGGAAATATATTCCGAATAATAATAAATGCAGATCATGAATTAAGTTTCCAGTTTCCCAATTTGTCTAATATACTATTGTCTATTAACACACATAATTATGCCTATTATCGTTTTATTTACCACACCATCACATCACAATCATGTAGCTCAATGAGTTCAGAGCTAAGGACAGTCATTGTGCCCTGCCTCAGGGCAGGGCACATATTATGTGCCCTGCCCTGAGGAATAAATACCGAAGTCAGTCAGTCTTGATTCTTGAACTGTCTTAGACCTTTTGCCTCGGCCTTGCTCTTGGTCTTGGAACCCACTGTCTCGGTCTCGATGTTTACCGTCTTGCATACAAGTCTGCCTTATCATAATTTACTCTTGCTAACGTTAGTCTCACTGCCTTTACACTAAAAATTATAGAATGCAAGTGGACATTCTATCAAATTACATGCATAATTGCATAACACAATCATGACATAATCATTACATAATCATTACATAATCATCATTATCTGATGTTGCCGTAAGTTGCAATAAGTTGCTCTGTTTTCAATTATTATAGGCTAGCTAAGTAATTCCAGTAAGATGAGTATCGTCCTGCAGACATCAATATATTATTCACAATCTGACAATTCTCTTGCTGATTATCATTATACGTGTACATGCGTGCTGCAGCTGTATTCCATTATCGTCATTGGTTTTGTTTTTTTTATTGCAGAGAACATTTGCGGCGGTTGAAAAATGACGAGGCTCGGAAGATCGTAATAATTACTTGTCTCTCGTTCCTCGCACTACATCTGATTAGCAGAAGGCGGATATAATATACGTGGACGAACTCCGATAGGATGGGCTTCTTTTGGGCTTCTTTTATCGGCTAATACTCTGCGTTCGTCACCGTCTTAGACTTAGTGGAATGCTTTCAAGCACTGCTAAGGATATGGCTTATAGTGCACGGAAACATCCTGCTGCACGCACGCCTCGTTGTCTCCTCGAATTATTTCTATCCTAGGCTTTAGACTTTAGACTTTCTTACTTAGGTGAATGAGCTTAAATGTTGATCTGAAGATTCTACATTAGAAATATTGCTCTGAAAATGTGCAGCTATAATTCTTATCATATAATAGTTATATATATAGATATATATATTTATATATGAAAAGCTTGAGACTTGCCTACCTAGTAAATAAGCTTAAATGTTGATCTGAAGATTCTACATTAGAACTATTGCTCTAGAAATGCGCAGCTATAATTCTCAACACATATAGTTAGACTATAATATTATACATGGGCGGAGTTTGGTTTCCGTTCTTGGAGTGAATAAAGCCTTCTTGGGGGGTCTAAACCCGGAAAAAGAAACCATTTACACGGTTAAAAAATGATTTTGAGTCTTCTTGGGGGCTTAGCCCCCCTTAGCCCCTGATAAACTACGCCCATGTATATATATTTATATATGAAAAGCTTGAGACTTGCCCACCTAGTAAATGAGCTTATATGTTGGTTTAAATATTCTACATTTAGTAATATTGCATTGGAAATGTGTAGCACTCGTTCTCAGCATATAATTCTAATATTTATATATAGAGAGTTTACAGTCTAACTGGAGCTAAAGTAAACAAGTTTTCACACAGTTCTAGATTCCTTCTTAGTCATGTCTGATGTTCCCGTTCCCTAACTTAATAATTTATCTGAATCAAGCGTTGTTTGCTTTCTGAGCAATGTTTGAGCTTCGTTCAGTAAATAGATCTTATTGTCAATTATAGGATAAGTATTTAGAGGTACTCAGCAGTGCTTGAAAGCATTCCACTAAGACCTAACAAAGAGGAATTAATGGAAGCCGGATGGCTTGGTCCTCACGATGATGCACTCTTCTCGTTTCCGCCATCTTCACAGACGAATATTTCTGACTAATTAATTGAAGTACGCGTGAAGTGCAGAGGACGTGGTTGAAGATATGACAACCTTAACCATGTCCAAAGACGAGTCCATGAGTTCGTGGTATTCGAGGGACACTGCTGCGTTCTCCATGTGATGGATCACCATGCAGGATCAAGACCTCGTCAGGCGGATCAGCTGGCGGCCAGACGGAGGGCCTACCACCATTGCCGGAGTCAGACGGTATCCACTCTTCCGATGACTAATCTCCATGACAACGAACTGAGTGGAAAGGCACTGAAACCATCGAACCAACCGCCGCAGGTTAAGACAACAGGTGACAACGTAGACTCTCTGAGGTCTGGAGGAGAACTGTCTCCAAAAGTCAGAAGGAGCACCGACGTCTTAGATGGGTTCAAGAAGACCTGGTCCCTTCGATCGACCAGCCCCAGGCAGCGAGCGACTCTCATCGGTGGCGGCGGCGTCGGCCAGACCCTGCTCCACCCCGATAAGACGCGGGAGAGACTTCCGTTATGTCGGACCCCCAGCTCGCCGTCCATCCTGCTGTCGAAGGTCCGCGAGAGGATCAAGGAGAAGGTGATAGAGACGTCCGTCGAGTGGCCCTGCATGGCCGCCATCGTTCAAGAGAAGCGACAGAAGGCGGTGTCCGCATTCGAAGCCCAGTTGTCGCAGGTCCACGGTGTCCTCGTTGTCAGCCACCACGAGGACCTCGGGCTGAAGCAGAACTGCGCTTCGAGGCTTGTTGTCAAGAAGGTCCTCACTCAGTCGAGGTCCTCAACGGGTGAGATGACGTCGATCAGAGAAAGGTCAAGGCTGGAGCTGCGCAGACGATCGATCAGCATGGACACCTTCGAGCGAATGTCAAGGCCGTCTGCTGAACTCGGAGGTGGAGGGGGTGGAGGAGTCGTCTGCACCACTGACGACCTCAAGTCCATCATGAACAGTCATCGTGAGGACAACAACAGACAGAACCCAACCTCCGTCCTAGTCGATCGATCCCAGAATTTTCAGAGGAAGTCCTCGTCCTTGAAGGAACCTCGGAACAAAGCTGCTTCTGTTAATAAGACATCCATCGGACTAAACGTAGACAACCACATCCGCCCAGAAACAGACAGAAACTCGAACCCTCCACCGTCGAATGCTCTGGACGTTCACCTCAGCTGTGCTCGTCTGTGCGAATCGACGAGCAACGCCTTCTCCTCCTCCACTGGCTCCCCACCGCAGAGACTTGAGGCAACGTCGCGATCTCCTCACATGACCCTCTTCCGTTCCTCATCGGCACACACATCCAGCGCCAAGGTCAAGTCCCCTGCGTCAGGTAACCGGAAGGGTTTCTTCTTTCGGAGGTCCGCTTCAGTGTGCAACACTCCGTGTCGCGAAAGAACCTCACCCGTCCAACCTTCACCTTTTAACCGTCTCGAAGAAACGTCTGTGACCTGCCACCTGTCGACCAGTTCCACCACCTTCAAGGATCACGCTGGACATCGAACCTGTTTCCCTTTGATCTGTTCCAGTTCACCGCGGAAAGGTAAAGCCGGGGTCTCAGAACCAGTGGAAACAAATCTGGTTTATCCGAGCAACGATTTTGACCCTGAGATCATTGGTCAGGCCATCCAAATACATCTAGAGACGATGATGAGGTCGCGAAATTCTTCCGGTGAACTCGGTAACTAAGGAAACTGACTGTAAAGGACATTTAGGTGAATTTCTAATTCTATCCATGGCATTAATAATATTATAGCACCGGTTGTGAAATCTCTGTAAAAGCACTGAAAGCACTTAAGGAGCTTTTCGGAGAACTGACGAAATTCCTACATTTCCAGGTCACATCAGACCTAATTTCACTAAAACAATCTGTGTACATCAGATCTAAGACAATCAAACACTCCAATGGCCGAAACCATTGTGTCACAATCTGGGTGTTTAGTAGTCGGCCGGTTGGACGCTGAGATCTGTGGGCGTTCTGTTAGCTGAAAATGCAACGGACACCGATCCAGAAAAGCGTAGAAAACTTTTTGTACACATAAAACATTATTTATAGAGATATAGGCAATATGTGATTAGTACAAAGATACAGCATGATAAATTACATTTGTGTGTTACGCCTATAAATCAGTCTTCGTTTTTGAGTATGAGCTGGAGTATTATTAAGTCTGTCTGTCTGTCTGTCTGACTGTCTGTCTGTCCTTCTGTCTGTCTGTCTGTCGATTGTTCGGTCTCTGTATCTCCATGTAGCTTGATTGAAGTCTGATTACTCTGCATATCATTCTGTCTGTCGCGTGTTTGGTCTGTTATCAGGTCTAATCTGATCTGTCTATTTGGAGATGATATGCATAATATGTAAACTATGAAGCATTAGTTCTGAGTTCGTATTCTTGAAAGACAACAGACCAGGATCACGTGATCGTGTGCCGCAAAGCAAATATTTTTTTATCCTCTTCCAGTTTATTCTTCTGTGGCTGTGTTCGAATCCGGGACGAAGTGATGAAGGGTGGAGCACCGAAATCCCATAATTATGCTCTAAACTGACTGACTATAAGGCGGGCGGGTCTTCATTTCATCCGGAAGTCATCAGATTCACTCACTATAACAATCTGTGTCGAATTTTTTTTAAAGAAGTACACGACACAAAAAATAATAATATAATTAATATAATGTATGTTTCAGCTGTGATTACTATTTATGTGTAATGCGTATGCATGCCACATTATGTATGTATTATATAACCACATAATTATCATATATGATTATATATGTATACATGACGTATCAGGTATATAATATGCATATGTAAGTACGCATGTAAATAATTATAGTGACATATATAACCACGCTATGATGGCGCAATTAGGGTAAATTGCAGCCAGGCGTATATATATATACATAATTACATATATATATATATATTTATATATATATATATATATATATATATATATAGGCAGGCAGCTGACTTAATTAGTCAGCCTAACCTCAGTCAGTTTGAAATTCACGGATGTGTGTAATGTGTATACATACGGCTATAGACAGGCACCAATAGCAAGCAGTTTATCTGGGGCCTACTTGGTTCCTGAGGTACTGTTCACCAGTGTTGTCCTCATTGGAATAACACAAAACTTTTCGTAAAAGACAGTTAAACGCAACGGTAAGTATCGAGACCATCTGATTCTTCTATAGCAGCTTGCTAATATTTTTGAGAAATTCTTTAAAAATAGCAGGAAACGTTGACCAGCATATAATAATAATCTGAACGTCTGTTGTTGTCACAGTCTCGTCGCAGGCCTAAGTGTGTGTGTGTGTGTGTGTGTGTGTGTGTGTGTGTGTGTGTGTGTGTGTGTGTGTGTGTGTGTGTGTGTGTGTGTGTGTGTGTGTGTGTGTGTGAGTGAGAGCACAGAGACAGTTCAAATGAAACTATTGACTTCGTTTTCTCTTCCATGATTGTGTTGATGTCACAGAAACATGACTATGCCAGCACAGAATGAGAAAGCGATTGATTTACACAGAGAATAATTTATTTATGACGGTTGGATTTTTGATTGTGCCAATAAACACTGACTTCAGTATCGCCAAGAAGAAGAAGAAGAAGAAGAAGAAGAAGAAGAAGAAGAAGAAGAAGAAGAAGAAGAAGAAGAAGAAGAAGAAGAGTAGGCCTAAAATAAACAAACTCTGTTATGATGCATGATGATGATGATGCTGCTTATGGTGGTGGTTGTAATGGTAGTGGTGGTTGTAGCGGTGGTATTTGATTCTGGTGGTGCTGGTTGGTGGGTGTTGGTGGTTATAGCGGTGGTGATTGGTTCTGGTGGTGTTGGTAGTGGTGGTGGTGGTGGTGGTAGTGGTGGTTGTAGCGGTGGTGTTTGGTTCTGGTGGTGGTGATGGTGGTTGGTTCTGGTGGTGGTGGTGGTGGTGGTTTAGGTGTTGATGTCACAGAAACATCGTTATGTCATCAAGTACAGAATGAGAAGGTGACTGATTTACACAGAATAGAATGGTTTAGGTGGTGGTGGTGGTGGCTGTGGTGGTGGTGACAGTGATTGATGGTGATGGGCGTGGTGTTGGTTCTGATTCGGCTGCTAGCCGTTGTCATAGTGACGCTGATAATGACTGATGGTGACAATAACGGCGAAAGAGAAAGAGGACATTGGTCATTTTCTGAATAACTTGACCATTATAGCTGGCGCATATATTAGACCTCGTGAAGTCTCCAGATATCTAATTCCAGCAGGTGGCGTCAAGGTCACGGAAGGCGTCAAGGTCACGGGAGTCATTGTCGTCAGCAGCCGAAGAGCAAAATGTAAGAAAGATATTAAAAATAATTCAAAAGAATTTTGACAGGTCATAAGGCAGGTCAAGAGTAATACAGGCAATATACGTCAAATGCCTATTGTGGCGTCGCCACTGATTAAACCTGATAACTGATTTACTCCAGATGCTTGATATAAATAGCACTCGTTGGTGCCAACCGCATCCAATCATTCTATCAATCATCGTTCAATGCATTGCGAACTACTTCTTCAGAAGCGCAATGATCTGTCAAGACGGAGACTAATGACGTCAAATAACGGCAGCCAGCGTTCAGTCTAAAGCCGTGTCCCATATTATCACAGAGTCTCGACTACGTCAACAGATAACGCACCCTCTCAGTGTGACCCTTGCCCATAAGCCTGACTCAAGAGACGGAGCTGCTACTTCTGCTGCTGCTGCTACTTCTGCTGCTGCTACTTCTGCTGCTGCTACTTCTGCTGCTGCTACTTCTGCTGCTGCTACTTCTGCTGCTGCTACTTCTGCTGCTGCCACTTCTGCTGCTGCTACTTCTGCTGCTGCTACTTCTGCTGCTGCTACTTCTGCTGCTGCTACTTCTGCTGCTGCTGAGCTGCTGTTGCTGCTGAGCTGTGAGTCGAGTTGACCATTCTGATCCACAGTAAAATATAGATGTCAGTTCGGTAATATCTAATTACCATTTTGATATTTCAATCCATGCAGCCAATTCTTGTAATATTACAGGCGTAACAGAAGAAGAAGGGGTAGACCAATGCTCCTTTACCGGTGTGGGAACACATTCATCCTACACGCTAGCCACAGTAGGCATATACATTATACATTATACAGGCTATACTCGCTCTGCATAGCCAATTATTATTAGTTTAGTCACTTTTTGGCTCGTCCAGTTTTAGAGACACGGTGTTTCCTTTTTTAAGTTGTCTGGCTCTTTCTCTTTCACATCCTGTATGGCAAGGCCGTTGATAGGATTCTATTTCGAGGGGTGTGAAAAGCAACCGAATAAATTGACTCATGGGTTTGGAGAAGCGTCGTGAGCTCTCTATAACGGGTTCTGGACAGTAAATACATTACCTATACTGTAGCTCTTACATCTAGTGCTACTGTGCTAGTACATGCATTACTTCATTTTTACACTATTTCATTTCGGGCTGTTCAAACACACAAAACACCCCTTAGCTACAACCTTGCTGCTTGGTTCAATCTTTCTTCTGTTACACGAAGACATTCAGTTCTCTGTGCATGGTACAACGCACTCTTTACGGTGTTAATCCTTCCGGTCATTACATTCTCTGCATGTGTGGCAAATTGTCCAATATAGTTCTGCTTGTTTAGAAAAATTCTCCAACCTTTAGGCTGTTAACTTTTCTTCGCGTTCTGCTTTTGCAGGTGTTTTGGGAACAAATCCTTCTAGCCTATAGCCTATAGATAGGCCTATTTACTGCATACTGTTAGGTCAGATTCTATCTATGTTAGATCTATTCTTTCTATGTTAGATCTAAACGTTTCAACTTGGCCATAATATATCCTTATTCTCCCCGATTGTTGATGCATGGGTGATCCGTTCCATAATCTTTAGCTTATTTTGGTAATTTGGTATACATAGGCACGGCAGAAGTTGGCATTCTTCGGACATGTGATGCGAGCAAACGGTTTGGATAAGGAGATGATGCTGGCCTGCGAAGAGGGACGAAGGAGGAGAGGACGTCCAAGAAGGAGGTGGATGGAAGAAATACACGAGAGAACGAAGATGAACTTGGAGGAACTGAGAAATGCGACTTAAGATCGTAATACCTGGAGAAGGTTGATCATGGCGGTCGCTAAGGTTCCAAGAATCGACAGCGCAAGGTGACAAGGTGATAGGCCTATAGCGTCCATTAGGCTTTAGTTTCCTCGTAGTCTACATATAACCTGATCTAAGGACTTTCGCTGCATAATTTTATCAGAATCCAAACACACAATGATAACTCGACGACACCAAAAACCTTGGTAAAAATCAATAATGATCTGCCGGTCGAAAATGTTCATAATTCACAGTTCACTGCTTTGGCTAATGACTTATTTTCAGTATGTTTTCCATTACAGCAAAGACGTTGTTGTCATCTTAAGTGGCGCCGTGTGACAAGCAGTTGCCCATCAGACTTCTCTCGTTTCTCTCCGAATCCAACTAATCCGCATCGCCAGTCAGGCAAACCAATCTCGTCATTTCGACGTCGTTAATATGTCACGTCCACACGACCGTTGCTCCTGTTTTCACCAGCAGCATCATTTCGACATGCATTTGTTATCAGCCATATTGGATTTAAAACAACATTCTCTAAATAGATGTCTGCAACATGTCAAATGTTTCAGCGCATTTTTCCATAAATAGGCCTATTATAATAGCTTTATTTCGCAGAAACCTGTGTTATTTTCAAATTTAGTAAACATAGACTATTCAATTCGGATATATTTGGATATATCACGACATAACGTTCCCAAAATAAGAAAACTGATAGAATTTAGCGTAGGATATCGTTCCCGTTTGTCGCCATGTTGTCTCTGGCGTCACGCAAATACGAAAATACGACAGTGACCAGCTCCACACCACGTAACGACACGGTCATGAATGCGACGTTTGGTCTTACGGGTCTGCTAGTGTTCATCATCGTGGTCGTCGTCGTTCTTGCTGTACGGAAAAAGTGTCGGAGGTCATCGTACGCTGACCCAGAGGAAGCGTCGAACCCTGCTCCCCATGCACCGAAGGAGGAGGAAGATTCGAATTACGAACAGGGAGCGGTGTTTGTGTCGAATCCGACGCCGACTGGAGAAGTGGAGAAATCGAATAGCAGCAAGAACTGGAACCACCTAGCGGACGACATCAAGTGGATGCTCAAGGGTCACGTGATTGAGCGCCAACGCATCCGGTTGGGAAGTGTCATCGGAAAAGGTAAAAGAATAACGACGACGGAATTTGTGGGATGGACAAAAAATCTAAAGGCAATGTCAAAAGCACCATCATCATCTCTTACTCCAGTCATCCATCCATCCACCCATCCATCCATCCATCCATCCATCCATCCATCCATCCATCCATCCATCCATCCATCCATCCATCCACCCATCGATCCATCCATCCATCCACCCATCGATCCATATATTCACCCACCAACGTTCGTATGCTTTCAAACATACACTCACATACCTGTACACGCATACATGAATATAATATACACACAATGTCATTCATGCGTAGTACATGCATGCTATACAAATGTATGTACTGGCTACTTAAACTCGTAGATACAAATTATTACAGCATACAAGTACATACATACATACATACATACATACATACATACATACATACATACATACATACATACATACATACATACATACATACATACATACATACATACATACATACATACATACATACATACATACATAAATGTATTCATTTACATACATGTACATACATGATGCACGCATGTAATCATGCATAACATATATATATATATACATATATAATTATATATTATGCCTATTTCTTCTGTCGGTGTACTTGCATTGAAAGCGGTACTGAATGGTCATTGACTAGAGCGCGCTATATAAAATTTTAATTACATTGCATTACATGATCTGTTGATTGGTGTAAACGTGCATGCTATTTATAGACAGTCATGTGTGCGCAACTGCGCATGCATATATGTAATAGACTCGTGTATGCCTATATATACACACTATTTTAGACCTGCCTATCTATATAGGCTCAGGTCGTCGGATTCATTTGACTTAAATTATATGTAAATAGGTCGGCGCCATCTTCTAGCTTAGCTTACAGTTCCTGCCGTGTGATCGGCCTACAGCAAAATGAACGACCTGTCTACTTCTTTCTCATTATGCTCAATTATCCACTAATGCCTCTATCACATTGCACCTCCGTAATATCATACGGAGCGGATATATAGCCTAGGGGCCTACATATATAATCATATATAATTATATATAAGATTTTATATGTATTTTACTTACACGCGATATAATGTATTATTTGTGTTAGGTGTATATATATATATAATTATATATATATATATATATATATATTATGGCTTCATTGTCTCGAATATTAATGTCTTTGTTGGGGTTAATTCCTGCTTTCCCATACCGTGTTTTGTATATAATTATAAACGCATATAATTTATGAGAGAGATGTAAGACTTATAGCTTATTACATGTATAGGCTATATATAATTATATATGAATATTTGAACACTGTATGTGAAATTAAGAGTTAAAAGCGGAAACCAAGAAAAAAATTTCGAGACAACGATACAACCGATTTTCCTATACAGCGTATACAGATCGGAATGTTGAACAGTGCGAAAGCAAGCTGAGAAAATATTTCTTACAGCAGAAATGAATATAGGGGTCGTATCATATAAGTCGGACACCCTTTTGTTCTGACCGAGGTTACTCCGTAACAGAGCGTCACATTTAGATGATGTAAAGTTTATTGTATAGCTTATCATCTCATTCAACTAATACATTCAGTTAAACCTGGCCAATTGTATATGAACTCGATCAGGAGTGTGCCAAGTAGAGCGAGCTGACGAAATTTGACTTTTCGGTTTTTCGGGTAAAGCTGGACACCTTGGTTGGCAAACCTGGACAATAATTTGCTGATTCGACCTTATTTTGTTAAAAAGTCGGACAATCGATGAACTGAACGATTTTCATCAAGATATCTGCCAAATTTGACAGTAAGATAACATTGAACATTGAAAATAACTGAAGTAAAATCAATCAAATGTCAGTATACTTGCCCTCGTTTATTGAAAAGATCGCACTTAGGGGCCTAGCATCAGACTAGCATGAAAGACCTAACTGCAAAGCAGGCAAATAGACTAGACCTTGGAGTATATAAAACTCGACTACCTAGGCCTACGAAAACCTATGAAATCTAGATCCATGAAAAATTCGAAAAGAACAGGAACTTTTCTAATAATTATTTGAAACATTCCCAACAAGTAAAAAAATAATCATCAGAGACACCATAGTGCATATTCTTCTGCACACTTTTTGCAAGCCATCTGTGGCAACGACCTTTTCAATTGCACCGCTGGCTGGGTGAGAAGTACTGTGGGAGTTGAAATGCGGGGATTTACCCTTTAAGTCTTTCTTAGGACCCCATTGTAGAGTCTTCATTGCACAACCCTCCCCAACTCCACATGTGTCAACGTCTGAACCACACTTATTATTCTATAATTGTCATGGGGATCTTTAACATTGTCATAGCCTGTATAGGTCTAGGCATAATGCTACACATAAAACAGATTCCTTTGGCCTTTAATATCTATCTTTATTCTTTTAAAACCTTTTTGCCAAATTCAAGCCTTGGTTTGCCTAGGAAGCATTAGCGTGAACCGTAGTTTTGTCAAAGTCGGACACATCACAGCAGGGTTTTACTAGTTGTGTCCGACTTTGACAAGAGCCTGCTCGGCAAAGTCGGACAGCAAACAACTGCAGTTTCAACCATGAAACTAATTCAATATGGCTCAAACAAGTTACGCAAAACATATATTGTACTGTGATCTTTATGAATAAAATTGAAACTCTTCCACTTCAGCAATTAAATTTGTCATAAACCCTTACCAGTGAATGAGGGATTTCACTATGTCAGCCTGTAAAACTCTAGAAATTGACATGCATCGAAAATAATCGAAATCTTACAACTTAGGCAACGACCCCTTGAAGGTTGTGAAGTCTTGATCATTAGATGGACCCTCTGCAAAAACAATCTACGATACTGCCGCCTGGTGATCGAAGTCTCTTCTGCGTGGCAGGTCGGCGAAAATTTTGTCCGACTTTACCTGATGTCCGACTTTATGTTATGCCTCCTAGGCCGACGGAAGATCGAAGGGATTTCAGGTGTGCAGAAACAAGATACGATGACATTAGATGACATGATATCCAAACAACTCTGAGATAAATTCATTTAACAAATACGTTCGATGGTTTGGACATGAAGAGAGAATGCAATTGGTCGAATACCGCGATACAATATTGTACAGAAACAAGCATACATGATTTCATGATTCAAAAGAAGAAGAAGAAGCAAAGACATGCAGGCCAAGTCTATGCTGGATGGACAACATAGATGGTAATAATTTCCTTTTATTTAACAATCCGGTTGACAGAACGCAACCGTTACAGCGTGCAGTTATGCAGTTGAGACAATTCACTACAGAACGTAGATCACAGAATACACTAAATTAATCTTAACTGATATATAATACTAACCGAGCAGACAACCTGCAATAATCGGCGTTTAAACAACCTACAACATATGTCCGCCCAACGGGGCTCGAACTCGCTCCCTCTCGCTCTCTACGCCAGCGTGTTAGCCATTGCGCTACCGGGCGGAGAACATAGGTCTACATCACTTAGACTCTCTTGGCCTCAACATCCGATCGTCTTAAGCGGAGGCCAAAAAGAGTGAAGTTCGTCTGACCCCCCCCAGCAAGGTGCAGTAAGTGCATAATAGTCGTTCCACAACCGAGTTAGAAATGTCTTTTATGACCCAATAAAATATGTCAAGGGCGCAGCTTTACACCACGAAGTACATGTATGAGGAACCAAAAACCTGCTAATCTGATGATGGTGCACTTACAAATACAATTTACACAAAATGGATGAAGTCATCAATTTCTGCAACGATGATGGATAAACAAGCAATCGTAAAGGCATCTCTCATCTCTACCAGCACCGCGACAGATTTAGTTTGAGAGAATACACTGTCGTTAATTCTCTTTGCAATTATTGCACTACTTCACATCAACATGACGCCATCAATACTGCAGAGAATATCTCGGCGTCTAGCTAAACAGACTGGACGCCATACGAACAATAATTATTCAAAGCACCACCTGCGACTAGTAGCCTCGAAACCTATTTACTAATTCATCTGACTAAAATTATGCTAGGCCTACAGTTGCAATACAATTCCCAACAAGGATCTGGGTCCTAAACGGTGTAGTTAAAGCTGAGATAATTGTATCTCACCAAACTGCCATCAAATCTCTCGGCTTCTTGTTGAAGTTGTAACTGTAAATTTATGCTCATTTATGTAGCGCCCTTGCAGAAATCTCGTCAGAAGCATTTTGGACTTGACTATGCAAGACAATGATCGAATAGAATGGTTTCAACCGCCTGGGAAATACAGCCATTCGTATACAAAGAGGAAGAAAAGCTCTGTCGCAGATTGCATGGAAGCCTGTTCCACAAGGAAGAATACTGCTTGTCCTTTTTTGGTTCCGCCTTGATTAGCAAAGAGAATGTATCCACTGAAAAGGATGCGTAGACACGCGCACAGCTGTTCCCTGCTGCAGCAACTACTTAAGAGGAGTGTAACCACAGTGGACGTAAGCACAGTGGATGACAGAAAGAGATGCCAGCGTATACCTCTTTTACTCCTCCTCCTCCTCCTCGTTTAATGCTTTAAAAGGATGGCAGAAACGATTGTTTTCGCAGTTGCATTGATTTATAGAATGCTAGTCTAGCGCAAACAACGCAGATGCAGTCTGGTCAAAATGAGCAACATAATTTTATTATTGTGAGGTATAAATGATCGGCTGATTATGTTAGTCTTCCTTTACACTTCTACAGTTATTACACCCAGTGGTGATTAGCTGTTTGAAGTGTGATATGCTAATTGAGTCTATTTGAGCCAATAATACAAACGTTCTTATCTCGATGGTTTGTTGCCTTAGTTACTGTCACGTGATCAGTAACTCATATTTAATTATAGTCTGACGAATGACGATGCCAGTTCTGTCTTGTAGGCTGTCCTTTTGTTGCTTAACACAAACACTGACTAATTAACAGCCTATAATTATGTCTACTCGTAAGATGCAAGAATCCACGATAGATGATTTTGATTGTATCATAGCTTAGACATAAATAACTCTTTCATCTTGCTAATGAACATCATATGAGTGATACGATGCATGACCCTGTCGTCGTGTGACTGTGTAGTCACAGTGTGTATATATAAATATATGTAGCCCTGACTGTGTGTATGTAACCCTGGCTGTGTGTGTGTGTGTGTGTGCTGTTTGTGTAAGTGTGGATGCGTTTGTGTGTGTGGATATCAGCACTTTTAAAGAATTGTATTAGGCGCTATATAATATGATGCTCATTTATTCATTGATGTATATGTGTATGTATATTTGTATCCATATGTATATGCATGTGTTCGTGTATGTTTTTTCTGTAATGTGTGAACCCCGGGATGGTATATATACATATACATTGTAGTTCGTCAGCGATCTGCTTCTATGGATCCTTCTCTCTTTCTTTCTCTTTCTGCATGCATACATAATACCTCGTATAGGGCCTACTCGTACCTCGACCCTCGACCCTCGTGGCCTATCAAAGGGTTTACAATTTTAATTACACCTTCATGATGCCACCAACGATTGATTGGAGTGTTCAGTGAGCACGAAGACTTATGACAGTTATTAAATAACAGATGAGCTTCAATAAAGTAATAGGAAGTGTCGCTAAATAGCAACAAGCAATCTTATATAATATAGTTCGCCAATCATTATCTTCTATGAGTTTTCTATTAATTTATATATATATATATATATATATATATAGACTATATTATATATTCATCCCCAGGGGCGTAAAGCCAATGAACCTGCCTTCTGACAGAGAACCATCATCAGAATATATATAATATATTGACGGGCAGCGTATTTATACATATACCTGTGCACAGGGTGTGGAAATTGCTTTTATTTCGGACCACCGCGGTGCTTAATGAATTCGTTTATGAGAAAGCATGATCCGTAATCTTCTCCTATATAGATAAACACCTTCATTCGTCTGTTCCTCTTCCCTCGTCTTCTTCCCATGCCATTATTGTTTTCTAGCAACTCTTGCTCCTTTCAGGCCCCAGTCTTACTCCCTTAATTCCTTTCACTCTTTCTGCTTCCACTTCTCTTTTCCGCTGATTCCCACAAACTCATCTTTTTGTCGTCACTTCCAATGTATGAGTTTGTATTGTAAAAAGACGGGGTCAAGATAAATGATCTATGGGGCGCTTAGGTGCACTAGGCAAAGAAGACTTAACTGTGGGGCCCTAAGAAAGAATGGGAGATTTGAAACCCCAACTACGGCCATAGCCAGGATTTTGTTTTGGGTGTATTTAATCAATCTTGAGCAAACCGACAAGCAACCGAATCAACTGACTAAGGGGTTTGGAGAAGCGTCGTGAGCTCTTGGGTTCTTGGGTCCTTGGCGCTTTTACGGCGCTTGTTTTGACGGACCAAACCATTACCCACTGTAACACATGCAGTACAGTTATTATTATGCCATTCCAGAACCCCAATGGTGGGTATCCCCAACATGGTATCCTCTGTTTCCTCCATTTACCCAGTGTTGCTGGTTCATCTCTTTTCAGCCTTTCTTCATAGTTTAAATCCTTCTGACCTCATATCAATTGATTTTCCCATTTTTTTCTTACAACTTGTTTTTTATGTTTATACACAATTTGATTTTGGAGTTGTTCAAACATCCAAAATACCCCCTAAATACAACCTTGCCCCAGCCCCTATGACAAAGCTGACCCTGTGTGTTCAGTGCTCACTTCGATGGATCGATCTTCGAGTTTCATGAGAACTTGACTGAAAATCAATCATAGGGGACAAACCCCCACCAACGCATTCATTCGAAATTACCCAATACCTCATCCTCGACTTTCACCATCACACTGCTGAAGCATCCAGAGATGACTTAACAACAGAACTGACTGGATCACTGGTCATCGTGTAGACCTGCATGCATGTACACACGCTTAATTGAGTGAGTGAATTATTGTCATATCTTTTTCTGGCACGTCTTTTTTGCTTGTTCCTCCCTCTTCTCTCTTCCATTTTCTCACGCTTCCTTCACTCAGTCTCAATCCATCTCGTACAAACACGTCTGAATGTTCCTCTGTGTCTTTTACATCTCTTTTGCTTCCTCTTCGCTATTGATCTCTGCCATAATTCGACCATAACATCCACAGTTCATCCTCCAAGCTTTTCGGCTATAATTCGTTTCTGGCATATTCTATTACTGTAAGCGCTTTATTGCACTATATTCCCTGCCACTGGTCACGATGAATGATGAATGATGTCATCGTTACGAATTATATTAGACATGTCACCAGTATCAGTGATGTACTACGTCACCGTTGCGAATTATATTAGACATGTCACTGCAGTATCAGTGATGTACTACGTCACCGTTACGAATTATATTAGACATGTCACCAGTATCAATGATGTACTACGTCACCGTTACGAATTATATTAGACATGTCACCAGTATCAGTGATGTACTACGTCACCGTTGCGAATTATATTAGACATGTCACCAGTATCAATGATGTACTACGTCACCGTTACGAATTATATTAGACATGTCACCAGTATCAGTGATGTACTACGTCACCGTTACGAATTATATTAGACATGTCACCAGTATCAGTGATGTACTACATCACCGTTGCGAATTATATTAGACATGTCACCAGTATCAGTGAAGTACCACGTCACCCGACCGCAAGGACGAGAGAGCGTTGGC
>OX457040.1:18622571-18627571 GCA_949752735.1 Lumbricus terrestris | reverse complement strand
AGAGGGTCGAAGGAGGAGTACGAGAAGGAGGAGGAGGCGTAGGAGGGGGAGTGAAAAAGGAGGGAAAATACAGAGGAGGATAAGGGAAAAGGAGGAGGAGGAAGAGAAGGAGGTTGAGGAGGAGAAGTTATGATATGGTAATACAGCAGGAGGGAAAGCAGGTGCATGCATATGGAAATAGAGGCACTGATAAACTCAAAATACTGCTTTTTCACATATTCTATCCTGATTCTTCTACATGTATACCTCCTCTACCTCTCACCCCGTTTCAACTCTAAACATCGTCCACCACACCTGTCTGTCTAACTCCTCCCTTGACTCTCCGGGTCTTCACCCCCTGCCTATCGATTTTTTTAATTGAGCGTCTGCGCATAAGCTGTTTCTCGCGACTAGGTTTTTGTGGGTGCTGCAGAAATTCCAAATTTACGATTACGATACGATTAAAAATTACTGCGTGATCGAGCAGCCACAGTTTTATTTCTCACGTCACATGTACGCACAGTTGCTGTCTATGAGTCTTCAACCGATCTATAGCCAACTCTATAGTCTGTGTAAGCCTAATGCAGACAATACCTTGGAGATTGCAGAGATGATAATGAAACGACGAAGAAATAAAACGATTTATATAGCGCCGTTCCACACGATCACTCTTTCCCCAGTCGACCTCTAAATCGACCGATGCAGTCGACCTTTGACCTTCAGTCTTCCACGAACCGATCGCTTCATTCGATCTGACGTGACACGTATAAAATGTAAGCCACAAATTTAATTAGCCCATGCAGATGCGGATACAGCGCCTTTATGGGATGCCTGAAACGCTCTATATAAAAGTGGTCATATAATATATCTTGTGGGGCGCGGTGGTTTAGTTGGTATGCTTTGTTGCCTTGCAGCCGAAGGGTTGCATGTTCGAATCCATCTCAAGTCGCCGTGTAGGGACCTTGGGCAAGCCCTTCACTCGCAATTGATCGGGCGCTTCGGCGTGAAACTCCGATGCAGTGTCCGCGCTGTATACAGTCGGGAGCGCCTCTGAGTAGCGAGCTTGAAGGGGCGCTATAGAAACGGAGAAATAAATAAACTATAGGGCCCTAAGCATAATTGTGGGCTTAATGCAAAACAACTAAAAGTGTGACCAAGCTTTTACCCATCCATCTATTCATCCATCCATCTATCCATCCATCCATCCATCCATCCATCCATCTATCCGTCCATCCTTCCATCCGTTTCCATCTTACCATCCATCATTCCATCCGTCGGTCCATCCATCCTTCAATTCATCCATCGTTCGTTCGTTCATTCATCCATACTTCAATTACGCTACAAAATATTATTACATTACTGCACAAATTCAGTGCGAACTTAGTTACACCAATGGCTTTCTTAGACCCTATTAAGCAATAACTCTAATAATTAATTTTACTACGTTACTAGAACTATTTTTCTTAGGCAATTAGTATAGAGGGCATCAGTAGATATCGGAATGCGGAGACTGCTCAGACTGGCACAGGATTCGAACCAAGGTCGTAGTCAAGATTTTATTGGGGGGAGGTTACTTGACCGTGATGAAGCCCACCAGCAAACCGATTCAACTGACTAAGGGGTTTGGAGGAGCATCGGGAGCTCTCATTGCGGGTTCTGGTCTTCTGGACGGCCAATACATTTCACATTACAGTTTTTACTGTAAATGCATTATTTCGTTTTTACATTGTTTCATTTCGGGGCGTGTTCAAACACCCAAAACACCCCTAGCAACGGCCTTGATTCGAACCCTGCTAGATCTATTCGTTCTGTCCTTGAACCATAATAATCATTATGTTTCTTTTACAGTTCACAGTCCGAGAATTGCTGTCGTTCAGTCACCAGGTGGCGCAAGGCATGCAGTATCTATCCGAATTGAGATTCGTCCACAGAGATCTGGCCACGAGAAACTGCATGTAATAAGTCAATCTTAGTCGAGTGTGATGCAAAGCAGGATTTATTTAGCGCTATGATATAAAAACCCACATAAGCCTGCGAGCGTGGGAAAAGTAATTTCTCACGCAGCAATTATTGATGGACTTAGAAATGTACGTATCAGATCGCTTCGATCGATAGATCGCTAAAGCTGTTCTTCAATGAATCCACCATAGGTCCAGCTGATTTTAAATTAGTTCTTTAGGCCTAGCTGTCTTAATTTTTAAGTTATATTTTAGCATAATTTTACTAGTCTAGCTTTGTTCTAATTAAATGTAAACTCACGAGACCCACTTATTACTTTAGCAAAGGCCATAGGCTGCAAAAAAGTTTGCGCCAGCTATAGGCCTAACGGATGATATTAGAACTTATAATTATCTGAACGTTACAACTAATTGAGATCGGTTAAGGCTATAGGATAATATTTTACACAGATTTTGAAGACATTTGACCGAACTAGCACGAGGTTTTTCAGCTTGAGTTAGACTAGTAATATTATACTAAAATATAACTTGAAAATTAAGACAGCTAGGCCTAAAGAACTAATTTAAAATTAGCTGGACCTATGGTGGATTCATTGAAGAATAGTACTGTTAATAGCGCGTCTAACTGTTCGTTTCAGGTTGGATGAAGATGTGGTTGTGAAGGTCGCCGACTTCGGACTATCCCGAGATCTGTATTCGCGCGACTACTACGCCAGCAACGCTCGCTTCGCCCGACTTCCCGTCCGCTGGATGGCGCCAGAATGCCTGACTGCCGCTCGCTACACCGTCAAATCCGACGTGGTAGGCAGTTGCATGGTCACTGAGTTTGAATAAGGCCTACACAGTCCTACATGTTATCCAAAGGGAATGTCCACCACATTAGAAAATTAGAAATCGTTTACCTGTAGCCTGTAGGCTATGTATATATCATATGTATATATACAGGGTGGGCCAAAAAAACCTAGGTTTTTGCCAATATTTTGGCCAGACGTAAGAATTTCGAAATGAAATTTTACAGTTTTAAAGACAATTCATATTTACACATGATGGCCAGATTTCAATAACATATTTCAAACAGAACAAAAGTTATACCACTTTTAGTGAAGCCACCCACCGTTTTTTGACGATTCAAAAACGCGACGCAACAAAAAGTCACAAAAAACCAATCTAAATATTCTGGCCAACATCTTGACCAAAAGTAAGAATTTCGAAATGAAATTTTACAGGCTTAAAGACAATTCATATCTGCACATGGTGGTCAGATTCCATCAAACATTTCAAACAGAACAAAAGTTATACCACTTTTAGGGAGGTCACCCACCGCTTTTTGACGATTCAAAAACGAGACGCAACAAAAAAGTAACAAAAACACGATTTTTTTCTCATCAGAAATAATTGGTATCAAATAGCCTTGATATTGACAGATGATCATTATTATTACTATTTAAAAGAGAAATAGGGTACCAGCGTAGCTGCGCGTCACTGAGAAGTCACTTAGCAAGATGACAATCAAATTGGTAAATAAGGAATCTATCAGATTAATAAACAGGTCCATCAAGAACTTTGCAAAGAGACTCAACAGAATTTTGGCACGGGTGGTGGGCACATTGAACACAAGTTGTGAAGCACAACCAAGTTCATTTGACAACAGTAACTGTTATTCGAGATGAGACTTAATAAAATCGTGTTTTTGTTACTTTTTGTTGCGTTTCGTTTTTGAATCGTCAAAAAACGGTGGGTGGCCTCACTAAAAGTGGTATAACTTTTGTTTTGTTTGAAATATTTTGATGATATCTGACCACCTTGTGTAGGCTAAATATGAATAATTGTCTTTGAGCCTGTAGAATTTCATTTCGAAAATCTTACTTCTGGCCATGAAATTGGCAAAAAACCTAATTTTTTACGTTTCGTTTTCGAATCGTCAAAAAACGGGGGGGTGGCCTCACTAAAAGTGGTGTAACTTTTGCTGTATTTGAAATATTGTTATGAAATCTGGCAAAGATGTGTACATATGAATTGTCTTTAAGCCTGTAAAATTTCGTTTCAAAATTCTCACTTCTGGCCAAGATATTGGCAAACAACCTAGAGGTTTTTTGGCCCACCCTATATATGTATAGTGGTGGTCGTCATATAGCCTATAGGCAGGGACGGAAGCAGAACTTTTGGAGGGGGCAAAAATATTTTCGGTCTTGGGTCTGAAAAATTTTTCCGTTGGTTTTTGGCCGTAAATGAAATCTGATCGATGACCTTTTTTAAAGTCATTACGTCAGAAATATCAGAAAAATATAGGCCTACCATTTTACCCGCCAGAAGAGTTGATGACCTTTTTTAGTCATATGCTCCTTCTATCCTTTTTTCTCTCTGTCTTATCTGCCAAATTTCATGGGAGGGGGATAAGAACCTTATTGGGACGACGTCCATTTCCTCGCCAGAATGGCTGGTGAGAAATGTCCAAATTTATAAATGCGTGCCATAATCGGATTTCCTCCCTCTGGATCCGCCCCTGCATATAGGTGCAGGGCTACCACGATTGTAAGGATCCTGTCCATAAGGTAACTCCGTCACTGGTTGCACTCTGCCAGCGTAAGTCCCAAGCCTGGATAAAGGAGAAGGGCGACACTAATCATCTTTGATATGACTGTGTCAAGCTATTGTAAGGAAATTGGGCTTGAACCTTCAACAATTTAGGCGATAAGCTTGCACTATATTGAACCACCACAACTTTATGAGTTTATGCCACCAATTGAGAAGAGAATGAGTGACAGTTTTCATACGTTAATCGAGTTAGGAGTTACAAGGTGTAGGCCTAATGGTTTGTTAACTCAAACCTTGTGAAGCCGACAGATTTCAACACTCCACTTCTTTGGCCGGATATACAGAAGTAGCCTATAATGTAGGTCTAGTAGGATAGTAGGCTTATACATGGGCGGAGACCTGGGCGGAGACTTGGGGGTGACGGAAAGACGCGAGATTTTTTTCACGGACGAATGGCTGAGTGTAGCCGAAAAATTTCCATTTCCATCTTTTGCCGACCTAAATTTCTGACGACCTTTTTTTAGTCAT
>OX457040.1:18601999-18622371 GCA_949752735.1 Lumbricus terrestris | reverse complement strand
GACGACCTTTTTTTAGTCATCCGGCGAAATCTTGACGAAATTTTCTATTTTCGCCGCCAAAAAAAGTTGATGACCTTTTTTAGTCGTGACGCTCAACGATTGGGGGGGAACAAAATGCATGGGCCGTCCCTCCAACACCTCCATTGGGGGACCGTACCCAATGTCCCCGCCTAGGTCTCCGCCCATGGGCTTATATATCGTGCATCTAAACAATTGAAGGCCTACATTATTTTATTTATGATAGGCCTGATAAAAATTTAATAATTAAATGTAACAATCTGCGTTCTGCCTGCCTGACGCTTTTAAAAACCGAAAATAGATTGATTGATTAATTGATTGATTGATTGATTGCATTTTATGTTGCTACCTCGATCATTCTTCATGCAGTGGTCTTACGGAGTGTTGCTATGGGAACTACTGACTCGTGGTTCTGTGCCATACAACGAGATCAGCAACTGGGACGTACAACCCTACATCATCAGTGGTCAGCGTTTGTCACAGCCAGATGTGTGTCCTGATGAAGTGTAAGCAGCTTAGCTATTAAGTAGGCTATACATGTAGGCTACGTACGGTGCTTCATATGATCTTTGTCTCAATCTAGGCCCCTACAAAAGCCCTACATGTATTATGCACCACGGGCTAGAATTATTTAGGATATCTATTCTATGGTATTTATTTCTCGCATTTGTAAAAGCGCCACTTCAAGCTCAATCCCTACTCAGAGGCGCTCCCGACAACAGCGCGGACACTGCATGGGAGTTTCACGCCCAAGCGCCCGATAAATTGAGAGTGAAGGACTTGCTCAAGGTCCCAACAACGGCGGCTTGAGGTGGATTCGAACCTGCAACCCTCCGGCTGCAAGGCAACGAACATGCAAACTACACCACCTATAGGCCCCTACAACTATATTTATTAGGGCTGTTGTTCGATTAAAAATTTTAATCGAAATTAATCGCGCGATTAATTTTTTTAATCGCAATTAACTGCAAATTAATCGCAATACATTTCCTTCAAATATGTTAATCTTACTATTTTATAAGGACCCCTGAAGCATAAAATTTTAATGACGGAATGCATTCTTTATATTGCAAACATATTTAATAACCTTTGGCTTAGGCCTATTGAATTTCTGCATTAAAGTTTATTGAACAGTTTTGTATGACAGACAGACTTGAAACACTGTTCAAATCAGTCAACTGCTCAAAATCCGTTAATTTTTTCATTTGAGCCACCTGTAATTGAAATGACATAGGCCTAAATGTGAATTTAGACAACCGTTTTCTGACTATCAAGATTAATTATTTATTCAGCCAGTTGTATAGGCAGACCAGTTTATTTACATTGGTTGGTCCAAAGGATGCTCTTATTAATTAACAATAGGCCTAGTAGGTCAACTATTGAACCTCATTATTTAGTCACAATTTTTCACAAGAGGTTGCGGTTCTTGCCAAACCTCGTCTCAGTTGTCCTTCTGTCCTTCTGTAAACATTTACCATTTAAAACCTGAAATCCATTAGTCCTGCCATCTCATGGAGTTCAACCAATTAACGTAGTCTGACGTCTGACGGGGTGAGGAAAGATGAAACAACCTTAGTGGACGATGCAATGTGGCCGATGTCGACGGTTCATCGTTAGCGATAAATGCATGGTTTGGTTCGCATGCAGGCGATAATTGAGCAAAGAATTGCTACAATAATACTCAAATTCTTTTTGGGAATATTTGCCAAAGAATGTATCACTAGCTTTAAGTATGAGTATGAGACTTCCGTTTAAAACGAATTTTTCTGCCTCTGATTCCATTTTAATCAGATCTAATTAACGCGTGCGATTAATGCGTTAACATTTTTAATCGCAGAATTTTTTAACGCGGTAATCGCACGCGTTAACGCGATTAATTCAACAGCCCTAATATTTATGCACCACGGGCTAGTATTATTAATTTTATTTATTTCATTTACTTCTCGCTTTTGTTACAGTGCCCACTCAATCTCGATCTCTACTCAGGGCGCTCGATCCCGACTAAAGCGCGGATGCTGCATCGCCGTTTCACGCCGAAGCGCTCGAGCAATTGCGAGTGAAGGACTTACTCAAGGTCTCTACGCAAAATGGCGGCTTTGGGTGGATTCGAATTTGGAACACTCCGGCTCCAAGGCACCGAATTCACCACTAGGCTATACCACTGCGCCTCGCAAGCATGACAAGGGCGCATTGTGGGGGGGGGCGGAGAAAAGGGTTCCTTTCAGTCTGATGCCATCTTTACACAGGATGATTTGCAGCGGTGGCGCCTGGATTTCAGTTTTGGGGGGGTTGAAGCCTCCGGAGGAAATTTTCCATTTTCATCAGAAATTTATGACTTCCTTTTTTAGTCATCCGGCCGAAATACCATAAAAATTTTCCACATTCATCCGCCATAATTTCTGACCTATTAAATTTTTTTACAAAAAAGTGGCAGAACGGTGTACAGATGTTTAAATAAGTGCCTGCATGGACGCCGTCCATGACCGTCCGGGCACACTTTCAGCCCTGATCTGATCCTTTGTTCTAAACCCCAACTCGATGTTTCTGGGCATGCATGCAGTCGGTCCTCTGACCCGACGTAGCGCGCTTACTTAGGCTATAGGCCTAAGCTTACAGACTTGTTCCGCTCGCGTATAACTTTTTGAGGTGCTTAATATTAAGACTAGTAGTCTAACAGAGATAACGATCGTAGTTGTGCGACTCTTTATTCAGGTACCGTTTGATGTTACAATGCTGGTCGCAGGAACCTACAGATCGCCCGAATTTCGGTCAGATTTGTGAATTCCACGATGCGCTGCTTCAAGCAGATCTCATGTCAAGCGATCCGACAAAGGATGAAGACTACATGAATCTTCTGTCCGGGGTTCGGCTTAGCCACGCTTACTGAAGCTCATCATTCGGAAGGGGATCAATCGTAGACCGCCACCCGTCTTCTGTAGTCAAATGCAGCAGCCTGGATAAGGAGGAGGGCGTCGCTAATGGTCTTTGTTACCACACAGTGACGTTAAACTGCCAACACCACCACCACCACCACCACCACCACCACCACCACCACCACCACCACCACCACCACCACCACCAAATGCAGCACTTGCATAGATCGACCTACTTCTTCGTCGAACCGTCGCGTAGGACTGCACAGTGCACAACATATCGCATCCTTTGCTAAAGATTTCCTTCATTAGGCCTGCGACTAGGATAGCCTACTAACCGCATCTCAGATGTTGTGTGACCTGGCGGATGTTCAAACCAATTTTGCGTTAGGATTAATGATAATGAAATCTGAAGTGCTTTTAGTAATTCGCCATGTGAAGAGTTGCCAGATATTCAGCATATAGAAAGTCAATTGGAAGTAAAGAGATTCAAGGTACTTCTTGGAGTGTGATATTTCAGGACAATGCAATGCGCTTTAAAGTTTACTGCCGCTGCTTACGTTGCAGCATATGCATTGACATCGTTTGGTTTGTGCCCTATGGCTTCATTGTTTTGTTTTGCAGTTATATTAACTATTGTAGATTGTTTGATTGTTTTCCAGTTCAATCTCCCACAGTACAAAAAGACATTTTTAAATCTTTGCAGACATTTATTTTTCAATGCATTATCTAAAGTTCTAAACTTCGATTTCGACTAAAAGTACCAGGATCTGAATGATTCATAAACGTTGAAGTTAATCAACAATTTCATTTGTAAAGTCTTCGCATCAGTTGGTGTGCGAACAACAACCAATGAGGACAAAAGAAAGAAGAAAGCTAAGTCTAAATTCTAAAACTATTGAATGGTTTTCACGGATGCACACGAGCCACGTGGAATTGGCTTATTTGCTGTATCCGGCTAGAAAGGAAAGACCGAGAATCGGGCACTTGTATTGCCCAAAGGTGTAGGCATTATCTTTCGCGCTCACGATGACGGTACAGCTATATTGCTACAAAAAGTACGACACATATACAGATATAAAATTTAAAAAGTGTAGGCGTGCTTTTATTTAATCTAATTTAATCTTCTGGAACGATTCTAGGCTTATCTAATTTATATAGCCTACATTTCGAACGATTTTTATCTTGATTTCCAACTGGTGACGCTTTAATCGTCGCTGGCTACGGACACTAAGACATTCATTTTATAAGACTTAATAGTTACTGATTATAGTCCACTTCATCGTGTTTACTAACAACTAAATTCTATCTCAGTCCACTGGATCTCTTCATATTGTTTCGCAGACGATATATAGTAACTGTCTGACTTTGGTGGTTGCAACTTGATGAGATGCCTTGTTTCTCTGCTTCTATGTTCAACCTCTTATCTAAAATCGTTAAGTGGTCTGGATTTCAAGGAAATCAATGCAATCAAACTTACAATAATAAATTTCCTCATGTATCAAGCTCAGTAATTTAGACCTGCAGCTGCTGGACAGGTACAAAATAACTTGAAGGGGCGCTATAACCAGTGCACATACAAACAAACTGATTATGTTTCAGCCATTATTTCACGATGTCTTAATTAAACACTGAGCCCTGACCAGTGGCGTAGCAAGGTTTTTGGGGGCCCTTGTGCAGGGCTGTTGTGGTGGGCCCCTTCAATGCTTGGACCGTAAGATTTCAAACAATAAGACTGTGCAAAAGCGCCTGGCTTTTGCGATAGACTATATGCAAAGGCCTAGATCTCACTCGAAATTAAATTTTAGAATTGGCTTATTTTAACTCAAGTTTGGGTTACTATACGGTAAGTCTAAAAGAAGAATAAAAAAATTAGGAAATGCTTAAATGTTTGCTTGGGCGAATACCTTTAGGCAAATTCCCTTGAATAAAAATAATTGAGATGCCTTCGTTCCAGAATTCTTTTGTAAAGTAACTGGCATACCACCATAGTTGCCGAAGTGCCTCTCTACTCGGTGTCGATATCCAAAGCCGCCACCGCCTCAGGATTGATCAAGCTGAATTCAATTTTGTCACCAGGCTTGATGAAGTCATCGGGGTCCGGTGCAGTCTACACAGACTGCACAATCGAGCAGACTGCACAATCCATTCATGCATCACCGTTGCATATGTGGATAATGGATTTGATAATTTGAATACATTCTGCATATTCTTAAAGTAAAAATTGACTGTGGCTGCGGTAGTCCCTCTACAATCGGGGGCCCCGTACACTGCACAGGCCAGTGTTTAATCTAGTCCCCCTCCGATGGGGGGGAATTGAGGTTTCTGGGAGGGGGGGAGACAATTGAGCGTCCGAAGGACGCTTGTGTAGCGCACTGAGAGGGGGGTAATGGAAAGGGGCAAATTTCCCTCCCCATTAGAAATTTTTTGAATGTCCACATTGCAATGACAGTATTTTAAAGTGTCATCTTAACAAAATAGCTATACTTTTTCAGTGACCCATTAGAAATTTTTTGAATTTCCACATTGCAATGGCAACATTTTAAGGTGTCATCTTAACAAAATACCTGTATTTTATTCAGTGATCCATTAGAAACTTTTTGAATGTCCACATTGCAATGGCAGCAGTTTAAGGTGTCATCTTAACAAAATTGCTGTCCTTTTTCAGTGATCCATTAGAAACTTTTTGAATTTCCACATTGCAATGGCAGCATTTTAAGGTGTCATCTTAACACAATAGCTGTACTTTTTCAGTGACTCATTAGAAACGTCTTGAATTTCCACATTGCAATGGTACCCTTTGAAGATGCCATTTTAACAAAATATCTCCATTATTTCAGTACTGATAAAAAGTGTTTTAGGATTTCAATATATATATATATATATATATATATATATATATATGTGTGTGTGTGTGTGTGTGTGTGTGTGTGTGTGTGTGACCCGGTGGCTGATCGGTAACGCGCTTGCACACGGAGCGGGCGGTTGCGGTTCAACTCCGGGTAACGACCTTGGGCAAGTTGTTTACGCACACGTGCCTCTGTCACCAAGCAGTATAATTTGGTACCGGCGTAAGCTGGGAAGTAAACGGCAAGTCCTGGAAAACACGAGCCCCGTGTCCAGGACCTTGGGATTCGTCCATTGCCGGCTCAGGGCTAAGAAAAGGAGATGAGCGCCTTCTCCTACGGGCCTTCGGCCCATGGTGGACTTTACTTTACTTACTTATATATATATATTATATAATTACAATAAAAAAATCTTTACGTATCGTGTTCAGCAGCTCAGTTCTGCTGTTGCTGAGTTATTCTAATGAATTACTGTTTACATGAGTAAATAAGCTGACTTTTCAGCACTGTAATCAGAAACTGTCAGCTTATTCCAGTTTCTCCATTTGGCCCTGAGTTGCTGACCAGTACACACTTTCCGAAATCATATTTAATGGTACAAAAATCTACCAAGAGCTAAAAAACTACCGGTACCAAAATCAAGAAGCCACTAGTCTTGTAGTAATGATGTTGTTTTACTAGGTGTTCAGATAATAGGACCAAAACATTTTGAAATTTGACAGTTTAAAATGTGAAGGATAGCACTTGATAGCCATTTAATTGTACAAAAATAGTATTTCTACAAATATTAACAGTAAATTATACTCATTTTTGCTGGATTTTGTCATATAACATAACAGTAAATAATTACTACAACCATGTAGCAGTAAATAATATTACGCTTATATTATTATAACAGTTCATGTAATGCAATGATGTAAATACTAAACAGCAACTAAATACTATTACCAATTTGACAAATTTTTCTGGACATGTCATCTCTGTTTTTAGTTAGAAAAAAATAGTGTTTATTTAAATATATACAGTAAGTTATATTCATTGCAACATGATAGTATCGCATATTATAGTAGTAAATAATGTCATTATAATCATATAATAGTAAATAATATCACGGTATATTATAACACTTCAAGTAAAACAACCATGAAAAAGTTACTAAAAACCAATAACATTTTGTGAAATTCTTCTGGGGGGGGAAATGTCAATCCTGGGGGGGAAAGTTCCCCCCAGAGACGTCTAGATTAAACACTGTGCACAGGCTGCACGACCTATTGCTACGCCATAGCACTGCATCTATGTCTGATGTAGTCATCGGTGTAAGCTCGTTCTCCGCAGGCATCATAAATGCGGAATTTGTTTGCATTTTGGCGGTCTTCTTTACACGTTCTTCTCATGCTTGTCGCTTAGCAGCGCCACTTAAATAAGACTCAGGCAAAACTTGGGGTACAGAAAGAGAATGCCGTACCAGAATAAAAAAAATTAAAATTTACAAGTAAATAGGCTATATGCAGTTAACTTTTATAAATTTCACATTTTTTAAAAGAGTAAAGATATTTGTAACGAGATAATCATAGCACATCGCAAACCGGTTGTTTGGACATTCCGGCTCAAGCCCCAAAAATTATAGTGTATTATTATATATGTATACGCTGTACATGTAGGTTTGAATACATTCTGAATATCCTTAAAGTAAAAAATTGACTCTGACCCAGGGGCCCTTGACAGCCGGGGGCCCTTGTGCACTGCACTAGCTGCACAACCTATTGCTACGTCACTGCCTGCGACATCAGTTGCTCAGGGCTTTTTTTAACGTGCAGTTCTACACAAAATGTGCAGTTCTAAATGAATTCGTGCAGTTGTAGAAGCACTTCCGTCACGTTCCGTGCAGTTAAAACCAGTAAAAAATAGGTAATTTTCCTCAGATTCGGAGTAATTTACCATGGAGGTTGAAAAAGGAGAGAAGAGGATGTGCAGTTCTAAACATTCCTTAAAAACAGCCCTGTAGTTGCTATAGAGCATCATCGGTCTTCTGTTATTATGTTCCAGAGAGTGGTCAACGTTTGGTTAACTTTGGAGAAAGCTTCTTCGGCTTTGCACTAAAAACTAGACATGTGACCAATAATATATATATATATATATATATATATATATATTCAAAATGGCATGAACTGTTGGTAGAGCAATTGATCAGGGCATGACTTTAAAGCCTCAATTGCTGAAGAACTATAGGTGAGCAAGTGATGCTAATATCTTCTTTCATACGACACGCCGAATAAATGGGAGGGACGTTCAGTGAAAATTTCAAATGGGGCATGGACCGATTGGACCTCTGGATCCCCTGAACATCTCTACTTCTCTACTTTAGGCATTCACTGATAAAGACCTATTTAAACAATTCACCCATAAACAGATAAATTGCCCTACCTCCGATTATCTTTGTTTCAGTGCCTCCTATCGACCTGCCTCTTCTGCCGGTTCCACCACCTCCTTGTCCACCTTTCGCCCTGACTCCCACCCCGCCCCCAACAAGACTTCCAAGGGCATCTATTGGTATTCCAGCCGAAAGACGGACTTGGCTGAGGATTGCCACTGCAGCGATGATGAAGAAGAGCAACTTCATGTTGTCAACGAAGATACAACCGACTTCAGAAGAGAGTGATGAAGATCAATGCGCCACGATATCTGCTTCGGATGACGTCTTCCAACCGCTGTCTAATGACCAAACGGGGTGGCAGAATTTATAGGAAATAGTTGAACCATTAAACGGATTTACGACACCCGAGAGGTAGTTTGTCTTGCAAGACATCTGCTGCCCTCTGTAATAAAGATGTCAACTGAATTGCTCCAGAGAGACGAGTTGTTCTGCTCGCATCAGAAATAGTAGCCTACATGTATGATGCAACAAATAGCTTGGATTATACCATATTTACACTTGATGCACCGTGAGCTCATAACAGCTGATTTTGAAATGAACAGAAAATTTTCATCTTGCCACATCATTGACGTCCTTGGCGGCAAATCTTGTGAACAGAAACGTTTGAATTTAATCTCATTGGGATCCTGGTCTTTAACAGAATGGCTCTGTTGGAATCCTCGACCCTAACTATGTATGTTTGGACACCAAGATGACGATTCTAAGTGTACTGGAAGCTGAGATATGGAAAATTCGGTTTATTGGGTCGGCCATTTTGAAAAATGGCCACAATTGTAGCTGTTGGAAAAATTTGAAATGGCTCTGTTGGAATCCTCGCCCGTAACTATGCATGTTTAGACACCAAGATGACGATTCTAAGTGTACTGGAAGCCGAGATCATTTAAAATCTGTAAACTGGGGGCCATTTTGAAAAATGACTGCCATTGGGGCTAGGGGTCAAATATGCGAAGGCCCTACAGTCAAATCTCTTTATTATGGCATATGATTGTATAGAATGTACCAAATTTCATGCTTGTATCACAAAGTGAAATTTTTTAACCAGGATTCTGTACTCGCAGCCCGATATTCAATGTAAAACACACGAGAAACCGTTATATTTTGAACCCCATTTTGGGGGGTGACCCCATGGTCGGATTTTGTCGGATTTTGGATATGTTATTCAGGAAAATATTCTGAGCAGAAACCCGTTGAAAAAGCTTGGGCGCCAATTCTGCCCGGGTGAAACTGTAATTTGCCTGCAATAATTAATAAGAATGAATAGCCTGTAAGAAAAAACACAATTATTTTTCAATATCAAGTAATTGCCTCTTTCTGATGTTAAATTTTATTTTCTGTGACCTTGTTTAAATTGTGTGATAATAGGCTAGGGTTACCTGGCCATCAAAAACCGGTGTAAAGGTTTCAAATTACCCCCTCCTAAACATTACCTCCCGGTAACTTGAAACCGGTTTCAGATTACCCCCCGGAAACTAGATTTGAATCAATCATCGCATTTATTGCACTAAAAAAATCATAAAAATCATCCAGCTTCTTGTTTTGGTCTGAAGATTTTCATCCGTCATCCCACTTCGTGGTTTGTTATCAATATTTTGATCGGAAAAAATAGCCTCGAAGCCATTTTCTCCATGTAAACTTCAGCGGCGAATAGTATTTTAGTTACAGATGAAAATATTGATAAAAAACCACGAAGTGGGATGACGGATGAAAATCTTCAGACCAAAATAAGAAGCGGAATGAATTTTTTGATATTTTTAGTGCAATAAATGCGAAGATTGATGCAATTTACAGTTTGCAGGGGGGGAATGTTTAGGAGGGGATAATCTGAAACCTTTACACCGGGACACTTTTTTGGGGAAACTGACAATTGTAATTCCCTTACATCAGCAGTGAGCACTATATACGTAGACTATACGAGGGCCTATAATTATAGTCCTATAGGATACTCCAGTAAACAGTTACTAGGCAATAGTAGGCTATTGCTACTATAAGCCTCATAGTAGTAGGCCTATATAGCAGTATACTGCATACTTTGACAAATTTCAAACTTAACCTACTGATATTTCTCGGAAGAGATATTTTTGGCTAAGTTCTGCCCTATGAACGCTTTTCGAACATAATATCATCGCAGTTAAATTTAATGCTCAGTGCAAGCTTCAGTGCAGATATCTACAACTTGCTCTAGTTGTCAATGCACTGAGTGCAGCACTTTCATAATTGAGAGCACCCTCGAGATCTCAATCAGCGCTCAGTGTGCGATCTAGTTCAGAATAGGATCTAAGGTTTCTGGGACTAAATGAGCAGGAAAAGAGGTTTGGGGAGGTATGTGCCCTCACCATAAGATTTTGAAAAATTCTAACATAACAGTGGCAGCATTTTAAAGTTGTCATCTTAAAGAAATTGCTGCACCATCACAGTGCTTATGTAGCCTACATGAGCTGTCTAACTCCATTACGACCCTGACGCGACCTGCCGAAATCAATATAGAATAATTATAGATCTGGTGCCACGCTTAAAATTGTATTGTGAAAACTTTCTCGTTACGTCTTGATATTTTGAAAAATCCATTAACTAAACTAACTGTCTAATTATAGTCTACCAAAGAAAGATGTAGCCTAATACAACACTCCACACAAATTGACAACTTCTCTTTCGTTGCTACTTAAGTCTTTTGGAGTTACAAACTACACTTTGTTCTGTCATTTACATAAAACTGAAGTTTTCAATGTCCAAGTTTCCTTCTTGTCAAAAACCGGGACAATTTTGCACTTTTCCCTAAGTCGTCGGGACATCGGGACGCACTACGAAAAACCGGGACATGTCCCGGAAAACCGGGACGTATGGTCACCCTATAATAGGCCATTCTGCTGATTATTTTGTGAATAATTGCAACATAAATGATGTTACAATAGCTCTGCAGAGATAACTGTAGGCCTATTCACATTGAAGACTGCAACGCATTTTTGCCACAAAATCAAAGATTCATAATGTTTATACATAATATATAAATGTAGGGATACAATGAACTACAAGGCCTAAGCTTATATACCATATCAATGAAATACACAATGGAATCGAGAAAATTAAAATGGTACAGTAGCCTACTCTGCTGTATTTTATTAATCAGCTTCAGTTCGCCTATGAATGGCATTAATTCCCACGAAAATTGCACACGCAGCTACTTGTATGCAAGCGATTGCGTACGGAACCGGCAAACAGGCTGCTGATTCGGTACAATGACCTCTATTCCCTTTCAAAGATGTCTTGTCTTCTGCAGTGGCGTAACTAGGAACTCGGGGGCCCCTAGACAAAATGTGAATATTGAAATGTATTATCACTTACAGTGGCGTAACTAGGAACTCGGGGGCCCTTTCTGGGGCCTCTATACACTCGGGGGCCCCTAGACTTTGTCTACCCAGTCTACCCTATTGTTACGCCACTGGTCTTCTGGTAGACTGTCTATTTGAATTAGACATTAAAACGACCAATAAAGAATTACTAATTGTCAAAATAGAAATGTTTTCTTCCGTTGTTTACAATGATATTTCCGGCAACAGCTGACTTTAGCCTAGTGTCATTCCATACAATTTATCTTTGGGGCCGTCCATAAAGTACGTCACGCTATTTTTGACCATTTATGACCCCCCTCCCCCTGTCACAAACTGTGACAGATCTCGGACCCCCCCTAAAGTACGTCACACTTTCGAGAAAAAAATTTAAAAACATAACCATTTACCTAACCCTCTAAACCCTAGGATACTATCCCTAATCCCTCTGATGGTGACGTGTGTCCCTAAACGCTTTGATAGTGACGGGAAATCAACTTTTATCCCGCCAGGCCAGGTTTTAGACACGCCTGGCCGGGCCGGGTCGGATTTTAGGTACTAAGAACAAAAAATATAATAAAGAATTTAAAAAATAAATGTGTGACGTCACACATGGCCTGATCCCCTCCCTCCTGTCACAAACTGTCACACTTTCTTACACCCCCTCCCCCTGGAGCGTGACGTACTTTATGGACGGCCCCTTTAAAAAACAACCCACAATGAGAGTTGAGTGGCTAGGGACCATTTTTAAGATACATTATTATTATATCTTCAATTCTTTTTTATTTTCAACCTATTGCAATTTTTTCCATTCAGTACATTCCAGTTCTTTGAATGCAACCCGGCTTCGAGATTAATTAGCTATCGCCTTATAGTAAAACCGATACAACGCCCTAATAGCATTACGTTTTTATGCCTTCAAATTTCTCTAATAAAATAAATTCCCTTCAGATCTCAGGGGTTGGTGACCATTTTTTGGATATATTATTATCTTATCTTTAATTATTTTCTATTTCCAGCTTGTTGCGAATTTCTTCCGGGTAGTACATTGCAATTATTTTAACGCAACCGGACTACGATGTCTAGACTATGGGCTAATACTGACAAATTGACATCTTTCGACTGAATGCGCCAACAACTGAAGAATTGTTGTGTTATAATTTTATAGTCTTTGTGTCTGGTGTGAATCTTTTGTTCTTAAAAATTAAATGATATCAAACTGTAACTGACTGGCCTTTCGGCTGGGAGTCACGTGTCTGCCTACTCTCCAACTCACTATCATCTACCAGGGCCAAGGGAGAAGCAGCCCAGGTGACCTCCCTGCGAAAGCCACCGCACTGTTGTGTGGGCTTATCTTCATGGTCCAATGGAACAGAGTTATCATAGGTAAAGGGCCTCGTTCGGCTCAACAGGGATTCAGTTTCACCATAGCTCTCTGTCGTCGGGTATTTCTGTCCTTCTTTCACTTCTACCAGGGCCAAGTCAGGACATATATCGACGGCTCCCGTTAGGGAAGCAACAGTAACAATTTTCTGGTACTCATTAGGATTCGACTCCCACACAACAGGTTTGTCAGACGAAATACCTACAGTAAGCTCTGCAATCCTATCCCCTAATTGTCTTATCTGTCTGGACTGCTGCACTAATACTCTCTCAGTATTATCCTCCAATTCCGAATATCGCTTCTGATTAAGCTCAAGAATATTCAGGAGTCTTTCTACTACAATAGGTGGCGCTACAGAGCAATCTATCTCTTCACTCTCAGAAGTTTCTAGTAAGGAATTTCTATCCTCTTCCTTCTGGGTCAATTCCCTCACCTCCTCAGATTTAGGTGCAGACATATTTGTTGTATTTAAATTACTAGACTGTTTCGTTATGCAATTTAATTATAAAAACAACAGCCTTATCTAAAATACAAATTATCACAAGTAAACAAAATGGTTTCACTGACTAGGGAGAACACTCTCCTGAATTAAGATTAATCTGTTTCAATTTAACCTTAGAGTCATTCACATTTGACACATAGCCAATAACTAAATCAGTGTTCGATTTCTACTCTATTGCCAACATCTAATAATCACAATATAGAGCATTTATCGCATTTCAATATTTATGACTATCAGATTCGATCCGGTATTAGCGTAAGTTAATACTTTCCTGTCTTAAGAATTACGGTTCCTCCCTTGGGATAATTTTGCCCAATATATTTCTGCCAATTTCGTCTTCCAGAAATATTTGTCATCAACAGACATCAAATGCACGTTTCTCGGGCGAAACGGCGACACAAATTGTAGCGATGAGTTGCCCAGTTATCGGAGAATAAGTTCTTCTCATAAATTCGATCAGAAAGTGTGAATTCCTCGAATATTTCTACATTTGACATCAACACGGTCGCCACTGTTTGCGACAGTTCCTTCTTCGTCCAAATTTAGGCCGCAACTGAAGCAGGGTTGCCAGATATCGGAAAAAATTGTCGCGAGATCTCGAAAAAAAGTCGCGAAAATCGCGAGATTATCACGAAAAAAGTCGCGAAAATCGCGACATTATCGAACTTGTCTACATGCCTTATAAAACGCCTGGTCCTCGCTGGAGGGATCACTGGACACTGGACAGTTATCATGTCGCAAAAAACACGTCACTAATGATTTAATGATGTCATGAGTCTTTTCCGGGAGTCTGTTACACATTAAGTATTTTTGCATTCAGTAATGAATTTCATTGCATTTTCTGGTTTCGGCTAAATTGGTTTACAAACCATAAATGAATCGTACGTGTATATAATGGTTAGGTCTATGTAGGCTATTGCAGTGAATTGGGAGTGATCGAACCTACCTTCACAATCTGGGAGTCGTTCCAATTCTTGTTGTATAATTTAACGTATTTCACCCACTTTCCCAAAATATAATAATATTCGTTTATTGACATTAAATCCAAGGCCGTAGCCTGGAATTTTTTCTGCGGGTGTTTAAAATCTTCAGTTACCGAAAACCTGATGACCTTTTTCTTAAGTAATCCGTCCGAAATATTCAAAAAAGGTGTCTCAAAACACGGATGACTTTTTGTCATCAGTCTGAAAATTTTAAAAAATGTGTCAATTACCGTTCCGAAAAAACTGATGACTTTTCTTAGTCATACGACCGAAATCTTCAAAAAGGTGTTTAATTTCCCTTCTAAAAAACTGATGTGTTTGTATTTGCACTTTAACGTCACTGTGAGGTAACACGGACCATTAGCGACGCCCTCCTTCTTTATCCAAGTTTGGGGGCTGGCACTGGCAGAGTGCAACCAGTGGATGAGTTAAAATAATGATGACTTTTTCACTTAGCCTTCCGTCCGAAATCTTCAAAAGGGTGTTCAATTTCCTATCCAAATAAATGATGACTTTTGTCGTCCATCGAAAATCTTCAAAAAAGGTGTTCAATTTCCCTTCTAAAATACTAATGACTTTTATAGCCATCCGTCCGAAATCTTCAAAAAAGGTGTTTAATTTTTCTTCTAAAAAACAGATGACTTTTTAGTCATACGTTCGAAATCTTCAAACAATGGTGTTCAATTTCCCAAAATTGTAGAAAAATATGGCCAATTAGTTAATTATTCTTTACCATTTTTCATTTCGGTGAGTGTTTTCATTGCTTTATTTCATGCACTTTGCATCATGTGCTCGTAAGTACATTACATTATTTTCACATTTTCCATTTTGGGAGGTGTTCAAACACCAAAAACAACCCTCCCCTAGCTACGGCCTTGATCAAATCTGACAGACAGCAGATCGATTACAGGTACAAGTTATACGAAATACGGCCAGCTTCGCACGACACGCAGGTCGGCTACAACAGGCTCGGTAGCTTAACACTAATGGCCTAAGTGCTGGAACGCTCCTGATTCGGCCAAGCCAGGAAAGGGGCGATCTTATTTTCAACAGACCCGAGGCAAACAACACAACGGAAAGCGCCACTGGCAGCTAAAAGAAAATTCAAATAAATTTTTGCCCTGAGCGAGGCTTGAACCCGGGTCGCGATAATGACTACTCAGTTTATCGACCAACGCTCTCTCAACTGAGCTACGGACCCCACCCCCCATAATGTAAGTTAGAGAAATATAATGTGAGTTAGAGAAATATCATCTATAGTACTTTTCCAAAATAGGCCAGGTACCCGCGTACCTCGTGCATGAAAGATGAAATTTGCCGCCAATTATTTCTTGGAGCATAATATAAACGCGCCATTCGGAAGATACATGATGAAAACATTGACGTAAAAATTTAGATGACAAGCAATTTGGTGCTTACGGTAAATTAGTTCGTGCTCCTTAGATAATTAATGCTTTATGTCAAGGTAATTTTAATCTAGAGCGGTGAATTTCATAAGATTTCAAAAAGTCGCCGTGGCGACCGCGAGACAATTCAAAAGTCGCCCAAAAAGCGCGAGGTCGCGAGGACGAAATTTTCAGTCGCGAGCACTTTCAAAAGTCGCCCAATTCGCGCTTTTCGCGACGACCTGGCAACCCTGAACTGAAGATCAACAGCTAAATTAGCGCCAAGCGAATTGCTGTAGGCAATCACAGGCCACCTACTAAGCACTAAAGATGCGTGGGGCAATTTAGAACCAATAGAAAACCTTCACGTGCCGACACTGCTGAACACTACGCATTTGCATAGGGTAATTTGCGACGTAGAAGCTATTAATAGCGCGTTGCAGCTTGCAGTGCTAAGAATAACTACCACGATCTAACTATAGCAAAAGATGCAGCACGTAAGTGAGTAAGTAGGAATTATTAGCGATTTCCAAAATCGCTACAAAACAATATGATTCCATGAAGCGTCAAAAGTTATCGGGTGCCCAAAGCCGTAAGAGAAAACAGAACACAAAAGTTAGAATAAAAAGAAATACGGATCGGTTTCCAATTATTTAAACAAAACTAAGACAACTTTATCTGTCAATGTTAGCGTCCAGTCGTCAGCTATAGTAATTCAGACTACGCGACGCTCAATTTCGATAGTGAAATCAGGCGTACAGCCAAAGCAGACAGTTGACTGGGGCGCCAAATTCTAGTGGGGAAGTCATTTGCACAAAAATGTATGTTAATAGTTTTTATCACCTTTAGCCATTGTGCACGGAATTGAATCTTATTCAGCCTTCAGTGTACTAATAACAAAAATATAAATTACTCAGCTGAGTGTAAAGGCTCTGGCTAGTGCATCTTTGGATTCTGACGTGGGCTGGACAATTGAGTTTTGAGTGGGGGATCTGAGGGTGGAAAATGTATGCCTTGCCTGAGGTGCCCAATGTATGCTTTGCTCATGGCGCCAAATGCATGTTTTGCCTAGGGTGCCATTTTAGCTAAGGCCGGTGTCACGAATTAGAGTAGGCCTATTCATTCGTATTAATCGTATCCCCCCAAATGAAGAAAAGTCGAAAAAGTTACTTCCGCGTGTATCTATGTTTGCAAATTTAGTTTCATCTGCTTTGTTTTGAACAATGACACTAACAGGTATGTTTATTTCTGCTACGTAATTTGTTTTGCTTTGATTTTAGAGCACATAGAACATTTAAAACACTTAAGAACGGTCAGAGTCACTAAATAAATTCGAGTTGCCTTTCTCTGAACATTGCTTAGGACACTTAGAAAAACTAGAGTCACTTTAAATTTTGATTAGAGCATAACATTTTCAATTATACGCACTTTTCAAAAAGGGGATAGAATGGTTTATTCCCCCGGATAGTCTAGATCGGGTAATTCCATCCTGCGGGATAGATTAATTCATCCCCACGGATAGTTTTCAGAGGGGATAGAATATCACGTGACACTGGCCCTGCCGCCACTGCTAGGGGGAAAGGCATGGGAATCTGCCACCTCATTTTCCCAATGAGCATAGCAGCCAAAGACAGGAGAGGATGGAGAGGAATTTTCCAAAATGCGACCAACCCTTGTGTCGAGGAAGGTTGAAGGCAAGGCAAGGCACATCATTTCAAAAACCTTGTTTCAGGCTTTAAAATGACAAAAACATTATTGCTGTAGCTTTATTCCAACCAAAGATATAAGAAAAAGGGATCCAATTAAACTAATTAATTAACCACTTAGCCTAATTAAAACAAAACTAATTTGCATATCAAGAACACTACATTAGCTCTAAAACTTGTGTTTTAAATATTTGCAAAAATAGATTAATAAAAAACAAATTAAATTCTGCGCAAAAATAAAAATCACAAACATACTCAACCCAACCTACTATTTCCATAATATTTAATATCTCTGATGTGTAATCTCCGACTTAATGCTGATTTCGGTGTGGACCGCCACTATAATATCTTTGCTGACGATAGGCACGTGCCAGTGAATCACGGCCACTGTCTCTCTGCATGGTATAATAACTATAATATAGTACCGGTGGAGGTAGAAGTGTGGTGGAGTGGGGAGGGGTGGGGTGGGGAAATTTTCCCGAAAACCCTAATTTCATGGGTGGCGTACCGATGGAGGTCGGAGTGCGGTGGGTTGTTGTGGGGTGTTGTGAGCTGGGTGGGTTGGGGCTGGGGGAAAGAAAATTTCCCGAGAACCCAAATTTCACGCGGGGCGTACTGGTGGAGGTCGGAGAGTGTTAATAATAATAATAATATAATAATCTTTTCTTTAATTGAGCGCCTGCAAACGCACTGCGCTTTACATTTAGAAGTTATGCAGTAATCTTAATTAAACTTAACTACTAACTGAACAGACAGCTTTGCAATTACAACGGCGCTAATAGCAGCCTACAAAGCATATCCGCCCAACGGGGGCTCGAACCTGCTACCTCTCGCACTCTTGGCCAGCGTGTTAACCACTACTCCAACGGGCCAGTTAGGTGGGGTGTGGTGGGGTGGAGGCGCGGTTGAGGCCAGGAGCGGGTTGAATCCTAAATTTCCCGGGCAACGCCGGGTACCCGAGCTAGTTATGAATAAGTTTGGCTCTGTTTTATAACACGAATGCTATTCAGATGACCTTAATTTTATTAATGCTCTTCTTTTCTGTCTACCATTTCTCTCCCAAATTGTTCCAAGGATGCCTGTTATGTTTTTAGATGATTGTATACTTCGATTATTTGAATTGCATATTTCGATTCTTTATGAATGTTCATCAAAGAAAATTAGCAAGACCACCAAGGTGCGAATATACGAGACCTTGGTGCTGAGCGTACTGCTATTACAACTCAGAGACGTGGACGCTAAAGGAGACAGAGAATAGACGATTGAGGGTATTCGAAATGACGTGCCTGCGAAGGATAGAAGGGGTCACAAGGAGGGAAAGGATACGAAGCACGGAACTACGCAGCAGACTGAGGATACAGCAAGACATTGTGGACAGGATTCAGATAAGAAGAATGCGGTACTTCGGACATGTCGTCAGAATGCAGAGTGGAAGATACCCAAAGGTGGCACTTCAAGGATATGTGCATGGGAAGAGGAGAAGAGGCAGACCCAGGAAGCGATGAATGGATGTGGCAGAAGAAGACTGCCTGAGGATGGGACTAACCGTGGGAGAGGCGGCGCGGAGAGCGCAGGACAGTGACGACTGGAGGCTATATCAATAAAGGAGCGGCTGATGCGGGAGGAAGCATCGCCAGGGCCATAAGTCAAGTAATTCATGAATGTTCACGTTGTATTCTGTTCTCATTCAATGTTCCCGCGTTCAGTTCGTTTGCAGGCCATTCAATGAAGTACATACGTACTTACTTACTTAGAGTATTAATATCTACGATTAAGGTCCTTCAAAAGACTCTATACAAATATTAGTATTAGAATACTTTACGGGCTGAAGAAGGTACAGAAACAGGGACGCCAGGTTGTAGACGACTCAAGAAATCAATCTTGTCATATTTTCGCAGATTTTGCACATTGCTCTGTCGCCCGTGAAATAGAAGGACGTTAATACGTCGAATTTCTGGGAGAATCAATACAATCTGTTTCAACGACATAAACTAAACATTTTAGTTTACATTTAATGTACTTTATGCCTCGTTGGTCTTTCTCGGTATCCTTCACCGTGACTCAGGAAATCGAATCGATTAACAGATGGTCCTTTATGGCAAAGAAGATCGCAGGTAGACGACAGACCAATGTCTAACTTGAATTAGATGTCGATTTGCTTGAGTCATGCCCATAGGCGTAGGAGGCGGGGGTCAAGGGGGCAAATGCCTTCCAAATTTCGGGCAAATGTGTTTTTCGGGCAAAAGAGGCACGGACGGGAACAAATTAGGGAAATTTTTTCGGGCAAACAAGTACAGGCGGATTTTTTCGGGCACACAGGGGTAAAAAGCTAAATTTTCTGAAGATTTTCAGGACGTGACTTTAAAAAGGTCATCAGCTTTTCGAATGAGAAAATCCTAAGAATTTGTGGGATGACTAAAAAAGTCATCAGATTTTTGGGGCAAAATACCTTTTTTGCGCCCCCCCACTTCCGAAATGTCCCCTACGCCTATGAGCCGAGATGCAGTCCTAGACCTTTCAGCACCCAAATTTCACGCGGGGCGTACTGGTGAAGGTCGGAGGGTGTAAGGTGGGGTGCGGTGTGGTGGAGGTGGGGTTGTGGCCAGGAGCGGGTCGAATCCTAAATTTCCCAGGCAACGCCGGGTACCCGAGCTACATGTAGTTATGAATAAGTTTTGCTCTGTTTTATAACACGAATGCTATTCAGATGACCCTAATTTTATCAATGTTCTTCTTTTCTGTCTATCATTTCTCTCCCAAATTGTTCCAAGGATGCCTGAATTTTTTTTTAGATGTATACTACGATTATCGAATTGCATATTTCGATTCATTATGAATGTGCCGCACATTGAAATAGGTGTGGCGTTCTGCGTGTAAACACCGAACGTGGCTACCTGCGTGCTAAATGGTCTTTTTCT
>OX457040.1:18406999-18591999 GCA_949752735.1 Lumbricus terrestris | reverse complement strand
GAACAGTGCTGTCCAACGTGCGGCCCGCGGGCCGCATGCGGACCGCGAGGTGATTTCAAGTGGCCCGCTCGGGCTCGCTAAATTGTTGCACTTTAATTGTGTAAAGTGAATCAAAGGGTAAAGTCACTGGTCGACTTGAGCTTTTATTATTTTGTTTGACTTTGTGATAGTTGCCGATTTGGAATGCTATCCCCACCACCTTCCACCCCCACCTCTTCCACCCCCTCCACAACACGCCACCACTAACTCCGATCTCCACCAGTATGCCACCCGTGAAATTTTGGTTTTCGGAAAATATTAGGTGAAAACATTTTGGGTGAAAATTTCCCCCGACCCCTCTTCCACCCCCCACCTCTTCCACCCCCTCCACAACACGTCTCCACTAACTCCGATCTCCACCGGTACGCCACCCATGAAATTATGGTTTTCGGGAAAATAATGTTATCCTAAAACCCGCCCTCCTACCCTGGCCCCTACCCACCACCCCACCTTTTCGCCGACACCCCCTCCACCTCCCACCCCACTACCGACCTCCACCGGTTCGCGACCCGTGAAACCGGACTGGCAAAAGAGCTGTTCTCTAAACGCTGTCGAACGGCTGCTTTTATACGTATTACGTATGAGACCCGAGAGAAAAGTGCTGTTTTAAGCTTGAAGGGGCAGAGTCCAACAGGAAAAATGATTGTTCTTGCCCTCACTCTGGCCCCCATGGTGGCAGAGATTTGCCGACTCCCCAATGACCAGTGTTGGGTCGACCCTGATCCCTGTGCGAAGGATTGGGGTCGATCGCTTCAGTTGTTTGGCCGCGCATACCTGACAACAAAAAACCCTTACTAAAATATATATAAGATATAGGCGCCTAGGTCTAAGCATAAATTTCTGTAACCTAACTAAGTAGTCAAGTTCATAAGTTTAAAAAAGTTTCTGCTTTGAATTCTTTACTCTGTTTTATATATTAAATCGGATGAATTATAATTAATTACTGTTTTAACTATGTAAGTACAGGCGCCCTCTTGAAATTCTCGTCACTCACCACCCCCATACAATAAAAACTAAATCCCTCACTGCCCAAAGGTTCAGCGGTGTCTTGTCCCGAAATATCATGGTTGACGTAGCCTAATACTTTGGCCCCATTATGCCTTTCCCACCGTCCACTTTGTTCGTCAAATAAACTGGCCTTTTGGTTTACTCGTACTAGAACTCAGTTTAGAACTATGGATCATTTCCCTCAATTGGTCCTTCTTTCTGGACTCTGGGATGCGTTTTCGACTCATGTTTGCTCTGCAATTCTGTCTGGCAGTCTCTCTCCTGCCGTCTCTAATCTCAAAAGTGCTACTTCTCGCGGTGCCTTAAATTGCCTACTGGGAGCGCTTCTGAACTACTCACCGTATACTAGAGCCGCTTTATAAATGCCTAAATCTCAGGCAGTACACTCCATATTCTGATGAAGACAGATACAGCAGGCCTACAGAGCAAATTATATTCGGAAGCAGAGATAGCCTGCTTCACGATAAGTGCCATTAATTAAGCCACCCGAGCCCCCGCTGTCACCGATCCAGCTAATGATTTGTAGGCGTGGTCTCGCGCCGTTAATCACCTCTAGAGCAATAGATTAACGTCCCGATTAGAGCAGGAATTTAGGAAGAACTGGCCTTTATTTTCTGAGGAATTTAGCGATTTTTATGCCTAGTAGCGAGTCTTCTAGAGAGATCAGTACTGTATCTGCACATGGTGCTCAGATTTCATCAAAATATTTCAAACACAACAAAAGTTATACCACTTTTATTGAGGCCACCCACCGTTTTTTGACGATTCAAAAACGAAACGCAACAAAAAGTAACAAAAACACGATTTTATTAAGTCTCATCTCAAATAACTGTTGTCAAATGACCTTGGTAGTGCTTCACAACTTGTGCTCATTGCGCCCACCACCCGTGCCAAAACTTCTTCTGAGTCTCTTTGCAAAGTTCTTGATGGACCTGTTGATTAAGCTGATAGATTCCTTATTTACCAATTTGATTGTCATCTTGCTAAGTGACTTCTCAGTGGCGCGCAGCTACGCTGGTGCCCTGTTTCTCTTTTAAATAGTAACAATAATGATCATCTGGCAATATCAATGCTATTTGATAACAATTATTTAAGATGAGACTTAATAAAATCGTGTTTTTGCTCCTTTTTGCTGCGTTACGTCTTTGAATCGTCAAAAAACGGGGATGACCTCCTTAAAAGTGGTATAACTTATGTTCTGTTTGAAATATTTTGATGGAATCTGACCAGCATGTGCAGATATGAATTGTCTTTAAGCCTGTAAAATTTTATTTCGATATTCTTAGTTTTGGCCAAGATATTGGCCAGAATAATTAAATTAGTTTTTTGTTACTTTTCGCTGCGTCGCATTTTTTAATCGTCAAAAACCGGTGGGTGGCCTCACTAAAAGTGATATAACTTTTGTTCTGTTTCACATATGGCTATGAAATTTGGCTATTGTACGTAGATATGAATTACCTTCAAACCCGTAAAACTGGATTTGACAAATTCCTATTTTTGGCCAAGATATTGATAAAAAACCGTAGGGGATTACTTTTTTGGCGCACCCTGTACATGAATTGATCATCAATTAGATACTTTCTCCATCAATCCACTCTGACGTTCCTTCGAAGTACTTCACCACTCAACTTTAGGTACTCCGGAGTAATTACAATATAATATCTTTTGGCCTTCATTTTAGCATGTTGTGCTTGTCTTTTTGAATAAACAACGGCCCAACTGGCCTATAGATTTTATTACGTGAATATTATATCGTACCGTTGATATAATGTATAGCCTACCTTTTGTAAGCCAGTGGCGTAGCCAGGAATTTTTCATGGGGGGGTTTATGGCCGGAAATCCTGTTTTTTGCTATTTTTCTTACTTAAATGAAAAAATAACCTTAAAAAAACCTTTTTCCCGGAGCCAATGGGGGGGGTTAACCCCCGAAACCCTCTCTTGCCTACGCCACTGTTGTAAGCTCTTGTGCGTTTGCTAGCATCGTGAGAAAAATATTACTTTTGTAAACTGTAGCTCACAGGGTTTCTTACTGGAGCTATTAGTGGCTTGTTTGCGATTCTTGATGTATCTTCGGCTAACCATTCAACTGGTGTCAATCGACTTATTGTGAGTTTTCACTTAATTTTCTCTGATTTTTAAAATGAAAATTGGTTCCACCAATGACCACCATTCTTCTAGATGGCATGACAATTTTGTAAGGGGTCATTGCATAATTACGTAACGCCGAAAATGACCGTTTTCGACCCACCCACCCACCCTGTAACGCTTCGTAACGTTGCCCTTGACCCACCCACCCTCCCCAGCGTTACGTAACGATTGTTACGAAAAATCAGTTGAGATTTAGGTATATTAGGCTATTGACTAATGTGCGCGCGTAGCCTAATTATAATTCATATTTTCGTAGTGAATTTAGTATGTGAATTATAGGCTAATTGGGCAGTAGACTATAGGCCTAAGTTATATAGGCTACAATGTTTTACTTTTATTTATATAAACGACAGTCATGCGTGAACTGCAATTTTCTTAAATTATACCGCAAGAATAAAATTTTACACTGCTGAAAAGTTTCTCGGACTAAATGGCTCATTAACAATTAATCAAAATTAAGATGAATTAATTATTTGCTTAGTCTGGTCATTTCGATAATTATTAATAGAAATACTGCCGAGTTTTGTTGAGCATTAATTTAAATGTTTGAGATCGTGTCCACTAAGTAAACATGCTTCAAAGTGGCTCTTCGATGTCAGGATTTCAAGGGCAATTAGGCCTATATTGTTCCGTTGGTAAAACTATCACAGATCCAGATAATTCGAATAGTGGTTTCCGGTTTGCACAATGGGAGAACAGAATTGACCTGACATGTAGACTAACTGTTGTCTATACGGCCGGATCTTGTTCACATAAATAGACCTACTTCGGTTAGGTTTTAGATCAATGTCACGAAGTTTAAACTTCTATCACATCATGTCTAAAGTGTCATTCGATGGTAATTTAATATTCATTAATAAATTTTTTCGTGGCGTTACGTAACGTTCAGCTCCCCCCCACCCACCCACCCACGTAACGTTTCGTAACGTTTTCAATGACCCCACCCACCCTCGAGCGTTACGTAATTATGCAATGACCCCTAATGAGCTTGACCAATTGCGTTAATTCTTGGAGATCAGTTGAAAAACTGCACAAGAAACAGATCTGTGCAGAAGAAGACTTTTCAAACTCAAATTCAAAATTATTTATTGATCCCAAAATAAACATAATAAACAGAACAGTATAACACAAGTGGTATTTAACATAGTCATTCAACAAGAAGTCAAGAACCATGAAAATAGATTAGCGAGCAATAGGCACTCCTGAAGAGACGGGTCCCGCTTATAGTAGTGGCCTACAAAATTACAAGATGGTGTAGGTGGGATTGATAAGGGAATAGACGTTATTAAACAACATACATTTATACAGTAGCAGTTACATATAAGTTCGAGTTAAAGTCTTAACTATAGTCTAACTAACAAGCACAAAGCTGAGTTTACGTAATATAAATTATAGCGTGTGCGCGTGCAAGGGTTTTAAAGTGGCTAAGGGATGTTACCATGCGGAGTTCTTTAGATAGACTGTTTCAGTTGGCAGGGCCCTGGACTCTAAGCGAAAACATACGGACGTTAGTAGTCCTTGCGAACGCAGACCCGAAGTCTTTGTTGCTTCTAGTGAAGGTAAAATGTGGTACAAGATCAAGATAGGATGAAAATGATGATGGGAGGATGTATTAGTGTACTATATAGGCTGTAGGTGTAGGGCTACCACGATTGTAAGGATCCTCTCCATAAGGAAACTGCGCCACTGGTTGCAAGTACTCTGTCAGCGTATGTCCCAAGCCTGGATAAAGGAGAAGGGCGACACTAATCATCTTTGATATGACTGTGTCGTTAAACAGTAACAATAAGCTATTGTAAGGAAATTAGGCTTGAACCTTCAACAATTAAGGCGATATGCTTGCGCTAGATTGAACCACCACAACTTTATGAGTTTAAGCCACTAATTGAGGAAAGTGATGACATTTTTATTACATTAATCGCGCTATTTCTTACATTAATCGAGCTACATGGTGCAGGCCTAATGGTTACCTAGCCTACTCCTTTGAGATTATCCCAGTCTTGGCTATATGTTTGAATAATTTATGTTACCTAATTAAGTTATTGGATTGAGTAGTGTCTAACAACTTGGTGATACTGGAGATGCTTTGTGTAACTTTTGTACCTGACTTGATGTGCTTGTTGTTGTTACATACGGACCAATAAAATTATTTGATTTGATTTTGTTTGTTGGCATGGGCGGAGTTTGGTTTTCGTTTTTGGAGCCGCTAATTAAAGCCTTCTCGGGGGGCTTAACCCGGGAAAAGATACCATTTACACGGTAAAACAATGAATATGGATCTTCTGGGGAGGAGCTTAGCCCCCAATAGCCCCTGATAAACTCCGCCCATGCTTGTTGGCTCAAACCTTGTGAAGCCTAGAGATTTAAACGCTCCACTTCTTTCATATTCAGATAACAATATCGTACATCTAAACAATAATTGAAGGCCTACATTTATTCATGATAGACCTGATAAAATAATTTTAAATGTAACAATCTGCGTTCTGCCTGCCTGACGCTTTTAAAAAACGAAAATTGATTGATTGATTGATTGATTGCATTTTGTTTGCTCTGTCGATCGTTCTTCCTGCAGTGGTCTTACGTAGTGTTGCTATGGGAACTACTGACTCGTGGCTCGGTCCCATACAAAGACATCAGCAACTGGGACGTACAACCCTACATCATCAGTGGTCAGCGTTTGTCACAGCCAGATCGATGTGTGTCCTGGTGAAGTGTGAGTAGCCTACTAGGCCTACGTACGGTGCATCATATGATTGCTGATTCAATCTAGGCCCCTATACATGCATTATGCAACACGGGCGAACATTATTTAGGATATTTATGGTATTTATTTCTCGCATTTGTTATAGCGATACTTAAAGCTCAATCACTACTCAGAGGCGCTCCAGACTACAGCGCGGACACTGCATGGGAGTTACGCGTTCAAGCAATTGCGAAGGACTTGCTCAAGGTCCCTACGCACGTGGCGGCTTTAGGTGGATTCGAATCTGGAACACTCCGGCTCCAAGGCACCGAGCGCTAGGCTAATAGGTCTACACCGCCGCGCCTCGCAAGCATGACAAGGGCGCATGGGGGGTTCCGTTTCACTGCTTTCGGTCTGATGCCATCTGCACACAGGCTACCTTGTATACAATAGATCCATTTGACTTAATTAGTAATAATTATCTAGTCATTGCCCTCATGTAGAGTTTTGTAGACTAAGCTTACGTATACAGAGTTAGGCTATAGACCTACGGTATTTCATCTGATGATTCTGATCCTTTGTTTCAAACCCCAACTTGATGTTTCTGGGCATGCATGCAGTCGGCCCTCTGACCCGACGTATCGCGCTTATTTAGGCTATAGGCCTAAGCTTACAGGCTTGTTCCGCTCGCGTATAACTTTTGGAGGCGCTTAAGTAAGACTTAATAGCTTAACAGAGATAACGATCATAGTTGTGCGACTCTTTATGCAGGTACCATCTGATGTTAAATGCTGGTCGCAGGAACCTGCAGATCGCGCGAATTTCGGTCAGATTTTGTGAATTCCACGATGCGCTGCTTCAAGCAGATCTCATGTCAAAGGATGAAGACTACATGAACCTTCTATCGGGGGTTCGGCTCAGCCACGCTTACGAAGCTCATCATTCGGAAGGGGATCAATCGTAGACCGTCACCCGTCTTCTGCAGTCAAATGCAGCAGCCTGGATAAGGAGGAGGAATAGTCTTTGTTACCACACTGCAGTGACGTTAAACTGCAAACACCACTACCACCACCACCACCACCACCACCACCACCACCACCACCACCACCACCACCACCACCAAATGTAGCACTTGCCTAGATCGACCTACTTCTTCGTCGAACCGTCGCGTAGGACTGCACAACATATCGCATCCTCTGCTAAAGATTTCCTTCATTAGGCCTGCGACTAGGATAGCCTACTAACCGCATCTCAGATGTTGTGTGACCTTGCGGATGTTCAAAACAATTTTGCGTTATGATTAATGATAATGAAATCTGAAGTGCTTTTAGTAATTCGCCATGTGAAGAGTTGCCTGGTATTCAGCATATAGACAGCCAATGGGAAGTAAAGAGATTCAAGGCCTACATGTACTTCTTGGAGTGTCATATTTCAGGACAATGCAATGCGCTTTAAAGTTTACTGCCACTGCTTATGTTGCAGCATAGTTATGCATTGACATCGTTTGGTTTGTGCCCTATATGCTATATTCAGCATATAGACAGCCAACGGGAAGTAAAGAGATTCAAGGTACTTCTTGGAGTGTCATATTTCAGGACAATGCAATGCGCTTTAAAGTTTACTGCCGCTGCTTACGTTGCAGAATATGCATTGACATCGTTTGGTTTGTGCCCTATATGGCTTCATTGTTTTGTTTTGCAGTTATATTAACTTTTGTAGTCTGATTGTTTGATTGTTTCCCAGTTCAATCTTCCACAGTACAAAGACATTTTTAAAATCTTTGCAGACATTTGTTTTTCAATGCATTATCTAAAGTTCTAAACTTCGATTTCGACTAAAAGTACCAGGATCTGAATGATTCATAAACGTTGAAATTAATCAACCATTTAATTTGTAAGGTCTTCGCATCAGTTGGTGTGCGAACAACAACCAATGAGGACAAAAGAAAGAAGAAAGCTAAGTCTAAATTCTAAAACTATTGAATGGTTTTCACGGATGCACACGAGCCACGTGGAATTGGCTTATTTGCTGTATCCGGCTAGAAAGGAAAGACCGAGAATCGAGCACTTGTATTGCCCAACGGTGTAGGCATTATCTTTCGCGCTCACGATGGCGGTACAGCTATATTGCTACAACAAGTACGACACATATTGATATAAAATTTAAAAAGTGTAGGCGTGCTTTTATTTAATCTAATTTAATCTTCTGGAACGATTCTAGGCTTATCTAATTTTAATAGCCTACATTTAGAACGATTTTTATCTTGATTTCCAACTGGTGACGCTTAATCGTCGTTGGCTACGGACACTAAGACATTAATTTTTTTTATAAGACTTAGTAGTTACTGATTATAGTCCACTTCATCGTGTTTACTAACAACTAAATTCTATCTCAGTCCCCTGGATCTCTTCATATGGTTTCGCAGACGCTACTGTCTGACTTTGGTGGTTGCAACTTGATGAGATGCCCTGTTTCTCTGCTTCTATGTTCAACCTCTTATCTAAAATGGTTAAGTGGTCTGGTTTTCAAGGAAATCAATGCAATCAAACTTACAGTAATTAATTTCCTCATGTATCAAGCTCAGTAATTTAGACCTGCAGCTGCTGGACAGGTACAAAATAACTTGAAGGGGCGCTATGACAAGTACACATACAAACAAACTGATTAATATGTTTCTGCCATTATTTCACGATGTCTTAATTAAACACTGAGCCTGCGACCAGTGGCGAAGGAAGGTTTTTGGGGGCCCTTGTGCAGGGCTTTTGTGGTGGGCCCCTTCAATGCTTGGACCGTAAGATTTCAAACAATAAGACTGTGCAAAAGCGCCTGGCTTTTGCGATAGACTGTAAGCCTTTGCAAAGGCCTAGATCCCACTCGAAATTAAATTTTAAAATTGGCTTATTTTAACTCAAGTTTGGGTTACTATACGGTAAATCTAAAAGAAGAATAAAAAAATTATGAAATGCTGAAATGTTTGCTTGGGCGAATACCTTTAGGCAAATTCCCTTGCATAAAAATAATTGAGATGCCTTCGTTCCAGAATTCTTTTGTAAAGTAACTGGCATACCACCATAGTTGCCGAAGTGCCTCTCTACTCGGTGTCGATATCCAAAGCCGCCACCGCCTCAGGATTGATCAAGCTGAATTCAATTTTGTCACCAGGCTTAATGAAGTCATCGGGGTCCGGTGCAGTCTACACAGACTGCACAATCGAGCAGACTGCACAATCCATTCATGCATCACCGCTGCATATGTGGATAATGGATTTGATAATTTGAATACATTGTGCATATTCTTAAAGTAAAAATTGACTGTGGCTGCGGTAGTCCCTCTACAACCGGGGGCCCCGTACACTGCACAGGCTGCACGACCTATTGCTACGCCATAGCATTGCACCTATGTCTGATGTAGTCATCGGTGTAAGCTCGTTCTCCGCAGGCATCATAAATGCGGAATTTGTTTGCCTTTTGGCGGTCTTCTTTACACGTTCTTCTCATGCTTGACGCTTAGCAGCGCCACTTCAACCTCTTATCTAAAATCGTCGAGCAAAACTTCGGGGACAGAAAAAGAATGCCGTACCAGAATAAAAAAAAATTAAAATTTACAAGTAAATACGCTATATATGCAGTTACCTTTTATAAATTTCTTATTTTTTGAAAGAGTAAAGATATTTGTAATGAGATAATCATAGCACATCGCAAACCGGTTGTTTGGACATTCCGGCTCCAGCCCCCAAAATTATTTAGTGTATATATATATATATGTATACGCTGTACATGTAGGTTTGAATACATTCTGAATATCCTTAAAGTAAAAAATTGACTCTGTCCCAGGGGCCCTTGACAGGCGGGGACCCTTGTGCACTGCACTAGCTGCACAACCTATTGCTACGCCACTGCCTGCGACATCAGTTGCTATAGAGTCTTCTGTTATTAGGCCTATGTTCCAGAGAGGGGTTAACGTTTGGTTAACTTTAAAGCCTCAATTGCTGAAGAACTAGGTGAGCAAGTGATGCTAATATCTTGTTTCATACGACATGCCGAATAAATGGGAGGGTCGTTCAGTGAAAATTTCAAGTGGGGCATGGACCGATTGGACCTCTGGATCCCCTGAGCATCTCTGCTTCTCTACTTTAGGCATTCACTGATAAAGACCTATTTGAACAATTCACCCATCAACAGATAAATTGCCCTACCTCCGATTATCTTTGTTTCAGTGCTTCTGGCGACTTCTTTATAGAGAGCCCCTCCATCGCTTCCTATCGACCTGACTCTTCTGTAGGTTCCACCACCTCCTTGTCCACCTTTCGCCCTGATTCCCACCCCGCCCCCAAGCAGACTGCCAATGACATCTGAACCTATTCCAGCCGAAAGACGGACTTGGCTGAGGATTGCCACTGCAGCGATGAAGAAGAGCAACTTCATGTTGTCGACGAAGATACAACCGACTTCGGAAGAGAGAGATGAAGATCAATGCGTCGTCTGGAGACTTCTTCCAACCGCTGACGAATGAACAAGCGGGGTGGCAGAATTTATAGGAAATAGTTGAACCATTAAACGGATTTACGACACCCCGGGTTGTTTGTCTTGCAAGACATCTGCTGCCCTCTGTAATAAAGATGTCAACTGAATTGCTCCAGAAACACGAGTTGTTCTGCTCGCATCAGAAATAGTATGATGCAACAAATAGCTTGGATTATACCATATTTACACTTGATGCACCGTGAGCTCATAACAGCTGATTTTGAAATGAGCAGAAAATTTTCATCTTGCCACATCATTGACGTCCTTGGCGGCAAATCTTGTGAACAGAAACGTTTGTATTTAATCTTATTGGAATCCTGGTCTTTAACAGAATGGTTCTGTTGGAATCCTCGACCCTAACTATGTATGTTTAGACACCAAGATGACGATTCTAAGTGTACTGGAAGCTGAGATATGGAAAATTCCGTTTATTTGGAAAATGGCCGCCATTGAAGCCGTTGGGAAAATTTGAAATGGCTCTGTTGGAATCCTCGCCCGTAACTATGTATGTTTAGACACCAAGATGACGATTCTAAGTGCACTGGAAGCCGAGATAATTTAAAATCTGTAAACTGGGGGCCATTTTGAAAAATGACTGCCTTTGGGGCTAGGGATCAAATATGCGAAGGCCCTATAGTCAAATCTCTTTATTATGACATATGTTCGTATAGAATTACCAAATTTCATGCTTGTATCGGCGCCGTAACAAAACGGCGCAGGACAAAACGGCGCCGACAGAACGGCGCAATGCAAAGTGCCCCGACAAAACGGCGCCGACAATACGGCGCAGTACAAAGATTATGATACCCGTCTAGTGATTGTCTGCTTATTCAAGATCAAACTCACTACGAATTCAAGATTATGAGATAGGCCTATCGTTCCGGATTTCGGTAACTAGGGGCACACCCAAGTCAGAATGCATCTATGCGTTTAAAATAGAAGTCGGATTGATACTAAATCATTTTTCCTTAAATAGAATCTGGATTGATGGAAAAAAATTCGCTTAAATTGAAGCTGGATTGAAGAAAATAATCTTGCTTAAATGGAGGCTGGATGAATGAATAGTCTTGCTTAAATGGAAGCTGGATTGAAGAAAATATTCTGGCTTAAATTGGAGCTGGATTGATGAAAAATAATAGTAAGTTAAATGGAAGTTGGATTGATATATTATTTATTTGCTTAAATGGAAGCTGGACTGAAGAAAATATTCTTGCTTAAATGGAAGCTGGATTGAAGAAAATAGTCTTGCTTAACTGGAAGCTGGATTGAAGAAAATATTCTTGCTTAAATGGAAGCTGGATTGAAGAAAATATTCTTGCTTAAATGGAAGCTGGATTGAAAAACATAAAATGAAAGCTGGATGAATGAAAACAGTCTTGCTTAAATGGAAGCCGGATTGAAGAAAATATTCTTGCTTAAATGGAAGCTGGATTGAAGAAAATAGTCTTGCTTAAATGGAAGCTGGACTGAAGAAAATATTCTTGCTTAAATGGAAGCTGGACAGAAGAAAATATTCTTGCTTAAATGGAAGCTGGATTGAAGAAAATAGTCTGGCTTAAGTGGAAGCTGGATTGAAGAAAATATTCTTGCTTAAATGGAAGCTGGACTGAAGAAAATATTCTTGCTTAAATGGAAGCTGGATTGAAGAAAATAGTCTGGCTTAAGTGGAAGCTGGATTGAAGAAAATATTCTGGCTTAAATGGAAGCTGGATTGATGAAAAATAATAGTAAGTTAAATGGAAGTTGGATTAATATATTATTTATTTGCTGCTTCTGCTATTAAACTACTAAAACCATTCTTTTTTAGTTCAGTTTGCGCCGTTTTGTCGGCGCCGTTTTGTTACCGCGCCGTTTTGTTACCGCGCCGTTTTGTCGGCGCCGTTATGTCGGCGCCGTTTTGTCCTGCGCCGTTTTGTCAGCGCACCGCTTGTATCACAAAGTGAAATTTTTTTAACCAGGATTCTGTACTCGCAGCCCGATATTCAATGCAAAAAACACGAGAAACCGTTATATTTTGAACCCCATTTTTGGGGTGACCCATGGTCGGATTTTGTCGGATTTTGGATATGTTATTCAGGAACAAATTCTGAGCAGAAAACCGTTGAAAAAGCTTGGGTGCCAATTCTGCCCAGGTGAAACTATAATTTGCCTGCAATATGTAACGTTACACGTGTCACTGCTCAGTAAGTTTCAAGTTTCAGCGCAAGGCAAAAAATTGAGTGGGGTTGAATCAAAGATGTTCAGCGTTTTAGAGAGAAGTAAACATGATCCATACACTTGTATTTAGGGCACTTCACACACTCCCAGTCAATAAAATGAACCTGAGGCGTGCAATAAATGTTAGGAGTTCCTTGCCTGAAGATATCAAGAACCACCCGGCCCTCACTTATAGCATCGTTTTTCACGACTTATTATGGTAATTTTTAACAAGCAATATTTTTTAAAGATATTAAAAATGATAGCAGAGACGCTCTCATCTACAGATGCCAAATGTCTATGAAAATTGCTATCGTCAGTAAGTGTGCATTACTGCTATAGAGTGGGTCTAAATTGCCATACTCTAACTTTCAACAAAACGCGTTAAACTATAAGGAACTTGAAGAGAACAACGCAATGTTAGGCGATGCACGGTGCCTACTGAAATCAACCGCAAACTGATTCATGAAACTTGAAATGAGAAAATGGGGCGGGTGGGGTGAGATGAGGGCGTGGGAGTGGGCGGGGAATGTTTTCCGAAAACCCAAAGTTCACGGGTAGCGTACCGGTGGAGGTCGGAGAGTGGTGGGGTGAAAAGAAATGAGGGTGTGTGGGAGGCTTGTGGGGGGGTGTGGAAGAGAGAAATTTCCCCGAAAACCCTAATTTCATGGGTGGCGTACCGGTGAAGGTCGGAGTGTGGTGGGGTGCTGTGGGGTGGGTAAGGAGGGTTGAGGGGAGGAGAAATTTTCCCGAAAACAAACCGAACTTTCCTGGGTGGCGTACGGGTGGAGATCGACGTGTGGTGGGGTGGGGGTGTGAGTGGATTGGTTTGGGTGGGGTAGGGGTGGAGAGTGGATTGTGAAGGGAAATTTTTCCGAAAACCCAAATTTCCTTGGTGACGTACCGGTGGAGGTCGGAGTGTGATGGAGTGGGGGTGTGGGTGGGTTGGGTGGGATAAGGGTGGGGAGTGGGTTGTGAAGGGAAATTTTCCCGAAAACCCAAATTTCCTTGGTGACGTACCGGTGGAGGTCGGAGTGTGGTGGAGTAGGGAGGAGGTGGGGTGGGGAAATTTTCCCGAAAACCCTAATTCCATGGGTGGCGTACCGATGGAGGTCGGAGTGGGTGGGGTGTTGTGGGGTGTTGTGAGTTGGGTATGGTTGGGGCTGGGGAAAGAAATTTTTCCTAGAACCCAAATTTCACGCGGGGCGTACCGGTGGAGGTCGAAGGGTGTGGGGTGGGGTATGGTGTAGTGTAGTGGAGGTGGGGTTGTGGCCAGAAGCGTGTCGAATACTAAATTTCCCAGGCAACGACGGGTACCCGAGCTAGTCATGAATAAGTTTGGCTCTGGTTTATAACACGAATGCTATTCAGATGAACGTTAATTTTATTAATGTTCTTCTTTTCTGTCTATCATTTCTCTCTCTAATTGTTCCAAGAACGCCTGTTATGTTTTTTAGATGTCTACTTGGATTATTGAATTGCATAATTCGATTCATTATGAATGTGCGCGTTGTATTCTGTTCTCATTCAATGTTCCCGCGTTCAGTTCGTTTGCAGGCGATTCAATAAAGAACATACGTACTTACTTAATTAGAGTATTAATATCTACGATTAAGGTCCTTCAAAAGACTCTATATAAATATTAGTATTAGAATACTTTACGGGCTGAAGAAGGTACAGAAACAGGGACGCCAGGTTGTAGACGACTCAAGAAATCAATCTTGTCATATTTTCGCAGATTTTGCACATTGCTCTGTCGCCCGTGAAATTGAGGGACGCGAATACGTTGAATATCTGGGAGAATCAATAGAATCTGTTTCAACGACATAAACTAAAAATTTTAGTTTACATTATTTTAATGTACTTTATGCCTCGTTGGTCTTTCTCGGTATCCATCACTGTGAATCAGCAAATCGATTAACAGATGTTCCTTTATGGCAAAGAAGATCGCAGATATAGACGACAGACCAATGTCTAACTTGAATTAGATGTCGATTTGCTTGAGTCATGCCCAGGGCCGTTTTTAACATAGGTGCAATCGGTGCGGCGCACCGACTGCTCTGAGCCGGGTTTTGTTGCTGCCTATTGGCTAAATGTGTTTTTTGCGAGTCTCAGTCTGACTTAAACTTCGTGCAAAATCAGTAAGTGTAAGAAAACATTAATTTAACTACTGTAAGTTCACTGACGCTGCGTGCTTGCTTACTGGCACTTTTGTTTTTACAATGACTAATCTTTTAAGACAGAATTTATATACAAAATTGCTAGGTGGAAAGGCATGGAAATCTACCACCTCATTTTCCCAATGACCATAACAGCCAAAGACAGGAGAGGATTGAGAAGAATTTTCCAAAATGCGACCAATCATTGTGTCGAGGAAGGTTGAATTGTTCCAAGGATGCCTGTTATGTTTTTTAGATTTCTACTTGGATTATTGAATTGCATATTTCGATTCATTATGAATGTGCGCGTTGTTTTCTGTTCTCATTCAATGTTCCCGCGTTCAGTTCGTGTGCAGACGATTCAGCAAAGTACATACTTACTTACTTATTAATATCTACGATTAAGGTCCTTCAAAAGACTCTATATAAATATTGGTATTAGAATACTTTACGGGCTGAAGAAAGTACAGAAACAGAGACGCCAGGCTGTAGATCACTCAAGAAATTGATCTTGTCATATTTTCGCAGATTTTACACATTGCTCTGTTGCCCGTGAAATAGAGGCACGTAATACGTTGAATATCTGGGAGAATCAATAGAATCTGTTTCAACGACATAAACGAAAATGTACTTTATGCCTCGTTGGTCTTTCTCGGTATCCATCACTGTGACTCAGCAAATCGATTAACAGATGTTCCTTTATGGCAAAGAAGATCGCATGTAGACGACAGACCAATGTCTAACTTGAATTAGACGTCGATTTGCTTGAGTCATGCATTGCCTACATTTATTCATGATAGGCCTGATGAAACAATTAGTTATATTGTAGGCTAACAATCTGCGTTCTGCCAACCTGACGCTTTAAAAAACGAAAATATATTGATTGATTGATTTTGATTGATTGAATTTTATTGCTGCTTCGATCGTTCTTCATGCAATGGTCTTACGAAGTGTTGCTATGGGAACTACTGACGCGTGGTTCTGACATGTGCCATACAAAGAGATCAGCAACTGGGACGTGCAACCCAGGCCAACCCTACATCATCAGTGGTCAGCGTTTGTCACAGCCAGATGTGTGTCCTGGTGAAGTGTAGGTATAGGCCTACTAGGCCTACGTACGGTGCTTCATAGGATTTCTGTATCAATCTAGGCCCCTACATGCATTATGCACCACGGGCTAGAATTATTTAGGATACCGGTATTTATTTCTCCATTTGTTATAGCACCACTTCAAGCTCGATCTCTACTCAAGGCGATCGATCCCGAGCCCATAGGCTACAAAAATGATTACGCCAACTAGGCATAACGGATGATATTAGAACTTATGATTACACTGGACAACAAATTTTCATGAAAGTTTTGCCTCTGACATGAAATTCGCAATTTCTTACAGATTTTAGGGTGCTGGACACGAATATGACAATGAAATTAAAGAATTGGCTCCAGTTTCTCTGAAATCGTCAAGAGTTTCTATAAATAGAACAATGCATAATGTAACATTTGTACCAGTAAATATTTTCGCTTCTACTTCCCATTGTCTCCTGTATGACTGCTCAGTATTAGGTCTGGCGAGCATGCAAGTAGGCCTATGTTTATGTATGAACACTTGGTATACCGCCTCTTCAAAAACTAGTCCGAATTAAGCGCTCCCGATTACAGCGAGGACACTAAATCACAGTTTCATGACGTGCATGAACAATTGCGAGTGAAGTATACTTACTCAGGGTCCCTTCGCTGTGGTGAGGTGGATTGACACCCAAAACCTTTCGACTCAAAGGCACCGAAAATACCCCTACACCACCGCGCCCCACATAGTAGACATATAGCCACCCAACATGGAAGTTCCCTGATATCGTGCCTCCTTGGCTGCAATGTTTTCATGAATTCGTTCACCGTCCTCAACAGTCATTATATCCATACCGCAGTTGTCGGGTAGAAACTCCAAGTGGGAATGGAGAGGTGGATCTTTAAGACACATCGTAGCCAAATTTGCGATAGGCTACATGGAATCATAGACAACATGTCCTCGACCAAATCCCTGTAGTTTTCTGTCCTGACATCCCAGAGGAAGTTAGTTACCACCAAATGAAATGCGTCCCAAGCTTGTTTCTCGTCACCCTGAAGCAGGTTGACGAACATTTCATCTCTGGATGGCTGACTGATCTAAGTACCCCCCAAAATTTTCCTCTTTAATGTTTGCTTCGCCAGGGAATTTGAAAACCAAGTATTTGAAAGCTGATCCAGTCCGGTGCATGAATTTTATGACGTTCTTCATCACATTGAGTTTGATGTGTAGCGACAATAGCACGCAGGATTTTCTGGGTTTAAACTTTTGCTAGGTGTTGCACATAGCCTACTTCTTACTGACGCCCAAAGATTTCTTCTCAGGCCAGTTTCTCCTCTTTTAGTGCGAAGTCCTTGCTGGAACAGTAGGCTATTTTGTATATCCAAGCTGCAGACTCACCAAGACAGCCAGTAAACCTTCAAGTCACTACAGAGATGCTATCCATACCTGCTCTAGTGAACAGAAGTCAGCAGGTGTTTTAGGTTGTGGTAGTTTTCCTTCATAAGGACAGCATGCCCGAACAGAATGGGTGGATACTGGTTTTAATCAATGCAGCACCTTTATGAGGCTCCATTTCGTAGAGTCCATGAGTACTTTGAGTAGTCTTCATTCTCGAAGGTCATGTTTGATTCTGAGTGCATTCAACAGACAATCTACATTGGTGCAGAAGACAAGGTCATCTTATTGGGTGAAATTATCCTCAAACTGCCCATGACGATGTCACTCAAGCACTTTCCTGGAGACGATTCCTTTCTTTTAACTCTGACTTGGTCTTGGATAGGTCCAGGTCACGATCAAGATCGTTCAGTTCACCTTGGGTGAGATTGTGTGGGTCGAAGGCTGCGGAGAACCTGAAGCCACTTTGCTTCTTTCCTTATCGTCTGAATCGATGAAAAATCCTTTCCGTGGTTCCGAAACGGCAATTCCTTTGCCTGCGGAACGGGCCGGATTGCAGATGGGATATTTGGGTAAGCTACTGACCACTTCTCTTTCCTTGTCATGCCTGTAGAAGGAGGTGGAACCATGCAGAAGTAACAGTCATTTCGTGTGATTGCTTGGTTCTCTCCAGGCAATTGGAATAGCAAAGGGCATTGGCCAGTTTCTCGTATATCAACTACATGTACTTTGGAAAATTTCTTGCACACGGGGGAGGGGTGCATGAAAGAGGGATGCAATATGTCACATAATTGTGTGCTGCTATTATGTATAATAGTTTGAAAATTAAGACAGCTAGGCCTAAAGAATTTAAAATCAGCTGGACCTATGGTGGATTCATTGAAGAATAGTACTGTTAATAGCGCGTCTAACTGTTCGTTTCAGGTTGGATGAAGATGTGGTTGTGAAGGTCGCCGACTTCGGACTATCTCGAGATCTGTATTCGCGCGACTACTACGCCAGCAATGCTCGCTTCGCCGGACTTCCCGTCCGCTGGATGGCGCCAGAATGCCTGACTGCCGCTCGCTACACCGTCAAATCCGACGTGGTAGGCAGTTGCATGGTCACTGAGTTTGAATAAGGCCTACACAGTCCTACATGTTATCCAAAGGGAATGTCCACCACATTAGAAAATTAGAAATCGTTTACCTGTAGGCTATGTATATATCATATGTATATATATACAGGGTAAGCCAAAAAAGACCCCCTAGGTTTTTGCCAATATTTTGGCCAGACGTAAGAATTTCGAAATGAAATTTTGCAGTTTTAAAGACAATTCATATTTACACATGATGGCCAGATTTCAATAACATATTTCAAACAGAACAAAAGTTATAGGCCTACCACTTTTAGTGAAGCCACCCACCGTTTTTTGACGATTCAAAAACGCGACGCAACAAAAAGTTACAAAAAACCAATCTAAATATTCTGGCCAACATCTTGACCAAAAGTAAGAATTTCGAAATGAAATTTTTCAGGCTTAAATACAATTCATATCTGCAAATGGTGGTCAGATTCCATCAAAATATTTCAAACAGAACAAAAGTTATACCACTTTTAGGGAGGTCACCCACCGCTTTTTGACGATTCAAAAACGAGACGCAACAAAAAAGTAACAAGAACACGATTTTTTTTTCTCATCACAAATTATTGGTATCAAATAGCCTTGATATTGACAGATGATCATTATTATTACTATTTAAAAGAGAAATAGGGTACCAGCGTAGCTGCGCGTCACTGAGAAGTCACTTAGCAAGATGACAATCAAATTGGTAAATAAGGAATCTATCAGATTAATCAACAGGTCCATCAAGAACTTTGCAAAGAGACTCAACAGAAGTTTTGGCACGGGTGGTGGGCACATTGAACACAAGTTGTGAAGCACTACCAAGTTCATTTGACAACAGTTATTTGAGATGAAACTTAATAAAATCGTGTTTTTGTTACTTTTTGTTGCGTTTCGTTTCCGAATCGTCAAAAAATGGGGGGGGTGGCCTCACTAAAAGTGGTGTAACTTTTGCTGTATTTGAAATATTGTTATGAAATCTGGCAAAGATGTGTACATATGAATTGTCTTTAAGCCTGTAAAATTTCGTTTCAAAATTCTCACTTCTGGCCAAGATATTGGCAAACAACCTAGAGGTTTTTTGGCCCACCCTGTATATGTATAGTGGCGGTCGTCATATAGCCTATAGGCAGGGACGGAAGCAGAACTTTTGGAGGGGGCAAAAATATTTTCGGTCTTGGGTCTGAAAAAAATTTCCGTTGGTTTTTGGCCGTAAATGAAATCTGATCGATGACCTTTTTTAAAGTCATTACGTCAGAAAAATCAAAAAAATACAGGCCTACCATTTTACCCGCCAGAAGAGTTGATGACCTTTTTTAGTCATATGCTCCTTTTATCCTTTTTTCTCTCTGTCTCATCTGTCAAATTTCATGGGAGGGGGAAAAGAACCTTATAGGGACGACGTCCATTTCCTCGCCAGAATGGCTGGTGAGAAATGTGCAAATTTATAAATGCGTGCCATAATCGGATTTCCTCCCTCTGGATCCACCCCTGCATATAGGTGCAGGGCTACCACGATTGTAAGGATCCTGTCCATAAGGTAACTCCGTCACTGGTTGCACTCTGCCAGCGTAAGTCCCAAGTCTGGATAAAGGAGCAGTGCGACACTAATCACCTTTGATATGGCTGTGTCAAGCTATTGTAAGGAAATTGGGCTTGAACCTTCAACAATTTAGGCGATAAGCTTGCACTATATTGAACCACCACAACTTTATGAGTTTATGCCACCAATTGAGAAGAGAATGAGTGACAGTTTTCATACGTTAATCGAGTTAGGAGTTACAAGGTGTAGGCCTAATGGTTTGTTAACTCAAACCTTGTGAAGCCGACAGATTTCAACACTCCACTTCTTTGGCCGGATATACAGAAGTAGCCTATAATGTAGGTCTAGTAGGATAGTAGGCTTATACATGGGCGGAGACCTGGGCGGAGACTTGGGGGTGACGGAAAGACGCGAGATTTTTTGACGGACGAATGGCTGTGTAGCCGAAAAATTTCCATTTCCATCTTTTGCCGGCCTAAATTTCTGACGACCTTTTTTTTAGTCATCCGGCGAAATCTTGACGAAATTTTCTATTTTCGCCGCTAAAAAAAGTTGATGACCTTTTTTAGTCGTGACGCTCAACGATTGGGGGGGGGGAGAACAAAATGCATGGGCCGTCCCTCCAACACCTCCATTGGGGGGACCGTACCCAATGTCCCCGCCTAGGTCTCCGCCCATGGGCTTATATATCGTGCATCTAAACAATTGAAGGCCTACATTATTTTATTCATGATAGGCCTGATAAAAATTTAATAATTAAATGTAACAATCTGCGTTCTGCCTGCCTGACGCTTTTAAAAATCGAAAATAGATTGATTGATTAATTGATTGATTGATTGATTGGTTGATTGCATTTTATATTGCTACCTCGATCGTTCTTCATGCAGTGGTCTTACGGAGTGTTGCTATGGGAACTACTGACTCGTGGTTCTGTGCCATACAACGAGATCAGCAACTGGGACGTACAGCCCTACATCATCAGTGGTCAGCGTTTGTCACAGCCAGATGTGTGTCCTGATGAAGTGTAAGCAGCTTAGCTATTAAGTAGGCTATACATGTAGGCTACGTACGGTGCTTCATATGATCTTTGTCTCAATCTAGGCCCCTACAAAAGCCCTACATGTATTAAGCACCACGGGCTAGAATTATTTAGGATATCTATGGTATTTATTTCTCGCATTTGTTATAGCGCCACTTCAAACCCAATCCCTACTCAGAGGCGCTGCCGACAACAGCGCGGGCACTGCATGGGAGTTTCACGCCCAAGCGCCCGATAAATTGAGAGTGAAGGACTTGCTCAAGGTCCCAACAACGGCGGCTTCAGGTGGATTCGAACCTGCAACCCTCCGGCTGCAAGCAGGGCCGTGTTTAAGGTTCCTCAAGTGTCGGTGCAAAGTGTTACCGTAGGGGCATAGTGTCGTTCGACCGGCCGTTGGTTTTCCAAAAGCTACGGCCACGTGTAAATAAGTGTATATATTATAAAGAAATTTATATCATCCTATAGGACTTTTATGGTAGCTACACTTTTAATTAATGTTTTCTTACACAGTTACACTTACTTATTTTTACAAAAGGTTTAGGCCTAAGAAACACTTAGACTCGCTGCACTCGCATAAGACATTTGGCCAATAGGAAAAAAAACTCTCGGCTCAGGCCTCAGGGCATTCGGTGCACCGCACCGAATGGACCTGTGTTAAACACGGCCCTGGCTGCAAGGCAACGCAACGAACATGCAAACTACACCACCTATAGGCCCCTACAACTATATTTATGCACCACGGGCTAGTATTATTAATTTTATTTATTTCATTTACTTCTCGCTTTTGCTACAGTGCCCACTCAATCTCGATCTCTACTCAGGGCGCGCGATCCCGACTAAAACGCGGATGCTGCATCGCCGTTTCACGCCGAAGCGCTCGAGCAATTGCGAGTGAAGGACTTACTCAAGGTCTCTACGCAAAATGGCGGCTTTGGGTGGATTCGAATTTGGAACACTCCGGCTCCAAGGCACCGAATTCACCACTAGGCTAAACCACCGCGCCTCGCAAGCATGACAAGGGCGCATTGTGGGGGGGGGCGGAGAAAAGGGTTCCTTTCAGTCTGATGCCATCTTTACACAGGATGATTTGCAGCGGTGGCGCCTGGATTTCAGTTTTGGGGGGGTTGAAGCCTCCGGAGGAAATTTTCCATTTTCATCAGAAATTTCTGACTTCCTTTTTTAGTCATCCGGCCGAAATACCATGAAAATGTTCCACATTCATCCACCATAATTTCTGACCTATTAAATTTTTTTACAAAAAAGTGGCAGAACGGTGTACAGATGTTTAAATAAGTGCCTGCATGGACGCCGTCCATGACCGTCCGGGCACACTTTCAGCCCTGATCTGATCCTTTGTTTTAAACCCCAACTCGATGTTTCTGGGCATGCATGCAGTCGGCCCTCTGACCCGACGTAGCGCGCTTACTTAGGCTATAGGCCTAACCTTACAGGCTTGTTCCGCTCGCGTATAACTTTTGGAGGCGCTTAATTAAGACTTAGTAGCTTAACAGAGATAACGACCATAGTTGTGCGACTCTTTGTTCAGGTACCGTTTGATGTTACAATGCTGGTCACAGGAACCTGCAGATCGCCCGAATTTCGGTCAGATTTGTGAATTCCACGATGCGCTGCTTCAAGCAGATCTCATGTCAAGCGATCCGACAAAGGATGAAGACTACATGAATCTTCTGTCCGGGGTTCGGCTTAGCCACGCTTACGAAGCTCATCATTCGGAAGGGGATCAATCGTAGACCGCCACCCGTCTTCTGTAGTCAAATGCAGCAGCCTGGATAAGAAGGAAGGCGTCGCTAATGGTCTTTGTTACCACACAGTGACGTTAAACTGCCAACACCACCACCACCACCACCACCAAATGCAGCACTTGCATAGATCGACCTACATGTACTTCTTCGTCGAACCGTCGCGTAGGACTGCACAGTGCACAACATATCGCATCCTTTGCTAAAGATTTCCCTCATTAGGCCTGCGACTAGGATAGCCTACTAACCGCATCTCAGATGTTGTGTCACCTTGCAGATGTTCAAAACAATTTTGCGTTAGGATTAATGATAATGAAATCTGAAGTGCTTTTAGTAATTCGCCATGTGAAGAGTTGCCAGGTATTCAGCATATAGACAGCCAATGGGAAGAAAAGAGATTCAAGGTATTTCTTGGAGTGTCATATTTCAGGACAATGCAATGCCCTTTTAAGTTTACTGCCGCTGCTTACGTTGCAGCATATGCATTGACATTGTTTGATTTGTGCCCTATGGCTTCATTGTTTTGTTTTGCAGTTATATTAACTAGCGTAGTCTGATTGTTTGATTGTTTTCCAGTTCAATCTCCCACAGTACAAAAAGACATTTTTTAATCTTTGCAGACATTTATTTTTCAATGCATTATCTAAAGTTCTAAACTTCGATTTCGACTAAAAATACCAGGATCTGAATGATTCATAAACGTTGAAGCTAATCAACAATTTAATTTGTAAAGTCTTCACATCAGTTGGTGTGCGAACAACAACCAATGAGGACAAAAGAAAGAAGAAAGCTAAGTCTAAATTCTAAAACTGTTCAATGGTTTTCACGGATGCACACGAGCCACGTGGAATTGGCTCATTTGCTGTATCCGGCAAGAAAGGAAAGACCGAGAATCGGGCACTTGTATTGCCCAACGGTGTAGGCATTATCTTTCGCGCTCACGATGGCGGTACAGCTATATTGCTACAAAAAGTACGACACATATTCATATAAAATTTAAAAAGTGTGGGCGTGCTTTTATTTAATCTAATTTAATCTTCTGGAACGATTCTAGGCTTATCTAATTTATATGGCCTACATTTAGAACGATATTTATCTTGATTTCCAACTGGTGACGCTTTAATCGTCGTTGGCTACGGACACTAAGACATTAATTTTATAAGACTTAATAGTTACTGATTATAGTCCACTTCATCGTGTTTACTAACAACTAAATTCTATCTCAGTCCACTGGATCTCTTCATATTGTTTCGCAGACGATATATAGTAACTGTCTGACTTTGGTGGTTGCAACTTGATGAGATGCCCTGTTTCTCTGCTTCTATGTTCAACCTCTTATCTAAAATCGTTAAGTGGTCTAGATTTCAAGGAAATCAATGCAATCAAACTTACAATAATAAATTTCCTCATGTATCAAGCTCAGTAATTTAGACCTGCAGCTGCTGGACAGGTACAAAATAACTTGAAGGGGCGCTATAACCAGTGCACATACAAACAAACTGATTATGTTTCTGCCATTATTTTACGATGTCTTAATTAAACACTGAGCCTGCGACCAGTGGCGTAGCAAGGTTTTTGGGGGTTCTTGTGCAGGGCTGTTGTGGTGGGCCCCTTCAATGCTTGGACCGTAAGATTTCAAACAATAAGACTGTGCAAAAGCGCCTGGCTTTTGCGATAGACTACATGTATATGCAAAGGCCTAGATCTCACTCGAAATTAAATTTTAAAATTGGCTTATTTTAACTCAAGTTTGGGTTACTACGGTAAGTCTAAAAGAATAATAAAAAATTAGGAAATGCTGAAATGTTTGCTTGGGCGAATACCTTTAGGCAAATTCCCTTACATAAAAATAATTGAGATGCCTTCGTTCCAGAATTCTTTTGTAAAGTAACTGGCATACCACCATAGTTGCCGAAGTGCGTCTCTACTCGGTGTCGATATCCAAAGCCGCCACCGCCTCAGGATTGATCAAGCTGAATTCAATTTTGTCACCAGGCTTGATGAAGTCATCGGGGTCCGGTGCAGTCTACACAGACTGCACAATCGAGCAGACTGCACAATCCATTCATGCATCACCGTTGCATATGTGGATAATGGATTTGATAATTTGAATATATTCTGCATATTCTTAAAGTAAAAATTGACTGTGGCTGCGGTAGTCCCTCTACAACCGGGGGCCCGTACACTGCACAGGCTGCACGACCTATTGCTATGCCATAGCACTGCACCTATGTCTGATGTAGTCATCGGTGTAAGCTCGTTCTCCGCAGGCATCATAAATGCGGAATTTGTTTGCATTTTGGCGGTCTTCTTTACACGTTCTTCTCATGCTTGACGCTTAGCAGCGCCACTTAAATAAGACTCAGGCAAAACTTGGGGGACAGAAAGAGAATGCCGTACCAGAATATAAAAACATTAAAATTTACAAGTAAATAGGCTATATGCCAAAATTATTTAGTGTATATATATATATGTATACGCTGTACATGTAGGTTTGAATACATTCTGAATATCCTTAAAGTAAAAAATTGACTCTGTCCCAGGGGCCCTTGACAGCCGGGGACCCTTGTGCACTGCACTAGCTGCACAACCTATTGCTACGCCACTGCCTGCGACATCAGTTGCTATAGAGTCTTCTGTTATTAGGCCTATGTTCCAGAGAGGGGTTAACGTTTGGTTAACTTTAAAGCCTCAATTGCTGAAGAACTAGGTGAGCAAGTGATGCTAATAGGTTATCTTGTTTCATACGACACGCCGAATAAATGGGAGGGTCGTTCAGTGAAAATTTCAAGTGGGGCATGGACCGATTGGACCTCTGGATCCCCTGAGCATCTCTGCTTCTCTACTTTAGGCATTCACTGATAAAGACCTATTTGAACAATTCACCAATAAACAGATAAATTGCCCTACCTCCGATTATCTTTGTTTCAGTGCTTCTGCCGACTTCTTTAGAGAGAGCCCCCGCACCGCCTCCTAGGCCTATCGACCTGCCTCTTCTGAATCCACCACCTCCTTGTCCACCTTTCGACCTGACTCCCACCCCGCCCCCAAGCATACTTCCAAGTATATCTGAATCTATTCCAGCCGAAAGACGGACTTGGCTGAGGATTGCCACTGCAGCGATGAAGAAGAAGAGCAACTTCATGTTGTCGACGAAGATACAACCGACTTCAGAAGAGAGATATGAAGATCAATGCGTCTCGAGATCTGCTTCGGATGACGTCTTCCAACCGCTGTCTAATGACCAAACGGGGTGGCAGAATTTATAGGAAATAGTTGAACCATTAAACGGATTTACGACACCCGAGAGGTAGTTTGTCTTGCAAGACATCTGCTGCCCTCTGTAATAAAGATGTCAACTGAATTGCTCCAGAAACACGAGTTGTTCTGCTTGCATCAGAAATAGTATGATGCAACAAATAGCTTGGATTATACCATATTTACACTTGATGCACCGTGAGCTCATAACAGCTGATTTTGAAACGAGCAGAAAATTTTCATCTTGCCACATCATTGACGTCCTTGGCAGCAAATCTTGTGAACAGAAACGTTTGTATTTAATCTAATTGAAATCCTTGTCTTTAACAGAATGGCTCTGTTGGAATCCTCGACCTTAACTATGTATGTTTAGACACCAAGATGACGATTCTAAGTGTACTGGAAGCTGAGATATGGAAAATTCGGTTTATTGGGACGGCCATTTTGGAAAATGGCCGCCATTGAAGCCGTTGGGAAAATTTGAAATGGCTCTGTTGGAATCCTCCCCCGTAACTATGTAGGCTATGTTTAGACACCAAGATGACGATTCTAAGTGTACTGGAAGCCGAGATAATTTAAAATCTGTAAACTGGGGACCATTTTGAAAAATGACTGCCGTTGGAGCTAGGGGTCAAATATGCGAAGGCCCTATAGTCAAATCTCTTTACTATGGCATATGCTCGTATAGAATGTACCAAATTTCATGCTTGTATCACAACGTGAAATTTTTTTAACCAGGATTCTGTACTCGCAGCCCGATATTCAATGTAAAAAACACGAGAAACCGTTATATTTTGAACCCCATTTTTGGGAGTGACCCCATGGTCGGATTTTGTCGGATTTTTGATATGTTATTCAGGAACAAATACTCAGCAGAAAACCGTTGAAAAAGCTTGGATTCCAATTCTGCCCAGGTGAAACTGTAATTTGCCTGCAATCTATATAAATAAAAATGTAAAACGTTTGTTCCTAATGGAATTTCTCGGAAACTTAATAACCGATTCTTTTGAAATTTTTCGCAAAACGCTCCGTTCGAATACGATCGTGTTTGTAAAAGGATTTCCTGGAAAGAAACAAATCTTTTACACAAAAAAACACAACTTTCTCCTCGAGTTGGCACGTTTATACATTTTGGCTTTAACGCATACTGCGCCATTTTGGCCCGTGTATTTAAAACGTACAGGGATGCCACTCTGAATTTTGAAAAAGGTCAGATCCGGTCGAAAAAAAGGCTAGAAAAGGCTAGATTGACAATTTAAGGGAAGAAACGGGAGGGAGGGGAAGAGGGGAGGGATGGAGGAGGGAAGGGGTAGGAGTGGTAATGGAGGTAGGGAGGGAAGAGGAACGGAGGGAGGGAAGGAGGCAGGGTAAGGGAGGGAGGCAGGGGAAGGGAAGTAGGGAGGGAAGGTTGGACGGTCTTGTCAACCACAGCAACGCGTGGCCGGGTACAGCTATAGTAATTAATAAGAATGAATAGCCTGTAAGAAAAAACACAATTATTTTTAAATATCAAGTAATTGCCTCTTTCTGATGTTAAATTTGATTTTCTGTGACCTTGTTTAAATTGTTTGATAATAGGCCTATTCTGCTGACTATTGTGTGAATAATTGCAACATAACTACTGTTACAAGATCTCTGCAGAGATAGCTGTTTTCACATTGAAGACTGCAACGCATTTTTGCCACAAAATCAAAGATTCATAATGTTTATACATATAAATGCAGGGATACAATGAACTACAAGGCCTAAGCTTATATACCATATCAATGAAATACACAATGGAATCGAGAAAATTAAAATGGTACAGTACTCAACTGTATTTTATTAATCAGCTTCAGTTCGCCTATGAATGGTATTATTTCCCACGAAAATTGCACATCTTTCGACTGAATGCGCCAACAACTGAAGAATTGTTGTGTTATAATTTTATAGTTTTTGTGTCTGGTGTGAATCTTTTGATCTTAAAATTAAATGATATCAAACAATATGATTCCATGAAGCGTCAAAAGTAATCGGGTGCCCAAAGCCGTAAGAGAAAACAGAACACTGAAGTTAGAATAAAAAGAAATACGGATCGGTTTCCAATTATTTAAACAAAACTAAGACAACTTTATCTGTCAATGTTAGCGTCCAGTCGTCAGCTATAGTAACATACCCTGTAATGTAATTCAAACTACGCGACGCTCAATTTCGATAGTGAAATCAGGCGTACAGCCAAAGCAGACAGTTGACTGGGGCGCCAAATTCTAGTGGGGAAGTCATTTGCACAAAAATGTATGTTAATAGTTTTTATCACCTTTAGCCATTGTGCACGGAATTGAATCTTATTCAGCCTTCAGTGTACTAATAACAAAAATATAAATTACTCAGCTGAGTGTAAAGGCTCTGGCTAGTGCATCTTTGGATTCTGACGTGGGCTGGACAATTGAGTTTTGAGTGGGGGATCTGAGGGTGGAAAATGTATGCCTTGCCTGAGGTGCCCAATGTATGCTTTGCTCATGGCGCCAAATGCATGTTTTGCCTAGGGTGCCATTTTAGCTAAGGCCGGTGTCACGAATTAGAGTAGGCCTATTCATTCGTATTAATCGTATCCCCCCAAATGAAGAAAAGTCGAAAAAGTTACTTCCGCGTGTATCTATGTTTGCCAATTAAGTTTCATCTGCTTTGTTTTGAACAATGACACTAACAGGTATGTTTATTTCTGCTACGTAATTTGTTTTGCTTTGATTTTAGAGCACATAGAACATTTAAAACACTTAAAAACGGTCAAAGTCACTAAATAAATTCGAGTTGCCTTTCACTGAACATTGCTTAGGACACTTAAAACAACTAGAGTCTCTTTAATTTTTGATTAGAGCATAACATTTTCAATTATACGCATTTTTCAAAAAAAGGATAGAATGGTTTATTCCCTCGGATAGTCTAGATCGGGTAATTCCATCCTGGGGGATAGATTAATTCATCCCCACGGATAGTTTTCAAAGGGGATATAATATCACGTGACACTGGCCCTGCCGCCACTGCTAGGTGGAAAGGCATGGGAATCTACCACCTCAATTTCCCAATGAGCATAGCAGCCAAAGACAGGAGAGGATGGAGAAGAATTTTCCAAAATGCGACCAACCCTTGTGTCGAGGAAGGTTGAAGGCAAGGCAAGGCAAGGCACATCATTTCTAAAGCCTTGTTTCAGGCTTTAAAATGACACAAAAATTATTGCTGTAGCTTTATTCCAACCAAAGATATGAGGAAAAATTGATCCAATTAAACTAATTAATTAACCACTTAACTTAATTAAAACAAACTAATTTGCATATCAAGAACACTACATTAGCTCTAAAACTTGTGTTTTAAACATTTGCAAAAATAGATTAATAAAAAACAAATTAAATTCTGCGTAAAAATAAAAATCACAAACATAGGCTACTATTTCCATAATATTTAATATCTATGATGTGTAATTTCCGACTTAATGCTGATTTCGGTGTGGACCGCCACTATAATATCTTCGCTGACGATAGGCACGTGCTAGTGAATCACGGCCACTGTCTCTCTGGTATAATAACTATAATAAAATACAATATGTAACGTAACACAGTCACTGCTCAGTCAGTCTCAAGCTTCAGCGCAAGGCGAAAATTTTAGTGCAGGGTTGAATCAAAGATGTTCAGCGTTTTAGAGAGAAATAAACATGATCCATACACTTGTATTTAGGGCACTTCACACACTCCCAGTCAATAAAATGAATCTGAGGCGTGCAGTAAATGGTAGGACTTCCTTGCCTGAAGATATCAAGAACCACCCGACCCTCACTTAATGAATCGTTTTTCACGACTTATATGGCAATTTTTTAACAAGCAATATTTTAAAAAGTTATTAAAAATGATAGCAGAGACGCTCTCATCTACAGAAGCCAAATGTCTATGAAAGTTGCTCTCCTCAGTAAGTGTGCATTACTGCCAATTGAGTATGCATAATCTACTCTAACTTTCAGAAAAACGCGTTAGACTAAGAAACTTGAAGAGAACAACGCAATGTTAGGCGATGCATGGGGCCTTCTGAAATCAACCGCAAACTGATTCATGAAACCTGAAATGGGAAAATGGGGTGGGTGGGGTGAGACGAGGGCGTAGGTGTGGGTGGGAAATGTTTCCCGAAAACCCAAAGTTCACGGGTAGCGTACCGGTGGAGGTCGGAGAGTGGTGGGGTGAAAGAAAAGAAGTGAGGATGTGTGGGAGGCTTGTGGGGGGGGTGTGGAAGAGGGAAATTTTTCCCGAAAACCCAAATTTCATGGGCGGCGTACCGGTGGAGGTCGGAGTGTGGTGGGGTGCTGTGGGGTTGGTAAGGAGGGTTGAGGGGAGGAGAAATTTTCCCGAAAACAAACCCAACTTTCCTGGGTGGCGTAAAGGTGGATATCGACGTGTGGTGGGGTGGGGGTGTGGGTCGGTTGGGTTGGGTAGGGTAGGGGTGGGGAATGGGTTGTGAAGGGAAATTTTCCCGAAAGCCAAAATTTCCTTGGTGACGTACCGGTGGAGGTCGGAGTGTGGTGGAGTGGGGAGGGGGTGGGGGTGGGGTGGGAAAATTTTCCCGAAAACCCTAATTTCATGGGTGGCGATGGAGGTCGGAGTGTGGTGGGTTGTTGTGGGGTGTTGGGAGCTGGGTGGGGTGGGGCTGGGGGAAAGAAAATTTCCCGAGAACCCAAATTTCACGCGGGGCGTACCGGTGGAGGTCGGAGGGTGTGGGGCGGGGTGTGGTGGAGGTGCGGTTGTGGCCAGGAGCGGGTCGAATCCTAAATTTTCCGGGCAACGCCGGGTACCCGAGCTAGTTATGAATAAGTTTGGCTCTGTTTTATAACACGAATGCTATTCAGATGACCTTGATTTTATTAATGCTCTTTTTCTGTCTACCATTTCTCTCCCAAATTGTTCCAAGGATGCCTGTTATGTTTTTAGATGTATACTTCGATTATTTGAATTGCATATTTCGATTCTTTATGATAGTTCATGAAAGAAAATTAGCAAGACCACCAAGGTGCGAATATACGAGACCTTGGTGCTGAGCGTACTGCTATTACAACTCAGAGACGTGGACGCTAAAGGAGACAGAGAATAGACGATTGAGGGTATTCGAAATGACGTGCCTGCGAAGGATAGAAGGGGTCACAAGGAGGGAAAGGATACGAAACACGGAAATACGCAGCAGACTGAGGATACATGCAGCAAGACATTGTGCACAGGATTCAGATAAGAAGAATGCGGTACTTCGGACATGTCGTCAGAATGCAGAGTGGAAGATACCCAAAGGTGGCACTTCACGGATATGTGCATGGAAAGAGGGGAAGAGGCAGACCCAGGAAGCGATGAATGGATGTGGCAGAAGAAGACTGCCTGAGGATGGGACTAACCGTGGGAGAGGCGGCGCGGAGAGCGCAGGACAGGGACGACTGGAGGCTATCCACAAAGGAGCGGCTGATGCGGGCGGAAGCTTCGCCAGGGCCATAAGTCAAGTAAGTCATGAATGTTCACGTTGTATTCTGTTCTCATTCAATGTTCCCGCGTTCAGTTCGTTTGCAGGCCATTCAATAAAGTACATACGTACTTACTTACTTAGAGTATTAATATCTACGATTAAGGTCCTTCAAAAGACTCTATATGAATATTAGTATTAGAATACTTTACGAGGTTAAGAAAGTACAGAAACAGAGACGCCAGGTTGTAGACCACTCAAGAAATCAATCTTGTCATATTTCCCCAGATTTTGCACATTGCTCTGTCGCCCGTGAAATAGAGGGACGTGAATACGTTGAATATCTGGGAGAATCAATACAATCTGTTTCAACGACATAAACTAAAAATTTTAGTTTACATTTAATGTACTTTATGCCTCGTTGGTCTTTCTCGGTATCCATCACTGTGACTCAGCAAATCGATTAACAGATGTTACTTTATGGCAAAGAAGATCGCAGGTAGACGACAGACCGGTGTCCGGACAATTCGTCGCCGGACAATTCGGAACGGACAATTCGGACCGGACAATTCGGACCCAGACAATTCGGACCCGGACAATTCGGACCTGGACAATTTGGGGCGGACATTTCGGTGTGGACAATTCGGATCCGGACAATTCGGACCGGACATTTCGGAGACGGACAATTCGGACCCGGACAATTCGGATCCGGACAATTCGGACCAAGACAATTCGGAGTGTTTATAAAAATCATGAACTCCTAAAAGGCAGGATCTGTAGGGTTTCAGATTATTAGTTAAAACGTTATTAGGCTATATTTTACTGCTACTTAAGTTCGTAGGCCTAGCTCTGAGAAATTTTTCAGCTAAGTGATCTCTGACTTTGTATGCCTGTCAGTCTGGTTTCACATTATTAGTTATGCTACTTTCCATAATTTTTTTTAATCATTTGCTGATTGTCTTCGATGATCTAGCAGAACCTGGTAGTGATAGGGCTCCTGCTTTAAGCTAGATTTACACCGCTCCTATTTATAGACCAGATTTTTACCGGTCCCAATAATATTTATATGAGATCAGGTTAACACTAATTTATTTATGAGAACAGATCATGTCAATTCATATAAATATTATGAGAACAGATATAACCTAAAATAGTATTGCATTGAAGCCATTTTGGATTTATTTATTGTCATAAATATGAAAGATTCAAAAGGTCCAAACGCAGCATCCAATGGCTTCCAAAACAAGTTCAAAGTGAGTGGGCTGACGTAGATCACAAATAGATTGGCAGACATACGTCTTGACACAGACAGACAAACGGGCAAAGAGACGTACGAATAAACAGACATAAGCTTACAAGCAGACTGATAGACAGTGGGGTGCTAAGTTGATCTAGTATTTATTTTGATGTCCAGTAGTCTAACCGGTCAACCTATGTAGGTCTATTTGGGTGATGGAGATGGGTATGAAAATCTGAGTTCCATCACTAATTTTGACTGCTAAGCATTGCCCTCCGAATTGCCGGTCCGAATTGTCCGGTCCGAATTGTCCGGTCCGAATTGTCCGGTTCCGAATTGTCAGCTCCGAATTGTCCGCTCCGAATTGTCCCCTCCAAATTGTCTGGGTCCGAATTGTCCTCACCAAACTTTTCTCCGAATTGTCCGCTCCGAATTGTCCGGATCCGAATTGTCCTCTCCGAATTGTCCGGTCCGAATTGTCCGTTCCGAATTGTCCGGCGACGAATTGTCCGGGAACCGACAGACCAATGTCTAACTTGAATTAGATGTCGATTTGATTGAGTCATGCCCATAGGCGTAGGAGGCGGGGGTCAAGAGGGCAAATGCCCCCAAATCTCGGGCAAATCTGTTTTTCGGGCAAAAGAGGCACGGACGGGAAAAATTAGGGAAATCTTTTCGGGCAAACAAGTAGGTTACAGGCGGATTTTTTCGGGCACATAGGGGTAAAAAGCTAAATTTTCTGAAGATTTTCAGAGAGTGACTTAAAAAAAGGTCATCAGATTTTTCCGATGAAAAAATCCTAAGAATTTGGGCGTATGACTAAACAAGTCATCAGATTTTTCGGGCAAAAATACATACCTTTTTGCCCGCCCCTCCCCCACTTCCGAAATGTCCCCTACGCCTATATGCCCTATGGTCATGCCTGAATGAGCCGAGATGCAGTCCTAGACCTTTCAGCACCCAAATTTCACGCGGGACGTACTGGTGAAGGTCGGAGGGTGTGGGGTGGGGTGCGGTGAAGTTGTGGCCAGGAGCGGGTCGAATCCTAAATTTCCCGGGCAACGCCGCCGTTACGCCGGGTACCCGAGCTGGTTATGAATAAGTTTGGCTCTGTTTTAAAACACGAATGCTATTCAGATGACCTTAATTTGATTAATGTTCTTCTTTTCTGTCTATCATTTCTCTCCCAATTTTTCCAAGGATGCCTGTTATATTTTTTAGATGTCTACTTGGATTATTGAATTGCATATTTCGATTCATTATGAATGTGCGCGTTGTATTCTGTTCCCGCGTTCAGTTCGTTTGCAGGCGATTCAATAAAGTACATACGTATTACGTACTTACTTACTTAGAGTATTAATATCTACCATGATGTAAGAATTAATTCTTACATCGTGATATCTACGATTAAGGTTCTTCAAAAGACTATATACTTCAACTTCAACTTGTTTATTGATCCCAAAAATATAAAACAAACAATTATAACATGTATGAATTCATAATAGTACACAAAGCGATTGATTGTTGTTAACAATAATGCATTCATAATAGTACACAAAGTGATTAATTGCAGTTAACAATTATGCATTCATAATAGTACACAAAGTGATTAATTGCAGTTAATGATTGCGAATGGTATAGCTTAGTGTACAGTTATTACTGTGAAATGTAGGGAGCAATAGGCTACCCGAAGGGAGTGATCCCGCTATTGGGGCCTATTTACCAAAGGAAAAAATTCTTCACTATTATATGATTAATGATAATAGATTAGAAAACGGATAGAAATGGCAGTATTTTTGGAATCAATTAAATAACAGCAGTGGGATACCTTCCCTCTTCTCAACTTAAAAAGAATGGGGGAAAAACACGGAATAAATGGGTTGTTCATTTTACATTTTTTAATGTGTGTGCACGGATTTGGGATTTAAATCGATCGAGACTCCTGGATGCACGAATATTTTCCGGTATATTATTCCATAAAAGAGGACCCTGATACTTAATAGAAAATTTTCTAGTGTTTGTTTTAGCAAAGACACTTATGTAGATTCTATTGTTTCTAATGGCTTTAGTATATAAGTTAGGTCTAAAATAGGATGAGAATGCAAGTGGAAGAAGGTTGTTGTCATATTTATACATAAATGTACTAGTTTGGATGAATTTAATTTGGGATATTTTTAGCACGTTCAACTGATTATAGGCCTATAAGGGGCTAGTGTGAGCATTAAAGGGAGATTTAGTAATAATTCTTATGGCTTTTTTCTGCAGTCTATTTAGCTTATAGTTAGGTGAGTGTCATATGTAGATGTCCAAATGAGATTGCAGTAACTTAAGTATGGGTGTACAAGTGTGAAATATAATGATTTTAGTATATGAAGTGGAAGAAGATAGGCTATTCTGTGAATGATGCCTATATTTTTGGAGATTTTTTTAGACAGTTCAGCTGTATGTATATTCCATTTTAAGTGCTGGTCGATATGTACACCCAAGAATTTAGTCGAGTATACTTGCGGTAAGGAAATATTTTCAATTAGTAGGTTATTATCAGGAGGTGGAGCAAATTTCTTTTTACTAGATCTAAAAATTATATAATTAGATTTGGCTATGTTCAGTGAAAGCTTATTGGCTTTGAACCATTCACTAGCCATTTCTAGGTCGTTATTTGCTATTTTAATCAATTTTTCATAAGAGGAGTGAGAGTAAAAAGCGTTTGAATCATCAGCAAATAGGATGTAATGTAAAAAAGTTCCAGAATTAGGAAGGTCATTTATGTATATTGGAAATAAAAGAGGCCCCAGGATTGAGCCCTGAGGGACCCCAAAATCAATCTTTTGGAAGCTGGATAATTTCCCATTACATGAGACTTGTTGGTAACGGTTATTTAAATAATTTGTGAACCAAGTAAGTGCAATACCTCTGATCCCGTAATTCTCAAGTTTATTTAGCAGGATATTATGGTTGACGGTATCGAAGGCCTTAGCTAAGTCAAGAAAAATGCCAATGGAATATTCATTATTATCCATGGCTTGAGATATTTTGTCTTGTATATCCAGCAATGACATGAAGGTTGAGTGTTCTCTTTGAAAGCCATGTTGAAAAGGGTACAAAATTTTGTTCTGGTTAATAAAGGAGTACAGGCGGTCGTACATTACCCTCTCAAACAATTTAGAAAAAAACGGTAGTATAGAAATCGGTCTAAAATTTGAAACCTCATTTTTATTTCCTTGTTTATAAATGGGTGTTATTTTTGCTAATTTTATGTCAGACGGAACTAGGCCTATTCCAGTTCTAAGTGAACAATTTATCACCTCACTAAGTGGAGAAGCTAATAAGAGAAGACAATATGTGCGTATTAGGCTATATTACTTAATTTACTTTATACCGGCTGAAGAAAGTACAGAAACAAAGACGCCAGGTTGTAGATCACTCAAGAAATCGATCTTGTCATATTTTCGCAGATTTTGCACATTGCTCTGTCGCCCGTGAAATAGAGGGACGTTATAGGCTAAATACGTTGTATATCTGGGAGAATCAATACAATCTGTTTCAACGACATAAACGAAAATGTACTTTATGCCTCGTTGGTCTTTCTCGGTATCCATCACTGTGACTCAGCAAATCGATTAACAGATGTTCCTTTATGGCAAAGAAGATCGCAGGTAGACGACAGACCAATATGTCTAACTTGAATTTGATGTCGATTTGCTTGAGTCATGCCCATAGGCGTAGGAGGCGGGGGTCCAGAGGGAAAATGCCCCGAAATTTCGGGGAAATGTGTTTTTCGGGCAAAAGTGGCACGGACTGGAAAAAATTAGGGAAATTTTTTCGGGCAAACAGGTAGGCTACAGGCGGATTTTTTCGGGCACACAGAGGTAAAAAGCTCAATTTTCTGAAGATTTTCAGGAAGTGACTAAAAAAAGGTCATCAGATTTTTGGGATGAGAAAATCCTATGATTTTGTGCGGATGACTAAAAAAGTCATCAGATTTTTCGGGCAAAAATACCTTTTTTGCCCCCGCCCCACTTCCGAAATGTCCCCTACGCCTATGGTCATGCCTGATGAGCCGAGATGCAGTCCTAGACCTTTCAGCACCTACATGAATTGATCACCAATTAGATACTTTCTCCATCAATCCACTCTGACGTTCCTTCGATCGAAGTAGGCCTACTTCGCCACTCAACTTTAGGTACTCCGGAGTAATTACAGTAGGCCCTATAAGATCTTTTGGCCTTCATTTCAGCATGTTGTGCTTGTCTCTTTGAATAAGCATCGGCCCAACTGGCCTACAGATTTTATTAAGTGAATACAGGGCTTAAAGTGTGCCGGGACGGTCATGGACGGAGTCCCGGTGTGGCATGAAATCATGTCCGGCATGAAATAATGTCCGGAAAGCGTTGTCATTGGTTCATGTGACCGATGACATCAGATAGCAACTGTCAAACAAAGGTATTTATAGAACCGTGAGATCTTGTCCGGGAAAGACATAAAATATCAAAGATAATAATAATTCCAGCGCAGCCTGTCCATAGATAGACATCGACATCTATATTTAGAACCTGTTATTAACAGTAGCCACAAACTCCGCCACTGGTTGTTCTCTGCCAGTGCCAGTCCCAAGCCTGAATAAAGGAGGAGGGCGACACTAATCATCTTTGATATGGCAGTGTTGTTAAACATGTAACAACAGTAGCCACATATCGTTTCCGTTAAAGACCTAAAATACTAAAGGTAGGCCTAATGATTCCAACGTCCCATAAAAATTGGGAGCTATAATTACGAGAAACAGGGTAAATAAATTATTAGCCTAATCGCATAGGATTGGCCATAGTTAATCGATGTTTGTATCAGTTTATAGAAAAAGCCTGGAGCATCATCTGGAATTTCAATCATGTAGGCTACTCCGAGGCTTGTTTACACTTATTGTTAAAAGGCTGTAGGCCTACCGTCTGCGTTCGCGACATCATGACTTTGAACTGCGAAGAAAAGATTACTTTAATTTCATCTCTCGAGTAGGCCTACTTTTTAAGACTGTCCGCAGTGTTATTTTAGCCCATTTTTTCTCTTCATGTAATAAGGTTTGCTCTGTGAACTCAATTTTCTTGAACTAAACGAGATATAGAGCCTATCGTAAATGATAATTCAAACGCTGAAATATGCAATGCGAAAGGAAACACGAATGCTATTTATTTGCGTTTAATTAACTAAGACACTCGATCCGACTCTTCCATAATAATCACTGAATTATCTAGGCACGTGCTTCTTCGCACACTTTTTTAGAATTGGATATTCTAGTGAAACATTAGGCCCATATTAAGACAACATTGGCGATTAAAACTCGAGGCCAAAAAACTGCTTAATACTGCTATACGCACTTACGCAGCCTATACATACTAAAACATTTGTAGCAATAATTTTTATGTATTTTGAGTTCTAACCCAGGTTCACTGTAGGCTTACAATGGCCACCATTAAGTAGGCTCGTAGTAAGTCAGTCAGTCGAAGTAAGAATATTGTTCATTAGACCACCAGCAAACGCATCGTAGTTTGTACAAGAATAAATTATACAAACATTTAAGCAAAGCCAAATAACATTCTCATTGTAAAGCTTTTGGCATAAGAGTCAACTCTATGAAGTGTTACATTAGTTGTCCTGTGTCGAGTATTATAGCCTATGGAGTAACTTATGGGGAGGGAGGATGTAGTTAAGAATGTGAAAAGGATTTAAGAGTATAGAGCGGAAAGGAGCAGAGAAACTCTAGAACAGAGTGCTTCAAAACTCGGAAAATCAGTAGGGACGAAGCCTGAACGGTTACGTTTTCTTCAAACACCGTTAAAATGTCTACGCTCCATGACATTTGCTAATACCCACCAGGCCACCACATAGGGAAGGCATAAAGTAGGCTAATCTCCGCATGTCCGTAGCTCTAACCGCATCAAAAGCCGTAGGCCTAATTTTGTGCGCATTTGCTCAAATCATTCAAATAAAAAACAGACTATATAATTATGTTCTATGAAAACCTTTAAAACCCGCTATAATCATGTTTATTATGTGGTAATAAAGTACGCTACAAATATTATGTTAAAAATAAAGCGCTACAAAATTTGAGAATTGATAGAAGCATTCAGGCGAAGGTAGAAGGCGGATTGATAAAAAAGTAATGCTGCATGGGGCTAATAATTTAGAAAGCCGAATCGATGGATTACTTCAGATAAACAGAAATATGGAGCAGTGAAATTAGCTTAGGCATTTATGAAGGCCGCAAGCCATTTTCAGAATTAACCAATACTTACACACGCCTCTACTCATACCCACCTGGCCTGTTGTACGATGTGAATTTCTATCTAAAAATAGAAATAGGGTCATCGCAAAGGCAATTGCAAGCATTGTGCTTTACGACAACAATTCCTCCGTTCAGACCATTGTTTTCTCATCTGTTTATGACAATAATATATATTTCGGCAAGTCTTACTGATATTATCATTTAAGCGGACAATATCGCGAAATACTGCTTCGACAAGCGGCATAGTACATGAAACGGCGGAGTCGGACACGATTTCATGCCGGACAATATCTCATACGTAGGCCGCATGAAATACTGTCTTGACAACGGAAGTGGGCGGAGCCGGACAGTATTTCATGCCGGACATGATTTCATGCCACACCGGCACTTATTTTCGAGGCGGGACGCCGTCCTATGACTTATTTGGTCAGCGCTGCTGACCATGACTGCAGGGACGGCGTCCCTGCAGTTACGCGGACGGCCGTCCATGACGGCTGAATTTGTATTTTTTCCCCGGAAAAGGTCCCTTTTTCGTGCTTTGCGTGAAAATTTTGGGAAAAATGGGTCATCAACTTTTTGGGCGGCCGAATCCGTGTCCCGCCAACAAGACCGAATCAAGTCTCCGTATACAATACAGCGTCCTGGCACTTCTTTTTTTACACTTTAAGCACTGCGTGAATATTATATCGTACCGTTGATATCATGTATAGCCTGCTACCTACCTTTTGTAAGCTCTTGTGCGTTTGCTAGCATCGTAAGAACAAGTATTCCTTTTATAAACTGTAGCCTAGGGCCTACAGGGTTTCTTACTGGAGCTATCAGTGGCTTGTTTGCGATTCTTGATGTGTCTTCGGCTAACCATTCAACTGGTGTCAATCGACTTATTATGAGTTTTCACTTAATTTTCTCTGATTTTTAAAATGAAAATTGGTTCCACCAATGACGACCATTCTTCTAGATGTCAAGACAATTTTGTAATGAGCTTGACCAATTGCGTTAATTCTTGGAAATCAATTGAAAAAACTGGACAAGAAACAGATCTGTGTAGAAGAAGCCTTTTCAAATTCAAATTCAAAATTATTTATTGATCCCAAAATAAACATAATAAACAGAACAGTATAACACAAGTGGTATTTAACATAGTAAGCTATTCAACAAGAACCATGAAAATAGATTAGGGAACAATAGGCACTCCTGAAGGGACGAGTCCCGCTTAGTAGGGGCCTACATACAGTATACCCCGCAGTCGATCGAGTCGTGGGCTACGATCGACTTGGCTCGCGCGACGATCGACTCGATCGACTTCGTCGACTCGCCGACCTTTCTACGACTCGATCGACTTGGCTCGGCCGACGATCGACTCGATCGACTTCGTCGACTCGCCGACCTTTCTACGACTCGATCGACTTGGCTCGGCCGACGATCGACTCGATCGACTTCGCGTCGACTTGACCCAGTTTTGTCTCTTGCTCACCATCTGCGGTTACATGATCTTAAAATGAAATTAAACGATAGTAGATCTGTGTCATAAATCTGTGTGACGTAACAATTTGCCTAATTTCGTATTCTCAGTGAATTTATAGATTTGCACTGTAATCGTAGTGACGTCACAATAGGCCTCGTTTTAGATTATGTAAATGAAACTCAATAATAATCACGGCAGATCTGTGCAATAATTGAAGTTAGTCACAATAGGCCTAGTTTGTACTCTCAAAATGTACTTCTATAATAACAGATCATTACCCTAATCGAGGTTAGCCACAATAATAGGACTATTTCATTCTCAAAATGAACTTCTTTAATAGTAGGTCTGTATCATGATCTACGTGACGTCACAATGGGCCTAGTTTTATATTCTGAAACTGAACGTATAATAGTAGATTTGTATCATAATCAGAGCGATGTTGCATTTAAACAGCCCCAGTTTTGTATTATGAAAATAAAATAATATGACAGCAGATCTGTATTATAATCGAAATGACGTCACAATTATAGACCTAATTTCGTTTTTTCCAGTGAACTTATTTAATAGTAGAATTGTATTATAATAGAAGTGACGTGACTAACGTCATAAAAGGCCCCGTGTTATATTCGCAAAACGAACATAGGCCTAATATACTGGTAGATCTGTATAATAGCCTAATCGAAGTGACGTCACAATAGACCTTGTTTATATGCTCAATATGCACTTCTATAGTAGTACATTTGTCTCATAATAGACGTGACGTCACAGTAGACCTTGTTTATATTCTCAAAATGCACTTCCGTAATAGGCCTAGTACATTTGCATCATAATCAATGTGACGTCACAATTGGCGCTTTTTTAAAATTCTTGATGTGAACTTAATTATAATATAATAGCAAAATTGCATCATAATCAGAGTGACGTTACAATAGGCATAGAGCTAGTTCTGTATTCTCAACATTAATGAAATAATATTACGGCAGATCTGTGTCCTGATCAAAGTGAAGTCACAATAGGCCTAATTTCATTTTCTCAGTGAACTTATTTAATTGTAGAATTGTATCATAATCGAAGTGACGTCATAAAAGACCTCCTTTTATATTCTCAAAATTAACATCTACATGACTTGCATATACAGGCATATAATAGTAGATCTGTATCATGCTCATTCAGGAGCGGATCCAAGGAAGGGGCCAATCCGGCCATGCCCCACCCCATTCAGAGATTCGCATATGACGTGATCTCTCCCTCCGTCAGGTTTTTAAAAAATAAGCTGTAAATCAACGCAACGGGAACAGGAAGGTGAGAGAGAAAGTAGGCCTAGCACGTGACTAAAAAAGTCATCAGATTTTAAAAAAACAAAGTCGCCACGGGTTTTTATAAGTTTTTTGGGCGAAAGACTAAAAAAAGATTCTTTCGGCGGAAGACAAAGGAAAATTTCTGTCGGTTCAAGACCACAAATTTTGTCCACCCTTCCAAAATTTTTGTATTCGCTCCTGTTACCTTGTATTCGTTCAACTCAAATCGAAAACGCACGTCTATTATAATAGCCAACTTTCACAGTTCCACTAACACGAAATCGAAATCGAGCTGCCAAAAGGTTCGTTAGCTGAATTGTGTGCAAAAACTGTATACCGTACGGCAGGGGTTCTCAACCTTTTTACGCTCGCGACACACCTAAACTTGTAACAAAATTTCGCGACACATCATGCACTCGTCATAAATAATGCCAATCTATTCAAATTTAGAATGGTTCTATGTCATAGTTAAAATATATTTTTTCCATTTTAAATTTTTTATAAATTCTAATGAATTGAAATGTTGACACTGAATACTTTCAGTGTTTCTCGTACTCGTACTTTCCAGTTTCCAATGATTTTAAAATTATAAAATTCTAAATTCGACTGACCTAAATCAAGTCTTTTTATGACACTATCCCTACGTTACTTGCGATTTTTTCCTGAATTTTCTTTGCATCGTATAATTATATAAAAAGATGCTCCATGGATCGATAGGTTTGTGAGTGCAATACCGCGGTACATACAGCTGCGTAGCAACTTAGAAATACATGGACTCTTTAAGCTTAACGAGAATAGCTTAACAAATGGGCTTGATATAGGATAGCTATGTAAAACTTTTTTTAGTAGCCTCTCCGTAAGGAGGGTGAACGAACGGGCACGGATGGCAAACGGGGGGAAGGCAATGGCAAACCACGCCTTTTCTATTGCCAAGAAAACAGTCATGAGGTACAAAAAGAGTAAAACAACGATAGTAGAGGATACATCATGACTGTCGCCAGAGCTCCAAGAGCTGACGGCACCAGGTGACCAGGTGATGTAAAACTATTTTGAGGTTAAAAAGCATGAAAGTTATCATCAATTACAGTTCAATCCAGTTCATAAAAGTATGAAAACATATATATATATATTATGGGGCAAAGACAGCTATTACCACTGTCGAAATTAAACGCTACAGTTACCCATCTAAACGTCCAATTATTGTCACTGAAAACTTGAAAAGTAGGCCTACAGGAAATTTTTAGGTAAAAAGTTTGGTGTCAGTTGAATTGAACCTCAGCCTGCACCTACGTTAATTGTTTGACTTTGAATATACGCAATTAAACAGGCTGAGAGGACACATTTCCGCGTCATTCGCAAAATTTCCGTTTTTAATTAAAAAAATTATCCCATTTTCGAATATTACAGCATTGGGCAAAAGTTTATATAGCCATCGCTAACGTGTTATGTTGTAAGCTAAGACTAAGAGGGCAGATTTTCACGTCATGCGCAAAATATTTCATGTAGGGACTGTGGGCCGCTTCAGATTGCGATGAAATGCAATCGATAAACAGAGTGCAAAGAATTTTCATTGTCCACACTCGTCAAACTGTTGAAGTACCCTAATCAAGTTAGTGTAATGCAAGAACGACGGCTTATACTGTGAGAATTCGCGACACAAATTCTTCGCGACACACCAATTCTTCGCGACACACCAGCGACACACCAGTTTTACGCGACACACAGCCGGTCTATTCGCGACACACCAGTGTGTCGCGACACACCGGTTGAGAACCCCTGCCGTACGGCATACAGTGTATAGGTCACTTTGAGACTTCAAGAAATAGTAGGCTAAGTAAAATATTTCTAAGTCGGGTCGAGTAGATGAAACAACGATCGACTCGACTTAGCAAGACTCACGATCGACTCGACTTGCAAGTCGACGATTTTTCGATCGACTCGACTTGGCAAGACTCACGATCGACTCGACTTGCAAGTCGATCGAGTCGACGATTTTTCGATCGACTCGACTTGGCAAGACTCACGATCGACTCGACTTGCAAGTCGATCGAGTCGACGATTTTTCGATCGACTCGACTTGGCCGAGTTATGATCGACTCGATCGATCAACTCGATCGACTGCGGGGTATAACATACAGGGATGAAATTACAAGGCGGTGGAGGTGGGATTGATAAGGGAATAGACGTTATTAAACAACATACATTTATACAGTAGCAGTTACATATAAGTACGAGTTAAAGTCTTAACTATAGTTTAACTAACAAACACAAAGCTGAGTTTAAGCAATATAGGCCTAAACTAGTGTGTGCGCGTGCAAGGGTTTTAAAGTGGCTAAGGGATGTTACCATGCGGAGTTCTTTAGGTAGACTGTTCCAGTTGGCAGGGTCCTGGACTCTAAGCGAAAACATACGGACGTTAGTCCTTGCGAACGCAGACCTTAAGTCGTTGCTTCTAGTGAAGGTAAAATGTGGTACAAGAACAAGATAGGATGAAAATGATGATGGGAGGATGTATTAGTGTACTATATAGGCTGTAGGTGTAGGGCTACCACGATTGTAGGGATCCTCTCCATAAGGAAACTGCGCCACTGGTTGCAAGTACTCTGTCAGCGTATGTCCCAAGCCTGGATAAAGGAGAAGGGCGACACTAATCATCTTTGATATGACTGTGTCGTTAAACAGTAACAATAAGCTATTGTAAGGAAATTAGGCTTGAACCTTCAACAATTTAGGCGATATGCTTGCGCTAGATTGAACCACCACAACTTTATGAGTTTAAGCCACTAATTGAGGAAAGTGATGACATTTTTATTACATTAATCGAGCTATTTCTTACATTTAATCGAGCAACAAGGTGCAGGCCTAATGGTTACCTAGCCTACTCCTTTGAGATTATCCCAGTCTTGGCTATATGTTTGAATAATTTATGTTACCTAATTAAGTTATTGGATTGAGTAGTGTCTAACAACTTGGTGATACTGGAGATGCTTTGTGTAACTTTTGTACCTGACTTGATGTGCTTGTTGTTGTTACATACGGACCAATAAAATTATTTTATTTTGTTTGTTGGCATGGGCGGAGTTTGGTTTTCGTTCTTGGAGCGGCTAATTAAAGCCTTCTCGGGGGGCTTAACCCGGGAAAAGATACCATTTACACGGTAAAAACAATGCTTAGCCCCCTCTAGCCCCTGATAAACTTCGCCCATGCTTGTTGGCTCAAACCTTGTGAAGCCTAGAGATTTCAACGCTCCACTTCTTTCATATTCAGATAACAATATCGTACATCTAAACAATAATTGAAGGCCTACATTTATTCATGATAGGCCTGATTAAATAATTTTAAATGTAACAATCTGCGCTCCGCCTGCCTGACGCTTTTAAAAAACGAAAATAGATTGATTGATTGATTGCATTTAATGTTGCTCTCTCAATCGTTCTTCCTGCAGTGGTCTTACGGAGTGTTGCTATGGGAACTACTGACTCGTGGTTCTGTGCCATACAAAGAGATCAGCAACTGGGACGTACAACCCTACATCATCAGTGGTCAGCGTTTGTCACAGCCAGATGTGTGTCCTGGTGAAGTATAGGTATAGGCCTACTAGGCCTACGTACGGTACTTCATATGATTGCTGTATCATTCTAGGCCCCTATACATGCATTATGCAACACGGGCTAACATTATTTAGGATATTTATGGTATTTATTTATCGCATTTATTATAGCGATACTTGAAGCTCAATCACTACTCAGAGGCGCTCCAGACTACAGCGCGGACACTGCATGGGAGTTTCGCGCTCAAGCAATTGCGAGTGAAGGACTTGCTCAAGGTCCCTACGCACGTGGCGGCTTTAGGTGGATTCGAATCTGGAACCCTCCTGCTCCAAGGCACCGAACACTAGGCTAATAGGCTTGCACCACCGCGCCTCGCAAGCATGACAAGGGCGCATGGGGGCTTCCGTTTCACTGATTTCGGTCTGATGCCATCTGCACACAGGCTACTTTGTATTCAATAGATCCATTTGACTTAATTAGTGATAGTTGTCTAGTCATTGCCCACATGTAGAGTTTTGTAGACTAAGCTTACGTATACAGATTCTGATCCTTTGTTTTAAACACCAACTTGATGTTTCTGGGCAGACGGCCCTCTGACCCGACGTAGCGCGCTTACTTAGGCTGTAGGCCTAAGCTTACAGGCTTGTTCCGCTCGCGTATAACTTTTGAAGGCGCTTAAGTAAGACTTAGGCCTAATAGCCTAACAGAGATAACGATCATAGTTGTGCGACTCTTTATGCAGGTAGGCTACCGTTTGATGTTACAATGCTGGTCGCAGGAACCTACAGATCGCCCGAATTTCGGTCAGATTTGTGAATTCCTCGATGCGCTGCTTCAAGCAGATCTCATGTCAAGCGATCCGACAAAGGATGAAGACTAGGCCTACATGAACCTTCTGTCCGGGGTTCGGCTCAGCGACGCTAAAGAAGCTCATCATTCGGAAGACGATCAATCGTAGACGGCCACCCGTCTTCTGCATATGCGGAGACCTGGGCGGAGACTTAATTGGGGGGACGGAAAGATTTTTGATGGACGAATGGCTGAGTGTCGCAGAAAAATTTCCATCTTTTGCCGGCCAAAATTTCTGACGACCGGCGAAATCTCGAAAAAAATTCTATTTTCGCCGCCCAAAAAGTTGATGACCTTTTTTTAAGTCTTGGCGCTCAACGATGGGGGGGGACAAATGCATGGGCCGTTCCCCCCCCAACACCTCCGTTGGGGGAAACCGTCCCCCCTAGGTCTCCGCCCATGGTCTTCTGTAGTCAAATGCACCACTTAGTCTATGATTTGCCTATACTTCTTCGTCGAACCGTCGCGTAGGACACATGTACAACATAGGCCTATCGCATCCTCTGCTAAAGATTTTCTTCATTAGACCTGCGACTAGGGTAGCCCGTGAACAGCGATTGTCAGTGTTTAATCTAGACCCTCTGCTTGTTATAGGCGGGAGATATTCCGAGGGCGGAAAAAACGGCCTTGTAGATGGACGGACGGGGGCGGGACGGCAACCGCTAAGCCATGACACTCTTTGAGCCTAAAATTTCTGACGACCTTTTTTAGTCTTCCGAAAAATTTCTGAAAAACATTTCACTGCTTTAAAATCTTATTACCTTATTTCAGTCTTTCTCCCCAAATTAACAAAAAAAACTACCCAATTCCAGCAGTAGCCTAAATTCGCTACTTTTATGTTTTACTACCTGCTTTTCGGAGGGGTACCATGTAGCCATTGTAGCGCTTTCTGCAGGGAGAATGGTATGAATCCAATTATCCATGTGAATAGCTCAAGATGTCTTCCTACAGATTCGCAATGTTAGACATTGCACAGACCCTAGGTTTTGGACCACGTGGCAGGGATGGGCAGTAATTTAATTGAGTAATTGAAATTACGTAATTTAAATTACAATTGTAATTGGTAATTTGCTGCTTTGCATAAAGTAATTTGTAATACAATTACATTTAATCTTGTAATTTGTAATTGATTACATTCCGCAAAATCAAATTAAGCTTAGACCTACTTTGAATGAAACTATATTAAGATTCTTTGATAATCATGTGATTCTTGCACCGGTGAATCATACGTTTTTTAAGTTGCGTGGCTACCTGCACACTTTGCAGACCAGACTAAAAGAATATAATTATGAGTTGCTATAGTAACAACATCTGAAAATACCACCAGTAGCCAACAAAATAGACCTACTGTGCATCTAGTGGTCATAAAGAATGAGGTAGATGAAGAATTTTATGGTTTTAGTTTGCAGCGTGCTGTCACCACAAAGTCGACTCGCGGAAACAAAAACGCTTAAGAAATCTTGCAGCATATTGATTATAGAAGATGATAGAAAGGGAACAAGAAATTCCTCATAGCTTTCCAACTGCTAACAAATTGTTTATTCAATTTAATGCTGCCCTGCCTTGGTCTGAACCGATAGAGATGCTCTTTAGTTTTACAGGCATGATTGTAGGCCCAATAGACGGCTGCTATTAGAGAACTTGTTTGAACAGCTGCTGCTTCTGAAAGAAAAGTAAATAGACATCTTCTTAGACTTACACAATCAATATTAATACACACATAAGTAAGGAAAAAAGGCATGCACTTTCTGCCTGGATTTTCTATTCCAATGATTTAAGCCCCAAAGTAATTTGTAATTGATGTAATTGAAATTACGTAGTTTGTAATTGGAGGCTCTGAGTCAGAAGTAATTTGTAATTCAATTACATTTTATGGAGTAATTGGTAATTTGTAATTCAATTAACATGTTGCCCTGTAATTTGCCCATCCCCACCACGTGGGCATTGTAAGTGTATTCATAAATTTATATAGCACCTCTCACAATAGGCCTACACACTAATCAGATAGGCCAGCACATGCACGGTAAATAATTGTTGGGTCACCTAAATTCCATGCTGCAACAAAATTTCCAACAGCAAAGGATTACCTAGTTTTTGCATGAAAAAACATTTTGGCTTAATTAAATTGCACACCATTATATGCTCACCGCAATTAGTTTAATAAATTCTGAACACAATATTAATTTACATCTTCATGAAACACTCCTGCCAATCACAGAATAACTGTCCAAGTACAGCACTATGGCTCAGTCATAATAAACCACTTGCTTTTCATAAATTATAACTTAAATTAAACTGTCCTGGTGTTTTTGAAAGAAACAACATTCAACTATACAAAAAATAACTATACAAAAAGAGGACAAGTCTTGTTGACACAAGGAAACTCAGCTACTTCTAATGTGTAGAGCTTAATTCTAAACCACCATACACTTTCAGATGTTAGTAACAACATTCAACTAACACTGTCCCTGCCCCCACCAATTGTTATATGAACCACATTGATTTTCAGTGAAATTTCCGCCATTTCCAAAGTCGTAGCAGCCCCTATAGTCGGTTGACTGTCCCACTCCATAACCACTCTGCTCTTCCATTCTGAAACCATCCGGGCCTTCACTACCGTAGTTATTCTGAGGCACCATCGCAAAACTATTAGAAGGTCCCATGCCATAGTTATCTACAGGCCCAATACCAAATTCATTCTGGGGTCCCATGCTATTTGGAGGACCCATCGCGAACTCGTTCTGCTGTCCTTCCAAGTTACGACCAAATCCACCGATTCCACCGAACTGACTACCATCCTCGCTATCTTCAAAGTTGCCACCACTGCCCGAGTCGGGGAGGATGAGAGGATTGGGGCCGAGCACTCCTCCCGAGACCCACGACTTCCCCTGCGACCGCCAGTCTCGCGATCCGCCACCCGACCCCTTCATCCGGTTCGTTCCATACAGCATTCTGGCAAATCGGGACTTATCCATTTCGAGACGCTTTACCTCCTCCTTCACGGTCTCGTCCTCTTCCGTCCACAGACCGAGGCCACGCAGTGCTGCTTCGGCCGCCTCCAGCCGTGCGCGCTGCTTGCTCGTGCCGTCACCCGTGAACGTCTTGTCCATGACCGTCGCAGACACTGTGAAGGTCATCACCGCCTCACCTTCACTGTTATCCATGGTAGACTCGGAAATGACCTCGTAATCAACCTTCGTAAACTTCTCCTTTAACTTCTGCACTGCATCCTTCAGCTTTTCCTCGGCTGGCTTCGGAGGCCCAAATGGTTTACCGTTGCTCTTCAGAAACGAAGGACGCTGCGGCTTACGAAACTTTGGTTTCCCTGCCCTATTCTTGCGCTTCTCCCAGATGCACTGCTCGAGGAGTCCGCTGTCTTTGAGGTACGTGATCGCCTGAACGGCTGCGTTCAGTCGTGCGATCTTCTTGTTGACTCCCTTGCCCTCGAAGCTGTTGTCTTCGATCGTAATATATGCGGAATATTTCTGAGAGCTTTTCGCTGTGGCGTTCTCCCCAAAAGTATAAGTGACAGTGGGATAGAGTTCATTAATCATCTGCAAGGGGTGTTTGCCCTCAGGCAGGCCAAACACTTGTGGCAACGGTTCCTCCTGGCCTTCGTGCTTGGATTTCTTGAATCCAATCCAAGATGCCGAGTTGCCCGTAAAGACTGGAATGCCATCTACAAAAACAATAGAAATGCATTAAAATTCAACAAAGAAATCCATAAACACAGAATCTCTAAGTTTAGGAAATTTCCTTATTTAAAAGTCAGTCTTAAGTTTTATTTACTGCCCGTGACATATTTGTCCTTGCTTCAAACTTATTTCACAAAATCTTCAGAAAACTACAACTGTACATTTTACTTGCATCAGAGCAAGACAAAACAGCACTAATGCTAAGGAATTGCTTGCAGAATGAACTCATAAGTTGCTGCACAAATTGAGCCATAAGGAAATGTTTTATGTTGGCCACATTTGGCAAACTGAGAAAATATATTTCACGTAACACTGCACTTGCAAAATCAACAAAGTGTTATGTCATTAAGATATGTCAACACTGACATAAAAAAAAATCTGTTTCAAATACTTAGCTTGTCCTGTTTATCACTTGGGAAATTTTGTTGCATCTTTGGTCTCACCTTTATGGTGTGTAGAGCTCTTTGAATCACTGCAATATCAGCTAATTGGTGCTCAATAACAAAAGCCATACAATATTTACTTATGACAACCTGAGAGGATAAGTGCAACATTGAATAAAAAATCACAAGAGACACTCATTAGATTTTAAACGTAGCATTTGCAAATAATCTGTATTTTTTAAAATTAGGAGCAACTTTCAACAAATCTTCACCATTTCCTACCTGATGTGTGAGCACATTCCAAGCCAAACAGCTTCTTCAGTGCGGCTTCAGCAGCGTAGTTCTTCGCCAGTTTCTTGCTCGTTCCAGACCCTTCGAACCGCTCTCCATCAACAACAACACCCATCCTGTACAACTTCAGACCAGTCGACTTCTTCAGCGTTTCATCCTCGGAGTTGATGATTTCAAAGTACTGAATCCCTGGTCGTATACCACTGAGGATCGTGAGTGGACTGGATCCGGATGGTTCCGGTTCCTTCTTCACTGGTTCCGCCTTGACAAACATTGTGGCGGAAGCATTTCTGCCCTTCGAATCCCTTGACGATGATGACGCGGAAATACAGACAGTTTCTGCGCATTCGGCTTCACACATAATTTCCTTCAAGGCATTTTCTGCTGCATTCAACTTTGCCATCTTTTTATTTGAACCTCTCCCTTCAAAGATCTAGAGAAGCAAGTGGCATCAGTGATAAAGGCGTACACATTATGCTATCCTATATCTACAAATGAAAACTAAAGCTGGTTTCTTCTGTTCTATCGTGGGGAAAAATTCCATTTCCCAATTATGAATTTAACATCATTCGGTTAATTCAACATTCACTCACAAGAATGGGAAATACTTGGATTCCATCGTCAAAAACTATTTCTAAGAGCAATTACAAAACCTCAATTACGGTATAAAGAATGATCAGAATTATCTTGTCTCAATTACGGTATATAGAATGATCAGAATAATTATCTTGTCTCAATTATGGTATATACCGTAATTGAGACAAGATAATTCTGATCATTCTATATACCGTAATTGAGACAAGATAATTATTCTGATCATTCTATATACCGTAATTGAGACAAGATAATTCTGATCATTCTATATACTATATAGAATGATCAGAATTATCTTGTGAAGTGCTAACTGCCAAGATAATTCTGATCATTCTATATACCGTAATTGAGACAAGATAATTCTGATCATTCTATATACTATACAGAATGATCAGAATTATCTTGTCTCAATTACGGTATATAGAATGATCAGAATTATCTTGTCTCAATTACGCTATATAGAATGATCAGAATTATCTTGTTGTAACCAAGTGTTCTGAGAAACCAGTGAAACGCCATCATTTCCTGCTTAAACCAGTGTGTACTCTCAAAACCAACCTAGCACAAAGGACAAGCTAGGCTGGATAAACTTGGATAAACCATCCTCAAAATCATCATTAAATCCATGAAGGATTTATGCAGAGATTTATACGGTAACTGTCTTCAGAGACCCCAAAGTTGACAAATTTTATAAACTTTGGAGTCTCTGAAGACAGTTACTGTATAAATCTCTGCATAAATCCTTCATGCACTCAAGCTGTTTTGTTGCCAGATAAGACACATGGCATCATATACTGGCACTACATAAAATAAATGCATATGAAACAAAGTAAAAACAACTCAGAGTCATATGCCATCATATAAATCATTCATCATGAGAGTACAAGTCATTCTCACAATAGTAGAACAATACCCAAAGCCATTGTTATTGAATTAAAACAAACTGGCCTGACCAACCTCTTCATTGACGCTGACTTTACAAGAAAAGACAGGTGGATGAGAGGGTCCACCCTCAGCGACAAAGTTGAAGTTCAGACCCGGCCTCAACACATACAGAACCGAAACAGCATTGTAGTCTGGAGCTGCCATCATGGAACGGGCACGCTTCATGAGCGCAATGGGAAAAGACGGAGGTGCAGCTCGCTTTCTAACATTTTCCGGATGCGACTGCGCAGTATGTTGTCCTACCAAACCAGACGTCGATGGTTCACTGACGTCCATCGCAGTGCCGCTAGACACTGATCCTGCTGTGCAAACATTAATTTTCCTAACACAGTTTTGCAACAAAGAACGTTTGAGCATTGTTTGCATCCCACAATAAACAAATCTGTTCATTAGCATTCAAGACGGTGGCTCTTATTCCAAACCACGCATAAATTTATCACAAAAAGTCTGGTTTACCTGTAGCTTCCCATTTCCCATACAAACCACACTAACAAAACATATAACTGCTAAGGACAAAAAAGTAACTTGTAACGGTTTTCAGTCATGGCACATAAGGCAGATCCATCACTGACCTATGACTAGACTCATTTACAAAGCTGTAAGAGAATGCCGTGGACGATGTATGTATACATAATAACTCGTTTTTTGAGTAATTTATAATTAATCAGTCCCTCATTAAAAGGGATCCAATATAAGTAACATATGTACGAATTGTTCGTAGCACTCAATTCAGTCACCATGACCCATTTATAAAATACCATAGCACCCCGATCACAGGCAAAGAAGATCTAAAGGGGTCTGTTTCGTTCCAGGCAGATGGCGCCACAACCCTTGCTAATATTCTTCCTTCTGCCGCCATAGAGAGCTACAATACTTCATGAATCATGCAGTAGTCATAAAGCACATATGTCAATAGTAACAAAGTCAAATGCATGTCAATTCATTAGAAAAACTTAACTTAAACAAGGCCAGTAGAATGCTCGATGACAGAATAAGTTCTAGTCACCGAAAGACATTAGGAAGGCCATATGCTTCTCCAGCCAGGTCAAAGGTGAAGTGCTAACTGCCAACAGACCTTGTATTCTCCAATGCAATTAATCTAAATATTGATATATCCTACAAAATTTCTTATTTGTCGTCAAACTCTTTTGATACTTGCAGCGATTCACGAGAGCATCAACTGCCAAATTTTTGCGTAAGATCCCACTGCTGTAACACCAATCAACCTGCCTCAGACCAGCCTGCATTCGACGGCAGAATGCAGACTGGGCCAAAAACAGGTGGATCAGGGGCTACGCAGAAACACCATTCCACCTGCTGGAAAAACGCAGAATGTACAACTTTACCATGAATCTCTATTGAACGTAACGCATTTATTAAATCCACAATGATGAAACTACATTGTAACAGAGAGTGTATGTCACTTACACAGGCATGAAAATTCATCCGTGAATCGGGCACATTCTCACGACACTTCAAGAGCGATCCTGAACCTGGACATATATAAAGTAGAATGTCGCTTGTCTGTAGATTGTTAAATTCATTGAAATCTACTGCACACATGAACGTACAATATCCTAATGATATTATATTCATGTATGCAGCACACATTCCTTGCAACGTGAAGTTTATCAACTTACAGGAAGCGACCATCTACTAATATATATGTCTAGGCTTGTGACCACCTCAGTGCCAGAAGACAACACCCTAGGATGGGGAGCATGACTCTAACAGATAAGTCTTATAAAAACCATGAAGAATGGTATTAAACAGTGTTAGCCTCAGAGTAGCCTAAGAGTAGTTCATTGTCATATTGTATCTATAAATTTATATCGCATCTCTTGAAGTGCATACAAATCAGAGGTGCTCCCAGTGTGAGACCAAGAGAGAAAAGTGATCTTAAGACAGCGAGAGGCACTTGACCCACCAGTAATAAGGAGGAACAAGTTGAAGAAGGAAGCTGGTTCCACAGTGCAGGGCCAAAGAAAGTAAAGGCTCGTGTTCTAGCCATAGTGGTCCTAGCTCATGGGACGAAGAGATCGTGCCAGTCAACGAAGCGGAGCAGGCGAATAGAAGTGGCAGATGTCAGCAGACAGATGAGGTCATAAAATACTTGGGGAGCCCGGCCAGTATACAACATATTAATTAGCTAAATAAAATCCACTTTTTCAATTAGAATGAACAAAGACTCACAAAGGTCTTCATAAATTGTCTGAAATGGAGACCGGTCATCCATGAATGGCACAACCAGACACTTCTGTATAACTGGAAGGTAATGCCACAGTGTTGGTGTCTGATGCACTTCTTGAAAGAATGGACTATGGTATATATTTTTACATGCATAAACTGCACTGAAATGAAGTATAGGTAAAAATGTTCAACATTTACTGCTGCGTTTAATACACTAGCTTCATCAGGGCACTAAGTACGACAAGTTCAACTCATAGTTGCAAAATAGAAATACATTATAAGCAGAAAGTTCTTGATCTTGGGATGATTCGTATGCACTGGGTACAGCTGTAACTAGGGTTTGTAAATACCAATTTTTAAATACCTTTTGCAAACTGATTATTGACTGTATAAATCCAAATTTAAACCAATTACTGGTTTGATTGGCCTTCATAGAAAATTTATATGTTATCATACAGTAAAACCCCGATACTGTCCTGGGTGCAATTTCCAGTTAAACAAATGTTAGCTGATATCTGATTGCAAACAAACATTCACGTTGCTCGAAGCACTCACAAATTTTAAACTGCCAGTCATATTGGAGCAAACCAATTGTAAACACTAAACAAATTTATGCATGAATTATTTTTCTCATATTTCTAATAATTTTTACTAAATGTTTTTTTAAAAATGAACTCGATCATCATTTTGAAAACACTACGAACCAATTATCTTTTTCCAAACCGATATTCTTATGTCCGATTACCAATTAACATCCTCAACTGTAACTGATCCGGTGCTCTGCACATTATACGTTCTGAATATTCACAGCTCAAAGGTTGTAATCAAGGCTAGTATCCAGCAGATGGAATGGCATTTCAGCTGCAGTGTACTATAAGTCAAAGCAGCATTAACAATCCTCATCATAAATGACCAAATATCTGCATGTTAAACTGTCAGACTGCAATCACATCAAAACTGACAGGCTAAAATCAGTTGCACAACAGTTAAAATGCAGCACATGTGGCTCACCATTACTGTAAACCTTAATACTTAAACCACCAAACCCGTAATGCTAACTGTAACTATAATCATCGAAAACATACTCCAAAGCCTTGCATCACTCAAAAAAATAATTTCACATAATACAGTTATGGACAACTGGACATGGATATCCAAACAAATAAAGAATGCAACGTCATTATCATACAACGTGCTATATATAATAGTGCATTATGGTTTTCACAATAAGTGCTATATAAGAGTATACTGTAGACAGTACGTCAACTCTATGCTCAGTAGTATTGCTATAATTTGAACCAGTCAGTTCTGATGCCACTGAAATCTGACTGCTCACCCAAGACTTATAATTATAATTATCGATCAGCGTAGTGACACTGCTTGACAACAAAGCCTGTTGGCATAGCAACACCGAAGAACTATGCCGTGAAGCTCAAGACACTTCCCAGGTCAAACTGAGCTGCTACTTCTTTGTATAAAATATCCAAACCATAGTCCTAATTTGAATTAAATGTTTGACTACAGTCACTAGACTAAGTGTCAAAGTGATCCAACAAATATACTATTGCATATACCAGTGGTTCCCAAACTTCCCTGGGTCGCGACCCACTCGTAAAATATCGTGGTCCACTGAATAAAATTAAACAGCGTGTAGGCCTACTAATGAAACGCTCATCGGTCCGCTCGCGGGCAACACGGTGCCTTGCCTCGTAATCTGACCCATCGGTCATCTCCTCTACTCGCATCTGTGCCACCGGAGAAGAACGTATCGGCAAAGAGGCTCGGAACAAGGTGTATAGCTCTGTAGCGTCGGATCCTGATGCTGCCCCGACCGCGGTCACCTTGGGGGTAACATCCCGAGCTCCAGGATGGCCAATCCTCGAAACAGGGTTCACTCTTCGGGCAGAGGTCCCTCGCTTAGAGCTCCTTTTCGCGACTGCCAACTTCGCTTTCTCCTCCGCATGATCTGTTCTCTTTCGCACCATGCTACACCGAGCCCCCGACGCGCCGTCACTTCCAACAGGTAATACCTGGCGCTGCAATGAGGTCGGCCATAGAAGGCGACACCAACTCCACTCTAGGGGATTCAACCCTACTCTGTACTGAGACACAACCATTGTCCTTTGTCCGCAACAGGACAGTCAAATTCTTCGTATATGTTTTTCTGGTACCAGGCCTTTAGGGAGACCACCCGTATAGTTCGCTGGGAGCGAAACTATTACCCAATTCGCGCAACAGCGAAGTCACTCGTAACCAGGACCACGGCGCTTGCCAGGTGCTCGCGTACTTGTTTCTCTCTCAACTCCGCGCTATCCCAAAAGAAAGGCGCACACTCGTACTCGGAACTGTCAACTCTTTCGCCGCAACAGGCGCCTACGGTAACTGACTTTTGTATCGCTTCTGACTCGCGATTACTGTCCACAGACCAGCATCGCTCCCGTATAGGGGGCTTAAAAATTAGCTAAGGGATACACAACTTCCTTAACTAAATTAACTTATGACTTATGGAACCGGGACACGCTGCGTAAACTACAGGGAGCTGTTAGGGCAGCTACGTTTAACCCTAACTTTGCGACTACGAATTCCTCGACCGGGCGGGGAAAACCGTAGTTTCGGCGAAGTAAAGCTTGTCGAGCCTTCACCGTTTGATCCACCAAGGATATTCACTCACAGACGTTACAGACACGGTCGTCTTGGTGCGCTGAGTCGATCGACACCCAGATCGACTGGATCGTATCAAAACTGGCAAAACTACGTACACAGGGGAAATACACGGGCGACGGCCAAAGAATCGCTTTCCGAAGCCCTTCCCAAGGAACAGGTAACACACTTACACGTATACAAGATAGAACTCGGCGTGACGTTCAATCGGGTATTTGTAGGCCGATCGTTACAAAGTTGGCGCCAAAGTTGTACTCTCGCGACCGATACGCTTTCGGCCTTAAGTGGACTTCAACCAACACACGTAATACGAGCCGGTATGGCTAAGCGAACACTCACGACCCTGCTACTCGGTCGACGCAAAGACCAGTAGGTGAAAGTAAAGATATTCGAAAGAGCCAAGTTTACACTTTCATACAATCGCGAACGTATGGAGTCGCGGGTCTCCAACACAGACCTGTACGGGGACGGTCGCTCGCTAGGGCGGCGCCGCTGGCCGTACGCAAGGGAAACAACGTACGTTCGGCCAAAGACCGGGAGGAACTCTTCGCGAGTTAATACCGTCCAGACACTCACTCACACACGTTAACTCTCAACAGGCAAAACGTTTCTCACACCAAGACGAACAGTTTGATACCAAGTTTACGTAATTCGGACAAGGATTGACAAAGTTGCCTGGTAAACTTCAACCGTTCTCGGTCGGTCGCTCGGTAGCACGGTAGCAGGCCGCGATGAGCTTTGCGAACCTCTACTGATTTACTGAGAGCCCACAGCTACTATCTCTCGTTAGGCACGGGTGTACCTAGGCAGGACGAACAATCTGACACCAAGATTGAGAGGATCGAACCAGAACTGACACAATTTTCCCGTCGCCCGAAAGCCCGTTGCGCGGCAATCGGCGAAGAATTCGCTACCGTTGCTGGCCTGTACTCGCTAGGCGAAGGCCGGGGGAAAACAAGTTTGCGCGCTTCTACCGTTGAAGCCGTAACCGTCACCGACTAACTTTTCACAGGTAAAGTATTCTCCTCGTCGAGACGAACAATAGGACACCAAGATTGAACGAATCGGACGACAGATGACAAAGTTTCTCGGAGACCGGGACGTTCGCTGTCGGCCTTCGCGGCGTCGGGCGAAAGATCAAGAAAATCGGCTAAGTCCTTTTCACGCGCGAGGCGTCTCCTCCAGACTATACCGTCGAAACCGTAACAGATGCTGACAAACCTTTTACAGGAAATGTCTTCTACTCGTCAAGATGAACTAGATTGTCGCTTAGTTCAAAACGATCCGACCACAGGATACAAAGTTATTCACGTTGACACTTTTATTGCCGGCCGGTCTCTTCGGCGGCAAGGGAAATGGCTACCTAACGAGAGTCACAGTTACTCCCGCGAGATACCGGACAGATTCACTCTTTCGGCTCTAACTCTCGAACGCTACGAGCTAGGTCAGTTTTCTCAACACTTTCACGGGCAAATCGTATGCGCTGCACGATCCGATGCAGGTTTCAAGACGATCAAGTAAGTTTTCACCGAGTACGGCACTCACGGACACTAGGACCTGGAGTCGATGTCCCTGCGGGAGCTGAACCGACCTCCGACCGAAGAGTCGAAAGTGCGTACTTCGCCCTTCACTCCAACCAGTAACTGTAATTACGCGTTGATCGAGGATTTCCCCGACCAACCACGTTCAGGATACACTACGCTTGACAGAATTAAGGGGGCTGCACCCTTACTTACTGTCGCCTCTACCCGGCTGCTTACGGGTAAACTTATCGTTAGGTCTCGCCGGCGGCAAGATATAGGTATCACTGTATTTCAATTGTAATCTGCTTCAGTATGTCACTCACCCGAGTGTAATCAACGCAATGGGTTTTACGCGATCCGCCGAGGCAGAACGTGCGCCGCCCGAAGACTCGTTGCTGGCGGTCGGCCACGCGGGGAATAGAAGGCGCGACGAACTCTGAGCCCTCACTCCAACGCGCGGTCCGAGGCGAACCAACAACCGACGAACACGGTGTATTTCTTTCAAGGTACCACTGAATCCGAATCAAAGTTCACAGCCAAGCTGGAATGACGAAATATACACTGAGCGCACGAGGCGTTCGTTGACCGGGCAGCGCCCGCGACTCTGGATGACGGCGCGTCCGGGGCGGACGGTGTCCAAGCGAGATGCGCCAGACGGTGTGGAAGCTTTCACCGCAGTCACCAACAGCGCCTTCCAATCGTAGGCGGAAATGTTATGAGTATTCTTCTCCGGACCGTAGAGCCGAAGCGTCTCTGTAGTTTGGCGGGTTTCGCCCTAACCCGTATATTAACCGCACTCGCGGCGAGGCGCTCGCTGGCGTGGCCGAGGTCCGTAGGGGGCTGAGTCCTACGAGACCGGACCCGTCGCTCAGCAGCAGATGCTGGGTCGAAATGTATACGCTATGTGATATGCCGAGAACCTCTCCTGGCGTTCTATACCGACATGCTGAATCGACCCGAAGCACTGTCTTGAGGGATGAGGTCGTAAGATGCGCTCTCCCGGCGCGGTGGGAACTCAGTCGAGGCTTCACCCCAATGGAAAAGTCATTTGTCACAAGAGGAAAGAGACTCGTATACTGCAAAGGCAAACCGTATTCTCACGATCTCGCCTGGCGGCAAGATATATAGTGTTGACAACAGGTAACTCAAGTTTAACAGACGAGGCCTTACCGCTTATCGACGGTTGCGCGCTCGCCTTGGCTGGCCGTGCAGATTAACCGACGCGGGCCGCCGAGGTAACGATCGCTGTGCTATGTCACACGTACAAGGCACAAAGAACCACTTGTCTTTCCGGGTACACCAAGGATTAGTGCACTAACGAGACCCGCAGCGTTCGCGATGCGTAGAATTCGTTATGAAATGTCTGATGCCGACGGACTCGTGGCGGATAGGATGCCGAGGCCTATACGACGCCGGAGCCTCGATCAGGTGCGGTAAAACTGCTTTCTTTTACGTTGCAAGCACTCAACGGGTCTGATTTTCAACACGGCCTAAATGCCAGGAGACATTTACAAGTAAGACGGGATGAGCCACCACCAACTCTCCCTAGTGCGTCGTAGCGGGGCGATGCCCAGTCGGTCGCCGCTCGATCGTCACCGCAGGTAACGTTTAACCTTCGCGGGTGCGAATTCGATTCGGATACAATATTTCTCGTCAAATTCACCAGAATACGTTTGGACACCAACAAACCAACGTAGCAATGTCAATTCAACGTGCCAGGACTGCGTAGAGAGCAATGAGAAGAACAGAGTTGAAACTCATTGCCCATGGAGTAATCGCCATTACTCCACATATATAGCAGAGCACCGTGTGGCAGGCTTTATTCCACCGGAATATCGCTGTCTGCACGCTATACTTTGGCTTGAAATCAACAATCGGTCTTCCGTATAGAAAAACCGTTATTAATTCGCCAAAAATTTATTTATTATCCGATCTTCACGATCTTTGTTTCTGTCGCTTCCGAAACGACTTCTCCTTAACTTACGCCCTAAATTAAAGCTACCGGACCTACCTAAAATTTATTATAGAATTATTTCTAATCCTGGTTTGGCCTATATAAGGGTTTGAGAGGCGGTTTGGCTGTGTTATACCTTGCCGTCGCTCTCGTCTGCTTCCAGATAAGTTCTGCAGACACTAAACTGTCGGTCGCGCTCTTTTGGCGCATATTTCCGTAGCGCTTGTACGCCACAAAATTTTTCTACTAGGGGAGATTACGCCTTACCTATAATGAGTCTAAATATACGGTTTGGCTGCTTTAGGAGCGTAACCGTTGCTCCAGCCTTGTTTCCAGCTCAGTTTAACAAGGCAGCCGATCGGTGTTTCTCGTAACGAACATTGTCTTGTGGCTGAAACGCCACACTAAAATATTATTTCACTTCGTAAAGCGGCATGGAAAAATGCTGATTTATGGACACCGTTTACGAATTGGCATATTTGAAACATTCAAATGAAACTGTGGGTCTATAGTCTATACTATACAATGTCAGCCAATCATAGCCCAATCGTATTCATTTGTTGTTGCTCCACTGTATATAACTTGAATTTTTAGAGTTTACGAATAAGTGATGAAAAATAAATATTTCCCGAAAACTATGGCGACACACTTGACAGAGCTTCGTGACCCAAAAGTGGGTCGCGACCCAGTTTGGGAAACGCTGGCATATACTACTGTTCACAGAATTTATGGTCTTGAGATATATGGGTTTCTTGATAGCAGTACAAATCTATGAAAACAAACTATTGCTTTTAAACCTTTAGCAAAACAGGTTTCTTAATCCATTATTAAGTGTAAGTTTCTTAATTCATTATTAAATTATTATTTTTTTAAACTCAATAACAACTTACCCTCAAGCATTCTGAGACTGGAAGAATCCAAGTATATAAATGATAAGCCTATGACTCTCCAATATATTACTTTATATGCAGGAATTCTTCAGCCCAGGACTTATGCTAACTTTGTAGCAGGAAGATCCTCAGCCTAGATGGACATAAAGCACAGACATTTAAACTCTAAAAGAAACAAGTCACAATTAAGTAAACATATCAAGCCACCAGATGCAATGCTCACAACCATTTTCATTATAGGCTGCATTACCTGGGATTTGCATATTAAATGTTTATTAGTCTTTGATCACATGAATCACAGCAGATTTCATTTACATGAACCTTCAACATTTTAAGCTCTAACTTCACCATCCAGTATACAAGCTCAACACTGCTAAGAAATGTTCTTGACATATGGCAATATATCAGTGTCTTGTATATGTACTCGATTTTATATAGTGACTGTATAGGGTCTCAACCCGAATATGCTATTTTTTCAATAAAATGATCGGATGAGATTCTTAACCATCACTTGTTCATTTGAATGGGCGCCACTCTATTTAAGACCCCCGTGCATGAACCAGAGGCTACAATCAGAGATTAAAGTCTTTTAAATAAGCCACCTTCGGGAAGCAAATCCTGATCAACATGCTCCCTTACACAAACCCCTCTTTGCGGACGTATTGAATAGAAGAGACGCCAAATGCGTCGCCAATATATTCGTTAGCCCCGTAATTATTTATTTATTTTAGAAATTTATATAGTGCCTCTTCAAGGTAGGCTACTCAGAAGCGCTCCCGGCCCAACCACGGCTAAATAAAAGTTTTTAGGTTCTTAAGGAACAGAGCGGAGTGACCCCTGGGAATTAAGCGCAGTGTAACAGAGAGACCATTCCAAGCTGTAGGCCTAGGACCTGCAACAGAGAATGAACGACGCTGTCGGATAGCAGTCCGTGAGCGGGGAACCAGAAGCTCAGCTTGGTTCGCCGATCGAAGGGTGGATCGACGCTGAACTACCAAGGTGGAACAACAGAGTTCTCGAAGATAGGGTGGAGCTAGTCCTTCAATTCTGGGAGTCTGCCGACGAACTCAATAGTCTACCTTTGCCCTCAAGCTACTATTCGTACACTTCCTAGACTTTGAACCAACGCATAAACGGCAAGAACACAAACGTTCCGATTTAGAAGAAAGATTAAAGATGCGTGACAAACCAAAAGAAATGTGCAGTAATTTATGCAGCTGCAACTCTTCTAAACGCCATATTGGAATGTTGTTCTTCTGCAAGGCAGCAAGGGAGCATTCAGCTGCTGCTCGGAACGTGGTTCGGGGTTGACATCGATCGCAGTTCCCCGACGTCAGCGACTTTTTGGTCGACGTACTAGTCTAAGACATTTACAAGCACATCACAATTTGCTAGCTTTATATAATTATATTTGCCGTTTCCTCTGTTCTTCACGAAATGTTGCCAATGTTGTCAGGCCTGAACACTGTTTCTATAAATTCTGTAATTATATGGTTGTCATCTCCTGTCTTATCACAATCTGCGATGCTGCTGGTAATTTTGTTGCTGATGATCTGACCGTTTGCTTTTAGCTGGAAGTGTTAAATTTCTTTCTAATCGTCTGTATGCCTGGATGTCATCCAATCACCTCTCCCTCAATGCTTCTAAAACTCAATTAATTTGACTTGGTAACCCCAGCAGCTAGCAAAATAATGATTTCGTTTTCTCCTCTCTGAGCATTTCGATCTGTTCTCACTTAGGCTACATTCTTTCCGACAGCCTGTCTTCTTCCTCCGCTCTTCTCAAAACCTACTTGTTCTCAAGGGGCCTCTACACGCTGTAGCACTTAGGCCTAACCCTAATAGAGGAGCTTTATGAACATTCAAATACAATATAATTATAAACATAATGTGGTTAGTCACTGATGCATGGTATCAATCTGTTTTTCTGCACACAAGTAGGCCTACGGAGTGTTCAGTAGGCTAATAGTTGTTCAAGTGCTTCTGTTTGTTAACCTTATGGACTTCTCCAGCACATCATGCTTATAATCCTGGAAGGATCGGCCTGCTAGTATCTGCATTTTGATTTTTTTCTGTGTCACCTGTATATTAGTGATCAGTAATCACAAGACAAGAATTATTTGAGAAATTCTTCTTAGAAACTTATTCCGATCATGTCAAAAACATAAGTTTCAAGCATTGCACACGAGGCGTTTCAGGGAGTAAGTCAAGAATAAGAAATTTAACCATTGTGATAAATCTGATAAATATAGAAATCCAAGAGCCAAAAGTCAATGACAAATTTATTTTTACACACCCTGCATATTCTGCATCTACAATAACATTTAGAAAGTATAGATCATGTAACTTGTAAGTTACATCGTTTCTTGTGTCTATAAAAATTAGGATGTCATTGTCATCTATCATGTCTTCTTTTTCTCCGTGGCAAGAAGTGAGGTAGTGATCAGCCACTCTCATGAACCACACATACGGTAACCACCACTCTAAACAGTTTCACTGAAGTTATCAATCTCATTGATGGCATAGTTGGAGGCAGGCCATTTTGACTTGCTTGCCTTCCCCTCTTGCACCCAACTCATTCCTTCATTTCTCGTACAGTTCATGTATGCATGTAAAAAACCCTCAAGCAAAGCCCTGAAAAAATCATGAAGCAAAACCCGGCAATATAAGATGGAATGGCTGAAATCACTTCGTTCAAGAGCACAATACGCAGTAATGTTGACTGTCTATTGTACTCTACGACAATGCTTGCAGACAGAAACAACATATATCTACCAATACAGAACGTTTATTGTGGCTCTTTACCATCACACACGAACCAGACACAGTTTCATAACACCTTCCACCATAGAAGTTCCATTTACAACAGGTCAGCCTACATCACAGTGAGACTAGACAGGTTAAGAACTCAGAAAACAAACTCAGAAAAATGTTCAATTCAAACTTCGAAAAACATTCTGAAGCACATGTATAATGTGCAAGATTTACTCCACATCTTCAAACTTAAAACAGCTGCAAACTATCAGAATTTAGTAAAAACAGGTCCTTTACAACCTATGCTCAACTAGGCAAAAATTCTGCATTTGCTTATTACAATTAAAAACAATTAAAACTGCACTGCTGCTTTATACAGGTAACAATTTACCTACTGTTACATATCGTATAATGCATGTAGTGCACACTTCATATGCTTCCAAAGCACTCGTTCATACCGTCATTACAAGTCATAGTTTTCGCTTGATCACATCAGAAAAATTACGATGCGGTCATGCTACAGAAGTGCACCTAATTACCCAAAAGCAGAAGTGAAAAAAATAAGAACAACATATTACACTGGCTTCTTATTTGTCACTGTATAATGTAAAAGATGGTGTTACTCGTCTAGTTATCTTCAGCATTTGGCCGCAGAACTTGGCATGTCATCGTTCCACTAAAGGCATTGTTTGCAACATGACCTGGAGTCCTAGACAATATGGCTGAAGAAGTTTGCTATTGTTGGACCATCTGTCTACATGGGTGGAGTTTGGTTTTCATTCTTGGAGGGGCTAAAGCCTTCTTGGGGGGCTAATCCCGGGAAAAGATACCATTTACACGGTAAAAAAATGAATCTGGGTCTTCTTGGGGGCTTTAAACTCCGCCCATGTCTGTCTAGAATCAAACAATTAGCCAAAATCGATTAGGAATAGGTCTTGAAAACAACACAATTCCATGCGGCATATCCACGTGACTGAGCCAGTAAAAGCCGTGAAACTCAAATGCTTACTAATAACAGCACTGTATAAATATTAGCAATATAAACTGGTTTAGACTCTTCACAAATCAAACTGTCAACCTTGACTTACACGAAATATTGTATTTTTTATAACCCAAAATCTAAGAATAAAATATAGTTAAGCTTCATTTTCCAGTGCATGCATAAACTGTTCAAAATACCACGTGAAAAGCTTCAGGGGAGTCTGCCAACACCTTCAAAAGACAAAGAAATAATTGCACGACAGAAGGACACACTATACAATTTTTAAAAAAACCCAAACAATGTTTCTAGCAATTCCCTGGGGCGGACAACCTAACAAAGAAATCATATTTTAAAAGCATGCTTTATCTTATTTAAATGCAGGGGTTAAAGTGTGGCTGGACGGTCATGGACGGCGTCCATGCACTTAATTTAAAATCTGAACGCCGTTCTGCCACTTAATGGCCAGCACAGCCTGGAAAGGTAAGGAGCGTCCAGGCACTTCTTCTGGAAAGGTAAGGGGCGTCCAGGCACTTTTTTCCACACTTTAAGCACTGTTTAAATGTCATTGTAAACCAAAGTACGAATAGTTGCTCATCGTAAGAACTCACTTATATAGGATTAAGGATTAAGAGCGTCATTTAATTTTTTCAAAATATATGACTTTAACTGGCTCTATAGATGATGTATGTTTACAATCATATCTGTCCACCAAAATGCGGATAGCAATTAGTATATGAAAGAAAATTCTTATCTTATCTTAATTGTCTAACATTTCCCGACCCAATCTTCCTCTAATTACTTAGCCTGAGTTCTCATTCGGAGCACAAACACTCAAAATCAGTCAACCATGAGAGACTCCTTGAGCAACCGGCTGTCACAACATACAGACAAAACACAAATAACTGATGGAATCAAGTCAAAACAGCAACTTCGCGTAACAAGACACAGCCTGAATGTACGCCTATGCCCTTGCAAAAGCTCGCAAAATTAAACACATTTCTGCTCAACCAAATAATCTATACTACATATTCACAGACAAAACAGCGGCATCAAATAAGCAATACGGTATGTACACTAACAAAATTAATTAATGTCACTATCAGTACCAAATTACAGTGACCATCAGCACCAACTTACTGTGAACACCAGCACCAAATTACTGTGACCATTAGTACCAAATTACTATGAACATCAGTACCAAATTACAGTGACCATCAGTACCAAATTACTATGAACATCAGTACCAAATTACTGTGACCATCAGTACCAAATTACAGTGAACATCAGTCCCAAATAACTATGATCAGTACCAAATTACAGTGACCATCAGTACCAAATTACAGTGAACATCAGTCCAAAATTACTACGAACATCAGCACCAAACTTATCCATCCAAACTACAACATCAACAATAATTCAACTTCACTTATAGTATAGTAGCAGTTAAGCATATGGCACAAGAGAAGTTTTAGCAATAAACATAAATACCAGTACCATTCTTACATTTTTCATACAAGTGGTCTACATATTTGGGCAAGACAAGCATCTTGCCACAGAAAATAATATAAAATGACATATTGCAACCTTTAATGATACTCATCATCATCATCATCATCATCATCATCATCCTCATCATCATCAATGAAATGAGCTGCTTCAGTTAACGTGACTCTGCTGATTAGCCCGGACTTGGGTCTATGGATTGTGTTTGGCCGTCAGCCTCATCATCTCATTCAACACCTTGTGAACTGGAAAACAGACGGGCCATTGAAACACGCAGAGTGACTAAACATCTAGAGCAGCGGTTCTCAACCTTTTTAGTGCGGCGACCCCTTGGTAACATTTTGAAAGTTGTGACGACCCCCAGGACCCCAACAACAAAATTTATTGAGTATTTGAGTTACCCCTTTCGCTGCAGTTTTGTTACCATTGTCCATTGTTATGCATTTACATCCTAGTAATTCGAAAACTGCTTTTGGCAATTGTATGAGGTTTCCTGACTCTTGCGATTCTGAGAGCTACATGTACAATGTTATTCGGTATTTTCAATTGAAGTTGACTTCCACAGCCACCACGTCTTGCTGTTGAAACTTTCCAAACCTGTCTCAAGAGTGCCTTTTTTGGTGTCATCAGCTTTGTTCTTTAAAATACCAGTCATGTTTTCCTGCATGGTTAAGGATGTTTAGTATCTTAATGGCAAATCAGTTTATTCATTGGGGTTTTATTTATTATTGACATAATTGAAAATATCAGTAAAAATAAAACAATTCATGTTGCAACTACCGGTATTAAACAATAGGCAACTCTGATAATTTTTCTTTTCTTAACACTCGTTTCACCTTGCTGTTTTGATTTGGGTGAGTATCAATTTCATAAACTTTATTTGTGTTCTTTATGAATGCGACGAGTAGGGTAGGGTTTGGAAAAGCGATGTGCTCATCATTATTGTCAAATTATTTTAAAATATCCACACCGCAGTGCATGGCAGCATTTTAGGCTGTCATTTTAACAAACATTTTTATAATTTCAGTGCTGCTTGACATAACTTAAGACTTAAATGCCTCATTGTCTAATTTTTCTTAAATTTTCACATCATAATGGCTGCAATTAAGGCTGTCATCTTAAGAAAGGTAGCTCATTTTTTCAATGCTGATAGTCATGGTTTAAAACTTCAGAGTGTCGACCCCCAATTGTTTCAAAACGTTTTAGATCTGCACACTGTAGCCTAACTGTTACATTTTCAGCTGTTATCTTAACAAAATTACTCATGATTTCAGTGCTCATAGACATTGTTTAAGACTTCAATTAATATCCCCTATAGCCATTGATTTTAAAGAAGAATGGTAAGAGTGAAATTTCCACTTGAAAACTAAAATGGTACAATCTAAATTAATTTGCTGCCCCAATCTAACGAATGAATCATAGCAAGAGCATAACTAAAAATTTATTTTAAGTTGCTCTAGCATAGTAGACATCGTTGAAATTGCTATTGTATCTTTTACAAATTTCTGAAGGGTGCAGGCGACCCCTGGCAAATCGTCAGGCGACCCCCGTGGGGATCGCGACCCACAGGTTGAGAACCGCTGATCTAGAGTCTATTTCAATAACACCTCAAACTGGGGTTTGTTTCGCATGCATTTAGGAATTCCTGCATTAGTCGTGCACACAAGTTTGAAAGCACAAGATTCTAATAAGGAGCCATTTGTTGTTGAAATGATTCACAAGTGTTTCACATTGTTTGTTTGTATGCATGCTTGTCATAGCGCCCCTTCAAGCTGTCTACTCAGAGGCGCTACCGACTACAGTGCGGACACTGCATCAAAATTTCACGCCGAAGCACTGCGCAATTGCGAGTGAAGGATTTGCCCAAAGTCCCTACGCGACGACTTGGCATTGTCTTCTATCGTTGGGAATGGAGGAGGCAGTTTGCAGTAGCACAAACTGCGGCAAAATCATGATGCTATCAACATGGGCGTCCGCAGGAATTTTTCTAGGGGGGCGCAAACTTGCAAATAATTGCCACAGAGGCTAAATAGGTTATTGAAAGCAACAGATCGCTCCACCTTCGACGTTGGCTCCCTGTCGATCAGCTGTAATCAAAACCAAATAATCAACATTTATCTGCAATTATGCGAAAAATCCAGAGGGGCGCAAGTGCGCCCTTTTGCGCCCCGCTGCGGACGCCCATGGCTATCAAGCGAGCTTACTAATTAGACTTTACTTATGAGCCACAACAGAGATGATGATGCCCAACATGAAAGCAACCAATAACGAACCAGATACCACACAAGCACACCACCATCCTAAGATTACATCTGGAATTAAACCTTTACAAGATTTTGTCACCAGTTCAGAAACTCAGTAGACAAGATGCCTGCGACTGCTTTTTGGAATTTTCATCCAACAGTTTTCTGTACCTGCCATCCCGTTTTTTGTAAGACAAGTCAAACCAAAACCTCTGTTTTTCTCCATTCAATTGCCTCGTTTAATGGTGTTATTAAAAGATGTAATGTAATGGTCTGGAACGGGCCACCTCCATACCTGCTCCTGCTGCCAAGGGCTCCGTCCGACATATTCTACTGCAATCTTAACACTGTCCTTATCAGCAAGGTTGGGTTGGGAGCACTCCTGAGTAGTAACCTTAGGGGTGCTATATAAGTCCTTATAAGGAATGAATGAATGTCATCGAATGAATGAATGTCATCAGATATTCTTCTAAAATAATAATGAACCATCAGGTGATTAGTTTTATACTTACTCCCATCCTACTTCTTCATTGCTGAGGGATCTCAAACAAATAACTTGCGATAGAAATAGTAATAAAACGTTTGACAATTTTGTGTAGTGTCACAACAAAGCAGCCATAATGCAGAATAGCATGCTGGGATGCAGCTTGTTGCTGAAGTGCTAAACAGTGTTACCATTTAGCTACATTCTATCATTTTCCCATACCCAAATTTATTCACTCTACCGACATAAAGAGAAGATTTCATACTCAGTTTTAAAATTATGTTCAGCCCACTCAAACCAAAGTTTAAAATTTACAGATAAAAGCAAGGAATTTATAACATCAAGAACTTCTAGAGAACCACCGACAAAAGTAACGGGTAAGCACAACTAGTCTTTAGATCAATTATTTCCCTCATCAATTGTAAACCTTACAGCTTAGACATCGTCCCGTCAGTTCAAGTAGCTAACAAGAATTTAGGAAATCTATAGCAACAATTGATGTTACCCGGTTGAGCGTGGATTCCTATTTTCCACACTGAATCTTCAACAAAGTCTTTTATCAAGCGGATTAGAAATAAAACAGCAATAAAACAATATTGCCTGAATTAAAGCAAAGAAAGAAGAAAATCCATTGCTAGAAAAATAATCTATCACATCCTATAAATTATAGATGCAAAAGAACGCCTAGAAACGACGACGCTCAGAGTTTCTACGCACAGAGATCAGAGTTCATCGCGAAGTATCGTGTAGCGCGACCGTGACGGTGCCAATCTCTTGAAGAGCGATTCCGGTGGATCAGTCGTCCGCGGTTCATGCTCTGGTGATTCCGTTCCTTCAGTTCCATCATCGTCCTTTTGGACGTGATCTGCGGCCAGCTTAGCTGGGTCCTCGGCTGAATCATCTGATGCCTTAGGTTCTTTTGGCTTCTCCTGTTGAATAGCAAGCACGTTCAAGTTTGATGTCACTCAGCTCAATACACACACACACACACACACACACACACACACACACACACACACACACACACACACACACACACACACACACACACACACACACACACACACACACACACACACACACACACACACATTCTCTGTATACAGTCTCTTCCCTGCATCCTCTCGCGCTCTCAAGACATTTCTTTTTCAGGGGCTTCTGTCCTGAAAGCGCCTATGAATTGTCCATGCTGTGAGAGGCGTTCAATAAATAACTCTGAGTATATCAGACAAGGCTCAATCCTGCACACATTCTGTTTTCACACAGTAGATATGTCAAATTTCAAAGACCCATTTGTATCTATAAACATCACATTTTGTTTCCACACAATACACCAGCCAAATTTTAAAAACCTATTTTTATATATTAAAAGTAATTATACAAAAACAATATGCAAGACAAAAGCAAAGCCCGTGGAATCAGAATTCAAAGCAACCATAAAATTAACATGTAATTAAGATGCAAAACAGATAGTGACAATCAACCACGATTTTATGATTATACAATATATTATAAAGTTGAGTCAATTGGAATGAAATATTAACAAATAAAAATTTCACAGTTTAAACGTTAGAGTCCTCTTGACTTGATAGAAGTACTGAAATAAATAAAGTCCTCCAGCTATTCCTCAATCGTAACTAACATGAAACATATTTTAGAAATAAATTCTGCAACTCATAAATTAATAAATTACAGGGTTTTTCAAATAAATATCAAAATTATAAACACATGAAAACAATAAATATTAACAAATAAATAGTTCAACTGCTCAGCTACAGCACTGCCTTAAAATCAATGCAAATGCCTAAAATACTAGTCTTTCAAAAATCATTAATTGAATAAAAGAAGGATTATTATTGCGTTTCAACACAAATGTCGAGAAATTCTAAAGTCATATGGCTATAGTACACAGTCATACTCTGGTCCTGAATGCCGTCAACAATAACACAAATATGATAACTCTTTATGAAGATGATATATAGAATCAGAAATAAACTATATATTGCTGTGTCAACATTTATACTTATTATAACATATTTGTGATATCCCATTTTTTATTGACCATGAGTCATAGTACTATGAGCATAATGAGAGTAAAGCACCAACTGCATTTCAAGATCTCAAGCTCAAGATTCAGTGAATAACTGGAAATCGCCTTGGCCAAATATCTTTTGTTTTTAGCCCTATTGGCCTCGACAAATACTATACACACAAATAGTGGTAAATAAATATTAATACGGTAAATTCTTTGTTTTGTTAATCATTGTTTCATTCATTATTTGCAAGAAAATCACAATTCGAAAGTCCACGACGGAAATAAAGTTAATTTCATTGATTATTTATTCCAAAATGAGAAATGTATTAGTCGGTTAATACAAGGACAAAAATTTATTTAGATAATTTTCAATTACGTGAAATTGCGATGCTTCACATATGGAACAAATGGGACTTGTTCATACCCGGATCCAGCCAGTAATAGTACATTCAAATATCTGGATTCGGTATATGGTGGAAAATTTATACTTGGTTATTCCCTATCAAGATCTTTACAAATATGCCTCGAACTCGTTATCTCTGACTCTTCGTGTTATAAGACAAGAACTCAAACCAAACGATAAACGTGCAGCACATACATAAATAACAACCTAAATATCTAAAAGTCAACGTAATACAATGTATGAGTATTTACGCGTACCATGTACACTGAAGTCTCATTAATCCTTTACCCGTTTGCCCCGAGTATATCCGCTGAAAACGGGCTTAAAATTTAAAAATGAACCGGTAAAGGGTTAAACAAAGTAAATGAAATATTTGAATTTACATGCGTTTACCAAGTTTACTAAACCATAGTTGAGAAAGAGAAACAAAAGTAAGAATCTCAATACATTATAAATTACATATACACTACAAAAAGTCAACATTAGTCCAGTAACATGATGGGTCAAAGACAATGCCTCGACATAAATTACTGTCCAAACAGATTCACACATATGGTGGCAATAAAATGATCATATAAAATGTGAAACATATATATATATTATATATTTATAATATATATATAAAATATATATAATCTATATATATATATATATAATTATAGCATTGTAACAACAGTGTACATGATTTCAATGAAATTATTAATTTTTCTGTGCGTTCATATGGCAGTTTCTTTGAACAACTGAAAAATTAGCATGCATTCATATATGTATCTTGAGCATTCGTGCTGAAACTCAGCAATCTGAATTTCGATCGATGTGACATCTTGCATTGTGACCGATTCTATCCAATGCTTTCTAACAATAGTACCTATGCATGTATGTATCTACAAACCGCTACAAGTAACCACTTAGGACATTGCTTACCAATGACCATTGACTAATACCTAAAGTTCACATCACTGGAATGCTATAAATGCCACAATAGGTTAGGTCATGGTAGAAACTTACATTCAGCTCCAGCTGAAAAATCCAGTTCAAAGGAAGAATAACTGGGGATTATCGTAGGTAAATCACTATCATGTCAGCAGCTGCATGACTGCTAAGTTTCAACGAAACCCTAAATTACACCAAGTAGCCCTCATGTAGGTAGGCTCATATAGGTAGGCTCATACAGGAAGGTTCGTACAGGTAGGCTCATATAGGTAGGCTCATACAGGAAGGCCCATATAGGTAGGCTCATACAGGTAGGCTCATACAGGTAGGCTCATATAGACTCAACAACAGCCAAAGATATATCAACTCAGAAAACTTCAAAATAAAAGTATTTCACAATTTGAATGACTTCACCGAACAGTTCAAGAAAGATGCGCAACTGAATTTCTTCGAAAACCAAGATTTCCGAAATGAGTCTCAGAACGAATCCACCGTCTGCCACAATCCCAGATACTGGCGACTCAAAGCTCATCGCGAACGATTGTATATCGGTCCCTGGAGGGCGCCAGCCTCGCAAAGATGGACTCCGGCGGATACTTAACTCTCTCCTTCATCGGAACCTTTAACTGGTGCGACGCTCTCATGACGGTCGTCGTCGTCTCAGTGTCAACGTGAATGTGAACGGAATGGTCAAGGTCAAGGTCAGATTTACTTCCATCTGCTTTGTTGATGGAATGAACACCGTTCTCCTTCTCCTTGTCGTCAACCAGTTTCATCCAGAACTGATCCGCCGAGTCGTCAAAATTGTCCGTGAACTTCGTCTCCAGGAAGTTCCCGTCGATCTCTGCGTTGGAGTTGTCGACGCCCCCGTCAAAGCCAACGGTCAGATCGGTGAGGGATTTGAAAAGACTGTTCAAGTGCTCGCTTAGGTCAACCGGTTCGTTTGCGTGGCCAAGCTTAACGACGCGCATGATCTGGACGCGGACGCCGCTTGAGTCGATGATCAGCTGCTGTTGAACGTCAAAATGCGCAACGTGTTCATTGTTCTCATCTTCGCTCTTATTGTCTTGTACGTCGGTTGAGTTGTTTCCATTGTTTTCGCCAATCTGTAACACGTTCACAAGCAGAAGCAATCCATTTAGTCTCACTCGATGTAAGATTACAACACTTCTTGCAATATCGATGTAAAAGATTACAACACTTCTTGCAACATCGATGTAAAAGATTACAACACTTCTTGCTTGCAACATCGGCTGGATTAAAGATATTTTTATACATTATTAAATTCTCTGGAAAATGACGAGAATTGCACCTTGTCGTGGTACAATAAACTAGCATAAAATGATAACATGATTAATTTTTACTAAGGTTTTACACAGTGCAAACTCAACAGGTTAATTCTGAGTTTTTTCTGTGAGCAAAATCAGAGATAAACCATATGTTGGGTAGAATGACATCTCACACGCTTGCTTCAACACTGACCAAAAAAGGACATTAAAGGTTTCACATCATTTGAAAAGTAAAAAAGTTTAAAACACTGTTCAGACTTGTCGATTGCCAACTTAACTAACAATGGTTCTTTATGAAGCAAATGCACTTAATGACAACCGAACTGCACTAAACAAACCAACTAACCATGCAACAGAGAAACCGAAAGAAAGTTATTCCTAACGAAACAGTGACTATCATAACTGAATATCCAATAGATATCTAATGTAAGCACAAGATCCCTGAGTTGCTGAATTCCAACGTCACTCAAAATTTCATTTCTTTTACATTCCTTTCCAAGGCTTATTGTAATAGCAACCTCATCATCATGGTCTATTTTGTGAATGTCATTTTGATTCACAACTTAGTGCAAGGTTTAACAAATGCTTGTTCAGCATCATTGTTTTCTGAATTTTCTGATAGAATTTCTGTTTCTACGCCTCAAAACATGCAACCAATTATGTGACAAACACCTCGTCTTAAAATTCTCTAATGAAAGAAATTTCTGATTATATTTTTAGAGGACTGCATATCAGATGTTTCATTTTTTATATCTGCTTCCAAAGACACGAGAACATCAAAAGATTTATAACGTACGAGTAATTTTAAGGTATGTATGGAAAAAGGTTCAAACAATAGAAAGGATTATTTCGATATCTCCTATAAAGAATGTTACCTACTCCCTCCGCCCTCGATCACACAATTGAGAGATTCCATATGCTGATACATTAACTAGGAAAGGTTTTATTACACGAATGATATATAAATGACTATCGATATGTTTATTCTGCTATCTAGCATACTTTATGTAACAATGAGATTAACTGCATTTTCACTTACTTTATTAGGCCTATTGATTATTTAGTTGTGTATATATATATATATATTCATTGTTGTTCATAACTGATTGATGCTCCCGCAGTGCGTTTGCAGGCGGTCCATTAAAGTATATACTTACTTACTTACTTACTTATCTTCTCAATATAACAATCAGTCTAGATAGTTAATCATAAAGTGCTGAAAAATACTGCACTACATTAAAAAAAATACAGAGACAGCAAACAGACACTCACCCGAAATACCAAAGCCGTCAGGAAATACGAAAGCTCATCATGCAACAACATCGAGATGAACAAGATGAGAAAAATCATGCATGCACTGTTGACCGCGAAAAGGATGACAATTTATGCATGCCAATTTATTGTAAAATTCCAGCACGTACAGTACACTCTACACATATAGTGGGCTTAACTAAACTGTAAATAAAATAAATACAAATATAAAATGTTATTCACAATGTTAACAGACTGAATCATGCAGCTGGCCCAGTGAAAAAGTAATTAGCATAATTGTAAATGCTTCATTTTAATTTTCAAAAAACTTTTACAGCATATTTTTCCCAGGTCTGTCTCTCCAAGTTCTGCAACTCAAGACAGTAGATGAAGGCCAACATCCCAAACAAATTTTTTAATTTTTTACATTTTTTGGTATTATAATATTGCCATATGACACTGAAATAAATTATTGTAATATCATGCACAATCTAAAATAAAATTGCAGGTCATTCAGCTGAGAAAGAGAGGTATCCTAAAGATGCTGAAGGCATGTACTGACAAAATGCTGTTACTTAAACCATTCTTTACCACTCTCTCTCTCTCTCTCTGCCGATACCTTAACTTTTCTGTTCCACTATTTAATCTGTCAACTATTACAGCACATGACACCTAAACGCAATCTAGTCAACTACAGGTCAGTCTGAATGAATGTATGTATGCATGAATGTATGTATGCATGAATGTATGTATGCATGAATGTATGTATGCATGAATGTATGTATGCATGAATGTATGTATGCATGAATGTATGTATGCATGAATGTATGTATGCATGAATGTATGTATGCATGAATGTATGTATGCATGAATGTATGTATGCATGAATGTATGTATGCATGAATGTATGTATGAAAGTATGTATGTATGTATGGGGTGTTTGTATTGATTAGTGTGCTGTATAGTCAATCTAGAGTCCATCTGAGTCATCTTCCATGGGATTCGTTAAACTCTTTCTATAAACCACACAAGACGTTGTTCCTCTTTGGCCATGCCCGGGTCGGGAGCACCTCTGGACAGTTCTTACATAAATTCCATGCATAGATAGATGCATAGAGTGGTCACTGGTCATGGATTCAAATCCATGCGAAGACAGAACTTTGTTTTGGGATTTCTGCTCTACCCTAACCAACTCGGCCATAATAAGTACAGGCAGTACACTGACTGTGTGTGCTGATCGTGGGAAGATGAGACGACGAGGGAGAGGACTGGCCACCAATCGTCATATGCAGGGGCTGAGAAAATGAAGTTGCTAACACTTCATAGCCATGGCTGCTGCCTCAAGACCCTTGAGCACTGCTGCATGTATGTAAGCAAGCAACTGGTGAATTGGTCAGCACCGTCCAAGAACATCACAAAGATGCCGTACAGATGACGATAGATTTAAAAGATCCAAAATGGTGAGACTTAGACAGGTCTGGAAACGTGGCATCATAAAACCATCTGATTTAAAAACCACCTTACCTCACAAGAACAATGCCAATTTCACAAGTAACACACCTGCGTCTGAACACGAATTGTTCATAGTAAGAAGCCAGCATTGCATCTGGGCAACCTTATCACTTAGCCAATCAGTCGAAATGCCATTCATCATGCAGCGAAAAACATTCACCGAATATGACTAATACTCACAGCGTGATGTGCAACCGGTGAGTGGAATTCTCGGTGAAGTTTTCCAGAATGAAGATCGAGAATGAATTGCTTCAGCAAGCCCTGAGTGCTGTAGAAAAGACAGAACGTCGGAGGTTTTTACATTTAGCAACAAACAATGTCTAATTGCATCGTAGATGACCATTTATAAGCACTGCATTCAGAAAGGCGGAGCGACTTGATGTTGGAAGTCCATTCGGTAGAGAGTGACCTACAAAGCATCTGGATTGAGCCATGGCAGTACTAACGCAGGGAACAAAAATGCAATTTATTCAGTGTGAAGACGCTTCATTCTGCAGCAAACATCGTTGATGCATTGCATATGACAACGTTACAAAATAACCAAGATTATAGCTAAAAATCATTGCACATAAATACTAAAGCCTCACCTGGGCTATATAGTATACTCGTACTTCAGAATTGCCTTAGGGGTCAATAAGGACGTGCTACTGCTTTTCTAGCTCTACAGCTTTTCTGAAAATTCAGTTTTAGCAGTCCAATATAAGCAATCTCTTCTCTTTGAAATACACATTTCAAATTGTCTCCATACTGCATCACTAAATAAGCTGTATTCAACCACTGATGCAGAATTAATTGCCCATATAGCCACCAGGAGCACTACCGCTTAGTGGCGATAAACAAAGCTGGCGGCCGTTGGAAATCATTGCATTCGCCAACATCTTAGATGTCAAAAACTTTTTAAGAGATCCTGCAATTAATTTGTCTTGTTCGCTGAGAGTGACTTTCATATCGGTTTTCATTTCCCTGCCAAAATATTTAAAATATGATGAATGCATGATGTTGTTGTAATTGAAGTGATACATCACAGCATCATACGGTGGGTAATGCAGCAACCATTCATTTGTTGCCATTAGTGTGTTCTCATGCTCACATTTAAGCCTATAATCAGTACAAATTCATAAATCAGTTCTGATAATTTTCACTACAACTTCAAAATGAATTCGATTATCATGTTTTAAATAGTAAAAACCGATAATCGTTTTCGAAACCGCCAATTGCATTTCTGGGTTATACATGTATATGTGGCTTGATAATCGTTTTCGAAACCACCAACTGGATTTCTGATAACCGCCTAACATTCCAATTCATAAATACTAGTAATAATCTTTTGTTCAATTTCAAACTAACACAATTCATAGTATTATCACAAGTTATATTGCATGAGTCGAATTTAACTGTTGGCAGCCATGCAAGGCGCACATCCCATCTGCTCAGCTTACCAACGCCATCTACCGATTGGAAGGTTGAGTGGATCCTTGGGAGGGTAGTGAGAAGTGATCCTGCATCCATGCACTCTTCGTACCAGAGTGCTTACCATCACCCTAAGTGCCCCCACCCCCCACATAACCCCAGCATCATAAATATTCACGGTTTAGCGTAGAACGAATAAGTTTGACTTACTCGACGTCTGCCTTTGGGTCGTGAGGCCAGACGTACATGTGCTTGAAGCTATCGATCGCAATAACTGGCAGATCTTCCGGTTTCTTGCCCAAGTGGTGCAGTGGATGAGTGAACTTGTCACCATCGGCCGTCAGGAAGTTGATAGAACCTGTGTCACAAGATAACCAAACATGTAGATTGATCGCATCATTCGTCAAAACTGATCCAGTGAACAGTGACTGCACACAGGAACCAAGTGTCTATTCATTGTTACCGGTAAACTATGCTCAGAATTCTCATTTAGTGCTGCATGTAGTTGAACCCAACTGCACGTCTGATCTCGCAAAGGCACTATATAAATCCACAGATACAACACAATTGCTCATCAAATGATGAACGTTCTGCTCTTAACCTCTTGGCTGCCCTATTGACGAGTGACGCTCGTCAAAAATACGGTCACGTCTGTGCCTTGTCTAGCACTAGAGGCACGGATTATTATTCATAGTAAAGGCACCTGAAAATCAATACAGCATTTTCTGCAATGTTTGGCTACTGTTGGGCTACTTTTATGCTAGGTTTGTTAAACTTTCTATTAGTTCCAAAAGAACCAAATATGCTAATGATAACCGTTCTAAGGTGTTTTCAAAACAGATTTCAACATTGGATTGGGATACTTTAGGCCTATAATTTTTTGTCAGTTTTGGCCATATTTGGCCTTATGGCCGCAACGATATTTACCAAAGAACAAGTTCTAAGCATGTTATTTCAGCGATTGTAGTGATTTAAATAGCGATTTAGGTTTAGATGAATTTGGCAATGAATCGGTGAAAGTTGGCGATGAAAATGATTCAGACGACTCACAGACGCTCTACGATTTTGGATAACTTGCTGGGGTATAATTATAAGTACAATGTCCATTGGTGACTTATTGTTCAGCCCAAACGAAACTCGCATCAATGAAAGCAAATCTGAATGCGTTGTTTGCCTAACGGGAAGAGTTACTATGTCTGTGACAGTTAGTCAGAAATTCAGTTCCTAGTACCCAGAACTTTCTAACAAACTGTGGCCTATTATACATGTGGTCGGTAGGCCTATCTATTTGAAAATAAACGAGTAGCAGCAAGGTTCACATATCACAAACATGATATTGTTTATTCATAGGGGCCTATAATCATGAATTGTAGGCATTGAAACATTCAATATATTACAGAAACTATTAATCGCAACACTAAAAATTTTTACATGTGCATGTTACGTCTTGGCACACGGCGCGTCATTTACCCTTTGACGGCGTGGCAGCTAAGAGGTTAATAATGTCTAACATGATTTTGGCTAGCAGTCAGTCCCAATTGAGTGGTGCCAAATATTCATTGATGATTCATTCAAGTATTTATATAGCACCTCTTCAAGGAAACTACGCAGAGGTGCACCCCCAACTCCAGCACAGCAAAAAAGAACGGCTTTCTAGTGCTTAAAGAATGTATCAGACAGTGACCTAGAGAACAGGTGCAGCTCAAGTGGGAGGTCATTATATACCACCAGGCCAACCACAGACACTTTTAACTTAGCTACGTCTCTTTTTCTCTCCTGATTAAAGGTTCTTTTTCAAAGGTTTTTGCTCCTATCCTTTTTGAACACATCACTGGGGAAGAAGTTAGGGCACTCATCCTATTTTTATGAATGCCAATTACACTGAAATCTCTAGAGATTACACAGGGATCACTACTCACTTCTCTCTGGCAGCAATTCGATGGCAACCTGGCTCTTGAATCGTTGCGGTGTAACGATGTCATCAGCGTGATGAAACAGAATGAGAAATGGCAAGCCTTCTTCTGTCATCTCCTGCAACAGAATGTGCACAGATTACAAGAAAGGTTTATATGCTTTTCAATGAGTTTTCACGTTGATATCGTTGCAAGTGTTCTAACTACGAATCATCAACTGTTCTAAGTTAGATACAGTTTAATGCAAAATGCCATAATAGCGCCAGTCCCAAATCTGGATAACGGAGGAGGGAGATGCTAACCAATTTTGCTATGATACAGACACCGCATCATTAAACAGCAACTAAAACTACCAGTACACCAGACTCTCATGTGGTGCATAGCTATAACATAGCTATTCGCATAGTGCAGATTTTATTTTGCTCAATTCTGCATTTCAACATTAGATCAGCATTTGAAACCTACTCTGTCCCAATACAATTCCTAAGGATCTCTGTGATTCATCATCTCTGTGATTCATTCATGGTATAAACAACATTCCAAAGAACTCTCACATGGTCTTCTTTGAACAAATCAACAAGATTGTAACCTCGAACGTTGCCTGGCCTTGTTGTAGCAAATGATTTGTTTTCTTACAACAGTCTGTCAACTTGCCAGTTCAATTTTTCCAGGTTTGATAAAGGCAAACACTTAACAGTCTGCCTTCCACCTGCACCAGCATAGCTTTCAGCTTAGACAGTGATACTGCAAGCACTTATTTTCTTTCATTTGGACTCATGAGGGAACACTTCCGAGTAGGAAGCACTTCTGAGTAGATATCACCCAGTAAGCTATGTATACTGGCACAAGGGAGTGACTGAACAAATTAAAACGCCTTCTCTTCATTTCTTCTTGCAACTCAGAAAGTTGTTTGTTCTACTGTACAGTGTCACAGGTTTCTAACACAAAGAGGTAAGTCAGTGCGTCAAAGCAATCCCATCAAAGGAAGAAGTATAATCACCAGAAGATTTATACCTCAATTGCACTCAGAAAAAAAGTTCAACTTCTTTCAGTTTCACAGAAAGAACAATTGCCAATTTCGGCACAATTTTTGTGTGCAATAACCAAAACACAATCCAATGCATAGAACTGCTATGCCAACTTTTGCCAAGCTATTACACAGTCATGTAGTAGAAAGTTACCTCTGCATTTTCGAAAGTAAGTTCTCGTACGAGAGGCACGCATTTGTCAGTTGCCCATCTAAGAAGCAGGTTATAATCGCCAGTTGACCCAGAGTACGTCATTTCATTTTCTGGATCCTGAAACAAACAAATTTATCCAGCTTATCAGATGTTCAAAAATCACAGCCAATACAAAGCTTATGGGTCAACAAAAGCCAAATAAAACGTTTTATTGAAATGAAAGTATATAGTGGCATAATTTTATACTTGTATACTTAAGTGTTATAGGCGGCCAATCTCAGCTACCACTGGACGTCCTCTCCGCCCTTTAGACTGTAATGACCTGCTTGTACCATGGTCTTGGACTGCTACCACCCAGCATCATGCCTTTGCTTCTGTCGGCCCTTTGCTGTAGAATGGCCTTCCTATCATAACTTGTACTCAGATCTTATTAGGAAGCACTACTGTTTCTGCGCATTTTCCTTTTCTTTTTCCAGGGGGTATCTTTGCACTTAGAGCACCTCTGGTTACTTCATATAACCACATAATATAATATAGATATAAGCATACGAAAAATAACATTATGAACCGAAAAATGAAGTTATGACTAACCACAGATGGACGATATACAACTTTGTTGCCTGCAATGCGCTCCTTGGCTGTGATTGGCCTGTCAAAATAACCAGAAAGCAAAGACTAACTCACAAAGCAAAGACTAACAAAGCAAAGACTAACTCACAAAGCAAAGACTAACTCACACTGTACAGTGTATAGTGACTGACTGAAACGCTCCTAAAAAAAGCAAGGGGTAGACCCCTTGCTTTTTTTAGGAGCGTTTCAATCCCATTGCAACATATGAAAGTGAGAAATCCTGTAACTAGAAATGAGTTGGTATAACAATGTATTATGCTTGCACTTTCACCAGATACCTTTCAAACCTAGAAAAATTATCCTGGGACTCTACCAGGATCCTTCCTTACTAAACTTAAAACTGTTCTTTTTGGGCATGCTGGAGTCTGGAGCGCCTCTGAGGAGCTTATTTTTCTTGAAGGAGCGCTATATAAATGTCCGAATGAATGAATAATTATTAGTATTATCATTGCTACTATTATCAGTTAAGTTCTAGATCAGTATTAAAAAGAAAGCATGCAGGAAAAATATTAAAGCAAAAGGGATCCAGCTTTTCCTGGCTCCTGTTGCACTGTTCTCGTGAGTGTCTCGCAATTGTACTGTTATGCTTTTGTGTGCAACAATAAAATTAATTCATTAATTCATCCAATTTCTTGCCATAAGCTGCAAAAATTCTGAAATTAACAGAGAATTTCAACCATCCCAAGTGAATCTAGGAAACACGAAGAAATGATTCTTAACACGCGCATCATTTGCATTCATCTCACCCAGTCGCAACATGGAATTTGCAGTCGTGTCGAAGAACGCTGGCCACTCGGACAAAAGTCTTGTACTCATCAGACTGATCCGTTTCATAGTATCCAACCATGTGAGCTTTCTGCCACTGTTAAGTAACAATAAAACAGACATACAGGAATAAGAACTTGGCCAACACAACATTCCTTCCTTCTTCTAAAAAAATTTCAATACATCAAGTTCCATGCCAAGTATTTGGAAGAAACTCTTATATCAATCATATGACTGCTTTAACAGCTTAGGCCAAAAAAAAGAGTTGTGTTTCCGGTAACCCGACCGACCCTCTTTTATTGCCGCCACTCAAATAATTTTGCCAAAAAATTTATTTAAAAAAAAATTTATTAAATTTTTTTTTATTAAACTTTTTTTAATTTAATTTATTTTTTATTGACATAATACAGTGGCACTGCCTTCCATATAGAGTTGGATCTTAGCACCTACATTTCACGGACAGCGCCAGGCACCCCAGGCTGGGGCCAGGTTGTCGCCAATGGAAGAAGGCGGGGTGAGAAAGGTGGAGTGGGAGTGGGGTCAGCGTGACTGGGGACTAAAAACCGAAATTTCACGGGCAATTCAGCTCGTCTCTTATAATTTTCAAAAATTATATTATAAATGAATTCAACTATCTGAGCACTTGCAAACAGTAAAACGGATTATCACATTCAGAACTGATAACCGGATTTCCAATTATTGTTTAACATCCCTGATAATAATGGATCCCAAATCCTGTGTTATAGCAAGGATGGATGTGGTGTACTTCTTCAGTATGAGTCGAAATACAAGATGCGCATAGCCCTCTAACCTCTAGGTTATCAAGGTCATCCAGGTTGGTTACTACGGAGACCGGGTCAGTCAGTTGGTCGCGGATGAACCCGGTGATGGATTCGGCTGACCTCTGACCCCTGTACTCTCGTTTTGCAGGTGAACCGAACCGGAAGATCTTGAGCGTTGGATACTTCGTCACTCGATACAAATTCGACAATGAAGCTAGGCAGAAAAACAATCAAAACTCTATTGAGCCTCGTTAACATTAGAGTGCCTCCTAAGGGGGACTACTCAGAGGTGCTGCAAACTCCATCACAGTCAACTCGCAAACTAAAACATTTCATTCAAAATAAGCAAGTTACAAGCAATAAGCATTTAAACAACTCAGTAACATGTATACAATGTTCAAAAAATCTCAAAGTTTGACATACAGACGGAAAAAAGTTGAATAACAAATTTTAAAACAGTACATGAAATCTGTAAACTCTTAAGGCAATGAAAACAAAACGTAGAGCTTACTTTCTCGATCACAGTCAATCCTTCCAAAGACAACCTTTCCTTCTTGCTGCAAATAAAACCAATTCGTTCTCAGCAGTCCACCATCAAACACAAAAGTTCTGACAAGTCTGTTTGGTTAAGCAATGAATTAAACGATGAGGTTGGTTTAAAAACATCACATACAGTTTATTTGTGTAAGTCAGCAAATCATCGCACTTGTGTAGTCTGAAAGAGAACAAGTAATACGCTCGGAACACAAATTCAGAGATTAAAATGGTTCAAACAACCATTTTCTCAGTAAAGGGCTATCATTAAATCATATTCAACTTAATTTATAAGCTTTATTGATCACCAAAATCCAAGTTCATGTTCATTTGTTGAAGAAGTCCATGGGTGTCAAAGGGTAAACCAAAGGAAGAGTATCGCACCGCCAGCACGATCGCCCATTTCTCATTACAATTTTACAATCTGAGTTAATCCTGATCTAGTGATAACGTAGTAAATCGAAACTTAATTCTATCAATCTCCATTTACAACTTACCCGAGGCAACCTTCACTAGTTACGCTTTCTTGTGTGAAGTCTGAACCCATTCTTCCACCAAGCACAAATCAATTCTATCATCATGTTTAAATTCAGTCTATCACCAAGCTTGAAAGAAATGACGCACTAACTGCACACCAGCACTTAAATAAGCTCACACAAACCATGCATTGGACTAAACACAATTCTGCTCACATTCTATATTTAAAGCTACATTTCACTTACTGGAAAGTCTTTCCTGACGTTCTTTTCTGCCTGTTCAAAGATTGGAGTCAAGATCTGGCTAAAGCGACACCTATAAAATAACATCGAATGCTTTTCGTTTGTACATCTAAAGTATACAACAGTATAATTACAGCACACGCATTAAATTAAACACTTTTCCAATTTGCATGCCATTGTGCTCAACACAACGCAACATCATGTAACTAAGTAATTGTAATAATGAATTTATATTGCGCCACTTCAAGAGAAACTCCTCAGAGGCGCTCCCGACCTGGCAGCACCAAACCACAATCAAAGAGAATAGTTTCCAAATGTTTGCGGAAAAGGGCAAAGAACGATCAAGAAGTTCATCACGGTAACTTATTCCAGAAAAATTAACCGACCATATAGTGAAGCTTTTATGCAGCACACGCGTTAGTTTGAGCCAGGCAGAAATAAGCCATAGTAAGCAAGTAAGTAAGTCATTCATTGACAGAGCGTCAACAACCGTAAGATCGCAATAACAGCAGTAGTCAGAAGAAACTCAGAAACCTCGACTAAATGATCATGCAAAAGTCAAATGGTCAATAGAAAGGACAAATTGGACCAACTGAGGCTGGATTGATACTTCATGGATCCATAATATTTGGCAGTGTAGTAACAGAATAAAAACAAAATGTGCTGTATGAGTATAAAATGAAACTGAAACAAACAAAGCATGACAAGTAACTTAAAAGTCTTAATACAGGGAAATTAAACAGTCTCTATTTTTTTCTTAAACAAAATATTTAAACAAAATATTTAGTCTAAATTTCAATTTGCTTACAGATATCAAAAGTTCAGTCTTTAAGCGTTTCTTAAACAAATTAAGAATGGGTAGACTTTGCGTAACTTAATTTGGAGGATTATTCCAAATCGAAAGGTTAAACATTTTATTGAGAATAGTTTAATCTTACTATATGTGCAACATAAGTGTGGCAATTTAACAAAATTCTAGTGTTATGGTCATGCACAGCAGTTTTGTGATTAAAATAAATATCAAATACATGTACATTGTACAAGGTAACAATACTTACAAGTACATTGTAAAAGGCAACAATAACTGATCATAGTGAAACACGAACAAAGCAATTCGAAACTTAATAATTGAAGTGTATGACAGGTTAAAAAATTGGTTGAAATCGTAGTGGCAGATATTGACATCACATCATACTTGTTACTTTATCAAACAAGAATTGTTGTGTAGCAATAAAATAACATTAAACTTTTTCAGTGCTATATGGTTTCAGTTTATATTCAGTTTCCTATTCAGTTTATATTACTGAAAAATAATACATGACATTCTCAAATTATCTTCATTTTAATAGATCAACAATACACCACAAATATTATGTCACTACTTATTTTAAACCCATAAAGTGAAACAATAAAGCCGGAAGGTACGAGGCTCGAATCCACCTCAAATCGAGGCAAAGGGACCTTGGGCAAGTATTTCACTCACAATTGTCCAGCGCTTTGGCGTGAAACTCCGATGTAGTGTCCGCTCTGCAGGCTGGAGCACCTCTGAGTAGTTGTTTGAAGGGGCGCCATAACAAATGCACATACAAAAATAATTAAATACAATTAATGAACTTAATCACAGGCTGCACAGTTAACATATCGCATCGCATCGTATTTAAAAATTTATAGAGCACCTCTTCCAGCATAGACTATTCATAGCTTCATTTATTCATCTCCAACGAGTCCATTATTAAATGCAACTGCTGTTTAAAATTTATCACTGATGTGTCAAAGCACTTAATCACTAAAAATTTACAACATGCAAAATTTTACAAGCTGTTGCCCTCAAAGGCAATGCACTTGCAGTAGAAGTATTGTTTGTAAACCTGAAGTACAAAGGACAACACCTTTTGCAAATCAGCCACATAAGTTGACAACGAATTATCAATTTCTCACGAAGTCAAGGGATAGTAAACCTTGGACGCAGTTTCAAGTGGCAATGCATTACACGTCTGTTGTTTATGTCAGTACGTGTAGTACTATTCATATTGTTGCCCTTAACTATTTACCGACCAAGAGTATAGCACTTCCCATAACATTTACAACACTTCAGTTGATAAAGGGTTAAAAGTGTTATTCCTGGATTGTTTGGAGAATTTTTTGGAATTACCGGCAATACAGCCCTTCTTTGATTTCATTGATGACAAGGAAAATAGAAAAGCAAAAGTATAAGAAGGACACAAAGGAATTGGGTTTATGAGAAATAGATATTAACATACTGAAAGTCTATTTCTCATAAACCCAATTCCTTTGTGTCCTTCTTATACTTATATGAGAGATAGATTTCAACATACTGAAAGTCCCCCTCAAGACCGACCCGCACCTCATCGTGGTGAGGAGGTGGCAACAGTCAAGTAAGGGATCGCCTGCTGGGGCTATGCCATCAGTGGTGAAGGTTTATCCGAAGTACCACCTAGGGCGTCACGCGAGGTGGACAGACCTAGCATGAACCCCGAAAACGGCTGGCGAACGCGGGCGGCACCCACCGGGATGGAGCTCCCTCGCCAACCCGAGGACAAGTGCGTCATAGCACAAGGAGGGTCTGTCAGATGAGTGGCGATGCGCTGGCAATAAAGACAAAACACGATTGAAATCTGATGCCAAGTAAATTACCAGGAACATGCCGGCTCGGACGTCGCCCGGATTACCAAGGTCCGCGGCTCCAGTCGAGCGATCGGGGCTGGGCCGTAAAGTCAGCTACCGAAAGGAAAATAATGGATGGGACAAACAAGAGAGGAAGGCCGCATAGGGAATGGCTCGATGACGTATCCGATTGGGGCAAAGCCTCGCTTCAGGAGCTGAGCAGAACGGCGCTGGATAGGAGAAAGTGGAAGGACCTGGTGAAGAAGGCATCGGACACCTACGGGCGCTGAGCCCACGGTTGCTGATGATGATGATGATACTGAAAGTTATAATTGCTATGCATCTATCCTAAGAGTTTGAGACGCTGCTCAATTGTGAGTGAAGGATTTGCTCCTTCAGTCTCTACAAAGTAGCTCATTCAGGTGATGCTGGACATCAAGATGGGCATCCTCACTAATAGGCTACCATGTTTGCAATCAGCATATGGCAGCCAATTGTGTTGAAAATTGATTGCATGGACAGGTAAGAACACAGACAATCTCAGGCATATACATTGTACTCTGATTAGACCAATTGGTTTATGTACCAGATAGTGGTGTCAATCAGCATTTGATATCAATAAATAAATATAAAAATAAATAAACAAGCAAACAAACAAACAAATTAAATGAAAACTTTAAAACTTGACTTTGCAATCATCACAATCTGCTTACCAATCAGCGTAGAAGTTAACAAATACTAATTCGTTGTTGGCTGAAACATCAGAAAACAAAGACAATTAATTATATCGCTGAAATTTTTAGATTTAATATAGGAGGACAACTCCATCAACAGTTTATGATCAGCATACATGTTACAGCTGGGTTGTTGAAGAGCACGGACCAAACAGAAATCTATAATCAACTTTCTGCTCTAGATAGCAGGATTTGACCTCACAGGCCTCAGGCCTCACAGTTCACAGTACATACTTACAACAACAGAATGCCAGCCACTAGAATAAAATGCACTTACAAATTCTAGACAATGTTTTATTCAGCACAGAACTTTGTATAACGCACAACCGAGGGGCTGGGCCGTAAAGTCAGCTACCGAAAGATTTCTGATAAACTTGTCATCAACAACATACATTTGCATTGAAATGCTATTTGACATTTCTTATACATTTTTCTGGTAAATCCAAAAAAATATAAATATAACCATATAGAAAAAAAATTGAATTCGTGTGACAATTTGAAAATCATGTATGAAAATATTTCATACCTAGAATACTATCGATGTTTTCTGTGGTAAGCTGCACAACATCACCTGAGCTGAGAGAGAGGCTAGAAAAAACCTAAAATAAAAACGATTACTCTATCATCATGCGCACGACACATAACATCGGGCAACAGAACATAGGGCCAAAAAAAAATAATGTTGTGTTTCCGGTAACCCGACCGACCCTCTTTTATTGCCGCGACTCAAATAATTTTGTAAAAAAAGTTATTTAAAAAAAAAAATTTATGAAAAAAAATTTTTTATTAAAAAAAATTTTTTCTGCAAAATTTGTTTTGACATAATACGGTGACATTGCCTTCCGTATAGAGTTGGATCTTAGGCAAAAAAATTTTGTGTTTCCGGTAACCAAACTGACTCACTTTTATTGCAGCGACTCGGAAAATTTTGCGTAATTTTTTTTATTTACATTGACATTGCCTTAGAGTTTCACGCCTGCCTAACTACTTCCTGGTTGCCAGTCTTGAGAAACCTCTAGCCTTATCATTCTCACTTGAGTCACCTCTAACGGTGACTAGGGAAAATAAATCTAGCAACCTCTAGGTGTAACTAGTCACTGGCTCGATCAGTCTGGAACGACCCCTAGCAGTGATGTTCTGTTCGCACTCATCTTCCCATTCCCTTCCCACTTTATCTTACCAGAAAGGATGTCAACAAAATGAAATTAATAGAATTGCTTTCTAGAGCAATTTTAGGTACAGGGAAATAGGCAGTTTATACTTGCTTAGAACACATACTTTGTTGCAGCGTGTACCTATATGCAAAAAAGAGTATTTCGGTATAATTTTTCGTATAGTCACTGTATAAAAATATTTTACCAAAATAAAAATATTTTTCGACCTACCTACCCAAATTTTTTTTAGCTCTGTTACCGGAAACACAGCATTATTTTTTTTTGGCCTAATATACAAATGGCCTGGGTAAACTAGGCAAAATTTTGCCAAATTTCAGGAGGTGCAGAATTTTAAAGAAAACAAAGGCTGAAAATAAAATTACAGTTTACAAAACACACAAAAATCACTGATGCCAATGCGTGAAACAAGTACACACTACACAGTGATATCTAAGTAGCAGCAAGTACTTGGTGGTTGAGTTGGTTGATAACATGCAGCCTGGCAGAAAGGCTAAGAATGTGTACCAATGAAATTTATACACTTGATCGCTTGCTTGCAACCTGAAACTTTTGGTGAAATTGGATCAAACTTTTCTGGTGCTGTGGCATTCAAGCACATTAGGCTGCATTAGCATGCACCAATACACTGAACTCATGAGCTAAATAGTTTATGTACTGCTACAGTTCTAGTCATCAAATAAAGTAATGTACTTCTTTCCAAGAAGAAGGCTTTGTGTACCTCTGGCATAGTTTATAATTCATTCACAAGACTTGGCATATTATAACAGGCCTCATGAATAACAGCCAGAATGCTGTTATAAAATTAGCTTTTAGCGGCCTGTCTATTTCTGCAGCCCATGCATTCTCATCAACAGTAGGCTGAACTGCATTGTAGCGCATCTCATTGTAACGTAGGCTTTATAATGATGGAATACAATACACATACTGTACAATAATTCAACACAATGCAACTCGGGAGCAGTATAATGAAGGCCTGGTGAACTGCATGGCACTGCATTTGTGTTTTCTCCTCACACATGCAACAACATACAACACATCTGTATCGTTTGACTTTTGTGTGCAATAAACAAATTCATTCAATTCATTCATGCACCAAAACATTTGCAATTGCTTTAGCGGCATTTGGCCGGATTAACTCACTTGCTCCGAAAATAAAAATTTTAATACCTGCTTATAGACCACAAAGTAAGTATTCAAACGCGCCTATTCCCAATGTTCTAGAACGTTCCTGTGATTTTATATAAATTTTTGAAAATCTTCAAAATACCATTGATTTTCGGTATTTTAACACTCGCCTCCGCCATATGTACACACATTTCAATGACGTCACGGGCACTCACGTGTTTATGAATTTTTGTAGCGCAATACCATGAATTTTTAGTTCCATTTCAGCCTTAAAATACCTTTATCCAGCTTCCATTTCTCATGCTTTTTTAATCAACCAGCTTCCATTTCAGCTATATAACTGCCTTTATCCAGCTTCCATTTCTCATGCTTTTTTTAATCAACCAGCTCCCATTTCAGCTATATAACTGCCTTTATCCAGCTTCCATTTCAGCTATATAAATGCTTTATCCAGCTTCCATTTCTCATGCTTTTTTAATCAATCCAGCTTCTATTTCTGCACCTCAAGCCCCAGTCCACCAAGTAGAACTTGATTGTTCAGCAGCTGGGGTACATATGAATAATTGCGCTACAAAAGTTCATAAACATCATGAGTGCCCGTGACGTCATTGAAATGTGTGTACATATGGCGGAGGCGAGTGTTAAAAGACCGAAAATCAATGGTATTTTGAAGATTTTCAAAAATTTATATAAAATCACAGGAACGTTCTAGAACATTGGGAATAGGCGCGTTTGAATACTTACTTTGTGGTCTATAAGCAGATATAAAAAAATTATTTTCGGAGCAAGTGAGTTAATCCGGCCAAATGCCGCTTTAGCTGCTTGACTAAGGTTAGTCAGCTAGGCTTATGTACATTGATAATCACACTGATCATAGCAAATTGTTTATACCTCTAACCACAAAAATGAACAAGGGACAGCTCTGCACTAGGATTTTATTATCCTCTTGACAAAATCTGCAGATTAATCTTGAACTTTCTGCTCATTTCTTAGTTTACCTGTTTAAAGTATATGTTGTCAATGAGTCAATAAAATAATGGCCGATTGATTGATTGACTTATCGATTGATGTTTACCATAGACTCGGACCTTCATCGGACTACTCTTTGGACAACAGCTCTAACTCAAGGCAGCGCTCACGGATAAGCTGGTGCCCTGCGTTTGACTCTCGAGAGGCGCTTTAGAAGTTTGGAGACAACGATTACGAATTACCAGCGCGTTTGCTTCACCGAAAATGAGCATGTTCCCTGCGGTCGATATTTACACATGGACGCTTAACTTCACCCACGCCGAACCATGTCTACTGGACTTAGCATGTGAAATTTATCATACGATTAGACAAATACAAGCGCATACCACGGCTGCCAGAAAGACAACAGGGTGTTGACATTTCACCGAAGACATAATTTCCACGTTTTGCAGCCTACAACCGCCAGAATGGCAACAAACACAAACTTCTGAACCGGTCGAGTTAATTTGTCGGCGCAGTGACGTGTAGTCTCACGCAAACTCACGCGAGATTTCATTTCTTCAGGTCGTTGGTTGGTTTCTCGATATAAAATTATAGTCTATGCATGTATGTATGAATGTATGCATGCATGCATGATGCATGTATGTATTATGTAATATGTATGTATTTATTAATTTATTTATTTATTTATTTATGTATGTATGTATGTATGTATGTATGTATGTATGTATGTATGTATGTATGTATGTATGTATGTATGTATGTATGTATGTATGTATGTATGTATGAAGTGGGATCGTCCGTTGACTAAGATGGTCGCTTTTCTCGCCTCGTTGTCATTACGGCGGATTATTATGTCTTAAGCGACGCACGCTCGATAGTCGTTGCACATTCGGATGTACGCTATGGCCGGGATTTTGTACGGAACTTTTCTCGTCTGTCCGTTTTGGAAATTAGTGTATTGACGGTGTTTTTGACTTGATATTTTCCGGAACTTAACCTCTTCTTTCGATAGCCGCCATTGGACGAATCCATTTTCTTCTATTTGCAAGGGACGTCAGGTCATACAGTATATCAACAATTCAATCTCATCTGCCTCCTACCGAATGCCGTTAAACATAATCTTAAGACTCCTTGCTTCTATCAGGCCAGTCGTATCATCTTCTCTGTCACCTGGCGAATGCTGCTTAACGCATTTCAGGACTTTTTCGAGACGCTGGTCTGTTCAGTCGCACCTCCATCTCTGCCACCTGGCGAATGCCGTTCAACATAAACAAGGATAATGTGACGAGAGAAGGTCTGACAATACTGCACCAATACTACAACACCATCTTGATGCAACCTAACCGCGGAACTCTGAATGAAGACAACTTTCACACACAGACTAGAATCCGATGACTGGACTCTGCGTGTTTTGCGATAGAGTTCTGTTTTCAGTGACTCTTCTGTTTGGGACGGTCGTTGCCGTAGATGTAAATGTATATCTGTCGTGATGATAACTCTAACATCAGAGGCTTTAGTTATTGGCGGATGTTTCCCACTGGGGGGAGGGGGGTAATAGCCGACCTGCGTGTCGTGCTAAGCGGGCTATATTTTGTATAACTTGTTTTCTGTAATCATTCTGCGGTCTGTCAGTTTGAATTCTATTAAAACGAATATATGTATGTATGTGTGTATGTATGTATGTATGTATATATGTGTTGAATGCGGGAAGTCAACTTCTCTATCTCATCATTAGAAAATAAAATAATAATATCTTTTCTTTAATTAAACGCCTGCAAGACGCACTGCGCTTTACATTTACAGGTCATGCAGAAATCTTAATTAAACTTAACTACCAACTGAACAGACAGCTTTGTAATTACACGGCGCCAATGGCAGCCTACAAAGCAAATCCGCCCAACGGGGGCTCGAACTCACTACCTCTCGCACTCTTGGCCAGCGTGTTAACCACTACTCTACCGGGCCCCCCCCGGTGAGGTGGTGAATAAGCTGGTCTCTCTGACGTAACTTTTGTAGGCGCTGATAAATTCTCGAAGATTTGGGCCTACATTACATTACATCTCTTTTCCTCAAAATTCTTTTTCTTAGCCTAGGATTTCGCAACAATTAGTTTATAATTATCTTTTATCATCTTCTTTTATTGTTGCGACATATCAATTCAAATTTTCTTACAATCAGAGCAGGGAGACAGACAAAGTAGGTCAAATCTAGTCTCGGTGGTAAGTAGGTCGTAGGTCGTAGCCAACTATCCAAAGGTCAAGTAGTTAATCGAGGTGTTAAAGCACGTCGTTAACTTTGATGACAAACTTAGAATTTAAGTGCATGAATATTTTTTCTTTAAAGATTTCCGTGCCATTGTGACCTGGTATAATTCGGTCCAGCGTCGGATTACAATGCTGTGCACTATGTACTGGAGCACTGTAATTATTTAGCTTTGATAAGAGCCAGTATTAGGCCCTACTATTGGTTGGTTCTTGCTCTTTCGTTGTGGGCAGTTTAAAATTTAATGTGGACTTCGCCTTCAAGTGGCGTGCGTGCGGCAACCGCTGGACTTGGAGCTTTGTGTGATGTAGGCTATTCTGCTGATCAGCTACACGTCTGGACCACGTCTAGGCCGCATAAACATTTAAGACAAGACTTTCAAAGTCGTTGTTAGCGGCTGTTTCGAGCAGTTTGCTTCGTGCGTCTGTGCATGCTGTATCTGGATCTCAGGTTTGCATTATTTAGTTCTAACCATTTCAATATAGGAGTTATCATATGTGTAATGTTTAAGGATTAGGTGCCTGTATGTCCACCCCACTTTGTTGGACTAGCCTTGGCTACCCCAAGGCCCACTTTCATACCATGAATAAACAGTGCTCAGCTGCTGTTGTTTTTGACCTCGGTAAAGGTAGAAACACGAAAACCGTTCCATTCCGTAAACATGATTCCGTTTCCGTGCTTTTCCGGCATACATAGAAACCTTTATTTATAGTAAAGGTTTTGCCCATACTCGCTTGCGAGCGTTGGGCCCGGTGCTGATCCCCGGTGTTAAGCCATCAGCCCTTAGGTGGCAATTGCCATACATCGGCGGTAGGTGGCCAGGTCTTGCCGCCGAACCCAAGGTTACCTGCGCAGTGACACTGCTACTCATTTTCACACACCCATCTGGCGAGTGGCGGCTGAGTCAACCTTAAGGGGCCGCCGGGATTAGATCCCGGTTCCTTCTGTTCTTCGTGCCAGCGTGTTACCAATCAGCCACCGCACCGCCCCATTTATAGTATCTTCTAACATTTAAAATAAATGAAAATAATTTAAATTTTGTACCTTCTGCCTTTATGAACATAAACTCCCTTCTATTTTATAGGCCTTAAACACCAAATCAGAAAATAAGTAATATTTTTACCTGTATAGAAAATAGCCCTAAAAGAGGCCAAATACAAGCCGTTGTCATCATATTCATATACCTAAGGCCTCCCTCCACCCAATTCCACCTGTGTGTCTGTCTTAATTACACTCTGTCTATGTCTCTGTCTCTTTTATAGGCCTTAAACGCCAAAGTTGGAAAATAAGTAATATGCTTCCCTTTATATAAAATAGCCCTAAAAGAGGCCAAATACAGGCCATTGTTGTCATATTCATATACCTAAGGCCTCCCTCCACCCAATTCCACCTGTGTGTTTGTCTTAATTACACTCTGTCTATGTCTCTATCTCTTCTATAGGCCTTAAACACGAAAGTTGGAAAATAAGTAATATGCTTCTCTTTATATAAAATAGCCCTAAAAGAGGCCAAATACAGGCCGTTGTGGTCATATTCATATACCTAAGGCCTCCCTTCACCCAATTCCACCTGTGTGTCTGTCTTAATTGCACTCTGTCTATGTCTCTGTCTCTTTTATATGCCTTAAACATGAAAGTTGGAAAATAATTAATATGTTTACCTGTATAGAAAATTGCCCTAAAAGAGGCCAAATAAAGGCCGTTGTGGTCATATTCATATACCTAAGGCCTCCCTCCACCCAATTCCACCTGTGTGTCTGTCTTAATTACACTCTGTCTAAGTCTCTGTCTCTTTTATAAGCCTTAAACACGAAAGTTGGAAAATAAGTAATATGCTTCTCTTTATATAAAATAGCCCTAAAAGAGGCCAAATACAGGCCGTTGTGGTCATATTCATATACCTAAGGCCTCCCTCCACCCAATTCCACCTGTGTGTCTGTCTTAATTACACTCTGTCTATGTCTCTGTCTCTTTTATAGGCCTTAAACACGAAAGTTGGAAAATAAGTAATATGCTTCTCTTTATATAAAATAGCCCTAAAAGAGGCCAAATACATGTTGTTTACTTCATATCTATATAGAGAAGGCCTCCCCCACCCACATCCACCTGTGTGTCTGTCTTAATTACACTCCGTCTATGTCTCTGTCTCTGATATAAGCCTTAAAGACCAAATTCGTAAAGGAAGCAATATGTATTGGTCACTTTGCATTTTATATTATTTCTTTCTCTTCCTGTGTTTGAATTCAATATTAAAGGAAACTGTATTATTGAAAACACTTTGAACAATGCTCTTTAAATTCTGCCTTCTTCAATTTAGCAAATGCATTTTAATCATTATTACCAAACTATATGCACAATTATTTTTTCACATAATGCTTATGATAACTGTTACAATATTTTTAACATGTTTCAGCTCTTAAAAACTTGCACCATGTTAAAAAATAGAAAAATTAATACACAAATGTTATGCATCTTGCACCATCTTATAAAATATAAAAATTTTAACAAATGTTAGGCATTTTGAAATAAAGGAAAGCACTGTTTGGCACGCACTGTTTTATGCACACATTTTTCATAGAATACCCTTCACCACATATGCAAAATATATAATAAAGCTCATCATCCATTTGCAATAGAACTTTTTTTATTTATTCCTAATTGCGTAGTAACAACAACTATTCAATTAAGCAAATAGAAAGTTAATAAATTAAATGGCTACCAGCTATTGTAAGCAATTTTTTATATATCTTCTTAATGCCACATTGAATGAAAATTAAACTTTAATAATATACAATGTTTTCTGTCTATAACCCAACATTCGGAACATATGCAATTGTGAATTTTAAAATAATATTCTGCATTGTTATTCTAAAATTTAAAATCTGTAATAAATAAAAATTACTTTTTGCAATAGCACAAAAAACAGCTATATATCAAACTCTTTCACAGTTGTATATTAGTATCCGTTACTTTCACAAAGTCAATAAAATGAAAGTATTTAATAAAATTAAGTCTACTTGAATTTAGCGTGTCAATGTGATAAACAATATTCTTTAAAATGTTATGACTTTATAACACTTTATTCTTAATTTGTCATCCAAAGAAATTGTATATTTATACACTTATTGTTGAAACTAATCTTTGGCCAAACATGTGGAAGCTTAAAAAATGAAAATTGCTTAATGCAGTAATAACTCTTAGTTAATTTCATTTCCATTTTCTTGTCTTATTTCACTAACTAACAGAAAATAAAGCTATAAGATATAAATAAATATGTGATTTCTAATTTCTTATTAAATACCATATATAATACATTTATATATAATTGTAATATTTAAATAAGCTTTACAAAGTTATTTCTAGCATTTGAACAAACCATAACGAATAATATAAAGAATTCTTTGAAACTGTTAGTTTCCTTCTACACAATGAATCTTTGCAGTGCTTGCATTTACAATGAGTCTTTTCGAAACTTCAGTTCTGCTTCTTTTCTGCTTAGACCATTCAACTGTCCAATAGCGAATACAGTTGCCTGAAAGTATTTTAAAACACTTTACATTTTACATTTGCAGTGGAGCATCCAATAGTAATTATGCCTATCGCTTGCATATAATTATTTTGAAAATGTTCTTCTAAATTATAACTTCATAATAGTACCTTTTGGGAAACCTTTTACATTGCAATTACTTCAGAAATTGTATTTCGAAATTCAAAAGAAAAATGTGTCGTCTAAAAATGTTTGCAAACGCTATTACATTTTCATTCATTATGGAACTTTGGTTTACGGACCATTGCTCAAAGGCTCATTGCTCATAGGCTTGTTGCTCTTAGGCTTATTGGTCACTAGCTGGGGTACCCGGCGTTGCCCGGGAAATTTAGGATTCGACCCGTTTCGGCCACAACCCCACCACGCAACACCCGACCACACTCCGGTCTGTACCGGTACGCCACCCGAGAAATTTGGGTCTCAGGAAAATTACCACCCCCATCCCACCCCCACACCCAACCCAGCCCTCCACCCCAACTCCCTCCAACCCCCACCACCCCACTCCACCCCTATTCCACCCCCACTCCACCCCTAACCCCATCCAACCCCCACTCCACCCCAACACAATTCCCACCCCATTCCCCTACATCCCACCCCTCCACTCCCCACCCCACTCCTCCATCCACCCTCAACCCCACACCCCACCACACCCCAACCCCCACCCTCCACCCCACCCTCACCCCTCCACCGAAAACCCCCACCCCACCATTTAACTCAAAATATTTCAAATGACATATAACATTTTATTGACAATGTCCTTTAGAACAGACTTTAATTTTTAGTAGTATTATTAAAATTCGCAATAGCAAACAAAGACATGCTATATTATGCCATTGCAACATAGCAAATAACCTATTTAAAAACGCACATAGACTTTTTTAAACATGCACTTCACTTCATCTACTTGTGAATCAAGTAAAAATAGCTAAACAATTAAAAAAACGTTGTTTTATATAAGCATACAATTTACTTGTTAAAACTAATAAATAATAGTAACAATTTATATGTCGCCGTAACGCGGCCATACAGCTACAATGGCGCGTTACTAACAGCTACTACTGCATAAGTCCAATACTGCTGCCAATCTTATGTCCTATGCAAAAATTTATATACTCACAAATTTCATAAGTCACTGCCATTGTACTTCAATGTTGCTTTACTCCCTTTCAATTACTCTTATTACATTGCATTTTATGTAACATCACTTACTTTAACAGCAGGCGAGTCAAGAATGAAGTCAATCAAAGCTTTTTCTTTTGATCTCCTTTTTGACATTCTGTTTCCAAAAACGACGAAACCATAATTGAAGTCATATAAACCACTTATTATTATGACCTATGCGCATAGTCTTTTGTCCTTTCGTCTAAGAACATGCTTCTTTAGAAATAAAGCGAGACATTGGTAATTATTCAAAGAAAAGCAATAACTAACTCTTTTTATATATGTGTATTGCATTAACATAGTATTTACTTTAATAAATACTATATTGGACTTAAGTGTTATGAATTTTGCAATGGAAAGGCACGGCTTAAGAAATGTTTAAAAGTTCCATATATATGTCATTTTAAAAAGTATGCATTTGCAGCAATTAATTGAATATTTCCTTTGAAAAATTTCATTTCACACAAACGGTTTTTTTAAATACATGTAACTGTATTTGTTGTTTCATGCATTTGTGTACTGCAAATAATTATATGTATTATTAATATACTTAAAAACAAATGAGAAACACACAACATATAAAACATTTTACTAATAAAATACATATATAATTTAGTAAATAGTGGCTAAACTTTGTCAATCACTTATTATTGTACTAATAAATATTGATATTAAATTTTCTTTCGCAGTATAACAAATATTGTTGTATATTAACCTGTTAGGAGACATTTGTTTATCACCGATTATTTCCACATCGCTCACGCAATCGTCGCCCTTCGCTTCTTTGTTTAGCTTGGCACTTCCTTCTTTCGACATTGCCTGTTTGCAAAATAATACACTCTAGTGTACAGACATTACATTTTCAAATTAATATTAAAAACAGAAGGCCACATACGGCTGACAACATAATCATGTTTATGCATTGTTAACATTGTATTTGAGACTTACTAGCATTTAGCCAATGAGTTCTTATTTGTATTCATATTAACATAACACTAATTATTATTCCCTTTAGTTCTTCAATTGATTGTTGCTTTTAATACTCAACATATTTAATAAGCATCAATTGAACATTGCACCTAACAAGAAAATTTCTATTTACAACGAAATGATTATAAGAATATTGAAGAAGCCAAATTTTTACCATTTCAATTATACATACACTTACAATAGCGCTCTCTTCAATAGTTGCATCAGATGGTTCCTTAGATTTTGTGTAGTCAGCTTGTGATTCATCTGTATCAATCTGCCATGTAATAAACGTTTTGCATAAACATAACCACAAGTTTTATTGCTTTATTATCAAAATGTAGTATACAATTAATAAAAAAATTACAGAAATGGATTAACACATAACACCTTGTAACATATTTACACATTCAAACATGGCTATTGTTTAGAAAAGCAAACATATTACTTCCTTTACAACTTTGGTGTTTCTGGCTTATAATACAGACAGGGAGAGACATAGACAGACAGACACACAGACAGACAGACAGATAGACATACAAATAGAGACATAAATAAGGAGGATTTATAAGACAAACACACAGGTGGAAGTGTGTGGAAGAAGGCATTAGGTATATGGATAGTAAGACCATGGCCTGTATTTGGCCTCTTTTAGGGCTATTTTCTATACAGGTAAACATATTAGATATTTTCCAACTTGGCCTTGGTTTAAGGCCTATAAAAGAGACAGAGACATAGACAGAGTGTAATTAAGACAAACACACAGGTGGAATTGGGTGGAGGGAGGCCTTAGGTATATGAATATGACCACAACGGCCTGTATTTGGCCGCTTTTAGGGCTATTTTATATAAAGAGAAGCATATTACTTATTTTCCAACTTTCGTGTTTAAGGCCTATAAAAGAGAAAGAGACATAGACAGAGCGTAATTAAAACAAACACACAGGTGGAATTGGGTGCAGGGAGGCCTTAGGTATATGAATATGACAACAACGGCCTGTATTTGGCCTCTTTTCGGGCTATTTTATATAAAGGGAAGCATATTACTTATTTTCCAACTTTCGTGTTTAAGGCCTATAAAAGAGACAGAGACATAGACAGAGTGTAATTAAGACAGACACACAGGTGGAATTGGGTGGAGGGAGGCCTTAGGTATATGAATATGACCACAACGGCCTGTATTTGGCCGCTTTTAGGGCTATTTTATATAAAGGGAATCATATTACTTATTTTCCAACTTTCGTGTTTAAGGCCTATAAAAGAGACAGAGACATAGACAGAGTGTAATTAAGACAGACACACAGGTGGAATTGGGTGGAGGGAGGCCTTAGGTATATGAATATGACCACAACGGCCTGTATTTGGCCTCTTTTAGGGCTATTTTATATAAAGGGAAGCATATTACTTATTTTCCAACTTTCGTGTTTAAGGCCTATAAAAGAGACAGAGACATAGACAGAGTGTAATAAGACAGACACACAGGTGGAATTGGGTGGAGGGAGGCCTTAGGTATATGAATATGACAACAATGGCCTGTATTTGGCTTCTTTTAGGGCTATTTTATATAAAGGGAAGCATATTACTTATTTTCCAAATTTCGTGTTTAAGGCCTATAAAAGAGACAGAGACATAGACAGAGTGTAATTAAGACAGACACACAGGTGGAATTGGGTGCAGGGAGGCCTTAGGTATATGAATATGACCACAACGGCCTGTATTTGGCCTGTTTGAGCGTTATTTTCTATACAGGTAAACATATTAATTATTTTCCAACTTTGGCGTTTAAGGCCTATAAAAGAGACAGAGACATAGACAGAGTGTAATTAAGACAGACACACAGGTGGATGTGTGTGGGGGAGGCCTTATGTATATAGATATGAACAAAAAGACACGTATTTGGCCTCTGTGATGGTTATTTTCTATACAGGTAAACATATTAATTATTTTCCGGATTTGGTGTTTTGAGCTAGGAGTTATTCCGTATGTAGAAGATTTAGTTTAAATTTGATTGAAACGTAGGGCTAAGGATTAAAAAAGATTTTTCGTAATGTTAGTGGTGCTGGGGAGTGATGTGTATCAATTAAATTTATATTGCATTGCAATTAAAATAAGAAATAGCCATTTTTCATTCGTGTTTTCCGTGTTTTTGTCTTTATGTTTACCAGTTTACCTAGGTTTGTTTTTGTCTACCTTTGCGGGAATGAAGATAGGTACGCTGGTACAGACTTACAGAAAAGTAGATGTAGAGGAGCATGTATTTGTATCAATGCATGTGCCACTCAAATGCATAGCATATGAGTGGCACATTGCATAAAATTCCGCCAATTAATTGTGGCTGATAGGGGGACTCTTTTTATGAACCTCTCTGAGAGATACTTGAATTGTCTGACTGAGTAGCACATTTATTACTCTGTTATGATGCTTAATTATATAAAATGTATGGTTGTTTTAAGTAATGATTCAATTGTATACATAACCAGTATACTTTTAGCATGAAATAGCCAACTGGTTCATTTCTTTTGTAACTGACAGATTTATTTGTTAAATTTATTTGTTCTGTAGGTAGAGTCTCAGCATGAGTTCTTTAAGTCGTCTAGCTTGTGCGCAAAGTCAACAGGTCTACAGACTTGGAAGGTTTGTTCCATCTGCGGCTGGAAAACGGCAGTATGGAGGGGTTCAGTTCCAGCCGGAGAAGGGCGCTCTTGTCATTGACATGAGGAGCGATGTCCTCACGAAGCCAACTCCTGCCATAAGAGATGCCATGGCTAGAGGCACCTCAGATGACGAGGTGTACCGTGAAGACAAGACAGTTCTAGGTAAAGTATAATTGTTTCAGATGAAAATATCCTGGAGCAACCATGTTGGGAATTAATTGTTTACCCATTTATGCTACTTGCATTGAATTGGAAACTGATTTTACCGAAGCAAAAGAGGGCTGTTACTTTCAGAAGCTGTTGTACAGTTTTCGTAGTTTTCTGTCTTGAAGTCCACGGGCTGACTGATCATGCTTTGAAGTTGATTGTGACTTATAGCCAAGTCCACTTTAACATATAATTGCCCTTTCCGATCACTTGAAAATGCAACTTATAAATGGCATTTAAAACACCTTGGTTTACAGGCTGGGGTAGTCAAAACTCAGTTGCTTGAAGATGAGGATGAGAGAAAAAACGCAGAAATTTGTATGATAACTGTGTAAATTATCTGTTTCAATTTTGTTCTCAGAGTTGGAGTCTCAGATGGCAAAGATGTTTGGAAAGGAGGCTGCTCTCTTTGTTCCAAGCGGCACAATGGGAAATCTTATTGGTGGTAAGTAGCATCTCCTTTTATCCATTCAGTCATCTAGAACAATAGAACAATGAACTTGCACAGTTAAGAGTGGAAATCATATTTGGCTAAAATGAAGGCTATAGTATTTCAATTCATGCTAAACGATTTCATGTTAATTTTAAATGCCTCTTGCTATTAGCGTGAACTTAGATTAATGGACTTATTAGTTGTAACTCAGTTTGTCGTGTTCCTGTTGAGCTGAACTGTTCTCCTTTTTATTTAGAAGTTTGCTGTAGACAAATATATATTTGTGGATAAATAATTAAAGTTAGAATTAACAAAAGTCTGTTATTGTGAAATGTTTTGTGATTTTCCTGTGATTCTTGCAGTGCTGAGCCATTGTCCAAGCCGAGATCTTGAAGTTCTACTTGGAGACAAATCACATATTTTCATGTGGGAGCAAGGAGGAATATCACAGGTACTAAATATATATATAATTATCTATATCTATAACTTAGACCAGCGTTTCCCAAACTTTTTGGGCCACGGAACCCTTCGGGTCCTAATATTTTCTCGCGGAACCTAAGTCTCAACTGAACGCATTAAAACATGCGGAGCGCCTGAGAAGTAGCCTATAGGCCTACAAAACATGCACTATTGTAGAAAGTTTATTTTTCTCACATGAAAAATTACATCGAACTTTTTCGAATACCACTACTAGTTGATCACAATACTGCGGTCTGCGGAACTCCTACATGAAAAAGATTAGAATGCAAACAGAGTTTTTGTTTCTTCACATGCATTTTTGTCCATAACTTGAGCCTTGAAAACTGGATTCTTATTGTCAACTGTATCTTTTCGTCGATTTCTATATTTTGCTTCTGTTCCAGTAAAATATGAAAATGCATTTTCGCACAATTTTTCCATGGCAAACGGCAATGCATGCTAACTGATCGGAGGAGGGAATTCTTTAGCGATCCAATTCCAGACAATGATCAGTGAAGGTTGATTGGAATTCTGTTTCATTTGCGCTGTGTCAATAATATGTTAGTAGACTCTTCGTCTATATACTTTGAATGGTTTCGTATTTAATTATTATCATCGTTCATACTTCATAGTAAGAAAGAATTCAAGCATCTTTTCGCGGAACCCCTGCGCCTACCCAGCGGAACCCTTGGGTTCCGCGGAACCCACTTTGGGAAACGCTGACTTAGACTATAAGAAAGGATGTGCGTATGTGAATTTGTCCAGAATGCACACTCACAGTAGTGCTATTTTTAGCTCTTTATTCACTTTAAATCCCGAGATATAGACATTTCAAAATTTCGCTGTTTCTTATGCTATCACTGAAGTATACGACGCCATAATCGTTTTGCAATAATTGCTTTTGACATCATTTTGACATCAAAGCTTAGCATGAAACTCGAGCACTATCAGCGCAACAACCCTAGGAAAAGATAAATGCGTTCGACCAAGGAGTATATATACTAAGAGCAGACATAAGCTTAACCAGAAGAATTGGGAAGACCTTCCAAGCAGAGGGGCATAAATTGTCATTTATAAACCACTAAATGGACAGCAAGCTGGATTTGGGGACGAAAAATCTAAATTTCCCAAGCAACACCAGGTACCCAGCTAGTAAATTTTATATATATATATATACATAGATATGTATCATATTTTCAGAACTACAGGCCAGTTTTCATATGAACTTCCATGGCTTCTTATTGATAGGGTTTCTTATGTTTGAGCTTTTAGCAGATTTTTGGTTTGTTGGGGTATATTACCTGCACTGCAGTGCTGACATTATATATTGAATCATTAGGCTAGACATGCAATTTTGCTAAATGCTGAGTATTACCAATATGAATATTGTCTGGGTGAATGTAATTAACTAAGTACTAAATTCCATTAAAAGTAGGTCAAGATGGACATGTGGGTTGCATTTTAGTTTAGCCAGAAAGCCCAAAGACATGAGCAGTCTGATTTTAAAGTACTTATGCTGTAGCCTGCTGTCTGCCAAGTGTCCAATTGCTTCAAAAAGCCACACTACAACATATATGAGGGATAGTTGATCTGTACTACCAGACAGTTATGTTTCTGGCTATATTAATATCAACTATTTGTGGTCATTACTTGTAAGCAAGCAGCCTGTTAGCAAATTGACTTTGTAAGTATGCTGATTAGATTGGTTGTGGAGTGACCAATTGTGATTGGTTGTGGAGTGACCATTGGTGATTGGTTGTGGAGTGACCATTGGTGATTGGTTGTGGAGTGACCATTGGTGATTTGTTGTGGAGTGACCATTGGTGATTGGTTGTGGAGTGACCATTGGTGATTGGTTGTGGAGTGACCATTGGCGATTGGTTGTGGAGTGACCATTGGTGATTTGTTGTGGAGTGACCATTGGTGATTGGTTGTGGAGTGACCATTGGTGATTGGTTGTGGAGTGACCATTGGTGATTGGTTGTGGAGTGACCATTGGTGATTGGTTGTGGAGTGACCATTGGTGATTTGTTGTGGAGTGACCAATGGTGAGCCTTCCATAAGTTCCATTCTTGATCGGTCAGTGAGTGACTGAGTAGCAATGCAGGTTGGGAGGGGTTCTGTCATTATGATGCTGTGATCATTTGCCTGCCTGGCCTTTTGGATCATTATCTCATTTTAACACTACCTGCCTATCGATTTTGTTTTGATTGAGTTCTTGAAAAATAAGCTCGTTTGTGTGTATTCGTCTTCTTCATAATGGGTAACTTAGTAGAAATCTACTGTATATATCGTATTATGATTGTTATTCCTCAATTGTGTTTGCTACCATTATATTTGTTTTTTAAGCAAAACAGATTGGTGCACAGCAGCCTGGGACATTGAGCTTCATTTGAGTGATTCTTTGACCTTAACACCACACTTTTGACGATCATCTTTAGAGGCGTACAGGCAGACATGAGTGCCACGTTTACCGTTGTTGTTGCCTGGCCTTGAATATCAATGTTTATAATCCGTCTTCTTTTCTTTTGAATTAGATTGGTGGGCTTCATCCGCACATAATTCCAAACAAACCTGATGGAACGTTTGACCTTGACGTGCTGGAGCAGAGCATCCGCCCTAAAGACGATCCGCACCAGCCATGGACTGGACTGATTGTGGTGGAAAACACGCACAACTATTGTGGTGGAAAAGTTATGCCAATCGACTTTCTGGCTAAGGTAGGAACAGGTAGCAAATGCGCTGGCCAGTGGATATTTTACTTTTCCATTTGGACCCATCCATTTTTATATTACGCACGCAGAAAATTACAACTCGTACGTTTTGTGGAACTCCCCCATGCATACATACAAATGGACTTCTCTACCCACTTACTGAAGTCTTTTAAAGCTAAAGTCATCTTAAAATAATTATTTTGCTACAGGCTACTATTTATTTTTGTTAAACATCGTATTTGCTAGCTATTAGATTTTAGCCATAACTGTTTTGGTTAAGTGTTTCGATCTGAACATAATTTTAACTATAATGTGATCAAAGGACATCTGATGACTATAGCTATAAGATAATAAAGACTCATAGAGTTACACTACATCTATATTATAAGGCAGAAACACTTTCCTTATGTTTGTTTATTTGTATGTACGCTTTTACTCTGACCTGCAGAATAGGCTCGGAAATGAAACAGCGTCGGTTTAAAACAATTATTGATATCGATTCTTACCCAAATTATAAGGTCATATTGACTATTTTCAGGTTTTAATTCCGTTTAAAACAAAAGTTATTAGCGTTTTAAGACAGATTTCATCAGTAATTGATCAATAATTTGATCACGCCAGCGATTTATTGGAGTCTGCTCCGCATGACGTCATACCCGCCCAGTAATAATTTTCGTAGCGCCACGCCGCGGTGGGTCAAGTTTGGCTTTTTGGGGAAGCGAGGTGGGGTGGAGGGTTGGCGAAAACCCGAAATTTAGCAGTCAACGATGGGTACCAGAGTGGAGTAGTGTTTAAAACCCTAAATTTCACTTTAGAACTCGAGTTATTAGCGTTTTAAGACAGAAGCGTTTTAATCGCTCACGCGTTAGTAGTATCGAGCTTTAGTCAAGAGTCTACAGCCCGAATGACGTCATACAAACCCAGTAATAATTTCCGTAGCGCCTTACCAAAATTATAAGGTCAGCGCAACTATTTTCAGCTTTTAAATCAATTTAAAAGCAGAGTTATTCGCGTTTTAAGACATATTTCATCAATAATAACGCTTCAGTAAGGAGTCTACAGCCCATTACGTCATACCCGCCGAGTAATAATTTCCGCAGCGCCCCGCAGCGGCGGGTCACCTTTGACCTTTTGGGGAAGCGGGGTGGGGTGGAGGGTTGGCGAAAACCCGAAATCTAGCGGTCTACGATGAGTACCACAGTGGAGTAGTGTTTAAAACCCTAAATTTCCCGGGCAACGCCGGGTAACACATCTAGTACCATATAGAATACATAAGCTTATGTGGACATCATAATTAGACATTTATTTTGTGTACACACATTTTGTCAACAACCTTTCTTGCTGTACGCACGAGTACGCAAATCGGTTAAACCTGGTGACCCTCCCTGCGTACGTAATGTTTGGACAACCCCTTTCTCAGTCTGCACATTATTATTTGCCTAACTGTGCACGTTACCTGCAATCTAAAGATTGTCCGTTTACTAATTACCTTTCCTCGGCTTCATTGTCTGTTATTGTCCTAATTCCTTCATCCAACAAGCCAACTAAGGCCCAGTATCTGAAATTCAAGAGCTGTCGTTGGTGTTTTTAATTATTAAATTAATTAATAGTTGTTTTTGACATGTTGATAGCACCTTTTGGATTCTCTTATTGAATGAATAATTACCTTATATTGAATTCTAAGTAACAGTAGAGAAATAAGCGCAGATTTATGTCTCTGGACATTACCCTCAAAAGCTGCTATATATATAGTACAATTAGTCCAAAGAGTCGAAAACTGTTCACGCCCTTGGGTCAAGATACACGGGTTCGGCAAAGGTCGATGATTTAATTTGAATTCTGCAAATTTAGACATGCTTAAACTTGGAAAATTTTGGCCCAAATTGCAAATGGAGTGACTGCAGCTTTGGCTTAACGGGCAATTGGAGTGAAGCCCAACTTATAAATAGAGTAAATTCTGTCTTTTGCTTTTGCCAAACAGGCGACTGAAGTGTGTTCTGCAGTTGTGGTCCACAAAATACATACATACATACATGCATAGTTGCATACGTACATACATACATACATGCATGCGTACATACGTACATACATTGATACACACATAATATACGAGCAGACAACTGGAGTTGGAGTGTGTGCTGCAGTTGGGGTCCACAGGTTCAGCTGACATATAAACCAAATTGCGGCTATCTAAAGTTGTCCATAAAACGCAAAAGGGTCAAGGATTGACTTTTTGGCCATTAAAAGTGAATAGAATTTTATTATCACCAGATTTCATCATTTTCTACCATCGTGGGAAATAATTTTTTTTATCTTCATTAATCTGCTATTAAAGATTTATCGGGTGTGTTTAACACCATGGCATGTATACTTGGTGCTCTGTTACAATAACTTGAACATTATATTAAGGTTACACGAACTATTTCAGCTGAAGGCAAAAGCAGACAAGCACCAGATTCCAATCCACGTGGATGGAGCTCGATTTCTGAATGCTGCTGTGGCTCTTAACATCACGCCAAAAGACCTCATGGAATACGCCGACTCTATCAGCTTCTGCTTCTCAAAGGTAAAAACAGAAGAAACAAGTCACGGGTTTATTCTTTGATGTGATTGTTTGGAAAATGACTATAAAGAACCACTGGAATGGACCCATGAAGGAAATACAATGTACTTCGTTTTCAACCAACGATGTGTGCTTATTTCCATTTAGTTCTCCTCATTGCAACTTTTTGTCCATTCATATATATTGCTGTTCGTTCTTAAATGACTTTTGAGTATTTGGTTCACATTTACTAGCAGATAGTTGATATGTTGGATGTTTGCATTTTCAGGGTGTTGGAGCTCCGATTGGTAGCGTTTTGGTTGGAAGTCATGCGTTAATAGCCAGGTAGACATCAGTTTGTATGAGTATAATTCGTATATACTTTCGTACAAGATATACATATATGGAATTTATATGGTGCCCCTTCAAGATAAGTATTCAGGGGCGCTCCCGACCAGGCACGTCCAAAGTTGATTAAAAAAAGGTAGACTCTAAGTCCTGCCAAAGAGAATGCAGGCCTAAAAGGAGGTGGCTATACATGTAGAATCCAGAGGGATCACAATTCTGTCTGATGGCTGTGCATGCATGTTCAACCACGGACATAGTTGCAATCACGTCCTAAAAGTTGGGGGGTGGTGGGGCAAATGAATCACGTCCTAAAAGTTGGAGGGGACCATAATAATAAAGTTAGGGGACCAATCAAAAGTTGGGGGGACGCGTCCCGTGGGTCCCATAGGGTGGTTGCGCCTGTGACCACGGATAATAGTTTTTCTGTTAAGAATCATTGTCACTGGGATTGGCCGACAGATTGAAAGAGTTGATGCATATATTGCAGCGCACGTGTGTAACAAGATGCTTTTTTCCGTGTTTGTGTCTAATGTCAGTGGTGATGCTCGACACAAAAACTAGGCTTGCTCGATGAGTTACTTAAGTTCGACTAGAAGTTCTGATCTGAGGCTTGCGATTTGAAATGTGACAGCTTACTGATTTCTGCTACACAGTCTATGAAGAAACAATGTGATGAAACCTGGAGATTATTTTTACAATGTTAGTTGTAAAGTTTACATAGTTAGTTAACTGCTAAGTAATATGGCACAATTTTTAGCCTGTCTAAGGTGCTCTTTCCCACGCTAGACAATGTAATAGTTCAACATGGGTTAAGCTGTTGCTTGAAAGACTGCTTCTGTCTTTGACCTGTCCTTTTTTAGGGCACTGCGCCTGCGTAAGGTTCTTGGTGGAGGTTGGAGAAAGCCAGGAGGTTTGGCAGCTGCGGTGATGGTTGCCATGGAAGATGCATCTCGGAGGCTGCTAGAGGATCACAAGAATGCAAAGATGTTTGCCAAAGGTAATTCTGCTCTTTGTTTACCTGCCTTATCATAAAAAGGCTTTTCTATGCTTTACGTGGAACTTTGCAGTGGGAAAAATTCAGCTTTAAATAACGGATGGATCTAAAGAAATCCTTGCGGAATAAGTCATGTGCGCAGTGGATCTTGCTCTCGGTCACAGTGGTCTATGATGAGGTCACGTACCTGGCTCTCATTTTTGTTGATTTGAAGTCTTTGGCGCAATTTTCATGTTCACTGTCAACTTCGGTCTTGTTGAAGTCTTTATCCATGCCAACATCGCATATGTTGTAGTTCGCCCTCTTCTGAAAGAGACGTTACTTTCTGGACTACTGCCCCGTATTTATTTTCTTTTTATACCCGCCGGCACTAATGACATCCGAAGTTTCAAGAGACTTAACTACCACTCGAGATTAGCTGTTCATCTGCAGTGTGGTTTCATTCGAAAGTAGTTTTGTTGTAGCCGTTTGGAATTCAAGTATAAGTACTTTGGTTTGTTTCAAGTGCAACTAAGAATAAGTACTGTGGTTTGTTTTAAGTGCAACTAAGAATAAGTACTGTGGTTTGTTTTAAGTGCAACTAAGAATAAGTACTGTGGTTGGTTTTAAGTGCAGTTAAGAGTGCTTTGGTCTCGAAAACGAGCACATGTGCTTAAAGGCTGTACTCTAGTTGTATTTGAGTGCAAATAACTACTGCAACATCTATGGCTAATTAATCCACTTAAAAAATATTAGAAATGGCTGTGCTTTGAGGATTACCACTGTCTTGTTTCCAATTATCTGAAAGACCATACAAACCTGAATGTATTTACAAATACTCCGGAAGCATATTTTGATGGTTAAACATAGTGGTTCAATTGTTAGTTTGTCGAAACTGTTTTTGTTGCTACATTTTTCTAGAAATAAGTGCACATGCTGGAGGAGTTGTGCGCATCGACATTGAAGGAGTGCACACGAACATGGTGATGGTTGAGATTTTGAGAAAGGACTTGACTGCGGCAGATTTCTGTAAGCGGCTTTCACAGGTATGATCAGCCACTGTATTGAAGCTTTGCTTTGCTTTCATTATCCCATATTTAGTCAGCTCGACTGTGAAAGGATTTTGAATCCTTGAAACTTGCTCTCCTATTGAACCCAACATCTGGCCTATGCTTTTACCTGGATTCTCGTGATGCGTCATTGAAATCTCCCCGCCCCCCCACTTAGATATTGCAAAGCATGCGGCTTAATTCACCTGCTCACATAGTTCATTTTCAGCTTATATTAATTTAAATTTCATATTGATATCTGTGACTGAGATTTCATGTTACACATGTACAAAGAATTCTTTTTGAGCTGTTTTCGAAAAGTAAGTTTGAGATTAGCCATCACTACCACTGTTTACAGCGGTAAATTTTATTTAATTTATAATTTGGTTATATGTTGCAAAATCTCAGCATCAAAAATGTGTATACTTGGCGATTTGTAATTCATGTATTGAGACAAAAACTGTTTTTGAACTTAGTGGAGAATTAAATACCTTTTTCAAATGGATTTTTGTAAAAGACGTGCAAGTTTGGACTTTATTGCTTCAACACCTGCATTCAAACTTTATATTGTTGCGGATAACATTTGCAATAGAGAATAATAATAAAAAAATTAATAATACGATGTAAAATGGCAATAAAATTTGTATTTGTATATGAGTTTTATTTATTGCCACTTACATGTTGTAGTCTTCATTTCTAATAGAATATTCAAAATTTAAAACTTTCAGGTTACTGAAGGCGAGCATGCAGGGCTGAGTGAAGTAATTCAGGTTCGAGTAAACCCAGCACGTGTTCCTCGGAACGTGAGGGTTTGCACGTTGTCTAATTTGACAGCCAAGGACATGGAATTGGCCGTCAAAAAGTGGTTGTATGTTCTGAAAGAACTGACAGCATGAAATTCCATTCTTGAAGAATTGGGGAACTGATGCTTGGCATGAACCCACAAAAGTTTTACTAAAGTCGTGTTTCGTAGGAAATTTTTCGGAAATGTTAAGATATTTTCGTATACCGGTACATGTGCCAGGCTTGTGCCTGCTAGTTTTTCGATCTTGCTACTGTCTTCTCTTGAAGAGTTTGAAAAATGCTTTTTAAATTGTATTCTTCCTCTGTTTTCTCAATGGTAATGTAATTTCTTGTAGCGACAGACTTTGTGTGACTTGGTTGGTTAGTACTGGTAACAGAAGTTTTGGCTAGCAGGCATTGCAGTTGCAATCTCATGAAAAAGCGGGCATGGAATGAAGTTGGTGTTTAATAACGGTTGCTACGCAGCACAATGGTTATGTGCAATATTAATTGGCTATGGTTTGAAAACCATTATCTGATATCTGACAATTCTCTCTTAAAATGCTGTTGGAGATTTAGGAGTATTGCGTTTTTATGCACTTGACTATTGTATATTTACCTGAGACTAAGAAAGTTTACCTTGAACTATAATTATAAGACTTTATACCATGAAACGATTAAAATTCTAGTTTTAAAGTCTGATCCAATTGCCATTTTGGTATTGAGTTACATGCATTATGTGTGTGTGACTGTGTGTAGGCATTTTATGGTTATATTTTATTTGTAATTAATGTAATTATATTATGGAAATGGTTTTTACAGGTAGTTGTTATACTACGCTAATATGAATGCTGTAACTGTCAAATACTGGTTGCCCTCGTATGCAAAATCTGGGTGATTTAATTTGCAATTAATGACCGATAGCAAAGTGTGTTTTATTTTGAGAAAATTGAAGAGTTGTTTTAGACTTTGAATTCTATTGAATAGTTGATCAGTTAGAAATGTTATTTATTCTGCTATTTAGGCAACATGTTTACCGGTAAATACCTTTATTGTCACAACGAAATATCTATACAGATAGCATGGACTCATTTAGACAATTCGATTTATGTACAGCTAACATGAAGTACTGGTAATGTTTTCTCCTGTGACACTATCAATTCACCATTCTGTATTGGCTGACTGCTTATCACAAGAAATGTATCTATAGCACTAAATGTTGACTTTTTGAGTCTTTGTCTCTTTGTATACACAACATGGCTTGCATGCTGTTTCGTATTTCGAAGTATGCGTAATTGCGTATCCCTGAAAGATTTTGAATTCGCGAATCTATATTGTGTTATTTTTTGCTTGCATTTGTGATTTTAACTTTATGGATCTGAATGGTTTAAATTTATCAGAGTCTTGAAAATCTTATTCAAAACATTTAGTTGTGTCAGTATATTATGGAATTTGTGGCTTAAGAGATTTTGTACCATTTTAGCAGCACTTAGTGGTATGAAATATTATTTTTTTGGGCCAATTTTTCTCGATTAAATTGTACGATGCAAGTGTCATCTGAAATTACAGGGCATTATCAACTGAATGTGATGTGGCTGCTATGCACGATCAGTTCTAGATATTGAGTGGATTTACTGTATTTTAATTTTAATAGTAACCAAGCAGCTGGATTCTATACTTTGTCAGAAGATTCTTTACAATATCTTTTCTTGATTAAATTTGAATTTATCATGTTTCTGAAGCTAATAGTATTATTTCTAGGTTTATTCTGTATGCTGTGATTCAGTATTAGGCTATATCTTCATATTCTAGGTTGTATATCTTCATAGTCTAGGTTTTATTTAAGTTTTATTTAGTAATTTATACATACTTGTTTTGTTGGGTCAGTGCATGTGAAAACTTTTTCGAACTTGATAAAGATATTTATGCTTTTCTGTTTGCATAATCTTATTAGATCTTAAACAAGACAGCTTCAACATGTTTTGCAATCTATTAGTAGGGTAAACAGTTTAGACTTCTCCTTCAGTCTGATTCATGTTTAGATAAGCTTTTAATATGGTTTATAAATAACAAAATGCTAAACCCGGTGCACTGAAAATAAAATGAAAAAATGTTTGTCTTTTGTTAACTACTGGAATCGAATGTAGAAATACAAAAAGCTGTGTGATTTATGATACATTATGTCAGAGATTGCTTGTCCAGTAGACCTGAGCAACAGTTAGAGTGAGTGGTATGTTTATGATTTTCACAGTTGTGTTTAGAGTTCCTGCTGGTCATCTTGTGCAAACTGATTATAATAGTTTAGCCTAGAGGACATTGTTTTGTTTAGATAATTTGCAGAACACTTGAAAAATTTAGAGTTGATTTATAGTCACTGGTTAATTCGTATTTCTTTCACTGTGTGCCTACTCTGTGTATTATAACCTACATTTATGCTATTATTGGGGCTTGAAATTAGGTTCCCAAATCTCATGGCAGTGTTGTAGTGTAGGAACATTGGTCTAAAATTCATACCACGAGTAGGCCTCATGCTCTAAAAGATGTATTTATTCCCAAATCTGTCCGAAACTAAAATTCTCGTCTTTCTTTTAGCTGACTTTTAAAAATCTTGTTGTAATCTCACTTCAAGCTTTGCCCTTGGAAGGCAGTTACTACATACGGACCTTGAACAAGTCCTTTAATTAAGTTCATAGATATTAAACACCATCATTGTCCATTCAATGTCTGTTATAGGGTCATGTGCACAGTTTGTGAACTCTGGAAAAAGTGCAACATCAAGCAGTTATATTGTATTCAGAATACTGCATGTATGGGTTGCATGTATTTATTCTAGGATATTCAACTACCACATTATAACATTATAGTTTAACTTTCCAAAAAATTGCATAAGCAGCTCTTTGATCTAGATATCTGAGACAACTAGCCATTGCAAATAAAACTTTTAAATATTGTCGCCTAACTTGCATAAGCCAGATTCGATCATCGAAGATTTTTTCTGGCTAAGGACAGTCGCTTGGCCTTAATGTTTGGTTGTTACTTCTCCAGGTAACGGAGGAGGAATACTTGGAAAGGGGTGAGGCTGTGGCGGTTGATGCGAGCATAGTGTCGAAAACTATCGTCCGATTCACTACTCACTGCAGCTTAACGGCAGAAGACGTAAACGTTGCAGCGAAGAAAACCTCCTACGTTCTTACGGAGCTAGCCAAAGGTAGGTGCTGAACGATTCTTATGAACCATAGGCCTGCAGTTCAGTTTTACAATGGGCTTTAGGGCCTACGAAGTAAGCTGCCTTTAATTTTAGTGCATACTGGTTACTCATGATTAGTATCTTAACTAGGCTATTATTAAAAAGAAATAGTTTTGAAATTAGAACTGGCACTAGGCATAATAGACCCATCTAATTGGAGCAAATTCTCACAAGAAAACACGAAAAATAAAAATGCCGTTGAAAATAAAAATGAACTGTTAAAACGCAATTGGCTGACGATTAGACTAGTTACCTATCTCTGCACTGTAGACTTATGTATACAGGCTTAGGCTACTGCTAGTTTTCTAGGATGGACCTATTTGCCCCAAAGGCTGAATAAGGCCTATACTCGACGCCTATTACCCTACTAAACAGTGCCGAATGATGAAACTGACGTCAATGTATGAACTGTCCCAGACATCGAGAGTGCCCTGCTTGGGGGAGGGGGAGAAAGGGGTTAGTTCAGATTTCTTGGGGGAACTGCCGTTTTGGACGGACGGCAGCCACTGAGCCACACACACACCGACGACACCCTTTGACCGATACTTTTTTTGGCGACCTTTTTTTGTTAGTTTTTCTGTCAAAATTTCTATAAATTCTATACTTTTAAATCTCATTACCCTTTTTTGTTGGGGGGGGGGTGGTGTGTGTTCCGTGCATCTTTTTTTGGTGGGGAATGGTAGGTTTACGTGTTTACATGTAAACAAAACCTCTAACATTTTCTTTGAGAGGGAATATCATTCCTGGGCACCTTATCCCCTCCCAGAGACGTCTATATTACAACACTGGTTGACAGTGGCGATGATGATGGATACAACTGTAACGGAAGTGGCGGAAATTCATTCTCATCTGAATTTGTATTATCACTGTGTTTCAGATGCTGGTCAGCCATAGATCCAGAACGGATGTAATCGACGAACTCTCTGACAGTCAGCTGAACTGCAAGAGGATTCAAAACACATCGTAGTCCAATGACATGCATAATATGCTGCACAAGACCTCGTTTTTAGTCGTTTATATCGCTTACATTGTGCTCTGGATCGGCCACAGTTGAAGTTGATTGATACAGATCTAAGAACAAAATTACATGTACATGTTGTTGGACATATAATTATAATTAGATCTACGCTAGCTGATTAGTCTGTTACTGGAAGTTCTACAATGTGAATTGGGAAGATGAAAGTACGAAATCCATACATGCAGTATTGCTCAATTAGGCCTAGACTAACCATGCAGCATAGGCGTATGCTGTAGGGGACATTTCAGCAGTGGGAGGGTCAAAATTTTGCCTCTGCCCGAAAAAATAAATCGACCATAATTGACTCGTGCACTTATAGGCCAATATACAAAAGCACCGTTTCTGTTCTTGTGCCCACTCTTAGGGTTACCATAAGTGCTCAGATGAAAAAGAGGACACACAAAATGTTCATCCGGTTACCATCCCGTAGCCGGCTCCTAGCCACCTAGTACTACGCTAATGTTATGTGTTTGTACAAAAAAAGTAAAGTTAAACTACACACAATTTTGTTTTTATTGTACATGGTTCCAATTTAAACTTCATTGAGTGAGTGTTCAGTACTCCAGTTCAGTACACATTGCATTACTGTCACTGACTGACACAGAAACAAAACAGTGACAGATTTGTTGCTTTTCGAACCCAGTGTTACGAAGAATTTGGTTACTTTGGTATATGAAGCTCCCCGAACACTCTTAACATGCTTCGGCGTTTCGACGTGCGCCTTTAAATCCAGTGCACCCTTAGGGGCCGTCCATAAAGTACGTCACGCTCCGGGGGGGGAGGGGGTGTAAGAAAGTGTGACAGGGGGGAGGGGGTCAGGCCATGTGTGACGTCACACATTTATTTTTTAAATTCTTTATTATTATTTTTGTTTTTAGTACCTAAAATCCGGCCCGGCCAGGCGTGTCTAAAACCCGGCCTGGCGGGATAAAAGTTTATTTCCCGTCACTATCAAAGCGTTTAGGGACACACGTCACTATCAGAGGGATTAGGGATAGTATCCTAAGGTTGAGAGGGTTAGGTAAATGGTTGTTTTTAAATTTTTTGTTCGAAAGTGTGACGTACTTTAGGGTGGGGGGGGTCCGAGATTTGTGACAGTTTGTGACAGGGGGAAGGGGGGGTGTCAAAAATGGTCAAAAATAGCGTGACGTACTTTATGGACAGCTCCTTATTGGCAACTGAGATCTAAGATCTGCTGCCGCATGTCAAAAATTTAGCTTTCTAGTCAAAACGACCTGCACGAAAACCTGTATTGGCTTATTGAGCTTTCAGTGCGTCTGTAAATAAACACTTACGTTTCGGCAGTTTTATGTAAATTTTTCGTTAAATTTAAAAATTAATTATCTTATTTAGATCTACAATTATTATCATAGCGTAACTCGCGTTAGAGTTATGCGTTTGGTTTACAAAAAACCGCTTCAGAAACCGGAAGTCCAATGGTAACCATACCATTGAGCTAAATATTGCTGGAACGTGTGTTTAGTTCGCGGAACGGAATAGTAGCCTATCTATAGGGGAGAATGTCCAGGTTTGGGATAGGTCCTGCATTGGGACAGTATAGTGGTATAGAAGTCGTGGCAATAATATACACGGACAAGTAAGTAAGTAAGATCGATCGTGGACGTACGGGGAAAACCTGGACAAAAGCCGCATTTCTGGAAAGACTCACGGATGCCCGGACAGGGGTCTAAAAAGAGGACATGTCCGGGGAAACCCGGACGCATGGTAACCCTACCCACACTCATACATTATACATTACGGCTATTTTACTCTGGACCTAGACCGGTAGGCTATTAACTAGGCCTAAGCTAAAAACTTTCAAGAAATAGGCCTATCTATGCTTCAAACATTTTATAATGACGCCTAGGCTATATAGGCCTAAAGCTTTATTTTTAGGCTAATATTAGGCCTATATATATATAAGGTAAGATAAGATAAGAATATTCTTTAATAGGCTAATAATGTATATGCAGTCGTGGCCGAGTGGTTAAGGCGATAGACTAGAAATCTATTGGGCTCTGCCCGCACAGGTTCGAATCCTGTCGACTGCGGACGTTTTAGTCGCTTAGGATCACAAGCGCCTGTCGCATAAATCTAAATCGCACCATCATCTCATGATGATGATGATGATGATGATGATGATGATATTAATCATATTGATTAATATTGATATTAATTATATTGATCGTATTAATTTAATATGCTAACTTGCTAAGAATATCATTGGAAGGAATCACTCAAAAAATTATAATAGGCCTAACCTATCACTTAAAACATGCAGCGAAACCAATTTCTAAACGCTGGAGTAGGTTACATCTGTTAAATTTTGTGGTTCATTTTGAATTTGATAGCTTATTTGAATAGAAATCACCGACTCATTAGGCCTACCACTGAAAGTTGTGAGCAGGAGTCTCTTGCTTGCTTGCTTGCTTTTTTGCTGTGTAGGCCATCGATGGTGTAGGCGCCAACTTGAGACGTCGCATGTGATTGGTCGATATAAGATGCTGCTTGGGATTGGTCGGTATGATGTGGGCCACGAAGGCTACAGTCTAGGGCTCTAGGCTTTGCAGAAAATTGTTTGTTTAACGAATAGGTCTATAAGCAAGAGAACTCATGAATGGCTCAGTGCGCTATGGTATTTGTTAACATGAGCAGCCGTGGCCGAGTGGTTAAGGCGATAGACTAGAAATCTATTGGGCTCTGCCCGCACAGGTTCGAATCCTGTCGGCTGCGTTCATTTTGAAATACAAATCTAAAATAACGCAAGGGAAACTGCAACCAAAGCCTACGTGTTAATTTGCTGATTAAGTTTATCTATAGCCTATTCTAAATCTGTTATAAGTCTACAGTTAAAAAATTGAATTAGGCTATAGGCCTACTCTATTTAAACCTAGGCGTCTAGGCCTACATTTTGTAGGCCTAGGCTATGTATGAATTAGTAGGCCTATGCTATTTTGTGTGCGTGCAATGCTGTGCATACATTATTATATTCCTATTATATTCCTGGTTTAAATTAAATGTAGCCTAAATGTAAATGTAATCGCATATTTATATAGCGGCTGTGTTATGGCTTCGACCCTGAGGGTGAGATCCTTCACCACCGCTACTCCACGTTTATATTGCGACCGAGCCACCCGCAGTAAAGATCCGAGAAATTAATCTCTGACCGACCGGGAATCGAACCCGGGCCGCCGGCGCGGCGAGCGGGCTACCAACCCACTCGACCACCGAGGATCTAAATTAGTAGGCCTAAGCGCTAGACCTATAAATAGGCCTATTGTAGGTTACAATTGTCAATTAGCCTATTTTTTAATTCGTATTTCTCATGCAGGCTACATCTATGTAAGCCTTAATGTACGTAGGCAATAATAATCTTCGTTTATTGACATTCAATCTGACAAACCGCAGAACGATTACATGTACAAGTTATACGAAATACGGCCTGCTTCGCACGACACGCAGTTCGGCTACAACAGGTTCGGTAACTTAACACTAATGGCCTAAGTACTGGATCACTCCTGATTCGGCCAAGCCAGGAGTGGGAGGGGCTATCTTTTATTTTTAGCAGAACCCGAGTCAAGCAACACAACAGCAAAGCGCCAATGGCAGCTAACAGAAAATTCAAATAAATTTTTGCCCCGTGTGAGGCTTGAACCCGGGTCCGCGCGGCTGACTCTCAGTTTAACGGCCAGCGCTCTCTCCACTGAGCAGCAGACCTAATGCAGTTGCTTAGGCCTATTCGATTTAAAAATTATCAGGCCTAGATTCGTTTAACAACAATATTTTTCTAAAGACCAACCCGAATGAAACTTCTCCAATGCATGGGTCAAAACATATCGTAGGCCTATGCGTCAACCTTAATGAACGGAGGCAGTCGTCTAAAGACCAATCCGAATGAAACTTCTCCAATGCATGGGTCAAAACATATTGTATGCGTCAATCTCAATCAACGGAGGCAGTCGTGGCCGAGTGGTTAAGGCGATAGACTTGAAATCTATTGGGCTCTGCCCGCACAGGTTCGAACCCTGTCGGCTGCGAATTAATTTTTCTGTTCGGTTAAACAATTAGTTGCTTTTATTACAAAACATAATTATACATAGGCCTATTGCAATGCTGGACCAACGTGCAGAAAAGCCCTGTTGGAATTAAACATTGTAATATTCAAATGCTGTTATCGTAATTATGTGCGGACAAACGGATCAATAATTAATAGAGTCCTTGTAGAATTAGGCCTAGTCAACGAAGAGAACATGAGCCAAGTCTGATCGGTTACCGCACTGCTCAGTGGCGGATCCAGAACGTTTCGAAGAGAGGGCCAAAATTTTCGGTCTTGGGCATGCCCAAGATAAATTTCATGTTTAGTCGCCGGAAAATCTGATGACCTTTTTTGTAGTCATTAGTCCGATTCTCACGGAAAGTATACCATTTTATCTCGCCCAAAAAGTTGACTACCTTTTTAAAAGTTTTTTTAGTCATCGACTCATCATGGACTACTTTTGTAAAGGTCTGCCGAACTTATGGGAGGGGCCACGTCCACTTTCCACGCCAGAATGGCTGGTGAAAAATAAAGAATTTTCTAAATGGGGGGGGGGGCATGGCCAGATTGACCCCCCCTGAATCCGCCACTGTCACTGCCTTCATCATTCTTTTGCATTTCCACTTCTAATTAAACATTCAACTTGACCTATTTTGAAACACGAGTCACGAAATGCGCTAATTTATAGGCCTAGTCTAATCATGTTGATGTAGGTCTATTTCCAAAAAATGAAAAATAGGAAAGTCGGCCTGTATGGAGTCTAGTGTTGGACTAGGCCTATAGGCTTCTTTCAAATTGAACTGCTTGCAGACGCATGGCGGGTCATCGAATAAGAAGTAGGCCTAGGCCTATCTATGAGTTGTAGGCCTAACTTAGGTCTACAATCACAGGATAAGTTTTAAAAGGCAATTACAGATCTTCGGAGTTGTGAGAGAGAGAGCAAGGATAATTAGAAGAATTTAGGACGAATGATCAGCTATTAAGTCAGTTGTTAAGGGTCTCGTTATTATGAATCTAGGTAGGCAGACCGTAGGCTACTAAGTTACTGTCATTGTCGACTGTAACAAGCAGTCGTGGCCGAGTGGTTAAGGCGACAGACTAGAAATCTATTGGGCTCTGCCCGCACAGGTTCGAATCCTGTCGACTGCGAACGTTTTTGGTATTTAATAATAAGTACCTTACTTGCGCTTTGTCGGACTGGAGTGGAGGATTTTGAACAGCGGAGGATGCGATGGAGAAGCGACGCAGGCGCAAGGATAACGCAGTTAACCCGATGCAACTACAACAAATGGCGGGTGGACAGTTCCCGTGTGACATCTGTGGCCGTGTGTGTGCTTCACGGATTGGTCTATTCTCACACAGAAAGACTCACTGATGATGACGAGATCCGTCAAATCGACGGTAGGGCCTACATTCCATGATCTTACTTGCAGAGGTGTCACTGTAGTGGATTCACAGATAGTCTAGCGTTTCTTTTTGAAATCAATATGATTCCAATCCTATCGATTGCGTTTATTTTGAAACCGATTGACATCGAACAGCTAGTTAACTTTAGCCTAACGTAGAAGTTAGAATACTAAACTAAATCGTAGTGGCGATATCGTGGTAGGCCTACTAGGCCTACACTTCGATCAATAATGCTCCATTCAATATTAATAAGAGGTAGCCTAGCCTACTCTGTTTGAATCTGCTTTGCGATGTAGGCCACGAAGTCATGTAGGCACTACTTTGTCTTTTCATGTTTTGCTAGGCTATATCATATTTTATCCTTATGTATCGTTGTGCTGGAAATTTTTTTCCTGGAATCCTGTTTGTAGCCCAGTGGCGTAGGCAAGGGGGGTTTCGGGGGTTAAAACCCCCCCATTGGCTCCGAAAAAAAGTTTTTTTAAAGGTTATTTTTCCATTTAAGTAAGAAAAAATAGCAAAAAACAGGGTTTCCGGCCATAAAACACCCCCCATCAAAAATTCCTGGCTATATACGCCACTGTTGTAGCCAACGTTGACTTGAATACAAGGAACGCAAGCGCTCAGATCATCAGATGCAGGATATTTTTTAGGGATTGTCCTAGATGTGGCTCCGTCAATAATCTTCAAATATATTGTGGTACGGTAATGTGGTATAGAGCCTTGGCCTATTCCAGGGTGAGAATAGCCGGGGGTCGGCCTGGTTTCAACCTCCTCTATAGAGTCCAAGACCCTAGTATTTGAACTGTATTTCTATTTTCTAAGTCTGCATTGATCAAACAAAATCTACATGCATCATTGTCCGACCCCTAGTTATTTTTCCACAATTATTTCAAGTAAAACAATATTCAATCTGCCAGGATTCAAAGTTTATCGAAAACAATCACAATTGAAACAATCACCTCCTATGTTGCATTTCAAACTCCCAATATTATTAGACCTATTCGACCTACCATCATGGGCGGAGTTTGGTTTCCGTTCTTGGAGGGCTAAAGCCTTCTTGGGGGGGATAAGCCCGGGAAAAGATACCATTTACACGGTAAAAACAGAATCTAGGTCTTCTTGGGGGTAGGGGGCTTAGCCCCCATAGCCCCTGATAAACTCCGCCCATGCCTACCATCATACAAAGCATCACCTAGGAAGGTTTGACCAAGCGGCGTTAATATGTTACGCCCGCCCTAACCGCTAGGGGACCGGAAGCGCTTGCAAGGGATGCCCCACTTACTCGCTTACTTTCGCCCCCTCCCCTAGTGTGGCGGCGTACTGCCGGGGCGACAGGGAACCATCTACGGGAACCTCAAGTGTGAACGACAGGGAGGAACGTCCAAATTCTCTTCTTTCATGGGTACCAGGGCCTACAGGACATGTCTCCGCGGCGGTTTGTCGACGCGCGACAGCACCCTCTTTCCGGTGCTCGTCTGAGTTCGTTATCCCCGCGGCAGCTTTGGGCGAAAGGGACTCGAACTCCTGAAGAGGTGGCGGAGAGTATTTGGCTGGATATATCTGGCGCTCTATCAATCTCTCATCACTACTAACTGTCCGCCCTCCCTCCGAATCATCCGATTCCTCTAGGGCGTCCCCCCTCAAAGAGCTGACACGAGACATGGGATTATTCTGTTTTACAACTAATTGCAAGTCAGTCAGTGAATCACCTTCAATTCTAGTTCAATATTCAACGCTTTATTTATTCTTGCAACACTACTTAATTAATATACAATTGGCAGCAACCTGTGCAAATACAATTCTGCCTATAATACTTATCAGTTCAACACAAAGTATTCCTAACACTACACAGCATTTATGGCTGGTTATTACACACTCTGCATTACTTGATACCTATCTCTTATGCTCCTGCATATAACTAGGCTATCAGTTCAGTTCTTATTTCCTTAACTACTGCAGAAGGTCAAATCACGCTATTAATCAGTTACACGAAAGCAACGAATTAACATCAACACTTTGCACTAATTTACCACGACCACAGCAACAGTTATATCGCAAGGCTACTTCTAGCAACTCTTTCAATATATTCACGCTTCTTAACACAAGCGCTAATTTATCCTTCGCTCTACCTGTAATGCGCTATATAATCTATATCAATGCGTTCCGGCCATTTTAAACATTCATTCATTTACAGATTCAGCACGCTACACTTTAATTTATTTCTACTTCCCTGATTCCTAAGCGGTTTTGCTTATTTCGACGTTCTCCTTCCACCGGAGGCGACCAGCGGTCGTTTACTTTATTATCTATTAATTTAGTTGACTTCCTTATTAATTTAGATGCCCGAAAACTTAGTTTTAAACGAATTTCTATTCAAAAAGATGGCCTAGTCTTTCTCGTCGGTTTCACCTCTTTGCGTCTCTTCGTCCTACTGACCTAGATTGGTCCAGCAGCCAATCGGAAGCGACCTTTTACCGCTGTTTTTAGGTCACGCGTCGCTCTTGGCCAATCAGCGGCGCCCACACCTTCGCCACGTCATCTAAAAGGTCACACGTCATGCTGGCGTAATGTCTGCAGCCTCGCTCTGGTGCAGCATAGAGTTAATTAACCGTTATGGCCAACATGGATAAAAATAAGTATAATTTTGTAGCTTTTCCCAAAACGCTACACTCTCCCCTCCTTAACCCGAATTTTCCATATTACTGGAAAATTCAGCAGTGGTCGCGTACTGAATCCGTTGTACAGGAGTTGCTAAGGCAGGGTCATCACTACTATACTAAAAGACATTGCCGCTTGAGAACAGTCTGAACAGTAAGCAGGCAATTCTACATCAACAACTGTATGAAATCTCATCTTAACTCTAAGAACCAACAGGGTTCCTAATTCACCACAGGGAGATCAACTAATTAGCCTCCTAGCAACGCTTGTTGTAAAAGTTCAGGCATACAAAGTACAGCATCTTAGCACGTCTTTACTCATAACAACTTAACCCTAACAACACAGCCGCTTAAATTCTCAAGGTGACTGCAGGGCAATGTTTACGCTCATGTAACATCCTTACTTTGCAATCTCCCTGAAACCATCCGTTCGGAATCACCAGCAAAAAGAGGGGGGGGACGTCTACTTAAATTGAAAGTCTCCAACTCACTCTCGCTCCCTACTCCACGCAGACCACAATTCAGCAAAGGCACAAGGTCAGGGTATCAGGCGATTCAGAGAAAGCATACCACTAGGCCAGCCTTTACCTCACTAGGGTTACTAACTACGTCCATTGGTTACCCAATCCTCGTCGGAATACAGGCCATTGGTGTTTAATCACCAGTCTCTGCTTCCACGAACCCCGGGACTACTAACTACCAGACACAAAGTCTCTGAACTAAAGCAGGGTTGGAAATCCCAATAGAAATATTATCCATACTCTTACACATTATCAGGTGCTATCGGGTTATCCTCCCACCCAGGTTTCAGGTAATGCACATCAAACAGTTACAGTAAACAATGTACTACAATCTATTTCAGCAACAGCTCGAAGCCACAAACCAAGAGAATGTCCTCTAACACATACAATCATGCTTCGGCTCCCAATCCTACAGATAGTCTTAGCGCAGTTAACATGTTATTAGCTACAACATTAACGACAACTTAGACTAACACGAAATATAAGCAATTTGACTTAAAGCAGTTTTCATCCAAAAAGCAACTAAACCTAAGATGAATCATTTCTCTGTCATTATGTATTCAGCCCAAAGTTAACTCTCAGCAGGCACAAATCATCACATCAGTAGCTGACACATTATTACAGGCACAACACGTTACAACAAGGCTTGAACCAGCTGCATAAGGCATTACCGCTTAGTGAAGCGTACCTATGCCTACTAGGACGGATTGACTCCATGACCTACGCTGTTACCTCTACGTCACCTTTCCACACAGGAAGTTTACACAGGACCAAGTACACACATTTCCACCAACGGAAAGAATATATCACCATCATTCCCACACAGGAAATTTCTCAAGCAACCAATAACGACGATTGGACGGATTACCGCTTATTACATCCATTCATTTCCACACAGGAAGAAGTTTACATCCATTTCCACCAACGGAAAGAGTACATCTCATTCATTCCCACACAGGAAAATCTCTCAAGCAACCAATAACGACGATTGGACGGATTACCGCTTATTACATCTCATTCATTCCACACAGGAAAATTCTCAAGCAACCAATAACGACGATTGGACGGATTACCGCTTATTATATCTCATTCATTCCACACAGGAAAAACTCTCGAGCAACCAATAACTGCGACTGGACGGATTACAGCTCATCTAACTAACAGACCACCAGTCTCCTCTTCTATGTAACCCTTAATGCCTGCAACAATTTCAGTCTACCTACAAGTTTACCACCGATCTGTTTACTTAACTTCTTCAGGGCAATACACACCTTAGATTCCTAGTCAATTATTACTACGGTTTCCCAGTTACTGCTTAATCAGGAGCTCAATCCTTACAACAACTTTTATATAAGAATTTAGACTATTATTCAACATGACAAATAGCTAAGTATCAACAGCAATCTTGAATATATGCAGTGCTCTTTAAGAATTCTATTATCCTATGTCAACCATTTCCACAGCCGTACTCTCCTAGTAAGATAAAAATCATAGACATTGGCACTAATCATTATTACAGGCAAGACACATTACATGAAGGCTGAGCTACCTACGCCAGGCCTTACCGCTTAGAGAAGCGTACCTATGCACCATGACCTCTACACCTCCATTTCCACACAGGAAAGAGTACTTGAGCAACCAATAGCGACGATTGGACGGATTACCGCTCTTACCAAATAACAGGTCCTTAGTCTCACCTTCGCATGCAATTCTTAATGCCTGTAACAACATCAGTCTGCCTACTAGTCTACAACTTACTCACTTACCGACTACTCAAGCCAATGCATACATCAGGATAATTCACCAAATTCTAGCAGACTGCTTTTCAATCAATGCACAAATGCAATTTGCTCCTACTCTAGCACATTTTAAATTCAAAATTTAATCTGCAATCAAGGTTATGCACATCAAATCTTAAACTAACATGCAAGCACAACATTTTGCCTTTCTTCTGTGGCAATAAAAGCAACAATGCAATAAAACACAAGTAAACAATGCTAATCTACCCCCAATGATCTAACCTAGATCAAAGTTATAAAATAAACATTTTATTCATCCAAAGGAACTAAAACCTAGGCTTCTTGCCACAATCTCTACTCGTCGCCATTACGCGACGTTACCATCACCTTACACTACATTACTCTTTATCCACCCAAGGCTGCACGAAGCTTTCTTGGTGATCTCGCCAGCGATGGTGAGGAATGGTGCCTCTCGACAGAAAGTGACGATTCTGCGGAACTCTGGTGCGTTTCCTCTCTCTGTCTCGATAGGCGGCGAGACCAGAGGAAGGATGCATGTTAGCACCACGAAGCCCGCCGAAAGTCGGTAGAGGCCACATTCCACCGCAGGTAGGGCTGGCGAAGTGGGAGGGCAGATGCACACCCCGACGAGGCGGGACTCGGGCCACCACCTTGGGCTGGTCGATCTTCCCCCCAGGACTGGCTGGAACAGGAACTCCTTCTGGTGGTAGCGCTTCCGCTTCGACCGATGCTCGTGGGATAACACAGGATTTTCCAGCGACTTTTGGATTCGAACGCCTCACTGAAGGCTTTTCTTTTACTTTGCAATTCGAAGACACCGGGACAGCGGTTGAGACGATGACTCGACGACACTGCGCAGGGCGGCTCTTCCGCTGAACCTGGAAGCGACGCTTTCCTACCAGGATCCAGTTTTGTCCCATGTGCCACAGGACATTTTCATTTTTCATCCACTCCATTCCCAAGATGAGTTCGGACACTTGTTCGGTAACCAGGCAGGGTATTTCGAAGGGGTAGTCGCCAATTCGTACTTGAAGCTTCACCTCACCAGCCACACGAACCACTGAACCGTTCACAGCCTGTAACCGTTGCTGCGAACTCTGGATGGTCTCCTGACTCACGAGCGAAGCCGGACAGAGGGTCACCTCGCATCCGGAGTCCAGCAGCGCCATTGCCTTTTTCCCGTTTACTGTGACGTCGAGGTAGGCGTCGTTGTTTCCCTTCACATGGCGGACATCGCGGGCTTCGTTGTGTTCCAGTCCTTCTCTCTCCACCTCCGGCGTCGAGTCGTGGTAACGAGTGGGACAAACTCGAGCAAAGTGACCGGGTTGTTGACACTCGAAGCAGCGACGGTCACCCGCGGGGACCCTGGATGACCGGTTAACTGTTCTCTGACTTCCGAAGGTAGGTTCCGCCCTGGGTGGAACTTGACCTCGGGGCCGCCAGGGGCGAAATTGTCCATCGCCGGAGGGGCTGCTGCATATGACGTTTATTCTTGCTTCCATCTGCTCCAGCCTATTCAACACGATTTCTTGGAATTGTCTCTGACTGTCAGCAGGGGCAGAGTCTACTTCCGTTACAGTTTTTACCCGACTGGGTCGATGTTCATCGCGGCCAAGGTTACCATCATCTGCTTGACGGTAACCCTCTAAACGCATGGCAGTCTTATAAGCATGGTCCAAGGTGGTAGGTTCTCTCTCACGAACCTTCATGGCTAAGTCTCTGTCTCGCAGGGCGTCGAGAAAGGCACGAATCGCTATGACTTCACTGTGCACCGAGGTGGGACCAGGGAACGCCAGGATCATGATTCGTCGAATGTCTCGTACTACAGAGCTGAGGTCTTCACCCATCTTTTGCCGTCGTGTGTTCAATTGGGTCTGGTAGAGGACGGCTTGATCGGAGCTTCCATACCGCAGGCGTAGACGATCAACCAGGTCGGACCAGGATGCTATGGTTTCGGAGTCGAACTCGTAGAGCAACTGGTCAGCTGGCTCTGTCAAGGCACAGGTCAGCTGGGCGAATTTCTCTCCATCTGTCCAACCATTACTGTTCGCACAGATCTCGAATTTCTTTAGGAAAGCTTCGACCGATGTCTTTCCATTGTACCTGTCCAATTTCATATACTGTCTGGATTTCGAATCAACAGTTCTGCTCACGCGTGATTGGGACTGCACAGTGACCGACGAGGTTGGAGTCGTACTCGGCTGAAAACGACCTTGGATCGTTGGTTGAGGTTCAGCTGTAGGCGGTGCAGCATACTGTTCGAACTGGAACTGACTGTTTTCGCTCCCGGATGTAGACACAACATGGAACTTCGCTTCCAGGTTGTTCTGGGTTGCTCGTGTGGTCACCCAGAATCGTTCATCGTAGGCGGAAGCCGGCCGACACAGAGCGGTTGTTGGTTGACAACCTGACAGGTGAGCGAGAGGGCCAGGGTTCGAGGGCAGGTAGGCGGAACTTTGTGTAACCTGTGGTTTCAACGACGAGGACAAGGTCGACATGATTGACTGAGTCGACGACACGACGGATACGGACAGTTTGCACACCGAGGCTGTGACCGGGGTGACGGTTCTCACCCAAGGATTCGACTTGACGACACCACCAATTGTGTTCGGGGTCGGAGCAGGAGGGGCTCGGACGGCGAAAGGGTGCGACGAGGGCGGCGGTGGTGGAAAGGTGGTAGCCCGATGGTGGACTAGGGTTGGGTGCCCGGGATGTGCATCCGAAGTCGGGAGTCCCAGTTCCCTCGGCATCGCCGAATCCCCATCCTCCATATCTGAAACTATACATTCAGAGTTAGCAAGGATCCCAACACAACCTTTATCCAAATTCAACAGATTAGGATGCAACAGAACGTTATGAAAGGGTCGCAGATCAGTTACCTCCGAACCTTCACTTTCATAATTATTTCCACCAAGCTTTCTGTTAACCAACCTCGCTTGTTTATCTCTCATGTAAAATTCAAAATCAAAACCCGCATCAATTGCTGCGGTAACAGGGTAGTCCGAAGGACGCTTGGGTCTAGCGCCATAATAAGCCATTTCTTCGCCTTCCCACTTCTCTCTCTCTCCAGGAAATTCTGTCCTTCCAAATTTTCTTGGTTCCACCTGTTCCACTTGTTCCCCTTGTTCCACTTCTACCCCACTTCTGGTACCATTTGTTACGCCCGCCCTAACCGCTAGGGGACCGGAAGCGCTTGCAAGGGATGCCCCACTTACTCGCTTACTTTCGCCCCCCTCCCCTAGTGTGGCGGCGTACTGCCGGGGCGACAGGGAACCATCTACGGGAACCTCAAGTGTGAACGACAGGGAGGAACGTCCAAATTCTCTTCTTTCATGGGTACCAGGGCCTACAGGACATGTCTCCGCGGCGGTTTGTCGACGCGCGACAGCACCCTCTTTCCGGTGCTCGTCTGAGTTCGTTATCCCCGCGGCAGCTTTGGGCGAAAGGGACTCGAACTCCTGAAGAGGTGGCGGAGAGTATTTGGCTGGATATATCTGGCGCTCTATCAATCTCTCATCACTACTAACTGTCCGCCCTCCCTCCGAATCATCCGATTCCTCTAGGGCGTCCCCCCTCAAAGAGCTGACACGAGACATGGGATTATTCTGTTTTACAACTAATTGCAAGTCAGTCAGTGAATCACCTTCAATTCTAGTTCAATATTCAACGCTTTATTTATTCTTGCAACACTACTTAATTAATATACAATTGGCAGCAACCTGTGCAAATACAATTCTGCCTATAATACTTATCAGTTCAACACAAAGTATTCCTAACACTACACAGCATTTATGGCTGGTTATTACACACTCTGCATTACTTGATACCTATCTCTTATGCTCCTGCATATAACTAGGCTATCAGTTCAGTTCTTATTTCCTTAACTACTGCAGAAGGTCAAATCACGCTATTAATCAGTTACACGAAAGCAACGAATTAACATCAACACTTTGCACTAATTTACCACGACCACAGCAACAGTTATATCGCAAGGCTACTTCTAGCAACTCTTTCAATATATTCACGCTTCTTAACACAAGCGCTAATTTATCCTTCGCTCTACCTGTAATGCGCTATATAATCTATATCAATGCGTTCCGGCCATTTTAAACATTCATTCATTTACAGATTCAGCACGCTACACTTTAATTTATTTCTACTTCCCTGATTCCTAAGCGGTTTTGCTTATTTCGACGTTCTCCTTCCACCGGAGGCGACCAGCGGTCGTTTACTTTATTATCTATTAATTTAGTTGACTTCCTTATTAATTTAGATGCCCGAAAACTTAGTTTTAAACGAATTTCTATTCAAAAAGATGGCCTAGTCTTTCTCGTCGGTTTCACCTCTTTGCGTCTCTTCGTCCTACTGACCTAGATTGGTCCAGCAGCCAATCGGAAGCGACCTTTTACCGCTGTTTTTAGGTCACGCGTCGCTCTTGGCCAATCAGCGGCGCCCACACCTTCGCCACGTCATCTAAAAGGTCACACGTCATGCTGGCGTAATGTCTGCAGCCTCGCTCTGGTGCAGCATAGAGTTAATTAACCGTTATGGCCAACATGGATAAAAATAAGTATAATTTTGTAGCTTTTCCCAAAACGCTACAAATATAGCTAGCCGTTGGTCTATGAGGTTTCAAATTTTCAAAGGAGAAAAGTTACGATTTTGTTCTTTCTGAGACAGATGGGTTAAAAGTTGAAACGCAGCCGACAGGATTCGAACCTGTGCGGGCAGAGCCCAATTGATTTCGAGTCAATCGCCTTAACCACTCGGCCACGACTGCTTCATGTTTGCCATGCATAGCAAACGATTTTAGGTAGGCCTAGTAGACCTGTACGAATTGTATAAAGAATTTGAAGGTGATGACATGGCAGCCCTCCCCTCTAAGGAACAAAACACAAGATACCGATAAATTGTTTTAGCAAGATCTTGAGAAATATAAAGCAGGAAATTAAGAACGTGTGCATTTTTCATACAGGTTTCTAAATGTGAATTTCTCAGTTTCCCTTTGTGTTGACCTATCATTAGCAGGCCTATAAAGGCTATAATTAGTGTTTTATTGTAAAGAAATTTCCTCAAACCAAAAAGTAGTAGTTAGAAATAAGTGTCAATTTTATAGAGGGCCGGGGGCCTAGTGCGCCAAGTAGGCTAACCTCACTTGCCCCGATGTGCGGGTGCACAAACCCATTTGGAACTGAACATTTTGTGTAGGCCAATAACTGCACGCTAGATAAGCCTTGGTGCTATTGACAAGTAGGCCTACCCTGCCAAACGGTTATTATAAAAATGTGCAGTGATTCGTTACGCGTATAGGACACTGAAGAAAGATTATTAATCGAACAGTGCGTTGAAAGCCAGGATGTACAAAACTTCGTCTCCGGTGGGACTCGAACCCACAGCCTCCGAATTGCATCTTCACCACTAGAAGTCCGACGCGCTATCCATTGCGCCACGGAGACTCTGACGAGTGTGTTTATTATGGAAGTTGTCCGTATTTCCGCTAGAGGCTGATGCTGATAAGTGATAAACTGATAATCAGATAATTATAGACCTGTATGCATAAAACTTCGTCTCCGGTGGGACTCGAACCCACAGCCTCCGAATTGCATCTTCACCACTAGAAGTCCGACGCGCTATCCATTGCGCCACGGAGACTTACAAGCTCGTTGTAACCCTATCATTAGTAGGCCTTTAATTAGCAGGCCTTTAGTTAGCAGGCCTATCATTAGTAGGCCTTTAATTAGCAGGCCTGCCATTAGTAGTCCTTTAGTAAGTGCTTTAGTGCTAAGAAATTTCCTCAAACCAAAAAGTAGTATAGTTAAAAATAAGCGTCAAATTTATAGAGGGTGGGGGCCTAGTGCGCCAAGTAACCTCACTTGCCCCGATGTGCGGGACTCTGCGGATGCCCATTGGTGATGAATCTTGAGTAGGCCTATCGTCAATGAAAGTGCAGAGCAGGGCTTTCTAAGGGATTCTAGAACTGCATAAATCATTTTTTCCCATCACACTCTCCACGGTAAATTTCTCCCAATCGGAGAACAATGACTATTTTTACTAGTTTTAACTGCACAGAAGTAGCCTACTTCTACAACTGCACAAACCCATTTGGAACTGACCATTTTGTGTAGGCCTACAACTGCACGCAGCACGCAAAAACAACTCCTGGTGCTACTGACAAGTAGACCTAGCCTAACAAACGGCAATTATCAAAATTAATTAATGTGCAGTGATTCGTTACGCGTAGGACACTGAAGAGAGATTATTAATCGAACAGTGCATTGAAAGCCAGAATTTACAAAACTACGTCTCCGGTGGGACTCGAACCCACAGCCTCCGAATTGCATCTTCACCACTAGAAGTCCGACGCGCTATCCATTGCGCCACGGAGACTCACACGCTTATTATAATTGCACACCGCTCTATACAACGTAGCCCTAACAAGCTGGCAAAAGTAGGCTACCCCATAGTCATTGGTGGGAATGCTGTCGTGCCAAAGAATGAGGTCCGCGATCTCGGTCTTCTACTCGACAGTAACCTGTCAATGACATCGCATATCACTGCAGTTGTACGAACCAGCTTCGGAATACTGAGACACATAGGCGCAACCACCCTATGGGACCCACGGGACGCGTCCCCCCCAACTTTTGAGTGGTCCCCTAGCTTTATCATTATGGTCCCCTCCAACTTTTAGGACGTGATTCATTATGATCCCCTCCAACTTTTAGGACGTGATTGCGCCTATGCTGAGACAGCTGAGATCTGTGTCTCGGTCACTCACACAGGAAGCGACACGCCACCTGATACAAAGTTTGATTTTGGGCCGAATCGATTACTGCAATGTTGCCTTTGCTGGCTTGCCGCAGCGCAGTATCATTCGGCTTCAGGCGGTCATCAATGCTGCTGCTCGTCTGGTCCTGCGATTGAAAAAATTCGACCACATTTCTAACGCGATTCGGGACCAGCTTCAGTGGCTTCGCATAGGTGACCGCATCAATTTCAAACTTTGTATCCTAATGTACAAATGCCTCAACAATTGCGCACCAGCCTACCTCGCGGACAACATCAAACCGTTAGCAGACGATCCAAGGAGGTCCCGGCTGCGATCGTCCAAGACCGCCGACGTGTTCATTCCTGCGACGAAAACAAAAATGGGCGATCGCGCCTTTCGCGTCGCAGGCCCACGCGCCTGGAACAGTCTTCCATCAACTCTCCAGGGAATCAAAACTGAAGCAACTTTTAAAAAACAATTGAAGCTACACTTGCTCTCGAGCTCATGACATTTACTCTGACATTTGACATTATGCGTGTAAAGCATCCTAGAAGTGGCTTGCCTCTGACGATGCTATACAAATTGTCTGAATTACATTACATAGTTATATTAGGCCTTCTTTTGGAGTCTGAATCTTATTAGGCCTATGCAAGTCTTCAGTTAAGATTATTTAATGTTGTAGCGTAGGACCGACTCGACAAAGCGCTCGTGAATAAGTTGGTGCCCTGCGATTAGCTTTTAGTGGCTTTTAGCAGTGGCGGCGCCAGGATTTCAGTTTTGGGGGCTGACAATTTTTTGTTTTCAGGCGCCAAAATTTCTGACGACCTTTTTTTTAGTCATTTGGTAAAAAGTTTGAAAAACATCGTCCTTTTTCGTATCCGCCGAACTGTCTGGGGCAAACCTCGTGCGTACCTTTGCGGGTTTTTGGGGGGGGGGCTAAAGGGGCTTAATTGTGCAAATATTTCTTTTTTACATAAGTAAAATATATGGTTTTTGGGGGGGGGGGGCTTAGTTCCCCTATCCCCCACTGGCGCCGCCACTGGCGTTTAGTTTGGAGTTTACGGTTACTATTTTGTTAAAATAGGTTATCAAAATGTTATCATTAATGTTTGAGTGTTCAAGATTTTTACAAAAAGGTCAAAACCTACATTGAAAACTAATAAGGAGACGCTCCTCATTTTGTGTTAAAGGTCTAAGTTAGCAATTATGTTTATATCAATGTGAGCAGCCGTGGCCGAGTGGTTAAGGCGATAGACTAGAAATCTATTGGGCTCTGCCCGCACAGGTTCGAATCCTGTCGGCTGCGAACGTTTTTTGAGCAATGGTAACGTATGTATGTATGTATGTATGTATGTATGTATGTATGTATGTATGTATGTATGTATGTATGTATGTATGTATGTATGTATGTATGTAGGTATGTAGTATGTAGGTAGGTAGGTAGGTAGGTAGGTAGGTATGTACGTACGTACCTATGTATATATGCATGTATATGACTATGACCTATAGCGCCAAACATTAACCCCTCACAAAGTCTGTGTTAACTGCACTTAAGTTTGGAATAATAGACCGTATACAAGTTTTGTGTTGAATTCCGTATTTGACTGATAGTAAGTTGATTTTTCAATAACGTTTGATTCTTGTCATCATACACTGTCGCAAATCCTTATAGACTGATAGGCCTACAACTGTTATTAACATCTAGGTTGGAAATTGGAATAATTTCAGTATTTTCAGGTAACCTACATTTAAATTTAATGCATTGGCCCTACTGTAGCAGCCGTGGCCGAGTGGTTAAGGCGATAGACTTGAAATCTATTGGGCTATGCCCGCACAGGTTCGAACCCTGTCGGCTGCGTTAGAATTTTGCACGATTCGATAAAACGATGCACGTATGCGCTGTAATAATTAGATAATATTGATTGGGTGTTCCTGCAGCAATTGCCCGCTCTGCCTGTGACTCGAAACGGAGTATCCCCCCTGAAAGCTATCCGGGGGATGAATTAATCTATCCCCCCGGATGGAATTGACCGGTCTATACTATCCGGGGGGATAAACCATTCTATCCCTTTTTTTAAAAATGCGCATAATAAAAAAAATTCTGCTGTAATCAAAATTTAAAGTGACTCTAATTGTTTTAAGTGTCCTAAGCAATGCTCAGATAAAGGCAACTCGAATATATTTAGTGACTCTGAGTGTCCTTAAGCGTTTTAAATATTTTAAGTGCTCTAAAACAGGGCAAAACAAATTATCTAGTAGGAATAAACATACGTGTTAGTGCCATTGTTCAAAACAAAGCAGATGAAAATTATTTTTTTCCAAAAAAGATAGGCTACACGCGGAAGCGGTTTTTTCGATTTTTTTAATTTGTGGGGATACAATATTAATACGGGGGATACTCTATTTCGTGACACCTGCACCTATATTGTGGATTAGACGCACTGGAAGAATCTCATAAGCCCTACCTATTCCCGCCCCCTAAATATTTTGGTCTACCCCAGCGGTAGACATCGCCAAAAAGTTTTTGAGCTTCAGTACTGAAATTGTGGCATTTTGGGCTGTCATTTTCACGAAATTGCTCATCATTTCTTTGCTGTTGGTAGTGGTTCAAAATTTCAAAGATTTCCACGCTGTAATGGCCGCACAGCGGATAACACAGTAGAAATTTATTATAATATTATGATATCTATGAAATATTGTGAGATTATGAGCAGTTCGTTCTCTACAACAAATTTCTTTAGACCACCCTCCCTGTCTCAAAACTCTCCGCCAATATCTATAGGCCTGACTAGCGGACAGCATAGAATCTTTGAGCACACAGGATAACGTAGGCCTGTGTTGGGTTTTTAATTTCTAAGCTGTCTTCTCCGAAAACTTCTATTCTCATATTTCCAATGCTGACAGACATGATTTGAGACTTCAATAAATGTCCCGCCCCATTGTTTAAATTATTTTCATTTGCACACCAATGATAGCACTAAGGTGTCCTCTGAACAAAATTACTTATTAGTTCAGTGCCTAAGATGCCTAGAATGCTGAGTGTCGGAGCCGTCAGAGGCAATAGAAGACTGCCGACGATGACTGGCGACGCCTTGCGAATGGCGCCATTAGCAATTGTAGCCAGACGATAAACTGCTGGTGGTGGCGACCTCTTTCGAATATGATGGCAAACGAACAGATAACCGTTATAATACAAGCCTATGAATCTTGAACTTTGTGAACTGGTAGGCCTACTCACTTTACCTTTTGCGCTCATCGTATAGACTGACTATAGACCAATTAAGTTTGAACGCTGTGAACTGAAAACATTTTTATAACCAGGTGTGTGTGTGTGTGTGTGCGTGTGTGCGCGCGCGTGTGTGCGTGAGTGTATGTGTGTGATGACTATATATTTCGTGCTACCGCGCTTGCCATAAATAGACCCCCACCCATGCACTATTATAACGATTGTCTGATCTACTTGCATAGGCGGAGACCTGCGCCGAGAATTGGGGGGACGGAAAGACGCGAGATTTTCCGAAACTTTCTGACGACCGGCGAAATCTCCCCCCAAAAATTTTTTTCGCCGCCCAAACAAGTTGATGACCTTTTTTTTAGTCATCCGGCCAAATCTCGACCAAATCTAACGAAATTTTCTATTTTCGCCGCCCCAAAAAGTCTTGACGCTCAAACATTGGGGGGGGGGGACAAATGCATGGGCCGTCCCCCCAACGCTTTTATTGGGGGAGACCGTCCCTCCCTGTCCCCCCCTAGGTCTCCGCCCATGTCTACTTGTATAGACCCGCTGAAGCTTAAGGTTTTTTGACTTTTTTGAAACCAATTGTTACCATCTAAATGAACTCGGTGACACAATGCAAAATCCTTTTTCTGGTAGCACGTGCATGCATCACAACAGTTTACAAAGGCAAAGGGTTCCAGAAATAGAATCACTGAGTCAGGTATAATAAATTATTGTTGTTTGCGCAAAGTTCAATATTAGTCCTAACTCGGGTCATATAAGCTTACAGTACATACAATCAGACAACCTTTAGGGCGTTAAAACAGTAGGATATCATAAGGAATAGTCTACGGTACCGAACAGGTGATGTATGCTTTTCCTCGTCTTTGGTCTCGCCACAAATTAGGCTGTATCAAAAGTATTTGGTTGTTAGACTTCATCTCTTATTTCATTCAATACAATGTTAGTCATAATTCTGGTTAGAGCATTCTGCCATGGACAGAATGATGCGCATAGCCCACCTCGCTCTGGCATTATGCCAAAATGCCAAAACGACTGCACGCTATATCGTCCCGTGATGCTCTATAGGCATAAGGCCAAGGATTTGAAGAAGCTTCCCGCGATTCAACGATTCGGAATCCTGTGGCATCGTTGAGCTACGTTTTTGTGCCAAGCGAAGTATCTCATGCACTGTCTTTAAGTATAATGCCTGTTTTCAATTACCTACTTTTTGTATTCTCTACCCAATAAATCTACAGCGTGGGTCAAAAAAGCAACTCCTGAGATTTAAGGATGTGACCGAAAATGGTTGTTTATTACTTTCTGTTGCGTTATGTTTTTAGATCGTAAAAAAACATCGAGTGGACTCAATAAATGCAATAATATTATTATTGTTCTGTTTGAAATATTTGGGTGAAATTTGGCTGTTGTGCTTATTAAACATGAATTACCATTAAACCTGTAAAACTTGATTACATTTTTACATGTGGCCAAAATATTGGCAAAAAACGTGAGGTGGTTACTTTTTTGCCCATCCTGTACAATTGTCTTTCCTGTCATTACTTTGAGGCTGCATATCTTTCAGGAATGTATCGATGTTCTTCGGAGTATAAGCTTGCATGTGTAGGAGAAAGAGTCGGTTTGATCGGACTACAGCTCTGAGCTCTTGCGGCTGTTACGAATGCTCTTCGATGTGACCATCATGTTACTTATTGCCAAATAAGTGCGCTACCTGCACTATATTATATGCTGGCTCGTATATATATATATTTATATATTGTGTGAGTACTTGTTATAGTGCCCCTTCAAAATTGCTACTCAGAGGCGCTCTCGACTACAGCGCGGACACTGAATCAGAGTTTCACGCCGAAGCGCACGAGCAATAATTGCGAGTGAAGGACTTGTTCAGGATCCCTACGCGGCGGCTTGAGGTGGATTCGAACTCGCAGCCTTCCGGCTCCATACCCTACACCACCGCGTCCAATATATATATATATATATATATATATATATATATATATATATACACATATATATATATACCTACATACATATATACAATAGGTCTCTCACCTAACAATATGGAAGTTCATCTAAGCAAAATGCATACGGTGCAATAAACGCATTAGCCTTTCATGATAATAATTTGCCATGGTCATTCAGGCGTGCATAAAGGTCATATCTGAGCTATAGACCTATCTGAGTATAGGCTTATGGCAGAGTTTATGAGTGCTAAAGACCCAGACAATTTTCTTGCTTTGCAGTTGTCCATAATAATAGTCTATTATAGCCTACTACTGAATATAATCCACACGACTGCATTTTACAAGCAGTTGTGGGTTGCATTGATTTCTACGAACAGGAATGAGATGAAATTTTATTGAAAACAACAATGAATAACGTAAGAATAGTTTCGTTTACTATACATAGCCTACATGTACATTGTATATACTAGGCCTATGTTGTGCTTTCAACTAAGTGCACGGGGTTTCGAATGCGCATGCGCAGTACAAGCTCTGCCTTTGCGCGAAACTGTGTTGAAAGTCTTACATGTAATTCACACGCATGAGTATAGACCTACAAGTTGCATTTCTATATAATATTATACTAGGCCTATAGTGCAGAGAAACAAAGGAAATCCTTTTGAGTCGGAATACGGATTTCTTTACAAATAGTTTCGAGCGGCAATTTATTCGCGTTCGGGGATCCCGGATGCCGGGGTATACGCTCCGTTTTTCTATGCTTAAGATCGTTTAGGAAATCCGGTGGAAATACTTGTTCAATGATATTGGCTAAGCGCCCTATTCGAAAACCAGGTAACCTAATAGTTATAATAATTTAAAACTGATTTTCATCCTTTGGTCTTGTCAATTGTTTAGGATTTTTGAGATTCTAGTACTTAGGTGCTGGATGCTGGTGCGCCCCACCCGCCAATTTTTTGACTGGCTGTGGGCACCGTAGACCCATTTTCGTTTATGTAGATCTATGCCTATGAATGAACAGTGCTCATGATCGTGAGTTTCCATCTGTGCCTGCCGGAGTGCTGTTGTTTCCATCTAAACCTTGGCACGAGTGAATGTTAATTCACTGCAGGTCGGTCGGTAAAGAGTAGGCCTATAGACTGATAGAATTTATCGATGACTATTTTAGCCCTATATTATATTAATGCGCATCACACATGAACGCCGCACATACAGACATGACTGTATCAAATGCCTATTATAGATAGGGCCATACTATATATATGCAGCACATCAGTGTGAGAATTGTGGAAAAATAACTGGGGGGGTTGGACCATTATCCACTTGGAATTGGGGTGTAAAAAACATACTTTAACATGGGGCTCTAAGAAAGACTGGGGGGTCGAAACCCCCAACCCCCCCGGCAATTCTCACCCTGCAGCACATCGGTCGTGGTTGGATAGGTCATGGGCGATTAGAGATTCCTTGAATTACCAGAATTCCTTGAATACTGGGAGCACAATTCTTACTATTTTGTGGTGATTTGTTTTTATGATTTGTATTCATTCATTACTCAGTAAATTAATTTGTATGGCGTCTCATGAATGGGGGGAGGACTCTACGAAAGGAGCGGAGGGAGTGACGAGCAATAAGAGTATCGGACTATACAGAGATCGCAAAGGTAGACATTATACCAGCAATCTATGATTTGTATAGTTACTCATTCTAAACTTACCAGTTGATTTTAGTTTAGAACCAGCCACTAATTGAATATTTTAGCGATGATTGTAATCATAATTAGTAGGAGTTCTATATTTAATTAGTAAGTTCTATATATAATTAGTAAGTTCTATAAATTAGTAAGTTCTATATCTATATAAATAAAAATGTAAAAAGTTTGTTCATAATCGAAGATCTCTGAAAGTTCATGACCGATTCTTTTGAAAATTTTCGCAAAACGCTCCGTTCGAATACGATCGGGTTTGTAAAAGAATTTCCTGGAAAGAAACAAAACTTTTAGACCAAAAAAACACAACTTTCTCTTCGATTTGACATGTTTATACATTTTAACTTTCACCCAGCCGTTCGCCATTTTCACGCATGCGCTGTCAATAGCGCTGTCGATATAATATGGATTCGATCCACTTCCATTCAACCGTCCACAGATTTTAACTGGGTCACCAATGACAAACCTGGGAAAGAGGTCGCAACATTCGTTTATATAGCGCATATATTTAACTGTCGATATATATTAACTGTCGATATATATGGATTCCGCCCATTTTAGCTGGGTCACCAATGAAAAACCTGGGAAAGAGGTCGCGTCGTGCATTCATGTCTCCGAAACTCCTTCACCGATTGCTTTCAAATTTTCACACAACGTTCGAACGGACTGGTTTTAGCTGTCGGGAAGGGAGGAGTAAGGGAGGAAAGGAGGGGAGGGAGCGGGAGGAAGAAGGAGGGGAGGAAGCGGACGGGATGGAGGGAGGAAGGAGATGGATGGAGGAAGGGGAGGGATGTAGGGGGAGGTAGGGAGGGGGAGGGGAGGACAGGGGAAGGAGGGAGGGGGAAGGAGGGAGGGAAAACGGGGGGAGGGTAGGGGAGGGGTAGGGAGGGGAGGGGGAAGGAGGGAGTGGGAGGGAGGGAATGGCGGTAGGGATGGACAAAGAAAGGGAGGGAGCGAGGCAGGAAAGGGAGGTAAGGAGGGAGAGTTGCACGGTCTTTTCAGCCACAGCAACGCGTGGCCGGGTACGGCTAGTAGGCTATAATTGGTAAGTTCTATATAGTGCCGATGCCTAATGCACATGGTAGGCTATCAAGCACGTGAAAATCATGCCAAAATTCACTCATTTGTATATTTAAATAGAACAATTATAGTTAATTGATAGATTTATTCATGGAATTTCTCTATTCGTAGGTTTAATCTCTGTAGGATGAGTTCTTCAGCACAAAATCACGAGGTCTACAAGGTTGGAAAGAGAAGTGCCAATTCTGTCAATGGCAATAATAATTGTCATAATGGAGTGGCTCACTTCAAGCAAGAGAAGGACGCTCGTGTCATTGACATGAGGAGTGATGTCCTAACGAAACCGACTCCTGCCATGAGATATGCCATGGCTAATGCTACCGCAGATGACGATATATATCGTGAAGACAAAACGGTTCTAGGTAAGAACTCCGCCACTGGTTGTTCTCTGTCAGTGCCAGTCCCAAGCCTGGATAAATGAGGAGGGCGACACTAATCATCTTTGATATGGCAGTGTCGTAAACATGTAACAAGTAAGGTTCTAGGTAAAGTGCAATTGTTCCCGATTATAAAATATTGTAAAACAACTATGTTGGGAAGTAACTGTTTACCCATTCTGGCTACTCGTATCGACTCAGATGCTGGTTATAGCTACGAAGAAGTGCAGCTTATTGTTCTGCGCTTTCCTTTGCTTCCTGCCCTGGTGCTAGGCCTATTGGATGTTAATTGTGTGCCAGTCTTTCTAAAGACTGCAGTGAGACGAATGTCAATATGACTATAAGCGCAATTTCGAAACATAGGCTAATTGCTCTTTCCTCTCAAGTTGGGTATAAGTCTACAAATCCGAGGGCGTTTTAAAACCAACCCATGTATGAGGATGTGTTGACAATAGAAATCTGTTTGCACTTTTTTTGTAGTAGGCTACAGGCAGTACTGCAACCCAGCACGCGCTCTTGTGTGCGTGTCAGTTGCAAATGACTATAGTAACAGACAAGATGTGAGATTATTGACCGGTTTACACTGAAACAAACTTTTTTTAAATGTAGTCCACGTGTTATTCGGTAAATTTCACGTTTGAACAGTGACATCTCTGATCTCTTCAACGTCGTATACGCTGCGCTAACTAGATATATAGCTTTCTATATTATATATTTCTATAGCCACAGCGCAACAGCTTGGCACTGTATTGTATAAGAAAGTCAAGACCATTTTTAAATCAGAAAGGGGAGATAGCAGTGGTCTTGGTCAGCAGTGGGAACACCGATTGGGTCATCAGTGGGAACGTCGAAGAAGAATTTATTGGAATGCATGTGTTTCCAGGGTTCCACGCATGGTGAGGAGTGAGAACGCAAGCAAAGAATTTCAATAGCATTAGGAGCGCCGTTCCCACTCATTCCTACTCACTTTAAACCCTGGGAGAGAGAAAGAGGAGAGAGTGAAAGAGAGGCAGGCATTGAGACAGAGAGAGAAGGATAGAGAGACAGTGTAAAAGAGGGAGGGAAGGAGGGAGGGAGGGAGGGAAGGAGGGAGAGCGAGTAGCTATTGTCACAGCCTAGCACTATACTGACTACCGGTACTGACATGCGTAACACTAGAAGGCGTATACGTCAATACCCGCCTCAGACACTGCAAGATAACTTACGATGTTATGGTGATTTTCGGTGGAAGTATACGCAGCTGGTGAAGGCCAGCATTCGATTAATCAACTGGTGTTACAATAGAAACAGGCCTACACTTTGAAAACGATTATTTAAATACAGTTATCATAATTATTATTGTCCACAGTCCGAGGGTGTGTTTTGTCAAACTTGCTTAGATCGTTTTAGCATGTATCGATCAGATTCAATGCATGAACGATTTCGCGGATATCAAACCCACCAAGGAGTTGTCTGCTTTTTGTTTTTAATTAATGAATTACCTACTAAGCTGCTATAGCCTACTGACTCTCTGACTTAACAGTTAATCGACTGAGTCACATGCTTATCAGCTGACTTATAAGCAGTGGCGGCGAAAGCTACACGATAACAGTATTTCATCCCATGGTTCTTGGAATTGTTCAGCAGGTCGAAAAAGTTAAAAGTAGAGAATATATTATGAAAAATTCCTAAGAATTTCTCGCAGGTCATTAGGCAGGTCAAGAGTTCAGCAGTCTGGTCCAATGACCTGCCGCGACCTATGGTATACCGCCGCCGCCACCGTGACTAAGTAAACTCTACATGTAGCAATCGTAGATTTCGTAATCGTTATCTTCAAATTTCTAATGTGCAGCTGAAAGACGAAAGGATATGAATACGATAAGTAGCCTAAGAGGAGAAGACAATTTATGAGAATAGCGTGCGATCAATGTTTCATTTTGTTCTTAGAGTTGGAGTCTCAGATGGCAAAGATGTTTGGAAAAGAGGCTGCTCTCTTTGTTCCAAGTTGCACAATGGGAAATCTTATTGGTGGCAAGTATATATTATCTCTCTTTATCTCTTTAGCCATTCAGTTATCCAACCATCATAAACACATCGCGGTTAGTGTGAACCTACAGTGAAGAGCTTATAATTATTAAGACAACATAGCTTGTCGTGGTCCTTGTTCAATTTTTATTCAGAATTAATGCTGTGAAAATGTTGGTAAAAAGGGAAAGATTAAAGTTACCATAAACACTCCTTTTTATGCTTTGCGTATGCTACATGTATTTGTATCCTTTATATGTTTTTCTGTAATTCTTGCAGTGCTGAGCCACTGTCAAAGTCGAGGTCTTGAAGTTCTTCTTGGAGATAAATCACATGTGTTCTTGTGCGAGCAAGGAGGAATATCACAGGTAGCCTATTTACATATAATATTTAATATGTAAAATATGTGTCATATTATCCAAGTGCTGAGAATTGCCAATATGGATATTGTCTGATCATATATAAACTAGACTCTTAATGTTGTCAAAATTAGTTGAAACCTATTTTAGTCAGAAAGCTAAAAGACGCAACTAATCTGATTTGAAAACACTTCTGCAGCCGGAGGGTTGCAAGTTCGAATTTACCTCAAGCCGCCGAGTAGGGACCTTGGGCAAGTTCTTCATTCGCAATTGCTCAGCGCTTCGGCGTGAAACTCTGATTCAGTGTCCGCGCCGTTGTCGGGAGCGCTTCTGAGGAGAAACCTTGAAGGGTCGCTACAACAAGTGCACATACATCGAGACGAAATGCCACAATATTATGTAAATGATTCTTCAAAGCTTGAGACCACACTTTTTAGGATCATCGTTAGAGTCATTCAAACAGACAAGTGTGCTACCTGAGTACCTGTGTTGCCTTTTCCTGGGTATCCACGTTTAACCCACATTTAATTATTTGAATTAGATTGGTGGGCTTCAATCACGCATAATTCCCAAACAAGCCTGATGGTACATTTGACCTTGACGTGCTTGAGCAGAGCATTCGACCTAAAGATGACCCGCACCAGCCATGGACTGGACTGATTGTGGTGGAAAACACGCACAACTGCTGTGGTGGAAAAGTTCTTCCAATCGCCTTTCTGGCTAAGGTATAGCTACAAAAGCATACAACGTACCACTGAACGAGGTAATACTCTGACCATTTGTTTGGAAAGATATCTTACCGTTCCATCTGTGAGTGGCCTACTACACATTATTTGATATCAGGAGGTATGCCAACTGTAATGTAAATATTGACAATTTACAATTTGCCTTCCCTCTACTTCAGTCCCTCTTCCATTTTGTCTTCAAGCAACAAAATTTCTCCAGCCGAATATTTGAACTTCAAGAGTTTTCATTAATGTTTGTAATTATTAAAGTAACTATAATAGTTGATTGTGAAGTGACATTTTGATAGCAGGTTTTAGAATCTCTTTTGGATAATTAATTATAATTGAGTGTCGGAGGTGCTCCGAAGGTATAGTTGACCTAGCCTACCGCTTGTTGTCCCAATGTTCTGCTTTTGCTAAGCAGACAACACTGCAGAGTGTTTACTATTACGATTACGATTACAGTTGTGGTCCAGCTGTCAATGTGAACCAAACTGCGGATTATCTTTGTCCATGTAATCGAATAGATTCAATAATTGATTGTAGCCTTGTTGACCATGAAGTTTAATAAGGATAGTGTTTTTATTATCACTAGAAATCCATAACATTAACAGATGAGATCAGCTGTTCAATTTTATTATGACCTCTAAGGCTTATGTTATTGCTTAGCAATAATGACATAACAATATGGGGAATGAACAAATTGAACCCCATTAATCTTCCAAGATATGGTGAGAATAGTTTGATACTATAAACCTCACCATGTAGAACTATGTACATAGACCTACGTGATTTTCTTTTACCATAATTTGAACATGCACATAATTTACGTGGTATAAACGTGAGGTGGAATAGAATGAACTTGATTTGATTGATTATTGCAAAAACATGAACTATTTCAGCTGAAGGCAAAAGCAGACAAGCACCAGATTCCAATCCACGTTGATGGTGCTCGAATTCTGAATGCTGCAGTGGCTCTGAACGTCACGCCAAAAGATCTAATGGAATACGCTGACTCTGTCAGCTTCTGCTTCTCAAAGGTAAAACCAGAAGAAACAAAGCATCTTGATTTCATACAGTGATGTGATTTTGTGGGAAAAACTATTAGGTAATGACTATAAGAAGCTGGAGTCCTGAAGGACGTACGCGTCGTACAGTATGCCCCTTTCACCATTGGATGAGAACTTTCCTAACTTTCCTCTCTTCTCTCCTATTCCTTGTGGATATCTCTCACTATACTGAACTTTGATAATTCTGCACTCGATCCTGCAACATCACGCTCTACTCTACTTTTAGAACCGTTCTTTTTAGCCGGGATTGGGTCGGTAACGCTTATGAGTAGCGGGTCTTGATGCATGGGCGCCCGCACATAGGGGCAAGAGGGGCACTTGCCCCCCCGGAAAGTTGAAACCTATTTTTGTAAATGCTACTTTTTTTGTTGATAACAAATTTAATGCCTTTGCACTAAAAGAAACTGTTTTCATAATAAAAATTAAAAAAAGTGAAACTGAGAAATTTACTTCAAGAAACCTACATGAAAAATACCAATTGTAATATGTTCTTAATTTCCTGCATGCTTTGCATTTTCAACCTCTTGCTGCAAAAAAACATTAACCGTGACCATCGAGTTTTGCCCCTTGCTGCAAAAATTTATGCGGGCGCCCATGTCTTTATAGGGCGCTATATAAATCTCTTAAATGAATGAATGAATCCATCCTATAGCTATACGACCACTCTACCCTATCGTCACTGACCTGTCCCTCTCCTGGATTGTGGACTTCATGAGAATCTCACTCAGAAATTTGCTCTAGCATACTAGATGTAATATAGCAGCGATGAATGAGATGGTCGACAGTTTTATGTAGAGCTGAGAGTAGCCTATGTAGGCCTACATACACCGTGTCTCAATAAAAACTGTGCCAAATTGTTTCTGTCAGAACTTCGTCAAATTTTCACCAATCTTAATAACTTTTGGCAGGTAGATGGCAAAATGGCTGATATTTTATGGCATATATGAATTTTCCACCTCACCTGACTCATACCACCGCACTACCTTGTTAAACACAGATGTTCCAATTTCTCATATAACGCTTAAATTTTAATAATTCCAACAAACTATCTGACGACTGAATTAGCACGCAATAAAATAAAATTGCAGAGTTTCTTAATTGTTATGACAGATCTGCTTAAAGGTGTTAGAATTGGTGCTCGAAATGTGCCCCGCATGCACGGACACAAGCGCTAAGACGGCGACGCCACTGGTCGATAGCACCATCAACGATCGACTGGTCAAAGCGCGCCCACTCGTCGATCAGACGCGTTTTCAGTTCGTCAACACTGTCTATTCTGGACCGGTAAACTTTCTCCTGCAGCACACTCCATATGCTATAGTCGACCGGGTTGAGATCTGGTGAATTCGGCGGCCACAGAGTTGGAGGAATGAAGTCGGGCGTCTCTCGCTCCAGGAAAGAGACGGTGTCGCGCGCTCGATGCGCCGGGGCGCCATCCTGTTGGAAGACAAAATCCTCGCCCTGGGATAAGCGGCGTATGTCTGGCAGTAGCTTCTGGGCAAGAAGGTTGTCGCGATAGTATGCCCCATTCACTTTTACACCCGGTTCGATGAAATGGATTCCAGTGCAGCCAAGCTTGGAGACGCCGACCGACACCATCACCGACTTGCTGAATGTCGGTCTTGTTCGAAGGAGCCTGTTTTCGTTGACGTCCTTCTTTAAGGTACCTGGACGGACATAAAATCGATCGTTCTGCGAGTTGGTTGGGGCAGCGACGGTGAATAATTTTTCATCGGTAAAAAATATGAAGTTCACCATGTGACTCGGATACTTGCCGAGAAGCTGCCGAGCTCGAGTCATTCTCGCCAGTTTGTTAGCTGCTGTCAGTTCTTGTGCATTGATCTTCTTTAAGCACTTGAGCTGCAGTTCCTTCTTCACGATGCGATGGACGCTCGACCTATGGATGCCAGACTCGCGTGCAATCTGTCGGACAGTGCGGTGAGTGCGTGGGGCGTCTTCTTGGCTCAATGCCATGTCTTCCACAATGGCGATGTTTCCATCAGTACGGGCAGTGCGGGGACGACCACTCCCCGCGACGCGATCAACCGATCCATTGCAATCAATCTTTGCCAACAAGTAATCCAGACCTCGTCGTGTCCAGTTTTTGGTCTTAAATTCTCTAAGGAACAGGCAGCTTAAAATAAACAGTTACGTAACTTATACGACGTCGTAAATAATCGTCTGCCAGCTAATCTAAGGGTAGACTATTTAAAATTAGAAATTTAATAAATAACATCTGTCGCCCTCTAGCGAATTGATTGACAAAATTTAGGCATTATGCCAAATTTTAATTGTTAAAATTTAAGCGTTATATGAGAAATTGGAAATCTGTGTTTAACAAGGTAGTGCAGTGGTATGAGTCAGGTGAGGTGGAAAATTCATATATGGCATAAAATATCAGCCATTTTGCCATCTACCTGCCAAAAGTTATTAAGATTGGTGAAAATTTGACGAAGTTCTGACAGAAACAATTTGGCACAGTTTTTATTGAGACACGGTGTAGATTTACTCTGCTTAAGCAAGATTGAAGTGGTTGCTTTGCGTGCTACAATGGACAATTGCAAGCAGAGTATAATAGACTATAATTTCGAGGTATTTTGAATCCAGTTGTGCAGTCTTAAATGTAAGTAGGCTACTGTTGTCTAGTGAACCAATTCAATCACATGTATAATGTGAAGTAAGAATGATTTGGACAGCATCGTAGGTTGTGACCAGCTTATAATAATAGTGTGTGAATGAATCGAATTTCATTTTGAAAGATTTAAGCATTAGAAAAATTCATCTTAATAGATGCTGTTTCTATAGTCTGAATGCGAAATGCATGGTATAATTCACTTGCTCACTATAGGCATACACGCTATATCTTGGGTATTTTATGTATAGTATTTGTATACATAGCCTATAGCATATTATAGCTGCTACTTCAGAAATCCATCATGAGTATTTGGGTTTGTGTTGCAGTGAGATATAATTAATTCGTTGTTAATTATTTGTATTTTCAGGGCATTGGAGCTCCGATTGGTAGCGTTCTGGTCGGAAGTCATGAGCTAATAGCTAGGTAAATTCCACTCTGTTCAAGATGTGTCTATAAAATAACTAACATACTAACTATACCGAGAACTGAAGTTAGGGAAATAAGATATACGGCCTGCCTACAGGACAAGGAATATAGGGCTAAACCACGTTCAATTCTTGTCTCGCTTCACCTCCCGTCGGACTCTGAACGATTCTACAAGGACAGCCTATGCTTAATTGAAGCCTATGTTCAGCGATTTACATGGCTTTTTGAATTTCTTTGACGCTGATTATTATGAACAGCTGTGTAAGAGCTCAATGTATGGCAATGGCATTCATGAATTATGAACTATAGTTCAATGCGCTATGTGCAAACTGTTATCACTGTAAATGTTTGGACCCCGGACCACCTTTGAACTTTGAAGTCCCGGACAACCTCTGGGCTACTCTTGCGTACAACCCTTTTGACGCATCGCCGTGCGGGAGATCAAGCTAGTGACCAGCGCTTGGCTTTCGAGTAGCGCTTTAGAAGTTTGGAGATTACGATTATATTGAGTTATGGGACCATGCATAAAGTCAGAAAATATTGGTACTGTCAAACTGCTTACGAACTGCATCGTCGCAATGTGCCTCATTACTACATTTCTGGCTTAAACTGACAATCTACAATGAAGAGCAGGTGAAACGGCCGCCAATAAATAACCCTGACCCATGCCTGATGACAGCTATGACTATTATGAGATGATGTTGGTCGATAGCGGAAACAACACTCCCTCGCAACTAGCCTTGGAATTTGGAACAGACATGCAAGTGTAATGTATAATGTAAATATATCTATCCTAAATAATGTAACCAAGACGGGAGGGAGAGAATACCCAATTCCGATCATCGAGTACAAGGACAAATCCTTCCCCAGTCACCCATAAGGTTTTCTTTTCGTGACACCGGCCGTCAGTACACCTGTCTTGGACCCCTGTACAGGGTCACTATATCTTCATAACACATGTACTTATACGTGGCCACATCACATTGTCATCATAAAATATGCACTCTGTATAATGTGCACATATACGCGAACAACAGTAGGCCTAGGCCTATACTTGTTTGTGTAGGCCTACTGAGAATCGCCTATCATTGTCGCAAGGAAGGTGTTAAATGTTACAAAGATGCTATTGTGATCAGTGTTCATTTATCCACGCGTGTTGACTGTAGAACTGTATTATCCCAACACTTGCAGACACACATCAGATATTGTTGTGATCCTGGCCCTCATAGAAACCTGGCCTGCAGCAAATCAAGCTGATGCAGTAGAAACCAAGGACATGACTTCATGCATAAATCTATTTGAAGAAGGGTCGTGAAGATGGGGTGGGCTCTTTTTTTTTATAAAAATAGGTTTTCAAATAGCACGTCCTCCGAACATTAATCATCCCAACGTCTCATACGAAGCTTTATTTAAACGAATTCTCAAAAGGAAGGGTGCGCAACTTCTGCTAGGATTTATTTATAGATCACCTGATCAACCATTGCAACTATTTAGTGATGACTTTATATATAATGTCATATATATGCATGCATGTAGGCTATATACAGAGTGGCTCAAAAAAGTACCAGCGGATAAAATGCGATATCTTCGCAACCGATTGAACTTTTTCTGCGAAAATTTTCCAGTATGCAGGAGAATGAATTTCCAACAATCCCTGAAAGTTGTATTTGAAACTTTTCGTGTGTGCAAAAGTTACAGCTGATTAAACTTTCAATTTAGCTTTTCAAATTTCTGCGGAAAATGAACGTCACTTGTACATTTCTATGTCAAATGAGATCAGACTTCCGTTTTGCAGTTTATTGTAAGGTATAATGAGACATTAACCCTCTTAATTATCACGTCTGGGGAGCTATGCTGGGACGCTGCAAGACATTTTCAGTCCAAGTTGGAGGAAATTGGCCAGCTGAAGCAGGTCTTGCTGCAGCTAATGTGAGATCAGTTGCCGCAGGACCAGATATGCAAGGCCATACTGAACTTCACAAAGAGAATTTGAGCTCGTGTTAAAGCAGCGAGTGGACACTCCCATTATACCTTACAATAAACTGCAAGCGGAATTCTGCTCAGGGTCGTAGTGAAAAGCGATATCATTTTCCGCGTAAGACATTATGTTGGTCTAATCGTAATCATAATCTCCTAACTTCTAAAGCGCTACTCGAAAGCCAAGCGCGGGGTACCAGCTTATTCAAGAGCGCTGCGTCAAGTCAAAAGCGCTGCCCGTAAGAGTAGTACGAAGGTGGTCCAGGCCTACATGATAGAATACTCTTTTCCGACCCTTGCTCAATGATCATGCAATATTTCGCAGAGATTAAAGTTGTCGCTTGGAAATTACAATAATTATACACAGATATTCTGATGGTCTGTATTTGTTAGGGCGCTGCGTCTTCGTAAGGTTCTTGGTGGAGGTTGGAGAAAGCCAGGAAGCCTGGCAGCTGCAGCGCTGGTTGCCATGGAAGATGCACCTCAGCGGTTGTTACAGGATCACAAGAATGCAATGGCTTTTGCAAAAGGTAAATTTACCTGTCTTATAATGAAATGTGGCAAACATTTATCCTTCGATGTAAACCAAATGCATTAATTCCAGAAACTGTAGCTACAAGCTTAGACAAGTGTGTAACAGATCTTGCTCTGGACAGGTTAGTTACTAAATTAAAATGTAAGCAACACCAAGCTGCGCCTGCAGCGTATACTAAGAGTCGAAAGACATCGAATAACTGGTAAACAATCTGAACAGAGAAGTAAACTTCTGGCAGGCTGCTTATCTTCTGTATGTTTGCATTAAAAGAGGACTTGCTTCACAGACCTGCGTCTTGAGGGGGGTCCCGTAGCTCAGTGGAGAGAGCGCTGGCCGTTAAACTGAGAGTCATCCGCGCGACCCGGGTTCAAGCCTCGCTCAGGGCATTAATTTATTAAAGTTTCTGTTAGCTGCCATTGGCGCTTTGCTGTTGTGTTGATTGACTCGGGTTGTGCTAAAAATAAAGATGGCCCATCCCACTTCTGGCTTGGCCGATCAGAAGTGCTCCAGTACTTAGGCCATTAGTTAAGTTACCGAACCCACTGCTGTAAAGCCGACCTGCGTGTCGTGCTACAGTGGGCCGTATTTCGTATAACATGTACTTGTAATCATTCTGCGGTGTGTCAGATTGAATCATTACAAGGAATATTATTATTATTATTATTGAATTCAACTGTAAGTTCTTTGGTTGTTTCAAGTGCAAATAAAAATCCTTTGGACTCAATTACAAGTACATAAAAGCTGCACACGAGTTGTACTATAGTATACAAACCAAGTGCGAAATCCCTGGCTTAATACCACAGGATATAAGAAATGGTTGTCCCTTGCGGATTTCCATTGTCTTGTTTACAAGTGAGCCGCAAAACCATGCAACCACCTCTCTTCTCTGAATCTTCTCTCAAATCCCAGTGAAGAATACTGCATTTTGACAGATTGTAGCCATTAGCTGTCTACGGCCCTTCTTCTCTACCGTACTCTATCTTACTTGGGGCACGTGGGTGTAGGAAGGATGGGCGTTGCCTATTTAAGGAACTGCTAGTGTGGGTAGCGGGGCAGTTGTGGTGTGTGATGCGCGTGGTTGATGTCTCTCGTTGAGCGTTCTCTTGGTGTTCGTTTCCCTCGCGGTTATGCGAGTTGACCTGCGGGTTCGTCTTCTACGTCGCCTTCTTCACCCTGTTGGTGGTCTGGCCGTTCATCCGTCTTCCTTGGCTCCGTTAGCCGTTGTCTGCCGTGCTGTCGTCCGTACTGAGTCCTCTGGTCTGTTCGACTTCGTATCTACTAGACGGTAACGTTGTTAATTTTGCTGTACATAATTGCTCTCTTGAATAAATCGATGTTATTTTATCAAATTGGGACCTTATCTTGATAATCATACCCCGTAGACGGCCTGTGAACCCAACAAGATAAACAATGGCTCAGTTGTTAACATATACCAAAACTGTTGTTGTTTAAATATTGCCAGAAATAATCGCACATGCTGGAGGAGTAGTGCACATCGACATTGAAGGAGTGCACACAAACCTGATAATGGTCGAGATCTTAAGAAACGACTTGACTGCTGCCGATTTCTGTAAACGACTTTCACAGGTATGATCAACCATTTTCCCCTTACACCTACATTCTACAACAAAAACGATGCATAAAACGACATGTTATATTGAACGACGAAATTTCAAACAATGCTAACTGATTATAAAAAAGTTGACTTTTACAGAAAGCCCTTTAAAAAATGTAGGCTACACTATGCCATGAACAAAACGCCTTTCATAACAAGAACAGTCTCTCTCTGCTACAAACCTTAGGCTTATAGCTAATCACAGCGGTATAATCCCACGCGCTCGAAAACAACAGTAGCCTACCTGTAGATATTATAATGATTCAGGTTTTAAAATGGGAATGACAGCCTTATAACGTAGGTTAAATAACTTCTTTAAGGCAGATAAACTAATTATGCGTCCAGTTAACGCTAAGAACGAAAACGAAGAAGAAAGAACGTAACTAAGAACAAAAGCAACTAAGAAAGAACTTAACTAAACACAAAAGGACTAGGAGCAAAAACGAAAAAGGAAGAAGTAAATAAGAACAAAAACAACTTAGAAAGAACTTAACTAAAAGTCTAAAGACTATGAATGAAAACGAATAGGTAAGAACTTAACTAAGAACAAAAACTACCACGAAAGAACATAACTAAAACAAAACGATTAAAAATCAAAAACGAAAGCAAAGAACGTAACTAGGAACAAAAAGAACTAAAAAACATGACTGCAAACAAAACGACAAAGATCGAAAACGAAACAGAAAGAACGTAACAAAGAACGATGCAGCTGAGAAAGAGCATGTAGCTAAAAACGAAAAGAATAAGAACGAAAAAGAAAAAACGTAACTAATAACGAAAAGACTAAGAAGGAACATAACTAAGAACCAAAACGAAAGGAAAGAAAATAGCTTAGAACAAAAACAACAAAAAAAGAAAGTAACTAAAACCGAAGCGAATAAGACCTGAAACGAAACAGAAAGAGCGCAGCTAAGAACAAAAAATAACAAAGAAATACATGACTAGATACGAAAAGACTAGGAACGAAAACGAAAAAGAAAGAATGTAAATAAGAGCAAGAAAAATAAGAAAGAACATAACTAAAAATTTAATGTCTAAGAACGAGAAGGAAGAAAATGAACGTAAATAAGACCAAAGTCAACTAAGAAATACATAACTAAAGACGAAAGACTAACAACTAAAACGGAAAAAATAGAACGTATTTAAGAAGAAAAACAAATAAGAAGGAACAACTAAAAACGAAACGACTAGGAATGCACACATAAAAATAACATAACCAAGAACAAAAACATCTAAAAAAACCTAACTAAACCGAAAGCCACTAAAAACGAAAAGGAAAAAAGAACGTAACTGATAACTCTTTTGGCTCTTTTTGATGTCAGCTCTGCTTTCGACTCTGTCGACCATATGAACCTTCTTCAGCGCCTTTCTGTCTCTTTTGGGCTGACTGATAAACCCCTGGAATGGCTACGATCTTTCCTTACTGATCGCACAAACTGTGTCATATCTGGCTCAACTAGGTCTCGGTGGGTCCCTGCAATTTTTGGTGTGCCACAGGGATCGGTTCTGGGCCCTTTGCTTTACATTCTGCACACGTCAGATGTTAGCTCCCTACTGAGGCTATGTGGTCTCTCACATCAGCTATATGCTGATGACATCCAAGCATATGTTCACTGTCGTGCAACAGATGCAGTTTACTCTGTTGGGCTGATGTGCTCTGCCATTGATGCCCTTTCTGGCTGGATGGCTTCGAATCGTTTGCTGTTGAATCCATCCAAAACCCAATTCATTTGGCTTGGCGGTCGCAGACAGTTGACTAGTCTAGACATGCATCTTTTGGCTCAGACATTCCCACATATTGCATTCTCTCATACGGTCCGCGATCTTGGAGTGACACTTGACCAAGAACTCAGTTTCTCACAACATGTTAACCTAGTAACGCGAAGCTGCTATTACCAGCTCCGCCAATTGCGTGTTGTCATGCGGTCCCTATCTCATGATGCCGCTGTGGTCCTTGTCCACGCCTTCGTAACTAGCAGAATTGATCATTGCTGTTCAATCCTTGCTGGTCACCCATCTAGTTTAATAGGGCGTCTTGACCGGGTCATGCGCTCTGCTGCTCGGCTTATTGGTCATATCCCAAAATTTGCCCCAATTTCTGCCTACATGCGTGATGTTCTGCACTGGCTTCCAGTCCCGCAGCGCATCTCATACAGGATAGCAGCACTTGTCTGGCGGTCCTTAATTGGTAGTGCGCCTTCCTACTTATCTGATCTCTGTCGCCCTGTCTCTGTCGTAGCCTCCCGTAGAATTTTACGCTCTTCGACCAATGGAGAGCTGCTGGTCCCTCGAGCCCGCTCTGCTACCAGACAGCATCGAACCTTTTCGGTTGTTGGCCCGTCCACATGGAATGGGCTCCCGCTTGCACTACGCTTACTACCTCGGAATAATTTGCCTGCTTTCTACAAGTTGCTCAAGACCTATCTTTTTACTGGGAGCGCCTCTGAGTAGGCTTCTTGAAGGGGCGTTATATAAGTTTTCGGAATGAATGAATGAATGAAAAACAATGACTAAGGAATAACATAACTAAAAACAAAACGACCAAGAACGAAAAAGAAAGAACGTAGCCTAACTAACTAAGACAAAATCTACTTACGAAAGAACACAACTAATCACCAAAAACGTAAAGAAAGAACGTAACTAAGAACAAAAGCAACTAAGAAAGAACGTTACTAAGAACAAGCGCAACAGAGAAAGAACATTGCTAAAAACGAAACGACTAAGAAAGATAGCAAAAAAGAAAGAACGTAACTGAGAACAAAAGCAACTAAGAAAGAACATGACTAAAAACCTAAAACGAAACGACTAAAACCGAAAACGAAAGAACGTCAGCTAAGAAAAAACAAATAAAAACAATATAACTAGAAACGAAACGATCAAGAACGAAAACGAAAAAGAGAACGCAACTAAGAACAAAAAACGACTAAGAACGAATATGACTAAGAACGAGGAGGAATAGGAAAGGACTAAGAATGAAAATGACTCAGATCTGATCCATGCAGTGATCCAGCCATTCACTTAACGTCCCATCCATCCATCCATCCGCCCATCCGTCCATCCATCCATCCGTCCATCCATACTGTCCCCCATCTACTCGATCTAACATTATATCTGGTAATCTTTCCTCATTTTGCTTTTCTTAGACCCCTTTTCTGCTCTCGTGTGGTTGCATACAAGGTAACGCCCTCTGAACTGTTGGCCCTAAAATATGAGCTTTATAATTAATGTTTTAATACAACACAATACAATTTTTATCATCACATCATGATCATCACTGGGGATCTTAAATAGCGTGACGTCCGTTCCAATGGACAAGCGGTGAAGGATCTATTTGGAAGGCCATGGTTACTCCATCAGCCAACGCTTAAATAATACGTTGCCATTGGCGACCGTCACGTGACCTATACGACTGTCGACGAAGTTGACTAATACGCTGAGGAAAGACAAGAAAATTGATATATTATAATTACTTTGTTTCCCGAATGGGTTTTCTTCAACAAATACGATATTCGGATTCACAAACTGTTGATTTCGAAAAAGATGTAGAAATCGAACGCTAACGTTTACGGAAACATCTAAATTTTCGCATTTTTAAAATTAAGTTTAAACGATATGTCTTCGAGCCAACGGCTTCGAGCAACGATATTATCTGATGACGTCATTATCTTTATTGTCTTATTTATAGATGGATTAATGTTTTCTGTAGCGCTATTTGAGGAAGGCTCAGAGTGCGATTGCAATATCTCTGATAGCCTACGCATATTAATAAATAATGATAGTTGATTATTTATTATACATAAATTTTATCAATATTATTATTTTTTGTCGCACGAGGTGAATAGTTCGCGCAGGCTTTAAGATATTAAAACTATAGGTTTCGCCTTTCTCTCTGCATGGCAGTGCGGAATGAACAAATGTGGAGGCCCTGTCCAGTAATACTGCATGTGGGGGACAGGCCATATTGTAGAAAAAAGACAAAAGAAAACACGAGACGTGTTATATTCAATGAATCAACATCCTTCCATTGTTAATTCGTTCCTTCTCTGTTTACAATATTCCATTCTAGTGTTAAAATGGCCATTTAGGCTATATGTGGTCTACATCTTTTATAGTTTAAGAATATTAGAGTGGTTGATGGTCAGACATTTTTGTAGCCAGGACTAGTAATTACAGCCAGAGCACTCGTACAATTAAACATTGCAAAAGCGATTTTTACCCCTAGTAAATTCTTGGCAGCAACAAAACTCTGGAAGTCTTGTGGCAGGACAATTATCCGAGCAAAATTTGTTCTTTTACCAGGGCATTTGCATTGATTTATAGTATTCATCCATTCATTCATTCATTCAAGAATTTATATAGTGCTTCTTCAAGGGAACTACTCAGAAGCGCTCCCGACTCTAGTACGGCAAAAAGGACAGTTTTTGAGCTTAATCAAAAAATGTTTCAGTAATAACCCCAGCAAGTAGACGTAGCCTAGCTCCTGTGGGAGCCCATTCCAGACAACTGGGCCGATCACCTAGTAATAGTAGATAGTAGACAGATAGTAGACCATCACGTCTACAGAGTTTGTATAGGTATATATCTATAGGCGATCAGGGTCTTAATGTTGTTTTACTACTTCTCTAGGTAACGGAAGATGAATACATCGAAATGGGAGAGGCTGTGATCGTCAATGCGATTAAAATAACAAACAATCTTGTCCGGTTCACGACTCACTCAAGTTTAACAGCAGAAGACGTAAACATCGCCGCCAAGAAAACGTCCTACGTCCTTGCGGAGTTTTCCAAAGGTAGGCCACTTTTTGTGGCAATTCGCATGAATTTTGTTATAAATATTTTAAGTACTTTTATCTCAGTGCATCCTTTCTATTATGTGTCAGTTTAACTCCTATATTAAAATAAATATTTTAAAAATATATATGCGTTTGTCTCTCGTTGTTTTCAGAAATGTCCGGTTGTTTTCCGGCATGTTGTCTTGACTACTCTTGAGTTGCTCTCATTATTCTTTGTACTTCTGGTAATACTATTTGAAACTGTTTTTGTATACGCTAGTGACATTACGCATACTCTATAGCAATTCTCTATTATTGTTTTATATTGCTTTGTATTTATGAATTTATATAGCGCCCCTCGCAGTGCACACTGATCAGAAGCACTCCCAGTGCGTCGGACCAAGAGAGCGAGAGAGAGGGAGAGAGACAGAGACACAGACAGAGAAAGACAGACAGAGACAGAGAAGTGACATTGAGACAGCGAAAAGAGTCAGAGACACTTCAACCACCAGTTATGAAGGAGGAACGCGTCGAATGAGGAAGCTGGTTCCACAGACATGGCTAAAAATAATATTGTTATTTCTTTCTATAATAATTATGAACTGTTAATTTAATTTTGTTGAATGTGTTTCGATTTTTTAAAAGTATTTCAGACACAGCGAAGATTCATTTCTACTAGTGTTTAGCGGATTCGGGTCGACAATGTGACAGGTGTACCTTCTTCTGTTGCTTTTTGAGGTAACTATGATGTAAATTTTCGAGAATTTCTCAGCGCCCACAAAAGCCACGTCAGGGAGATCAGTTTATTCACTGGCGCTCAGGGTGAGAATTTCCGGGGGTTTGGGGGGTTTCAATCCCCAGTCTTTCTGTGCCCCATAGTAAAATCTGCTTTTCGCACCCCAATTCCAAGTTTATCATGGGCCAACCCCCCAGTTATTTTTCCACAATTCTCACACTGCTGGCGCTATATCAAATCAAGTCCGCAATATACCAGTATTCCTCTTAAACACTTCTATAATATTTCGTTGAATATGAATATATACATGTAAGTCCGATTTGCATGACCTCCAGCTCGAATCTCGAGAAAGAGAGACAGACAGACACAAGGCCGTAGCCAGGATGTTATGGGAGGGGCTTACAGTGCTTACTCGACCCTGAGCAAGCCGACAATGAAATTCACTTAATACTTACATCATGATTGTGTTAATAAATGCAGTTTCATGGTTGCATTATTTCATTTTGGGGAGTGCTCAAACACCCAAAACACGCCCTAGAGTATACGGGCCTTGGACAAGACAGATCGTAGTCAGTGATCTCCTCTGTCAGGCTCCTTGTATACGGTCCTATAATATTTCGTCAACTTGTTCCCAAGGTCAACATAGGCTATTGTCCTATTAAGCATCGCTGAATGATGAAGCTCATGACGTCAATGAAGACTGACCCAGAATTCAACAGTGATGATGATGAAGACAATTGAAAGGGAAATTACAGAAATTCATTTCTTATGAATTTGATTTCTTATTTTTTCAGAAGCGGCTCAGCCATTTAGTATTGGATGCAATCGTCAAACTTTGAGAGCATGCAGTCAAACAAACTGTACAACGATTTTAAACGCATAGTTCAATCACAAGACTACCGGTAACAGTACAAGTTTATTGACGCAACTATTATGAACGATGTTCTATCGTATAAATGTTATTCCATTAGTATGTGGAACTTTTTACAATGTGAACGGGTAAAGAAGGCGTAACCTAAGATTGTTTAATTAACTAATGGAAGTCATTCAAATATGATCCAAACTCGAATAATAACTCAATCAACTTTAATTAAACTATAGACCGCAATGACTAGGACATTTTTGCAAACTTAATGCTTCAAGCAGTTTGCATCGGCCAATAATATGGCGCACAACATGACACATACACGTACGTATGACGGTTCCAGGTCTATAGCCTAACTTATTCACTAAGCTCACAACCTTTTCTGTATATGCAAGGCCTTTTCTGCAAATGACAACGCTTTCTCAAGCGAAATCGAGTATATTTATATAACGCCACTCAGATCATGAGAGGCGCATCAGTCTTTTCACTGGTAAAAGATATGGTTTCAGTAGCGGCGCTAGGGGGGGCTAGGGGGGCTAAGCCCCCCTAAAAAGGCCATCCATTTTTTCACCATGTAAAAATAAAATATTTAGACGATTGACCCCTTTAACCCCCCAAATTAAACCAAAGGTGCGTACGAGATCTGTCAGACAGTTTGGCGGCGGCTTCGGAAAAAGACCGTTTCCCAAGATTTGTGACCGAACGACTAAAAAAATGGTCATCAGAAATTTCGGCGACCGAAAACGGATTTTTTTTCTCGAAAATCCAGCCCCCAAAACGAAAATCTTGGCGCCGCCACTGGATGCTTTCAGGCTTGCGGAGTTGCACAGAGGACGGGGGGAAAGACTAGAGCCTAAGGTAACTTGTTCCAACTACTGTAACAGGCCTCATGCAAAATGGCGGAAATCATAGATTGGCTGGAGATGTAGACAGCGGAGGGACAACCACGTGACCGTGGACCAAGAACCGAAGATAGAAATGACTGGGCAGAGAAGACACTGCCATATTGTACAATTATTATAGACCTTAATATGTCGTAATGTATTGCATTTGCAAAGTGTCACTATGTAGTAGGATCTAACGCTCTGAAGATCTCCCAGTGTGCAAAGTCATTCCCCTCTTGCGAAGAAACAAACTTTGAGACGAACGAAGAAAAAGGAAAGACTGTCCGGAGTGGAGTAGAGACTGCAGAGCTGGCAAGACTGTTTCGCATGGTTAATAATTGAAACTCATTCGAAAGGATTCGAACCTGTGTGGGCAGAGACCAGGTCGTGATTGTATTGTAACCTATAGCAAACGTTTCTAAGAATTATTGTAGGCATACGAAATGTAAATGTAAATGAAGTCCTTGTGTCGTGAGCAACGTCGTTGAAGATGCACAAAAACGATAAGCGCCTTTAGTTTGCACATTCATTTCCATGATACATGTTAAAAAGTAGCCTAACGTCGGATATAGGCCTAGACCTAGATGCATAAAACTTCGTCTCCGGTGGGACTCGAACCCACAGCCTCCGAATCACATCTTCACCACTAGAAGTCCGACGCGCTATCCATTGCGCCACGGAGACTCTTGATGTTATAAGAGCGGAATTGCACAATGCTCTATAGAACACTCCATGTAACGCATTTCTGTATTTATTTATTTATTTATTTATTTAAGAAATTTGTATAGCGCCTCTTCAATGTAGGCTACTCAGAAGCGCTCCCGGCCCAACCACGGTTAAATAAAACAGTTTTTAGGTTCTTAAGGAACAGAGCGGAGTGACCCCTATAGAACGCTCCATGTTACGCATTTCTATAGAATGCTCCATGTAACGCATTTCTTGAACGGTTTTTAATTATCCGAGATAGGCTAATTCCATAAAGATTATGAGCCGTGATACTCGCGCAAATGTAGGCAACACGTTGAACAACTATTTGGAGAATTGGAGCAATTAGTGAATGCTCGAAAATGCCTTTCAATAAAATTGTCCTAGACCTGATGTAGACTAGCTATTGAACACACGTTATTAGACAAAAGATACCGAATCGATTAAACATTCAGACAATACTCACCATGTATAAAACACCGAAGGCTATAATAGAGCTGAGTTAGTAATAACTCCGATGTGCGGAATAGAATCCTGATGTTTTTGCAATTTTTGTAGGATTTTCCAGGTAAGTAAGATATTGATCAGTGTAGGCCTACACTCCTAGAACCTTGGTTGAGGGGTGCTCTAAATACACTGCCTAGATTGTACCTCGGGACAGCTTCTCTTGTAGGATTTGGAAAGGATGTCACGGAAACGTTTGTCTGGATCATTGTCATTCAATTTATTAGATAAGCTCAGCTATTATACGGATGGAGGACGGATACAGAGAACTTAAGGACATGGCACAACAGCGTGAAAGGTGGAAACATTGGACGTTTGGACCTGCCACTTGCCAGAGAACCTAACGAAGAAGAAACTATTACAGGTTGGGTAAAAAGACCCCATGAGGTTGTTCTGTTTGAGATGTGACTTAATAAAATCGTTTTTTGTTGCTTTTTGTTGCGTTAAGTTGTTGAGTCGTCATAAACGGTGGGTGGCCTCACTAAAAATGATATAACTTTTGTTCTGTTTGAAATATTTTTATGTAAATATGAATTGTCTTTAAGGCTGAACATTTTCATTTATAAATTCTTACTTCTGTCCAATATATCGGCAAAAAACCGTTGGCGCAGCAGGGTGTCTTTTTTGCCATCCTGTATACTGCTGCAGGCAACACGATTTTTCAGGGTCCTTTTCCCATATAGTACTAAACGGCAAATAGTTGCAACTTTTTCTGAGGTATTGTTTTGCCCACCAACTTATAGGAAATTCATTGATTCATTTTTAAGATTTATATTGCGCCCTTTCAAGATTTCCACTCAAGATCGATTGTTGTCAATACCCAAATATAGAACAATTGTTTCTGGTTTCGGTCCTCTGTCGGAATCTAGGCATGGAATTTCAAATGGATGATGATATCTGATCGTGATTTCGTTTGAAGCAAGCAGTGATTAATGTCGTTTGTCCGATAATTTTACAGCAATTCGATGGCAAGAAGCACACTGCATAATCTAGGATAGCCTATATCATGCAGTAGCACTAAGACACATGATTAATTTGCTTTTAAAATGACTTTTCTCCACTGACTGCATCAAATGACCAATTTAAAATTTAAATGTTCAATGCATGGTTCCGAATAATAATTATATCTTCGTTTAGCGAAAGTTGAGCAAACGCCTCTGGACATCTAATGGTATCCCGCAGCGATACTTGCATTCCATTTCCGAATAGAAGTTGTTGGCGTTTCCTTGGCAACCACCGTAAAAAAAATTCGTGCAGCGTTGCATCTGGGGATTGAAATACCATCGGTCGTACTTAAATGCACACGGTCCAGGATCCATCGGCAGGTAACATGATCCATCTGCCGGGGAAAAACAGAAGAAAAGGCACGCTGTCACTTGATTCATTCATTCATTTATTCCGGTAATTTATATAGCACCCTCCAAAGAGACCGTCTCTTCAAGAGGCCTACTCAAAAATGCTTCCAGTGCGGCCACATCTAAGGAAGGAGGATTTGAGCGACTTATAGAAAGCAGGTGAGTTTAGCCTAGGCATTAACCGCAAAGCTAAATGAGACCATCCCAGATGATGGGCCCCACGATCGAAAAGGGTCGGCGCTGATTTCCGAAATTGAGATTACAGCGTGTACCACCCGCCCCATGCAGTCATAATCAAGACAGCGACCCATGCGATATCGATGGGCATCACAACAATTTTATTCCACTGAGTCCTTTCTGGGAGGCATTCTGGGCGACATTTTGAACTGTGACTCTCCTCTTTTGAATGCGAGGACGGCCTTCGACATTGCTGACCACGGTAGGCTATTAGAGCGGTTTGAAAATTCGCTCAGCATCATAGATTAGGCCTATGCAATGTTTGTATGTGCACTTGTTATAGCGCCCCTTCAAGCTCTCGCTACTCAGAGGCGCTCCCGACTACAGCGCGGACACTGCATCGGAGTTTCACGCCGAAGCGCTGAGCAATTGCGAGTGAAGGACTTGCCCAAGGTCCCTACGCGGCGACTTGAGGTGGATTCGAACCTCGAACCTTCCGGCTTCAAGGCAACGACGCCACCACTACACCACCGTGCCCCCCATTCTATTAGAGCGGCTTGAAAATTCGCTCAGCATCATAGATTAGACCTATGCAATGAAGCATTGTTACTTGTGTACTAGCCTATAGGACACATCCCGGACAAAGTGAAGGAATGAGACTTGCAGTTGCCGCAACTTATGCACAAACACAGTGCAGATAGACGTATACCAACACGACCCAATGCAGAAGAAAGGCATAAGGAAATAACATTAGGCTATGTGATACATGTTCGAAAAGAACGTCATGATTATAAACACAGCATACATTGAGAACATAGGCTTAAGCTTAGTCTAATAGTTTATGTTACGATATAGGCCTAGGAGTGTTATCGATAGGGTATTTGTCATTGACAAAAGAAGTCGCCTATTAATTGTAACTTTTTCTCTCACATTAGATCTAAGTCTTTCCACGATAAATTATGCCAGTTGATATAAATTTTAGACACCGGCCATTTTGTGAATTGAAGCGGTATGCCTACAGAACATACAATAGAGGTATTACATAAGTCATCATTTCTAGCCTCACTTGTTCCAAACTGTTCTCGATATCAAGGAATTATGGTAGCAGGTAAGCTTCCTGGCAACCAAGAATTATGCCGACGACATAGTTCTAATCTTCTTACCTGGTTGTCGGAAAGGTTGCTGCGCGATACCAGAAGCTGGTTGTTGAAAATCCTTACATTTGCAGACGGGGCAGCCAACCTGGTTAATGACAACGTCAATGCCATTGGGACAATTCAATCCCGCACAGCTAGGCAACGGACATTGCGTCGATCCTCTGCATCTGCACGCAACAAGGCACCGATTCGCATCAAATATGAACTCCAGAGTACAGGTCAGATTACTGCAGTCGACCGGGGGACAGGCATTGTTAGTGGGTGACAGCTTGCACTTGCACGAAGTCCAGCATCCCGCTGGGTCAGTTTGCAGTCCAGAGGGACATTTCAATTGGGCACAGTCGATCCATGGACACTTTCCGACCAAACTTCTGTCACATGAGCAGAACGTGATGCATCCATTTTGGTCCCTCGATCCTGGCACGGCTCGTAATCCATCAGGACATATCATGAAATCAGGACAGTCTAACTTTGCTAGACATCCGCCATCCGCTGCTCCAATTACACGGATTTGGCAGCCAAGAGCAGCCTGTGGAATCCAAAAGGCATTAATAATAGTATTTGTAAATTGAAACGGGACCATATAAATTCACTATAGACATTGTAACCAAAAAACCCGTGAGGCCGATGATGCACAGAGAATAATAATATTTAGGAGTCGTAGGCCTAGTTTTATATAGGCAATTGGCTAAATTTGAACACGGGTTGTCTCATCGTTTCTGAAGCAAGTTGCTATCTCGGTAACTGTAGACTAATAACAAAATCAGTTTATAAGCTGCAAAGCAGGGCTGTTTTTAAGGAATTTGTAGAACTGCACAACCCCTTCTTTTCTTTCCCATCCTTCATGGTAAATTACTTCCAACGGAGGACAATTAGCTGTTTTTATTAGCTTTAACTGCACGGAAGTGCTTTTACAGCTGCACAAATCATTTTAGAACTGCACATTTTGTGTAAAACTGCACGCTAAAAAAAGCCCTGCTGCAAAGTAAAAACGTCAAAGAAAAATGTCAACTCTGCACTCAACCAGAAGTGCGAAAACGCAACACAAACTCGAGCATAGCTTCGTCATTTCGACGTTCAACGTGAGAACTGATGTATCCTTTAAACTTCAATTGCAGTCTTTTTATACTTTTCCGAAAGAGCTGATTTTGTAATATTGAAATCGATACTGCATCCTGATTAATAAACCACCTGCTGTAATTTACGTGGTTGATAGGCATCACGTCGAAGATAAATTTTTTTGCACTGCTTAGACATGCATGAAGCGGTGTGGCTTTTGTAATTATCAGATTATCGCCCAAACCCCACCGTTCACTTCATGAGCAACAACTCTATTATCAGATAAATTTGCGTCGTAATAAATGCTCTTCGCGACAAATCATAAAATTTATTCATTTTATAATTATGCAATCAGAAAAATTAAGCACCTGTGTTCTAAAAAATATAATTTTTACACTTTTACGATTAACTTTTAGTAGCCTACGCACAAATCGTTTGAGGGCTAAACAGACCTTAGCAACATTTTACAAATATTACCTCAACCATCAACATCACTACTGCCACAATTGCACTACTAGACTAAGTGCTCCTGCTGTTGTTGTTGTTGTTGCTGCTGCTATATACTTACTACTACTGCTGCTTCTATAACAAAAACTACTGCTACTATAAGCAGTATTTAGTTTAACTATTACTAACACCACACTACAACAACAGCAACAACTACTAGGGCCTACCAGTTCTAATAATAATATAAATAATAATAATAATAATAATAATAATAATAATAATAATAATATTAATAATAATAATAATAATAATAATTACTATTATTATTATTATTATTATTATTATTATTATTATTACTAATATTATTATAACAATTCCTACTATGATCATTGAATCGATCCCGGTTAGCAGGCAGCAGGGCCGAGATAACTGTCCTAGGTTCCTACCAGTATTCCCTCCCCCCCATATAGGACACATAGTTATAATTATGGGAACCGAATCGAGTCTATACGTCGGCCTGCCTATAATACCCGTGAAAATGATGCAGGGGTGTTGTTAAGAACATCTCCAACCAACTTCATGGACTATTCAATTTGCGGTCAAGCAATTCCTGCAGCCACTGCTCTTTTCATGTAGTTTTAAGTAATTTTTTAATTGAAGTAGGCCTAGAGTTGAAATTGCATGATTTATGATTTGGTATTTTCAGTCAAATTCTACAGTAATTTGTAACTCAAGTATGCTACATCTTCCGTGTAATTTGTAATGCAATTCAATTGCAGTCTAATCGTAATCCTAATCGTAATCTCGAGACTTCTAGAGCGCCCACAAAAGCCATTTCGCGGGAACTAGCTTATTCACTGGCGCTTAATCAAAACAAAATCTATAGGCAGCGGGTCAAGTACGGAGAGTCAGGTAGGCAGACGGCTAAGGTGGGTGATGTTTAGCATTGAAATGACAATGGTTGTGAGGAGAAGAGGAAGAATCAGGATAGGATTTGTGAAAGAGCAATGTTTTCAGTTTTGAGTGAAAAACCTATGGGGATATATAGCGAGAGGTGGAGCTTTGGTGACGTGACTGACATAGCAAGCTCGGTTTGAAAAAGCATCATTATTCATTATATTCTGTCCACCCGTACGCGTATAATATTACATTAGCATAATTTATGTGACCGTATTAAGAAACTGGAAGGGCCTATAGCTTTCAGGAAATACAATTTTCAATAGGGATGCCAAGTTGCTACTCACCATAAAATGACGTCGTATACAGGCCAAAATGTAAACTTTTCAGTCAAAATTTGCTCGAACAAATTCAGTTTAAAATTAATTAATAATATTTACAGTGGAAAATTACTTACAAAATTTTGACAAGCTACCAAATCTGGTTCTCATTCTAACAACCCTTGGTATAACTCCTATCTCCAGGCCTTCAAATCTTTCCGTCGACGCCTTGAGCGTACTTACAAACGAACCCATGACCCTCAACTCCCCTCTGTTCCAAAAGCTGCTACAAACAAATACCATCACCTTCTGGCTATGGCCAAGAAGAGGTTCTACTCCTCACTGGTTCACTCCCGATCCTGTAACCCTCGTCTTCTCTGGAGAACCGTGAACCAACTCTCACATCGGAACTCCTCTAGCCATTTCCAAATTCTCTGCCATCTTCCTCCATGGCTGACTCATTTTGTTCGTCCTTCTCCGGCAAAGTAACTACTATCCGTCTCTCTCTGCAATCACTCCTCTCAAAATCCACCATCGATTCACCTGCAGATACACACTCATGACATTCCGCCTTCCCCACCTCAATCACCACTAGGCCTATCTGCCTTTAACCCAACATCAGAGTCTGAAGTGTCCAATTTATTACAATCTCTCCCAAATAAACAGTGCCAACTTGACCCTATACCTACCTCCCTGCTGAAAGAGTGCGCATCTGTCATTGTCCCCATCATCACAAGAATAATAAACCTCTCCTTATCCACTGGAAACTTCCCCTCCTCTTCAAACATTCTTTGGTGACTCCACTCCTCAAAAAACCATCGCTCTTTAAGGAAATCCTTTCAAATTACCGACCTGTTTGTTTGTATGTGCACTTGTTATAGCGCCCCTTCAAGCTGACTCTACTCAGAGGCGCTCCCGAATGCAGAGCGGACACTGCATCGGAGTTTCACGCCGAAGCGCTGAGCAATTGTCAGTGAAGGACTTGCCCAAGGTCCTTACGCGGGGAGGTGGATTCGAACCTCGAACCTTCCGGCTTCAAGGCAACGACGCCACCACTACACCACCGCGCCCCACATTTCACTGTGAATTCACTGTTTATAACCTATCATTCATCTCTAAACTAACAGAACGTGCTGTACTCTCTCGGATCAATGGACTACTTCGAATACACTCCTTAAACCCAAACCAGTCTGGTTTTACTAAGAAGCACTCAACCGAAACACTTCTCACTTCCCTCTACAATAAACTCGTCTCTGCCATATCTCATCAACAAGTCTCCTGCCTTTGCCTCTTTGATGCTCCTCTATCCATCACACTCGGGCTTTTCATTCGAAACTTAAGACACTCCTTTTCACGATCTCTTACCCTATCTCATCTGATCCTCCACCCTCCAATTCCCGGCCCAGACAACACCCGCCTTAGTAGCTGTTCCGTCCCTCTGATCCTATGGTAACTCGACCCGGACCACCACGGACTACTCTCACGGACAAAAATCTTCGACCGCGATTTTCTCAGAATGAACGCAACTCGATTTTGAAGCTACAAACAGTCATAGCTTTGTCAAACGACTGTCAATTTTAATAGATGATGGCTCATTTTAACAAGAATGATGAGCACTATCACAATGGAACAAAACCTCATTTATGGTTTTTCACGAGTTAAGCCTCGTTTTGTGATACTGCCTCACAATTGGTTTCGAAATTAAATAAATTGATCACTATCTAGGCCTCACCATCATCATCATCATCATCATCATCATCATCATCATCATCATCATCATCATCATCATCATCATCATCGTCATCGTCATCGTCATCGTCATCGTCATCGTCATCGTCATCGTCATCGTCATCGTCATCGTCATCGTCATCGTCATCGTCGTCGTCGTCGTCGTCGTCGTCGTCGTCGTCGTCGTCGTCGTCGTCGTCGTCGTCGTCGTCGTCGTCGTCGTCGTCGTCGTCGTCGTCGTCGTCATCATCATCATCATCATCATCAAACATTCTTCAAACATTAACAAGAGGAAATGCCATGGGGAATGCCATCAGATCTTTTCGATCTACTATTAGAAATTGTAGGCCTAAAGGGAGTTATTATATGGTCTAAGTAGGCCTACTCCATGGCTCTCGGTATACAAGAAGCAGTCGTGGCCGAGTGGTTAAGGCGATAGACTAGAAATCTATTGGGCTCTGCCCGCACAGGTTCGAATCCTGTCGACTGCGTAACATTTTTGGAGCTTTAATTATAGTCCTAATATCTTACTTGCAGTGAAGTTAATATGACATCACGTCTCAAGAATAGTGTACAATGTCATGTTTGTTTCGTAGAATCAATAATAGGCTATGGTTTGAAGGCTGAACGTTGATTCGACGAATCTACATTTTTCAAATTAAGCCTATATTTTTGTTTGCGCATAGGCCTATCAAGTTTTCACACGATAGGCCTACCTATTCCTATTTGTGTGTGCCGTATGATAGTACTGCAGGCCTTTGTTGCTTCTATGCAATGGGCAGATTTACTCATCGTTGTCGCTCCTACACTTTATTTATTGAATACAAGCATAGAGGTTAATTTCTTATTTGAGCCATGTTGATCTTCATAAGACTTGGTAAACATTTAAAAGCGCTCAGATTTTATTTTTATTTATCTATCTATTTATTTAGGCTACTTCTCACAATAATGATAATAGCGCCACGTCAAGCTCTCAAAGGCGCGGACATTGAATCGAGTTTCACACCGAACGCATGATTGATTGATTGATAAGCAGTTGAGAGTCAATGACTTGTTCAAGGTCCCTACGCGGCGTCTTGAGGTGGATTCGAACCTGGAACCCTCCTGTTCAAAGGCACCGAACCCATCGCTGCACCACCGCGCCACTCACAGATACAGTCAATGTTTACAGAGTATCATATAGCCTACGTTGCAGCCGTGGCCGAGTGGTTAAGGCGATAGACTTGAAATCTATTGGGCTCTGCCCGCACAGGTTCGAACCCTGTCGGCTGCGTTGAATATTTTTTTTATATAAAACGACACGTAGGCCTACATATAAATCTATACAATTGCCTACATATAATTGTTTGGGCTCTCCTGCAGCAATTATCCGACCTGCCTATGCCTGCATCTTGTAGTCCTATCCCATCCCCTCAATAAGTAGGCCTAGGCCTATGTCTGCGCCATGCCTGCCCGATATCTCTATGTTTTTGTTCCCATCCTCGTATTTTGCGTTAAAGACCTAAGCAGGCAATTGCGCTTCTTTATCACAGGCAGCCGTGGCCGAGTGGTTAAGGCGATAGACTTGAAATCTATTGGGCTCTGCCCGCACAGGTTCGAACCCTGTCGGCTGCGTTAGAATTTTGTTAACATAGACGTGATTTGGTCAAATCCAACGAAAATCATTCAGCCAGTTTTTCTGGTTGTAGGTCTACAGTTGTCTGTGTTTCTGACAATGTTTGGAAAAGTAATATAAAAACAGAATCTGAGCATCCAAATGTGTTATCGTTTCGAGATTCTAAAAAATAAACGCTAGTTGTAGCCTACTAGGTGGCGGATAAAATTATTGGGAACTCAAGATCATACAATGTAATATACTGCAATGTAATATAGGCTACTTCAATGTAATATACTATAATGTAATATACTATAATGTAATATACTGTAATGTAAAATACTGTAATGTAATATACTGTACTGTAATATACCGTAATGTAATATACTGTGATGTAATACATTGTAATGTAATATACTGTCTGGATTGAGGTTCCGAAATTTCTCGGTGCAACATAAAAACCAATGTTAGGGAGATCAGCGTGTTCGGCCCTATAGCCAAAATGGCGCCCGAGGCAAAGAATTCATCTGGCGTCCTCTAATCCTTATCCACAGTCTCGTTGTACCGTGGAGTGGGATCGGAGGGCGCCAAGCTTACAACTCAATGATGAAAATATGCAAAACATTGCACTCGACTGAGCTAGGCCTATTTATTGTTGTTATTGCTACTGTTATTATTATTTTTCCGAGGTACTCGATGCATAGGCATAATTATGAACATTCGGGATTGCACAAATGGAGGCCGATGTTCTGTAATGGCTAGATTTCGTAGATTGTTTTGTCGATAGGAGAGAATAGTGCTGCAGAAAGCGATTGCATGGAAGCGCTGAATCATAGGCGGAGACCTGGGCCGAAATTGGGGGGGGCGGGGACGGAAAGACGCGAGATTTTCCGAAAAATTTCTGACGACCACCGAAATCTCGAAAAAAAAGTTATTTTCGCCGCCAAAAAAGTTGATGACTTTTTTAGTCATCCGGCCAAATCTCGACGAAATTTTCTATTTTCGCCGCCAAAAAAGTCTTGACGCTCAAACATTGGGGGGGGACAAATGCATGGGCCGTCCCCCCAACACTTTCATTCGGGAGGACCGTCCTCCCCGACCCCCCTAGGTATCCGCCCATGCACTGAATGGTCCTGAAAGGCTTGAATGGAAAAGTAGTTCCTTTGTTATCTTCTGATAGTTGTGCGAGCTGCTGGTAACCAAGAAGATTTATTATTTATTTACTTTTATTATTATTTTTCCTTTTTATCCACGAAATGAATCTATTTCATATCGTTGCCTATTCGAACATTCAACCAACCTTGCACCAACCTTGCATAGCAGATTAGCAGTATAACTCAAATTTTCGGCAATCAGTATAAGGAGCTGTTCTGTTCTGTTCTCAGCCATCCTCGTTTCGAGGTTCGGCCGCATCATGAACAATGTTCCTCCAGCGTCTCCTATATTCCGCCAGTCTGATCAATTCCTCCATTTCCAATCCCGTTCAGTCCTTTATGTTCCCCAACCAGTTTGTTCTCGGAATCTCGGTCATCCTCTTTTCCGATTTCCCGGCATTGTGCCCTGCATGATGTCTTTCTCCAAGCATATTCCATCACTTCTGTAAGGAGCAGAATATCACTATTCGCAAAAAGACAAATTTTTAGTTCGGGTGTCTGTTGTTCCCGCATGACCAACTGCAATTAAGCTAATAACTAGTGTTGTTTTAATATTGCCCCAATTTTAGTTTTAGTTTTAGTTTTGATTGTTAGTCCTAATTTTAGTTTTAGTTTTAGTTTTAATTGTTGCTGAATATTAGTTTTAGTTTTCGTTTTCGTTTTTATGGATCAATTTTAGTTTTAGTTTTAGTTTTCGTATGCCAATTTTAGTTTTAGTTTTAGTTTTAGTATGCCAATATTAGTTTTGGTTTTAATAATCTGGGGCTACACACTCGTTAGCAGTGAATACCGTTTCGTTTCTTGAATAAACTATATTGATACAAATCAATACGAAGATGTGCTGAACATAAAACGTGATCATTATGTGAAATGTCATTTGCTGCCCAATTGATAAATACCTCAGCATTACAGTTCATAACTTTTTTTTGAATTAATATAACATTTTATGACGATATATGCAGTTGCTCACCACAGGAAGGTCAAAATTACGTATCAACCCTGATCGTACATGTAAATAATTATAGTGTCCCTCAGTGATATTTTAGTTCTTATATTAATTCTACTTCTAGTTCTTATTCACTTCTGTTGACGTGATTTTACTTCCACTTCTAGTTCTCAAATAATTTCACTTCTAGTTCTTATTCACTTCTGCCTGAAGCAATTTTACTTCTACATCTAGTTCTCAAATAATTTTGCTTCTTCCAGTTACAGTTTTTATATAGTTTTACCTATCCGTGCACTTGCCAGTTTTTATCACTCTTTGATATCCCAGGTAACGGGCCGAGGGAATTATTGTTTCCGCTATGCATGTGTAGTCCATAGAATAATGATAGCATAACTGGCGTGAAGAACCGGTAAAATGTAGGATGCAGAGTAGATGCCCGCTATCATTCCAAAGACCACTCAGTCTATCATGCGCAAGAATGTTTGATAACACTAGTCTGGATATATGAATGCAAAGAACTAAACATCCCAAAATGGAATATTGTAATGTGAAGTGAATGAATGAGAATAATATGATATTGTGTGACTATTCACGCAGTTCTAGCAGGATTTTACACAATTAAATAAAGGTCACAGGCAAAGCATATCAATGAGAATATTATATGACTGTAAAATCTAAGACTTACTTTTACCTCGAGTCAAACAAAGTGGTCCGTTTCCTTGTTTGGCCTCAAAATATATTGCTACAGAATTTCTCCTACACTAATAAATTTCACCCTGGATATATCAGATCCTGGCCAGGGACTTCTCTTGGTTTCTCTCTCGAAGGGCATCCTAGGCTTAGTAGGCTCTTATCTACACCAGAGACGACTATAATACTTTTCATCGCCAGCCACAGCAAGACAGAGTCTTCCTTCCAGCGGACAGCCTTTGTTCACTCTCACGTGCCTCACCATTGTTTCTCCCTATTCACTGGCCAATCATATCTTACCTAACTCCACTGGTCACCCTGCCTGTCGGCCCTGCAAGGCTTCCTCAGACAATCACTCCTGCATTACTCCGATTTGCATATTAATAGCCCCTGATCCCCAAACCGGTTTGGACAGGTTTAGAGTCATAATTATGACCCCGGGTATACAGGTAAAACGACCCACTTGTGAGTAATCTCCTTCCTCACAATACTAAAATACGTCATTTGCACAATACGCACAAATAAGGAAAGTAAGGTGAAATTACGAGCAAATTATTTAGTTTTCGTCTGGCCAAATATCGTTTTAGTTTTCGTTTGATCAATTTTCGTTTACTTTTAGTTTTGATTGCTGCATATTTCGTTTTAGTTTTAGTTTTCGTTGTCAGCGTGTTTTAGTTTTAGTTTTCGTTTTCGTTAACGAAAACGTTTCATTTTCGTTAATTGCCATTTTCGTTTTCGTTTTCGTTAACGAAAACAACACTACTAATAACTGAATTCAACGCCACGATTCAATAGCGCTCAGCTGCATTAGCCTTGCGTTTATGACCCATGCATCATTGTAAGTAGGCCTATATAATAATTATACGAGGAGCATTATCCTTTGCAGCATCATTATCAAACTCGTGTATCCAGTGGCGTAACTACGGGGGGGGCACGGGGGGGCAGCCGCCCCCCAAATGAAAGGGCTGCCCCCAGCTGCCCCCCCAATCCCTGCGTTTGTTTTACTTTTTACTTTTACGAGTGATAAAGAATTAAAGAATGTTATATAATTTCTGACTTATTTGTTTTTTATACAACTCCCTGTACAACTTCTTATAGGGTGGGTGATGGGAAAGTGGGACAGGCCACTATAGTGCACTGTGGGACAGACAAGCTAGTGAGGCTTGCATGCGTATTATGTCCAATACTGTAATACATCCAAAATCTAAAAATACATAGTCTATGGCAATATACCGATGCCGATGCACGCTTTAATTGCCAACGGTGGCCACCCCATCATTTTAAGCTGCCACCCCACTGCCCCCCCATGAAAAAATAACTGGCTACGCCACTGCGTGTGTCCACACAGGTAATTACAGACTTCTGTTCCAACATGATCTACATGTATGCGTCGCTCATATTGCATCTGACCTGGTGACTTCTATCAGCGTAAAAAACAAATTCTCCGTTAGATATAATAATTATAATCACCAACTCTTTGACATAAAAGTGTCGTGTGCAACCTAAAAATAAGAATGTTTATGTATTGTTTGTGACCATTAATCCTGGGCAAAATAATAATAATGGTCTGATATCAAATGTTATGATTCGTGCCTCCATGAACGGCTCCATGCCGGTGACAATAACGTTTTTGTTATCTAGTGTTTAATCTATAGTTCCCCACTGCTTGGGGAATCCAGGTTTCTAGGGTGGGGGCAGGGAAAATTGAATATTAAAGTGAAAAACTGTTGAATTAAGACTTTGAATTCTTTATGTGGTACTTGTGGCAGTCTAACGAGGGGCCTACATAGTCAGAATTCCAGGTCAAAATCAGAATTTAGCGGGCCTGCCTGACAATGAACGACCAGGTTCCTGAAGGTCCATCCATCTGAGTATTTTTAAAATCAGATGTGATTGTCAGCGCTAGTGAATAAACTAGGGTCCTGCAAAAGCCAAAAGAGCTTCCAGATCTCGACTATGAACATTGCAATTTATAAATCTCAGGTTTAAAACTATAGGCACTTCATATTTGGTATCAAACAAACCATTTTTGAACCAGTGTTATTTTATAAAACAGCTATAATTATAGCTGAGCGCATGGCAAAACATTTTAAGACGGAAACTTCGCCTCAGTTATAGGCTACTTCAACATAAGATTTTCCTGTATAGGACTATTGGCTACGTACTACGTAGCATGGAGTAACCATGCTTACGGTATCCCAAGAGCGCAAACAGCTGGTAAATTATCATGCCGTTGCTGCTTGCTTGTTGCTTCGTTCAATTATCTCCGCTGAAGACGTTGAACTGGCTGAATGAATGGAACTGTATGCATATACAACGTTGGAGCGACACTTGATGATGCTTCATGCAGTGCCTAAAGTGTGAAAAAATAATAAGTGCATGGACGCTCTTTACCTCTCCAAAAGAAGTACCTGGACGCCTCTTACCTTTCCAGTCTGTGCTCGCCAATAAGTGGCTGGACGGCGTTCAGATTTTAAAATAAGTGCATGGACGCACTCCATGACCGTCCAGGCACACTTTAAGCCCTGGCTTCATGTAATATTGTAACAGCACCATTAGAATATGAAAGGTGATGTCCTATTATGAGTCGATCTTATTCACGAATTGAGTTTTGAACTGAAAACTAGAGCTCTGAAGACAGACATGTAGTTTGGAAAGCAACCGACTCACGCATGACTGTGGGCAATGCAAGTCGTAGTGGTGGTATAGTAGCAGTAGTAATAGTAGTAGTAATAGTAGTAATAATAGTAGTAGTAGTTGTAGTAGTAGTAGTAGTAGCAGCAGCAGCAGCAGCAGCAGCAGTAGTAGTAGTAGTAGTAGTAGTAGTAGTAGTAGTAGTAGTAGTAGTAGTAGTAGTAGTAGTAGTAGTAGTAGTAGTAGTAGTAGTAGCAGCAGCAGTAGTAGTACTAGTAATAGCAGTAGTAGTAGTAATAGTAGTAGTGGAAATAGTAGTAGTAGTAGTAGTAGTAGTAGTAGTAGTAGTAGTAGTAGTAGTAGTAGTAGTAGTAGTAGTAGTAGTAGTAGTAGCAGTAGGAGTAGTAGTAGTAGAAGTAGTAGTAGTAGCAGCAGCAGATATACATGTAATACCAGTAGCAGCATCAACAGCAGTAGGAACAGTAGCAATAGTAAAAGTAGCAGTAGCAGCAGTATGTATTAACATAGCAGTATATATAGTAGAATCAGCACCGGTAGTAATAACAGTTGTAGCAGCAGTAGCAGTAGCAGTTGTAGTAGAAGTTATAGTAGAAATGGTGGTAGTGGACGCACTACTTCTTTTAGTAGTGGGCGATAGTAACAACAATAACAGTAATAGTAATAAAATAGTAATAATAATAATAATAATAGATAATATTAATAACGGCGGTCATGTATTATAACACAGAGGTCATAAAATGATGGTGACGTTGTTGTTCATAACACCAGCTGCAGTCACTTCATGTTCAGCCACGACCTCCTGCGTGCGGCTCGGCTGGACCGGACGGTAGCCAGGCACGGTGAACGGCCCCGTCCCCATCGACGGCGGCGGTTCATCGCCGGCAGCGGCGGCCTCGGCAGCGGCGGCGAGACGCCTCAGGTGGAGCGAGATGTTGGAGACGGCGGCGACCATGGCGCACATGAAGGTGGCGGCGCCGAAGAAGAACGCCCAGCCGTAGCGGTAGGAGAAGGCCTGGCCGCCGGCCGACGTCTCCGTCTTCTTGCGGTGGGCAACCTCGTCGTTGACGGCCGAGATGTAGATGATGACACCGAGGGCAAGGCAGAGAGCTGTTGAAAGAAAACAGGGTGAGACATCGTCGTGTATAAATTACCAATAGATGAAGACGTATTATATGAGATGCAGACGCACGGAATGAGAATCATGACAGTGCAATTTCAGCTGAAGGAATGACTTTCCTTTGCACGTGTATAAAAAGGAGCGATTGGCGTACGACAAGAAGGAGAGGCGTGACTAATAGAAAGTTTTATGGCTCTGCTTTAGCGGCAAATATATGCTGTAAGGATGATTAGGGCAAAGGGTTAGAAAGCAGAAGATACAGCAAATGGATATTGATGAGAAATGTTCAGAAGCTTGCTGAAAAGGCTTGGAACTATCAGTAAAGTTAATGCAACATACAATGTATGCTGCTGGTGTTATGAACCACAAAGTTACGATCCAGATACAAGTTGGAAGAGGGCTATTATAGGTTACATGAAGTTATGCTGAGCATATATTTAGGACATCGTGACAGGGCTGTTTTTAAGGAATTTTAGAACTGCACAACCCCTTCTGTCCTTTCCCATCCTCCATGGTAAATTACTTCCAATCGAAGGACAATGACCTTTTTGCTAGTTTTAACTGTACAGAATTGCTTCTATAACTGCACAAATCCATTTAGAACTGCACTTTTTGTGTACAACTGCACGTTTAAAAAGCTCTGCATCGTGATGTACCAATTTAATCACAGAGGAAAATCTTAAGCTAAAGTGAGAAATTAGGCTTAGCAATGTGACATTGTAAGAAAAGAAAATGTGAGAAAAATGTGCAGAGGTTCAGGGAAAACGGATGTTTCCCTAAGTAGCGGGTAAGACATCTGAATAGTCAGTGTTTAGCCACTGAAACAAGCACCAGCATAGATACATAATTATATACACGCATACATACATACAGACCGAAATATGAAGCGTAATGTAATGTGGGGCGCGCGGTGGTGTATATTGGTGGCGTCGTTGCCTTGGAGCCGGAAGGTTCTAGGTTCGAATCCACCGTAAGTCGCCGCGTATAGGAACCTTGAACAAGTCATTCACTCGCAATTGCTTGGGTGCTTCAGTGTGAAACTTCGATGCAGTGTCCGCGCTGTAGTCGGGAGCGCCTCTGAGTAGCGAGCCTGAAGGGGCGCTATGGAAATGGATAAATAAATAAATAAATAATATAAATTTCCTAGAATTTCTCTTCGCCAAAAACACGTTAGGGAGACCAGCTTATTCAGCGGCGCTGAACGATACCGACAATTCTTGGCCCGGACACCGTGGTCCTCTGACCGATTTTGGATGATTCTTTTCATATCGATTGTCTTGTGGCATCGACGTAGCCTACCTGAGAAGATGTAAACAATGGCGCTGACGATTGTCTTGAAGTCGCCTTTGCTGTTGCCCAGAATGCTGAGCGTCAGAGCCGTCAGAAGCAACAGGAGACTGGCGACGATGACTGGCGACGCCTTGCGAATGGCGCCTTAACAACAACGATAGGAAGATAAACTGCAGGTGTCGACCTCTTTGGAATATGATGTCAACTACCGAGATCAGATTACACGCAGAGGGTACTAGGATATTTACATATATTATAGGCCTCTATCACAGCATACGAAGCAAGGCAAGGCAAGAGATGTAATCAGAAGGAGCAGTGGCACAAATAAGATTAAAGATAAACACGGTAAGGTAAGATAAATTTAAGCAAGCAAAGATAAAAGCAGGTAAGATAAGACAATGTAAGATATAATGAAGTGCAATTATTAGATGAACATAGATGGAGGAGAACAGGGCTGGGCAATTAAGATAAGACGAGGCAAAAGTTATGGCAAGGTAAGACAAATAACGGCAACACCAAATACACTTATTATTATTATAATATATTTATTTAGCGCCAGGGCGTAATGACGAATGGATAGCGTAATCATCTATCGCTGAGCAATAATTGCGAGTGAAGGCCAACTTTTCTACAGAGTATTTGCCTTAGAAGTGGTTCAAATCCCCACACTTTGCCCTAAAGGGAGACCAAGATAAGCAAACATAGGGTAATAGCTAAATATAACACAAACTAGAGTAGAGAAGCAAGTTAACATAAGAAGACAAAATTCTGGAGATATCATTAAGACGAAAGGCGCTTCATAAGTGTCTTGATACGATACGACGATAATAGACATGACAAGGGCGTTATGACCTTGTCTGAGGACGTTGCAGATGTGAAAAGAAAAGATATACAATACATGTAGGCCTACAATAGTGCGCTGTACAGAGTAGCAATTCAATTCTCGGATGAGCATGCAAAATACTGTTCAGCGAACCAATGCAATTTACTACTGGAACTGCTGTATTATGTTCAGTGCATCCAAGAAGTGCTCACTCAAGCGCTTACTCGAAAGCGCTAAGCCTGGTCATTCAGCGCCCTAAAGCAAAACAGGCGGTATACGAAAATCGCTAAGGAATGCTTGATCGAACATGTGAGGGAATGCATGACCATTGACCACTCGCCGATAACAACAATCTCCGACCCGAGATATAAATAGACGGCTATAAATAGACAACAGCCTTCCCGGATGTACGACCCGCCCGCGGGCGCCGTCTTGAGTGTTGCGCTGGCCCTTAATTCATTCAGGGCAATTTTCTTGCTGGGAAGTAGAAGTCGCGATACCAAGGAAACAGTCACAGAGAAATATAAAAACACAGCAACTAATATGATGTATAATACCTATTATACAGTGCATATGATCTGATACATATATAATAGGCTGTACATACTCTATTCTCTATAATCTATGATGACATACACATGTAGGCCTATACACACAAATTATCTAATCATGCATTCTCAGCCATTCTGCCTGCTTCCCTTCCTAACGCGTCCGTTTCCTAAGCTTCATATAACCAGTTTTGTTGCATTTAGTTGCTGCCCACTGTAAACCGTTTCTCCTTTATGGAATGGAAGCTGTGAGCCCTACCAAAAGTGAGCTGAACTCTTTAGAGTACACTTACAGCTCTGCAGTATGTAAAATTTTTAAAGTCTCCCATAGTAGTGTTGCATCTGTACTGCACTTCATGCATGAAATTAATATTACAGACTGCTGGTTATCCAGAAGATTGCGTTTTATCCAGAAATGCCTTTCACACAACAATGTTGTTGTCAGTTTTGCATCATGCTTCTCTTACACGCCTTAAGTGTTTGAGCGCTTGTTATTTTCAGTGTATATATTCTTGTTGTGTATAACCACCACTGTCTGGGAATGTAGCCTACATTTGATATATGGTTTAGGTCAACCTAGAAGTCCTATGCATGCAAACGTTTATAATAAGGAAACTTAGTCTGTTTTCTGTCTTTAGTGCTATGCAGGCAGATTGCTGTCCTGTGAATGCTGTATTTCTTTGTTGTTTTATTAATTGTGCTACCATCATTTGGTGAATAAAAGATTGATATATAATTATGAAATGGTGACAAAATGTCATGACTTGGTTGTGTCCTTCACTCGTTAGGATGCGTTCTACAGGCACATCATTCCTTGCCAAAGTTTTCATGCACCTCGTTCCACCACAATGCGCACTTTGAGAATACAGAACTTGCTATCTATGGATTAAGCTAAGTTAAGTTAATGTACTGCAGGGTAAGTTAGAGTAGGATAATTTGAATATTAGTTAATGTTATACAGCCTGCTTCAACCGAAAATTAATCAACGATATAAATGCTTAAAGGCATCTAGTTATCAGTCGTATAAAAGAAATATCACTGGAAAAACCTGAATGAAGAAAATCGCAGTTGAGGATCTTGTAAGCGATAATTATTTTTTGTAATTGCAGTAGAAACTGGCAAATGAAGGTACTATAGGCAAACTCTATTGGTTAATAACTTGAGTAGACTGTGTGGGCGGTGTTTTATTAGGTCACGTGGTTACTGATGAGGTCACGAGGGTGAGCTATAACCCCCTATCTAATCACTACTAGCATATCTGCTTAGTGACTCATTTCCTTGATTTCTTTTTTAAAGCTAGAAATATAACATGTTATTAAGAAAAGAGAAGCAATGAAAGATAAAGGATTGGACATTGCAGCATAAAGGAAGATTTAACGAGTTTTGGAGTGGAAATGGAAGGCTCTGTGGCTAGTGTGGTTCACAGATACATGGTAAAAAATAAAGTTCAAGCTAACAACCAAGGCGCCCTCCCAGTTTGTTAGACTTATCAATAGTAGTATTGAGACAAAATTTCAGCTTCCTATTCCAACTGGAAGGCGGTGCTCAACGACTGTGTTACTTTGCATGGGCCAATGAAAAGACGTTAATTGCAGAAATAAATGTGTTGAGCATATATTCCAATGCAATTGTGCTTTATTTCAAGATAGATCATACATTACTGTAACATGACAATATGAGTGACACTTAAACAATTGGTGAGCTTGAAATATAAAATTTCAGTAGGTTTTAAATATGGAAAATGTAAAAAAATTCAAAAACATCGTTAAATCCACGAATGTCTATTGTTCTCGTTTTATGACTCCAAACATACGATAACGTCTATACACTGTAGAAGGCTTTGCAAGCACAGTGTCAACAGCAGATTTCTTTGTTGATTGAGTGGGGACAGCTTTTCTATTTGCCTCAACCACCTGGAGAAAACACTGCTTTCTTCTTCATCAGTGATGAGTCAGTTGAATTCCATGTACAACTTCACACTTCTCTCAGCCGTGTCGTTTACTACTCTCAATTGCTGACTTCAGTTTCTGCCCTGCTGATAATCATCATCGTCAGGCTATTGCTCTGGTGTAAGTATCAAAAGGAATCACCAAACTTCAGGCGTGGCAGTAGTGTCAGTGTTCACTGGGTTGCAAACTCGCCCAGGCAATCCCCTCCTTCTGTATCACAGCACTACCCGTCAACATCATTTCACCAGGATTTACAGTCATTCCGTAAAAAATCTTGACTTTATCTGTAACAGGCAGTTGGCAACATAACAGTATCAGACCTTCAGCATCGTCTGAACGGTACTATGTATTGATAATTTTCTAGGACCTTCATGGTAGCAACGCTTATCTCCTATGGGTAATAGTTAACTGAATCATATTTTCAATCAAAATTGACAGTTCTTGTCCTGGAGTTTCTGCAGCAAGAGGAGGCCTGTATCCATGCCTTTCAGTGAAGAAGGGAACCAAATCACGCAAATGGATGAATCTGAGTTTCTTTCTCAGATTGAATACGTCGCGTTGATTGGTAAATCGATATATTTTGATGGCATACAGTAACCATTCAACGTGCATGGTCAATTGGGCTATCCAGTTTCTTATTGAAGGCCGACTTCCAAGGACAACCATTGACACCTCAATGATTTTTTTGGGGTCATCTCAGAAACTGACTTTATTTTCAGCAGACTACTTGAGAAAACTGAATGCTCTTCCATGGAAGGATTCAGTAACGGATACGACTTCTATAGTACTCATATGTTGTCACATGTCACACCATCCCACACAGCTTTAAATCTCTTAAAGATTGGATTATTATTTTGGATTAGATGGGCCACAACACACGATAAAGATTCTGGTTTAAATCAACTGCATCACATGACGACAGCAGGCCATCCAGACTTTTAACCTATCGGGTCTTCCTGAAAAAACGTACTCTCCGCTAAAATGCCCGGTGTTGACATGTGTTGTATCAAAGATCAAGGTCTAAGCATGCCAGTGAGTCTCCATAACTTCAGAAGATAATGAATAGCCTTGGATTTAAATCATATTCTGTCACAGAGGGAAATTTAGGCACACCAAAGAGTGTATCCACACCATGCATCACCTGAAACTAGCACTGACAGGCGGTCAACATTTCCAGTGTACTGCAAATGGTTAATCTGCTACAAATTCAGATCTTACAGCTTCAGCGTGCTCCATCGTGGCTTCTTAAACACTCCATGTGAATGGCATTCTGTGAAAGTGGCAGGCCAAAAGGATCGCAAGCAAGTGCTGCAATAATTGGCACCAACAATCTCAATGCTTTGTGATCAGGTCATCAGAAGTGGCATTGCTATCAAGTACACTTGTCACTTGATGGCTAAATGTTTATAGCTGTCTAGTCTTGAATGTGGTTAAGTATAATAGCACAACAGAAACTATTTCAAGCTCATCTACCCGACAATGGCTGAGGTTTTTGATCAAGTTGTAAGGCATCGATATTTCTAGCTAATGCAACTACATGGTAATATTTCGATGTCATTGAGCACCGCCTTTCAGTTGGAATAGGAAGCTGAAATTTGGTCTCAATAATACTATTGACAAGTCTAACAAACTGAGAGGGCGCCCTGGTATCTAGCTTGAAATTTATTTTTTTGAACCACCCTACTCTGTGGCCTTGTCAAAGGTTACAAATGATCGAAAAGACTGGACGTATAATTTAGTCACACCCTTAGCCAGCAGCCGATGGCTGGCATCGCGATATAATGATGATGGATATGACTACAGATGAGAAAAAATGACCTAAAAATAGGCAGAGTACTGGGCAATGAAATATTTATACAGTTTTAGATTGGCAGACTGGTTCTGAAACAAGCCATGGACCGTTGGTTACATGTGTCGCCACGCTGGCGAAGTTCTGACCTTCTTCTTCTTCTGTTGCTGTTTAACATCCACTGTGTAGTATCAATGACCATTAGCGACGCCCTCCTCCTTTATCCAGGCTTGGGACTGGCACTGGCAGAGTGCAACCAGTGACGAAGTTCTGACCTTCCTCCCCCTCCAGGAAAAGGTCCTCTCTAAACAAACACTGAAATGACGTCCATGTTTTGGCATCTTTCCTCGCCCCCTCTGACTGATCTTAATCTTAATCTTAATCTGATACGAACTTAGCTTTTAAAACTCAGTTTTCATTGAAAATTTAAAAAAATATACAATCTTCGTTTAATTTCAAACTGACACATCGTAGAACGATTAGAATAAATTCATAGTATGACGGATGATCACATAATTTAACTACAGAAGTCGAATTTAACCGTCGACAATCAACAGGGCGCCACTCGCGTCCTACTGCACACTTTCCCAAAGGTCATCTACCTATTGGAATGCCAAAGAGACCTTATGGAGGGTTGCGAGAAGGATTCCGCATCGGTAAGCTCTTCGAGCCAGAGTTTTAGCCATCTTCCTAAACCCTTCCCATCCTTATAGCTCTATTATCCTGTAACTCTTAATCTATTGCGATGATGTCCACTAATTAAGTCTATGATCTGTTTCCAAACTTCAGTTAAACTATCAGAATTTATTGGTCAAGCTATCGCACGGAGACCATAGTTTTAAAATTTTACTAATTAAAGGAACAACATGGCGTTTGCTTTTAACGACGTGCAGCGTCAGTAATCAGTAATTTGCAACATTTGAACCCTGAACTCCCCATTGGTCGACCCCTGAACTCCCCATTAATTGACCTCTGACCTCCCTATTGATTGACCCCTGATTTCTCCATTGGTTGACCCTGACCTCCCCATTGATTGACCCTGACCTCCCCATTGATTGAATCCTGATCTCTCCATTGTTTGACCTCTGACCTCCCATTGATTGACAGTCCATCAGCGTGTCAATCACCCATGGCTCCCTACAATGCTTAGATGTACTTACGTAATATTGAGTTGGTTGTGTCCGTTCCATCGAGTCGTCCCCAGTCTTGTTTGAAGTACTCAATGTTGTAGCAGACCTCGGGAGGAACGCCGTCCTCTGAAACCAATAACGAAATTTATCCAAATTATTGACATTTATATTAAACAGTGTTATCGATTGTAATCTAGTCTACCCTATAGTGCAGCCCAGTCCCTTAACCCAATGTAATTACCCAATTAAATTTAATATAATATAAACCATATCTAGTCTAATCTATAGTCTGATTTAGTGTAATGTAGACTAATCTGCAGTAGCATAATAAAGAATAAAGTAATCTTATCTACCTAATGTAATACAATTATTATTTTATGTAGCGGTGCACACATGCAGCCATGGCCATTTAATAGTGCTCCCAGTGCTAGAACTCCGAGAAAAAACCTTACGAAGAAGAAAGAGAGATGTATACGATATAGCGATACAGAGTAAGAAGAGCTGCACCTAGAATGGATGGAAGGAATTCAAAAAGGAATAATTATATCATAGACCGATGTAGACCTAACCTAATTTGCGTACTTAAACAGAATCAGACTTTATGTTGATCTTCTCCAACGTTTTTAGCCCGACCTAATAAAATCTATTAAGTCGAGTAAAACCTTGTTGGGCAGTCGGTAATCTAGTAAATTCCATTAAATTTGACAGACCAGACATCATTTGGTGCAAGAGACCAAAACCAGTCTTGAGTCAGAAACTCTATCGATTCGAATTAATCAATTGAATCATCCATGGCTAACACATGCACGACCGTTGACTATTCAATGAGGAACAGCTGACATCTTTCCTCTTCACGGTGTTAACACAGACTGACAATTTCTTTCACTTCTTTTGAGCAACGTGTAGCCTACACGGTGCACAGTAAATATACGCTAAGAGACCAATATGAAATGAACCCCAGAGGAGTATCTCTTTAAGATAAACTGCAGTCCACGGTTGCAATTACGTTACAGACGTGCAACGAAGTGTGTGCTTGTGTGGGTATATATTGAATGGACAGAAGTACAATGTCATAACAGAATTTCCCTTGCCTACCGAACTGCCTAAAAGAAATTTATCCAATGGCTATGATGCTATACATAAATTTGCAGTTACTTGCATCATAACCGCGACTTCGTATGATATTATAATTTATATTATATATATATGAAATAATATATATAGACTATGTGTGTGTAACCCACATATATGAATTAGGCTACATATATACTATATAGCATATATACACATTATACTGTACATGTGTGTATATGATATACACATATGTTCGTTGCTATATATATATTCTTTT
>OX457040.1:18396999-18404499 GCA_949752735.1 Lumbricus terrestris | reverse complement strand
TGCCAAGATTTAAGTTTTGGGGGGCTGAATTTTCGGGGGGAAAAATTCCGTTTTCAGTCGCCAAAATTTCTGATGACCTTTTTTTAGTCATCGACCAAAATCTCAAGAAAAATTTCCATTTCTTTGGTCGAAATCTTGGAAAACTGGTCCTTTTTCTTGACCACCAAGCTGTCTCCCAAACCTCGTGCGTACCTTTGCGATTATTTTTTGGGGGGCTTAAGGGGGTTAATCGCCCAAAAAAATTTTACATGGGAGAAAATGGATGGCCTTTTTAGGGGGGGCTTAGCCCCCTAGCCCCCCGCCTAGCGCCGCTACGGGCGTCCATGCATTTGGTTTTCAGTTTCCACCCTCCTCTCTGCCACCCCCCACTTCGATAGTCGATATCTGACGAGTGAAGAAATGATCCGTTGACGAAGTGATCCGTTGACGAAGTGATCCGTTGACGAAGTGATCCGTTGACGAAGTGATCCGTTGACGAAGTGATCCGTTGACGAAGTGATCCGTTGACGAAGTGATCCGTTGACGAAGTGATCCGTTGACGAAGTGATCCGTTGACGAGGTGCGTCAGGCGTATACAGTGACTTTCACTTCATCAACGGCTCAACGTTTCGTGCTTCGATCGCCATGAGATTGCGATCCTATCCGCACATCGCTGAACCAAAGAATCTGTCGAGACGATGCCAGCGAAATGTGTCTAACGGTTATAAAGTGTCTGCCGACAGAGTCTGGTCGGTGTGGTGATGGCCTCAATTTGTATCAGTTTGCAGTTTGTTGCATGGTATGCCGAGTTCATTCGCCTTGCTTAAGCCACCAACTGAACCGTCGCGGAGTAATAATGCTATATGCCAATCGGCCAGACAGAGAAAAACGTGTAGGCATATACAGTAGGCTATACATCCTTCTCCTATCTCATCCTATCTCTCTAATAATTGTCTTGGTCGGCTATTGGCCAGCCATTGAATAGGTTTTGCTGACGGCTTATATCTCGGTTCTATAATCTATAGTGCCCTGCGGTCTTGACAACAGAATAATACCCGCAGGCAACAGACGATCTAATCTCTTGACTAGAGCCCTACATGAATGACTGTATGTAACATAAGAGTCTGTTGCTTTGATGCAGTGTTGGCAGTTTTTTTTATGTAAGCAGCCGTGTCGTTATTGCTATGGATTTTCAAGGAGGGATTTTCAAGGGAGGTACTACATAGTCTCCCCTACAAATGTATGAACTTGAAACATTGTAGAAATGCACAGGAAGATTGGACTTCGCCGAAATAGCGAGATAAATTGTTTATTCAATTAAAACACAGTAGCATATTATATGCAAACTCTACTTCTAGAGCGCATTTTACACACAGTAGCATATACATGTACAATTGTACATGGGCGGAGTTTGATTTCCGTTCTTGGAGGGGCTAAAGCCTTCTTGGGAGGCTAAGCCCGGGAAAAGATGTCATCTACACGGTTAAAAAAATTAATCTGGATCTTCTTGGGGGGGTGGGCTTAGCCCCCCCAGCCTCTGATAAACTCCGCCCATGAACATGTACAAACTCTGCTTCTAGAGCACATTTTAAACACAGTAGCATATGCAAACTCTACTTCTAGAGTACACGTCCTGCATGACTGTGGGTTGATCTATACGCTGAAGCTCAACGGTTTGCTCTTCCAAAAGAAGTCTATTGCGGTACCATGGACAGCTAGGCCTACAGCTCTATTCTTAAACGCTCATTTTCGTTTTTATTTTGGTGTAAAGTATTCTTCCATTTTAGCGATCATTCTATGATTTTAAATTTTCTTGAACGCTACTTTAAACATTTAAATGGAATATATCATAATCTTAGTTTTTATTATTTCGCATTGATGCATTGCAGTATGATTAAAATCCACAGTCTGAACAGATGATCACAAGTCATTACAGGAGTTGAGTGAGTTTAGCTGCATCTTTGACAGTCATGCAAAGCGCCGTTAAGATCCTGTTGCTTATTTTACCAACACCATCTTGAAAATGAAAGGTTGAGTCGACCTTTGGAGGGGGAGGAGGGCAGCGGGAAGCCATCCCGCGTCTCTGGTGATCTTTTGCTATTAAATATTTTGTGACAGTGTCACCATTGCTCTAAACCTATAAGAAGCTGCTCTATAAGATGACGCTGGTCAATTCAGCAGCAGGGCGCAACGCCACCTTGCATGGCTGCGACAGTGAAATTCGACTCCTGCTGCAATAACTTGTGACAGCAATGGCTCAATCCAGATCATCTGCCTACATAAGTACATAGGTCCCTCTCTATGGAATGGACTCCCTCCCCAACAGTTCGCTCTGTCATTCTCTCTGTCGGTCTTTCCTCAACTTTCTCTCGTCTCAAAACCTGCCTTTTCTCGTAATCGTAATCGTAATCGTAATCTCGAAACTTCTACAGCGCCCACAAAAGCCAAGTCGCGGGAACCAGCTTATTCACAGGCGCTCAATCAAAACAAAATCGATAGGCAGCGGGTCAAGTCCGGAGAGTCAGGCAGGCAGATAGATGGACGGCTAAGGTGGGTGATGTTTAGAGTTGAAGTGGCGGGGGATGTAAGGAGAAGAAGAATCAGGATAGGATTTTTGAAAGAGCAATGTTTTCAGTTTTGAGTGAAAGACCTGTGGGGAGATAGCGAGAGGTGGAGTTTTGGTGAGTTCGTATGATGGGTCGGAAGTTTGCCGAAGTGCTGGCGGAAGTTTGTTCCAGAGAGGTGGAACGGCAATGGCTATGGAGCGGTTTGCGAATTTCAGTGATGAAGTGATGGGAGGGCGAAGCAGTGTAATGGAGGATGAGGAGCGTGTTGAACGAGGTGGCTGGATGATGAACAACTGACGAAGGTAGAACGGCTGGGATGATTGAAGTGTATTGTAAGTGAGTGAGAGGACTTTGTATTCGATGCGTTCAGGTATTTTGAGCCAGTGAAGTGATTTCAGGACAGGAGTGATGTGGTGACGTTTGGGGGTTTTCGTCACTGCACGGGCGAGGGCATTCTGGATAGCTTGGAGGCGGTTAATTTGGGTTATATCAATGTTTAGGAAGAGAGAGTTGCAGTAATCAAGTTTCGCATGAACTATGGATGTGGCTATTGTGGATGCAGTTTTAAAGTCAAGCATAGGTCGGATTCTGCGGAGATCTCGTATGTGCATGAAACAAGTGCGGGAAAGTTGGGTTATGTGGTCGGAGAAGCTAAGATGCTGGTCAAAGATTACACCTAGGTTTCGGACAGGAGAATTTGCGGAGAAAGTGTGGTTGGAAGAAGAGTCATTGTTGAAGGAAATAGAGGGATCAGGAATTTTCTTGAGTTGCTCTCTGAGGCCAATTAGTATAAATTCTGTCTTGGAGGGGTTAAGGCAGAGGAGATTTGAGGTCATCCAAGAGGTGATTTGGGTGACCACAGAGAGAAGATTATTTATGGAGTCAGAGGCTTTTGCTGCAAGAAGCGCTTTAAAAATGGTCAGATAGCATACAGTACATACAAGCGTCTGGCATGCAAATGTTCCTGCATAAAACATATTAATGATATATTCAGCTATTCAGCGTAAACCAATTAACGTTGTCTCAAGACACACGTCAGTCGACACTCGACGGATTGTGATTGACAACGTTACAATCAGTTATAAAAACTTCGCCGGTGACACGAAACGGAGTATCCCCGCTGAAAGCTATCCGGGGGGATGAATTAATCTATCCCCACGGATGGAATTAACCCGTCTATACTATCCGGGGGGATAAACCATTCTATCTTCTTTTTTGAAAAATGCGCATAATAAAATAATTTATACTGTAATCAAAATTTAAAGTGACTTTAATTGTTTTAAGTGTCCTAAGCAATGCATAGATAAAGGCAACTCGAATTTATTTAGTGACTCTGAGTGTTCTTAAGTGTTTTAAATGTTTTAAGTGCTCTAACAACCGGTCAAAACAAATTATCTAGTAGGAATAAAAATACCTGTTAGTGTCATTGTTCAAAACAAAGCAGATGAAAATTAATTTGCCAAAAAAAATGCACGCGGAAGCGGTTTTTTCCACTTTTTTAATTTGAGGGATACAATTAATACGGGGGATACTCTATTTCGTGACACCGGTAGACGTAGAAACATCAATTATGCAATCACTCTTCAGTAGAAGTAGAAACAAAACAGTCTATGCATTATGCCGTGACGATGTTGAACATTGCGGACGGAATCCTGATTAGGCCACCGAAAGGCTGTGATGTTAAATCCTCTGGAAAGTCGAGTGCACATCAACGTTGATTACACACGTGGTCAAGACGTGCCTCGGAATTAAATTACAGCTTATTATTCGGACATTGATAGAAGGCCAAACACGACGACTGACAGTGATCAATGGTCTTGTAATCATCGAATCTATGCTGTGTATACAATGTATACAATGTATACCGTGTATACATTCCACTGTTAAGATGTAACCCAGTCTCACACACCGTCTTAACCTCTCGCTGCTACCAGACACTATTGTGACGAGTTCTATGTCTTTGGCATAAAATGTAATCGTTAAGACCTATGCGTTATAGCCTCATGACTATTAAGTTTCAGGGCCCACTGCTATATATGGAACAACCTACATGTACCTATCAAAATCCGTACCTCTAATCATTTCTCTTGCTTTAAGCGTACTTTAAGAGCACACACACACTTGAGCATGTAGGCTATCATAATTGTTAGCTAAGTTAGTTAAGTTTGTTATTTTACTCTTGTGCTTTCTATAATATTTATTGTTGTCACTAAAGTTTGTGATCCCCAGGTCTATCGTTCTGAAAACCTATGTCATCTTTAATTTTTCAATGCTACCTAGCTATATAGGTCCCTCTTAGCGGGACTTTGTCCCGTTGGTGGCCTGTTGTTCTCAATCCATTGCTATGATTGCTATTTGTTTGATTAATCTGCTGGCTCACATAACTTAATTTCCTAGCAAATTTTCTCGTTGCACTACTGTTTAAGCCATGTATGTTATTTTATTATACTATGTGATCATAATTTGCACGTTGATGATGGGATCAATAAACTTGACTTGACTTGACTACTTCGGAGAATGGCCGTATACAGTATACACATATATACGAGAGAGTCAATCGTTGTTCTGGGTCTTCTGTATACTTTACACTCCTTAATCATAATGGTACTGTCATCTAAGTATAGACCTATAGGTGGAATATCCAACTATATAAAGTGTTCTGTCTCAAAGAACTTTCAATAAAGCCTATATACCACCGGTAGGTCATGTTTATCTTAATTAACTATAATTATTCTCTGCTGACAGCCAGTCTTAATGGTGGTCAGAAATCCAGTCTGGATTCTAATTGGTCCTTAACTTAGAACTTTCCGCGCAATTCCTCTTCGTAAAAATATCTATTTGCGCTGATTTAGTGTCTGCCTCTCTAAGCCAACTCTGGTTCAGTGACCATAAAAAACTGCTTCACACATTGGAGGGCGTGGCCACTGGCCACCCGTCGGAATCCTTTGCTCCCCGTCCCTGTTGCAATCCATCATGCTATAAACTATTATCTGCACCGAGTTCGGCTACATGTACTGGAGACGACAGGCGTATCCATCTTTCGAGTTGACCTGACTCAAAGCAGCAACGAACCAATCGATCTCCTTATAGGATGCACCAATAAATCCTCGCTCTATTCTCCTTTCCATTTAATGTATGTGTATGTATGTGCACTTGCTGTAGCGTTCTTTCAAGATTTCTACACAGAATCGCTTCCGACTACAGCGCGGACACTGAATCGGGGTTTCACGCCGAAGCGCATGAGCAATAGCGAGCGAAGGACTTGCTCAAGGCCCCTAAAAAGGCTTGATGTGGATTCGAACCTGCAACCTCCGACTGCAAAACAACGAAATATTACCCACTACAGTCTACCTGATGTCAAATGTTAAAAATACGTTGGTCTCTGGTTCTCCGCCCCCAGACTCCGCTGGGGGAGCTTAAGACGCTACCCCAGACCGCCTCTATAGTCGGTGTGGGCTTGGTGCCTTCGGCAGTCGCGACTTCACGCCTTCGGCTCTATCTACATGAGCACCCCCAGCGAAATGTTCTGGTTGCGCCCCTGAAGTCTAGAATGCACTACGTTTAATGACATCACATTGAATTGCATTGCAAATTAACGAGCCTCACACGTGTGCACTGCTGACGAACAGAGCATAAAAAGGATAGTATCGAAGTACCTGTGAAATTTTGTTACAATCGGCGGGTGATTATTTGATCGAGAATTCCGTTCTATTGACCCGTATCTGCAAGATATATATGCAGCTTATAAGTAGGATCACGCAATTAGAAGCCGTGTGGTAAGAATAGGCTCATAGAGAAAAGCAATATCAATGGCAAAAGTGCTTACAAACTGTATAAAACTCTGAGTGGATATATTTTATCCATAATTTATTCTCTCGTTTCTCAGTATAGAAGCAATGAACCTATATATGTGTACGTATGGAGCAAATACATCCAAACAGTATTATACAGCATGGTAGTCTGAGTCTGTAATGGATCATATATGGAGAAAATATGCATATACTTCGCCATTATGGTTCACACTAAAATATGGACTGGGCCGTCACTGATTCCGAGTATAATTGTTAGCTTGAGCCAGGGTTTGGAGAGTTCGTTTTACACACTTGTCGTATATATACATATATACACCACACACACACACACGTATATATATATATATATATATATATATATATATATATATATATATATATATATATATATAGACGACCCCTTATATTCTATATCTGTATCGGAATTTTAAATTTTGGTCAATTGTAAATTTACTTTCAAGCAAAATAGGCGTATATGGTAACAAAACATTCATGATGCAGACTCTTAGTTCATTCTTTGTGAAATTGTGAGTGTCACGCTCTAAGCAGACTAGTCACCTGCCCTGAAGGACAGACCGACGCTGAAACACTTGGTGTGGTAACTCTGATACCTGTTGGCTGTCTATATTATGATGTTTCATTATTGGAGGACCGTTCTATTAACACCTCTCTGTCAATATATTTGCTCAATCCAGCCAAGTTCAACGAAAGAAGACGCTATATAATTCCTGTTCACTCCAGCCCAGTTCCATATTTAACTCTTCAACTAAAATTGTCATAAATAAGTTCAACACAAAGCAAACTCCAACTAAAGGAAATCGACACAAGTAATTTCTATATAAGGAAAATCTACATAAAGAAAATCTACACAAAGAAAATCTACACAAAGAAAATCTACACAAAGAAAATCTGCACAAAGAAAATCTACACAAAGGGAATCTACACAAGTAATTTCTACTTAAGAAAATCTACACAAAGAATATCTACACAAAGAATATCTACACAAAGGACATCTACACAAAGGAATTCTACAGCCAAGGAAAATTATGCTAGTATATTTCTGTATAGTTTAAACATGTTTCTAATGATATCTAAAGGCCAATCATAGCCTTAAAACTAAACATAGCCTTAAAACTAAACCT
>OX457040.1:18356999-18391999 GCA_949752735.1 Lumbricus terrestris | reverse complement strand
CTTGTTTGCCAGCTTTTTCTATATGCACAGAAGCACTTCTACAACTGCATGAATCCATTTAGAATTACACATTTTGTCAATAACTGCACGTTAAAAATCCCTGGGATTCCCCATCATCAATTTTTTTATTTTCACGCTGTAATGGTAGCATTTTAGTCTGTCATTTGAACGAAATTTCTTATAATTTCATTGCTAAATTATATGGTTCAACACTTCCATAAATATCCAATGCCCAATTTCTTAATTTTTTAATTTTCAGACTGTCATGGTAAGCTTTTAAGCTGCCATCTTATAGTATCATAATTATATTATAATAGTAGCCTAAACAATAACGCTACAATCATATAGTAGTAAATACGACCATGGTATACATGTACTACAGCAATTTACGTAATACAATAATATAAACAACAACCAAAAACTACGATCATTTTATGAAATTTATCTGGGTAAAAAATATTTCATTTCTGGGGAACTTTCTCCGCTAGAGACGTCTTGATCGAACACTGCTGAATAACTATAATATAATACTAATTTTAAGTGAAACAATAATTCTTAACTATTGCCCTAATAAATTATCAGTTAAGTTGTAACGTTATCAATAAGTTGGTGACGCAATGTAACGTAAAGCCATAGGCCTATCGCTAAGACTTTTCATCCATCACTATAGCTAATAGGTAAGTTCTCGAGACTCAGACAATCTCAGGTAGACCAACGAGCACTGAAATCTGGTGCTTTATGAACATTTGACTAAAATTATAATTCAGATGATTGAAGGAACTGTTTGTGTGTGCGATCTGAAAGACTGAAAGAGCGACAGAAAACCTTACCCGGGGTACCCCAACACCCCAACCCGCACCCACAAAAACTAATCGGATTTGTAAAAATTGCGTGGGCCACCTTTTAGCCCTGAGGTGCTCAAAAGCACTCCCAGCACCCCCTGCAGGTTACGCCACTGATTCTACTACAATGCATACTTACAATATATCACTGCCACTCAGTCACGTAGAGGGGACCAGCTAATTCGCATGCAGAGCTATGCAAGAATGCATATAAAAATTATATATAAGGACACTTTATGTGGCACGTTTGATGCACCGCACAAAATCGCCATAAAGTCGCTTTTTATGAATTTCTCATCAGTGCTGCTCTGCGATGTCCTCTCGTGAATGATGTCGGCATATACATCCAGTTTGAGTTCTGCGCTCAGATCATTGCAGCAATGGTTCCACCGTGCCCGTAATAACCAATTTCCGTTGTCTTCAAAAGGCTTTCGCTGAGTCAACGAAGACAAAGCGTCTTCATAAATCGCGACCGAGGTTGCACCGAGTCCACGCCGCGCAGGTAATAACCTGACGTCATAAACCACTGACGTCATAAACCACTGTACGACGACGACGACGACGACGACGATGACGACGACGACGACGACGACCAGGGGTCACCTCGTTAGGTGCCGGTGTACTGCGAGATACTATCCGGCAACAGAAACTATCCGGAAAATTCTGTCATTGGTTCACGTGACATATGACGTCAGAGATCAACGCTAGATGGCTCAGCCTCGTTTTCGTTGACAAAAACGATCCGGGCTGATTGCTATAAAATATTATACGAAAAACAAATGCGGTTTGTTTATAATAGTAGGTTATAGTATTAAATAGTGTTAAATAATTACAAGAGTTTAGGGTTTGAGGGACAGGAACCGAGATATTAAGTTGTTTTTAGGATGGATGATAAAAGTGGTTAGTTAGTTGCAGCGGTTTCGATTCGCAGCACCTACCGAGGCAGATGTAGAGTAATAGGCCTATTTGTAATTTAACGTCACTGTGTGATAACAAAGTTAACTAGCGACGCCTCGTTCTTGTTACATGCATAGGACTACAATAATAAATTTTGTACAGTGAAACCAGCGGTGGAGTTAGACATATGTATTAGAAATGCATTTAAAAATTGATTGAAAAATTATACACCCTGTTAGACACCCTGTTTTCTTGTACAAAGTACCTTAATAATCGATCTTGTAAAACGTTAATGTTTTTTTTATTCTGCTGAATTAACAGCCATAATTGAGGCGACAAAATGGATTATCCAAAATGAAAATATAAATGAAAATGCAAATAAGTATATTATATATACTGATTCATTAAGTGTAGCCACATCTATAAAAGAAAATAAATCTTGTTCCCGACCTAATTTATTTCTTGAATTTTTAGATAATGTTAATAAACTTAAAAATATTAGTATAGTCATAGCATGGATCCCTAGCCATATTGGATTATCTGGAAATGAAATGGCAGATACCCTTGCAAAGAATGGACAAGAACTAACGGAAATTAATTCAACAAATTATCTAGAATTAAAGGAAATCTAGTCCTTAATAAGAAAATATGTTGTTGGTTTATGGCAAATTGAATATGATACTGAACGGAAAGGGCGATTTTATAAATCTATTCAGCCTTTGGTTACAACTGATATAAAATTCGTGGATTCCATCAGGAAAAGAGAAGTTCAAATCACCCGACTTAGGATGGGGCATGTCCTTAATAACACTTGGCTGAAAGTGTTAGGTAAAAGCACAACAGACCTGTGTTCTAAATGCCAATTGCCTGAAACAACTGAGCATATGCTGCTTGCGTGTATAAAGAATGACATATCAACCATAATACTCTAAAAATGTGAAGAGAAAAAAGTGGAATGCACTGTTAAAAATATATTGTCTATTCCAGGTATTTATCTTGAAGCTTATGACATCCTTATGACTATAACTAATGGAAGAATTATATGAGTAGTGCTTATTAAGCATAATATCTGAAAATACAATCTGCTAGAACAATGTATCAGCTTGACGTTATTAATGGTCACTATTGTAAGTTGTGATTGATAAAGTGAAACAGTCTTACCAGTACCATTGTTTTGAATAATGTTCCTGGAATTAGATTAATAACTGGCTTGTTTGCAATGTGAAGTGTATTTGAATTATAATTTTATTTATTTATTTTTTTAGCTGGTTTGATTCATTTTAGTATTAAGCAAAGATAAACTTAATGTTTAATCAGCTTTATAATTTCATTGGATTTGTCTCTATCGTGTTTATTGTTTTTTGTGTGTGTGTGTGTGTGTGTTTTTTTTTCCCCAAATAATTTTGTAATAGATGAAACAGACATTTAAAAATTTTGCTCTTGCTATTAATGTTCAATGTTTATGTCTCTAAATGATGGATGAATACTTTGATTTTCATTTTAATGTTGAATATCTAATCTGTCAATATTTTCATTGTTGGTCAATGAATGTTCAAAATTGCTTGTAAACATGCGATAAATGTTTGATGTTAATCTAATTAAGTAACCTAGATATTGTATTATGTGAACATCATGAAATGTGCAAATGTATAATAAGATTGCCATCAAACTTCTGAAAAAGGAAACGAAAACAGAGAGAAAAAGGACAAAAACTGCTGAACAGTTGAACAAAAGTGAATGGACATACGTTAAAATCTTTAAAGACGTCAACAGCCTTTGTAGCTATAAGATGTCGTTAAACTGCTGATTAATAAATAGTTAATGTTTGGGTAATGCTTGTTAATCTCTGACTAAGGAAGATCTAATAATTGATCATGCTAAGGCAATAGGTCGTAATGAGGACTTTAGGCTACAATGGGGGTCCTAAGAAGGAGGGGCTTGAACTCCCATGACCCCGGAAATTCCCAAAATGGTGATACTTTAATTTTGCGTGGAATGCCCAGAAGTGAGGGATAGTGGGTAGATTGTTCAAGAGATGGTACGGTGTTGGACATGGCTTAATTTAAGAACTGGAAGACTTGAGATCAGTGTGGGAATTGTGGAAAACTAACTGGGAATTGGCCTATGATAAACTTGGAATTGGGGTGTGAAAAACAGAGTTTACTATGGGGCACTAAGAAAGACTGGGGGGTTGAAATCCCCCAAACCCCCCGGCAATTCTCACCCTGCTTGAGACGTGCGTGGACTGTTGCAGTCGGAGAATTATAGAAAAGTAAGATGGTGGTCTGGGGTCTGACGCTGACTTATAGGGTTTGGGTGTACAATGAAGATTCTCCGGGGTTCCAAGAAAGACTAAGGACTTGTACCCTTACAACCTCTGACAATTCTCACCAGGTTCCAGAAAGTGAGAATAGAGTATGATCGTGTAGTGTTGCATTAGTTAAGCGCCTTCGTGAGGTTATTGTAAGGCGCCATATAACTCTTCATATACACACATACATAGTTATGCATTAGTTGCAAGGTTTTGACATCATAACTGCAGTTTATACTTATATACGCTTGCGAGATAGTGGTTAAAAGGTGTTTAAGTTGAATGCATAGGTAGGACACCGCTTCGTCTCTTAGATTCACGTTTTCTCCTAAATATAATTGCATAGGCTTACTCGTAATGTTACTATGCCACAATCTCACTTACAGGCGTGAATTACAATAGTTTTTGTACACCGAGTTACTATGCTGAATAAACAGAACATTATTATTGTTAACAAGCCACCCGGATATTATTTGTCAACGGATACAATTTCGCACGTAAGTCATGCGAGATTGTATCCGAGCAGCGAAGTGGGCGTGGCCGGATAGTTTCTGTTGCCCGGATAGTATCTCGCATGACACCGGATCAAAATGTTTCCATATTGCTCGCCACGACCGCAATCTTTTATCCATGCTGTGGTTTCCTTCGCAGTGGCAATTCCACGAGGTTCAGACCAAGAGGAGTTGACCTTAAGGGGGGGGGAAGCAGGAGGCGGGGTTCAGGTTTTAGAGACACGGTTTATTGCCCCCGTATTATTTTTTTCAGCGCAATTTGTAAATAATGAACTTAGGCTTACGCTGCATAATGATAATTATTAGACAATTAAAAGTAATAATTATATTGCAATGCATGAAAAGCGTAATGTACATTGTGACAACGGCCTAATAATTTATTATTCAGTAAGCACGGCTCCTAAGAAATGTGTGCCTCTCTGAATGCTATGGACGAATCTAGGCAAATGTTTAGAACTGGATGGTCTACATTTTAGACTAATCTGTTGTCCGCCCTTACAATGTTATTGGTTCTTACGACTACTCTCCGTTCTGCCGTCGCTGCGAATTTAATTTGGCACCAAGTCACGTAACGTCGTCACCCTCTCTGTTAGCGGTATCGATGCACAAACACACAAGCAGCAGCATGTGAAGTGTCTCATCCCACGAGAGGCACAGAGGAGGAGGAGGAAGAAGAAGAAGAGGAGGAGGAGGGGGAGGAAGAAGAAGAAGAAGAAGAAGAAGAGGAGGAGGAGGAGGACAAGAGAAGAAGAGGTACATGTCTTCATTTTGTTTACTTATTGAGCCAGAAACCACTAATAGACTAATCGCTAACGAATGGACGTGTCTGCAACACCCAGGCTCTTTTTGTTTTAGTGGGAGAGGAGGAGGGCAGAGGGGGCAAACAGCAAACGGTTCGAAATCATTCTTATGATTCATGTTCCGGGTTCTCCACCTCTCTTCACCTCAGTCACTGCATCACAGATTACAAGGTCACGAAATGTTGTCACCGTTTAATGGGATCCAGGTGGATGCGTGCGTGTGATGTCGCACATCATTGAAAGATGCCACGTCGCTTGTTGTCTCCACTTCTGCTGACGACATTTCGTCTTAATAATATTCAAAAATTTCTTCGTGAACTTTGATACTACTGGCCTTCAACGAGTTCCAGCGTTAAAGTGACTCATCACTTTCGACGTTGATTTCAAAATGCTTTGACAGCATTTCTTGATCTTTAAGCTACCGACTGCGTTATAAGGTGCATGGGTTTCCTGATATTAATATGCGGTCGAGTATCTGATCTGATCTAGAGATCTAGTCATGTCTACTGCAGCCGGGTGGTATAGTATCTGTTTTGACGGATTGCAACATTATAAATCTTGAAAGATTTATAGTAGGCCGCCTATCACAGTACTACAACGCGGCAGTGGCGGCGCTAGGGGGGCTGGGGGGGCTAAGCCCCCCTACAAGAGGTTCAGCCCCCCTGAAAAAAGTGCCATCCGAATTTTTTTACATTGAAACATCCAAGATTTTCGGTCGATGACTAAAAAAAAAAGGTCGTCAGAAATTTTGGCGGCGGAAATGGAAAATTTTCGCCGCGGGGCTCAGCCCCCCCGAAACTGAAATCCTGGCGCCGGCACTGCAACGCGGCCATCACCAAAGGTTACAGTATTTATTTTAGCATACAGCATCTTCTTAAAGCGCTGTATAAACTGTGTAATTATGACAGTATACCAGTTGCCCTTTGATTAATCCATTTGAAAGACCGTCTTGCTTAGTTTCTCGCCCATCCTAAAATAACGATCCGTTGACCCAATGCCAACCATCAGCGTCAGTGTTGTTGTAGCCGACGTCCAATCAAGGCACGAGCACCACGGACCGATTCCACCCCGTCGCTTTCAGCATACATCTACCCGTGCCCCCGCTACATCGACCCTGACCCATCCGTGATTCACGGACCCCTGGCCCCGCAGTGGGGGGTCTATCGACCAGGCTGCCTACCTACTGCTGCTGACCGGAAGCCTAATTAACTTCGTCCCTCCGAGATTAATCCTCATTGGACGTCGAACCCAATACGGTTGCATGCAGTATCCAGCGGTCGATAGACGACGTCGAAGGTAATACGATGCGAGACCTGAGAGAGGATAAAGGATAACCGCCATGGCAAAGAGACTACTTCGGAATAATTCTCATATATTGATGTCAAAGTGCGACATCGCCGAGTCAAATCGTACGTACACGCTCATCGTCGCCTTGTTGTCTTTTGGGAAGACCAGCAGAGACCGACAATAATTTTATATTATAGCATCGTATTATGCTGTCCGGGAGGTATAGGCCTACATATTGTGACCTGCTTTATGAACATAAAGGTTGGCAATAATTCTAATGCAGATCGTCTGCTTTATTACAGTCGTAAAACACCAGAAAGCGAAGTATTCGCATTTCAGATTTCTGTATAAGATTAGGCCTACTAGAATTAAAGAGAGTAATTTAGCGTATTAGATATATCTATACGTAATCTTCGGATAGAGCAATCGCATATTCGCATGAAAATACAAGAGACTTCACTTTAGATCTTCGGACATAGATGACCATTAATATACACGATAGCTCTAAATCAAAGATTATTTGCACGTATACACAATACACATGCGTGGGGCGCGTACGTGTGGGGCGCGGTGGTGTAGTGGTGGCGTTGTTGCCTTGAAGCCGGAAGGTTCGAGGTTCGAATCCACCTCGCCGCGTAAGGACCTTGGGCAAGTCCTTCACTCACAATTGCTCAGCGCTTCGGCGTGAAACTCCGATGCAGTGTCCGCTCTGCATTCGGGAGCGCCTCTGAGTAGAAGGAGCTTGAAGGGGCGCTATAACAAGTGCACATACATACATACATACATGCATCACACATACACCTTTAGATCCTTTAGAACTATAGGCCTAGATTATTCTTTCCATTCATTTAGCGGATCAATAATGGTCTTTATATTATTAGTGTTCATAAAAACAATATTGCGCATAACGAAATAAATTGGAACGATATATCATATAGGTTTACTTCATCTTCAGTAGGCCATATAATATATTATACGGATAATTTATGTGTCAGCAGATCCCAACAGCAAAAAAACTATGGAGAGAATCTTTTTACCGTTTTGAAACCACCACGAAAGAATTCACGAGGATTTATTCACGTTTATCGAGACAGGGACTTTCTAAGAGAGAGAGAGAGAGAGAGAGAGAGAGAGAGAGAGAGAGAGAGAGAGAGAGAGAGAGAGAGAGAGAGAGAGAGAGAGAGAGAGAGAGAGAGAGAGAGAGAGAGAGAGAGAGAGAGAGAGAGAGAGAGAGAGAGAGAGAGAGAGAGAGAGAGAGAGAGAGAGAGAGAGAGAGAGAGAGAGAGAGAGAGAGAGAGGCAGACAGACGCGCGAGCACAGAGAGACGAGAATGAAAAACGTGGGCAGTTGAGAAGACTTACGAAGTTACCAGATATACGAAACGATATATGAAAATAGGAATGACAGCCACAGTGACAAATACACAGACAAAGAGACAGACAGAGGCAAAGACAGACACAGAGAGACCGATAGTGAGAGAAACAGAGAAAGACAAAAAGAAGAAAAGAGAAAGAAAAGGAGAAAAGATAGTGAGATATATATAGAGATGCTCACAATGACAGAGTTCCATAACGGTAGCGCATACATAAGAAAGAGACGTATACAGCTTATAGGCCATAGATTAGGCCTACAAACAAGAGAAGGAAAGAAACATCATAGAGAAACGCCCAAAGACATATATAAAGAGAAACACAATGAAGGTATATAGCACAGGAGATATGACAAGCTCAGAGTGAAGCTGAGGAAGACGAACAGAGGAAGAGACCGACAGACAGACAGACAGACAGACAGATAGACAGACAGACTGACAGACAGACAGACAAACAAACAGACAGACTGACAGAAATCAGTGAAAGCACTTCAATATGCGCAATAAACTTGCGCATATCTACATTGGCGTCGTCTGTCAATGTCCCCCTCTCATTCTACTCTTCCTTCCCCAATCACCGTCTGACTCATCAGCCGCAGTCTCCCTCTGGGGCCGGAAGCGCAGACTACATTTGTACCGGAAGCGGAAATACATTATAGAGGGCAAAATTAAAGTAAAAGCCTCCGCACTGCCTTCGGGAAACATGATGACTACAATACACACACACACGCCTGCTATATTTATTCAATGTCTATGTTCATAGTTCTATGATATCAATGCATCTTTTGTATGCGTATACACTATTATACTTATCTTATACACGCACACGTTCTCGTTTGATGACTTATATATCTCCTTTTTCTCAAAGTACCAATCCTCCTCCAATGGCTGCACACTTTCATATTGATTTGTTGACGTCTTGATTCTGGAGCACCATCGGCTTATGCCTTGTACAACATTCATTCATTCATTCATTCATTCATTCATTCATTCATTCATTCGTTCGTTCGTTCATTCATTCATTCGTTCGTTCGTTTGTTCGTTCATTCATTCATTCGTTCGTTCGTTCGTTCATTCATTCATTCGTTCGTTCGTTCATTCATTCATTCATTCATTCATTCATTCATTCACTGATTCATTCATTCATTGAGATTTATATAGCGCCCATTAGAGGTTACTATTAGGGAGCGGTCCCGACTCACCCCGGGATGAACAGTACTGGTTTGAGGATGCGATAAAAAAAAGTCATAAAACGCATCCTAGCAAGTCCTAGGCATATTAAGGTGCAAAGACATTGGAATCCCATTCCCTACAATGGCGTCACAAACAGAGAAAGCACGCTGCTGCTATATAAGAGCAGTTCGTGGTCGTGGAATGAATCGCAATAGATGCATAAATACCACTTCTGTCCTTTGTGTTGATTCTTATCACTTTATACTTATTTAGTAGGCCTACAACGCATAGAGAGCGAATGGAAGAGACTTCGGTTTGGAATTCTTTGGCCATTAATAGAACTCGTAAGTGTGTCGCAGAAATGCGGTTTTGAAATCACTGTGTCACGTGAAGTAATAAAATGGACGTTAAATAAAGGGTTAGGGGTCCTTGTAGGATATAATTTTACCATGGAAAACCTGGCTGTTCCTTTTGCTCGAGCAATTATTATGCAGCGCCAGGTCTTTTCCGTGAGAGGACAACGACTCTCGAGGGAGACACTGTATACTTTATAGCCTACCTCCGACCAGGCCCGCATTAAGGTAAGTGCTAAGGGTGCTGCAGCACACGGGTCCGAAGTTTTGAGGCGCCCGCATTTTCGGAAATGATGAAATTTCTTACCCAGAATGCTGCAACATTAACAAGAAATCTTCGTCGACTACAGGACTTTTTTAACGTGCAGTTGTACACAAAATGTGCAGTTCTAAAGGATTTGTGCAGTTGTAGAAGCACTTCTGTACAGTCAAAACTAGCAAAAATGGTTATTGTCCTCCAATTGTAAGTAATTTACTATGGAGGATGGGAAAGGAAAGAAGGAGTTGTGCAGATCTAAAAATTCCTTAAAAACATCCCTGGTCGAATAAACTTTGCAAAGTTCTTCCATGCATCAGATTTATTCGCTCGAACTAACAGTCTATGAATTGGTTGAAATCGCAGGACCTTATTATTATGATAATTTATCTTTGGGAACTTAAACCTTTCAACAGTGATGTCATAAAGTGAGCTGCGCATGTCAATCATTCTCACTTGCTTCTTGAAACAAGAGAAGCAGGTTAGAAGAAATGTGATTGGTTAACGTTTAAATTTCGGACAGGGCCGGATCCAGGGGGGCCAATCCGGCCATGGCCCCCCATTTAAAAATTGCATGGGACGTGGCCCCCACCCCATTTGGTTTCAACAAGCCATTAAATAAATGTAGTGGGAGAGAAAAACAGGACATCAGGCCCCCCTATTAAAAAATCGTACCGGGCGTGGCCCCCCGTCGATTTAGGGGCGGTTGAGACGGTCGATGACTAAAAAAAAGGTCATCAGTTTTTTTGGCGGATAAAATGGCATCTTTTTCCCGGAAAATTGGTCGATGTCTAAAAAAAAGGTCATCAGTTTTTTTGGCGGATAAAATGGCATCTTTTTCCCGGAAAATTGGTCGATGACTATGTGATCTTACACAATCACTCAACGATTTTCCAGTCTCTTCTTTGTTCTGTAGCGCAACCTAGGCCTAACCTATTCACTGTACTGCGGTAGCTATGGCTAGGTTATAAGTGTCTAAAGTTCTTAAACTTGTTCCTTTACAACAAAGATCAGTTTCTTGTATTTTCTTTTTCGATTTCCAATATTCACAAACAACACAACAATGCATCAACGACGACAAACAATTCAATTGCACGACAGAAACGCCATCTTATTATATTACTACTCTAACGTCTTCTACACACGACTAGCACTCCTTCTACAACTTCTCTCACTCTCAGCGTACACTCTCTCTTCTGTCGCACTGTCCTTCTCTTTGTCTGTCTGTCTGTCTGTCTCTCTCTCTCTCTCCGGCGACGACGCGCCGCGGCACTTTCCCGCCACTCAGTCAGCTGGCCTGTCTGTCTGTACACTCAACAATTAGCTGACCTTGAGCTGGCCTATCCGTACGCTCAACAATTAGCTGATCACTATACGTTATACAAAATTAGCTCACATTACCTCTTTCCTTTCTTTTAAAGAGAGCTAATTATCTATAAAAATTAGCGAACGTACCTTAACTAAACAATGCAAACAGTCCAATATATATAACATCATAAAATATCTTACGCTACAATCTAGATAAACAATCAGCTACTACATTCAATTTACCTTTCTTGTAGTTCAACAGAATGTCAAAATTTTGCAATGACAATGACCATCTGACTAACTTAGCAGATTTCGACATTGATTCAGTCAAGTAAACTAAAGGATTATGGTCTGTAAACACATTGATTTTAGAACCAATAAGAATTTCTTTCAACTTATTTAAAGCCCATATGATTGCATAGGCTTCTTTCTCAATCGTCGCCCATCTCCTCTGGGTATCTGTCAGCTTCTGACTTATAAATGAAACGGGACGTTCTATCCCTTCATTGTCCACCTGTGATAGGACAGCTCCCACAGCAAAATCACTGCTATCACAGTACAAATTGAAAGGTTTCCCAACCTCAAACATATATAAAACCACATTTGACAAGACAATCTGTTTAAGTGAATCAAAGGATTTCTGATGTGCATCAGTCCAAACAATGTTCTCAGGTACTTTCTTGCTGGTTAAGTCTGTCAATGGTTTAGCAATTTCAGCAAAATTACAAATAAACTGTCTGTAAAACCCAAAAAATCCTAAGACCTGTTTCACTTCCTTCCTGGTTTCAGGTTTCTTCAAATTAATCAAACTGTCAATCCTATCTGGATTCATCATCTTCTTCCCTGATCCTATAAGGTGACCGATGAACTTCACCTCACTCTTACCAAACACACATTTCTTCAAGTTCAACGTTACATTATGCAGTCTAATTTGTTTCAAAAATAATTCCAAATGCCTTAAATGAATGTCCCAATCATTAGAATGCACTGCAATGTCATCAACATAAGGTTCAGTGAAATCATGTATCGGTTGCAAAATCATATTTATCGCTTTTACAAAAGTCCGTCCAGAGTTAATCATTCCAAAAGGAACACGCGTAAATTCGTACAGTCCATTATGTGTAACAAACGCAGTCTTCCATTGATCACTCTTTTTCACAGGACAAGTCCAATAGGCACTGCGACAGTCCATAACAGAAATAAACTTGGATTTTCCGACTTTGCTCAAAACATCATTGACGATTGGCATAGGATATCTGCAGTTCTCAGTGAAAGAGTTAATGTATCTGTAGTCACAAGCCAATCTCAAGGATCCATCCTTCTTTTTGACAATGACAAGTGGACTTGCCATTCTGCTTGACGATGGTTGAATGATGTTTTCTTTCAGCATGTCTTGTATTTGTCTTTCCACTTCTGCCCGGTATATTAGTGGTATTCGATATGCCATGAATTCTTTTTCTCGAAAGTCTGGTTTCAACACCACTTCATGTTCTACTAATGTACAAAGTCCCGGTTTGTCCGAAAATCTGTCTGCATAACGATTCAGTACATCAAGTAATTGTTTCTGCTGTTCGCTCGTAAGATGTCCAATTTGTTCATAATCCAATTGGAGTGATTTCTGTTTTGTCTCTGAATAGTCTTCCTTCAGCGGTATTTCTACCACTGATCCAAATTCGTCATCCTCTTCCACGATCAGACCACAAGACAATGTTCTCATAATGAACTTCCTCATCTTGTTGGCATGAATAATCCGTCGACCGTTTTCATTCATGTCCACGAGATACGAATATTTGGATCTTCTTTGCAAAACCGTGCATGGACCATGCCATCGTGAGATTAATTTATTGGTTGACGTTGGATACAGCACGATGACGTTTTCTCCTGGTTCGAATTCTTTATCTTTTGCTCTTTTATTATATTGACTGGCGTATTGTTTTTGCTTTTCTTCAGCACAGCTCTCGGCGAATGTTAAGGCCTTTTCCATGTCTGCTCTTAAATTCTTCAAGTACTTAGCCGGTTGCACTCCAATGTTCGGTGGTAAATTTATCTCTTTGGTCCAGCTTTCTTTAAGAATGGTTAGTGGCCCTCTCGGCAACTTTCCATAGACCAGCAGATACGGTGCCACTCCTGTAGTTGCATTAGGCACTTCTCTCAATGCCCAGACTGTAAATGGAATGATTTTATGCCACTGTCTCGGATTTTCCACAATGACATGATGAACCATCTTCTTGAACGTTTGATTCCATCTCTCCACTAATCCGGCCGCTTCTGGATGTCCTGGCGAATCGAATCGAGGACAACACCCCATCAATTTCAGAAATTCTCTCGTTAGACTGGCTGTAAAATTCGTTCCTCTATCACTCGTTATCACTGACGGAACTCCCACATCCATGAACAACTTCATCAGAGCTTCGCATACAGCCTTAGCAGTCAATGACTTCATCAAAAAGATTGTCGGCCATCTTGTACATGAGTCTACGATGCACAAGCAATACTTATGCCCTGCTGCTGACGTCGGTTCGATTGGTCCTACGACGTCCATTGTCATTCTTCTGAACGGCACATCCTCCCTTGGTATTGGCGTAATCGGTACTCGATCCATCACCAAACTTCGTGCTTTCAACTGACACTTCTCACAAGACTTGCAGAATTTCACCACATCTCTACGCATCCTTGGCCACACAAAGGACAATTTGATACGTTCTCTTGTCTTCTCTTCTCCCAAGTGTCCGCCAAATACTGACTCGTGCGCCAATTCCATCACCTGAATTCTTCTTTCCTTCGGCAACACCAACTGATACACCAACTGGTCCAACATTTGATGTTTCTTATACATCAACCCATTCACCACACTAAACTCAGATCCTTTGTCTTCAGCTATCTTCCACCACAACTTCAGTGACTCGTCATTTCTCTGCTGCTCTTCAAATTTCTTTGCGTCTGCCAATTGTCTTTCATCACTCGTATTCTCGGCAAACAAATCTCTCATACTCGTGTCCATTTCACTATCACTTCCAGAATCATCATAATCATCATGTTCACATGCAACCATCTCTTCTTCAATTTCATTGCTCCCGGATGTTACTCCTTCTTCTTCTTCTTGAACGCTTTGTTCATCATCGCTTTCTGTATCATCATCTAGCAAACTTTCATTTGACTTTTCCTCTTCTCCTTCTTCCACTTCTCTTCTCCGACTCTGTGCTCTCGTAGTCACATTCGCTTGCAATTCTCCTTGCAATACACTCACTGGTGGAACCTCTTTCAGTTCTGCAATTATCTCTGGATGTAGCAAGAACTTTTCTTTGTTATCTTTGCACAAGACTGCCGGAATGCTGGCACATACCAACGTTGAATATGGCGCAATATTTACTTCCTTGTCTTTCAAATCTCCTCCTTCGTTATGACAGCACATCCGCACTTCTATTTTCACCAACTTAGCTGGAATGGGTTCCCCAGCCACACATTGCAAATGTACTCTGCCAATTTCTTCTACTGTCGCTCCTTTCAATAATTCCTCATTGATTACTGGAATCTCAGTACCAGAGTCAATCAGCGCTTTGACTTGCACGGGATGACAACTGTCATCATTTCCACGTATCTCTACATCTACATGCCGTAGTAAGGACTTCTTCGTACGTTGACACTGATCTTTACTTTCTGTTTCTCGACAAGTATCCGTAATGGGAGCAGATTTTACTACTTCTCTCTGTATAGTAAACTGAGGCGTACACTTCATTACTGACTTCACTTCCGTTTCGCGGTTGTCTTGTCCTTCCAGCTGATTAGGTGCATTCATTACTTGGATCTGATTTACTCTGAGATTTTCTGCACTTCGAGTAAATCTATTTCTCAGATTTGTCATTCTTGGTGGTGCTTGACAATCCTTTATCAAATGTCGGTCTGACTGACAATTATGGCAACGTTTCCTCACAATACCTCTCTGTTCAGTGCTCTCCCGTCTGTAATTGTACGGAGTATATGCTGCATTGCTTTCTCTTTGGCGTCCCATCACTGGAATTCGACTATATATTTGTCTGTCACCCGTTGCTTCTCTTCTATCTTGACCAAACTGTCTTCCACGAGCACTATCTTTCCTTACTTCATTACTTCTGGCTTGGCTTCCCGTTTCTTTGTTACTACTATTCCACCTGGTTTGCTTCGAACTATTACCCCATGCTTCATATTTCGGTTTGTCTTGAAACATTAGACCAATTCGATTGTTCACATGTATGTCTGCGAGATCTGCAACATTACTAGCTTCCAAGCATTCAGTACCCTCCTTTGCTAGTACAAACTGTAGTGGACCCGGTGGTAGACATTCTTTCAACTTATCCGCCACCAACAGATCAAATAACTTCTCATAGTCTTTGCCCACTCGCCTACTTCTGACATAATAGTTCAACAGATTCTTCAATCTTGCTGTAAACATAGTGTATGTCTCTTCTGCCGTTTTCTTCGCATCTACAAATCGTGATCGATATTCTCTCGCTGTCAATTTGAATTCTTTCAGTAAATGTTCTTTCACTATGTCGTAATTGTCTAGATCATCAAATGACAATCGGTTTAACACCGTTCTCGCTCTTGGTGTCATTAGTGGCAACAGCAATTTGACCCAAAACTGCTTTTCCACCGTAAAACTGTTGAATGCATTCTCAACTGTCTCAAAATATAATGGCACCTCCATCATATCATATGGCATCTTAGGTAACACGTGTTTCATTGCATCACCTATCTTCTTAATCTTAGACACCATTGTCTCACTTTCCCGGATCCTGTTTCGTTCTAACTCCTCTCGGCTTCTTCTTTCGTCTTCATTTCGTTCCCCCAGTCTATTTTGATCTTCTTCCCTACGCAGTTCTTCTTGTTCTATCTTCTGCTGCAACAATTCTAACTGCTTTCTGCGTTCCTCCTTTTCAATAGCCATTTCTCGGAGCTGAGCTTCCTTAAGAGCGAGTTTCTTTTGTTCTAATTGTACTTGTTCTTCCCTTTCTCGTTCCGCTTTTTCCAAATTTTCTTTCTCCATATTCAATTCTTCCTGTCGAATCTCTTCGGCTCTTTGTAATTCTGCCACACGCATGGCTTCTTTGACTTCCTCGCGAGCCTTTTGCTCTTCAATCTGTTGTTTTCGTATTTCTTCATCACTTTTTCTTGCTCTCTCGTATTCTATCATTAGTTCCATCCTTCTTCGTTCTGCTTCGTCACGATCTTTTTTCAGTTGTTCTAACTGAAGCTGGAACTGCTGCTTCTGCATCTCTATCTCTTCTTGTCTCATCCTTTCTGCTTGTTCTGCTCTTACTTTTTCCTCTAGTCGAATCTTTTCTGCTCGTTCAATCCCTTCTTGTCTCATCTTTTCTGCTTTTGCCGCTCTTTCGTTCTCTTCTTGTCTCCGTTCTTTCTCTTCTTGTCTCCGCTGCTCCTCTTTCTCTTTCTCCTCCTGTCTCCGTTTCTCCTCTTTCTCTTTCTCCTCCTGTCTCCGTTTCTCCTCTTTCTCTTTCTCCTCCTGTCTCCGTTTCTCCTCTTTCTCTTTCTCCTCCTGTCTCCGTTTCTCCTCTTTCTCTTTCTCCTCCTGTCTCCGTTTCTCCTCTTTCTCTTTCTCTTCTTGTTTCCGTTCTTTCTCTTCTTGTCTCCGTTGCTCCTCTCTCATCATCATAAATTGCATCAACGCCTCCATAGACATAGCCTGTGGTTTCTCCTCAGCCCCACCCACAGCGCCTTTCTCTTCAGCTTCCTTTTTTAGCCAATCTTCTGCTAAAGCTCTAATCAAATTTTCCCTTGACATCTCTTCGACTTCTTCCACGTCTAGACCAGCTTCGATTAATAATTTTATTATTCGATCAGAAGACATCTTTTTTATACTAGCTTGTTTTTGTTCTGTAAGTTTCTCCATCTTACTTCTTTACTTCAAATGATTTCCGTGAAGAAATCGAGGGAGTGGCTATGATTGCTGTGATTGGTTGACTTTAATTCTTATTGCTTGTTTATTCAAGGAGCGAGTTTTGTATACCTCTCTCTGGCGTTGCGTTGTCGTAATGTCGTTCGTATGCCCGTTGTATCTTCTCACCAGTTGTTCGGATGCTCGGAATGCTTCTCCGGTTGATCAAATGCTCATTCTCCTTCTCCCGTGTGGTCGGCTTCTCGTAATGATTTGAAATCCACTGTCCGTAGCTTTGCTTCGAAATCCACCGTAAGCTTGGACTAAAAATCCACCGTTCATAAATATTCCTCCGACCGTAAACTTGGATTGACAATCCCACCGTCCGTAACTTGGATACGATATCCCACCGTCCGTAACTTGGATACGATATCCCACCGCTGTCACCAAATGTGATCTTACACAATCACTCAACGATTTTCCAGTCTCTTCTTTGTTCTGTAGCGCAACCTAGGCCTAACCTATTCACTGTACTGCGGTAGCTATGGCTAGGTTATAAGTGTCTAAAGTTCTTAAACTTGTTCCTTTACAACAAAGATCAGTTTCTTGTATTTTCTTCTTCGATTTCCAATATTCACAAACAACACAACAATGCATCAACGACGACAAACAATTCAATTGCACGACAGAAACGCCATCTTATTATATTACTACTCTAACGTCTTCTACACACGACTAGCACTCCTTCTACAACTTCTCTCACTCTCAGCGTACACTCTCTCTTCTGTCGCACTGTCCTTCTCTCTGTCTGTCTGTCTCTCTCTCTCTCTCTCCGGCGACGACGCGCCGCGGCACTTTCCCGCCACTCAGTCAGCTGGCCTGTCTGTCTGTACACTCAACAATTAGCTGACCTTGAGCTGGCCTATCCGTACGCTCAACAATTAGCTGATCACTATACGTTATACAAAATTAGCTCACAGACTATAAAAAAGGTCATCAGTGTTTTTGGCGGATAAAATGGTATATTTTCCCAGGAAAATTGGTCGATGACTAAAAAAAAAGTCATCAGTTTTTTCGGAGACACACGGAGATTTTTTGCCCTGTCCCACCAACAAGACCCAAAATTTTGGCCCCCCTTCGAAAATTTCTGTATCCGCCCTTGATTTCGGAAACCTATAGTTTAGCAGCGCTCGTGAATAAGCCGCTGCCCCGCGCTTGGCTTTCCAGTGGCGCTTCAGAAATTAGAAGATTACGATTACGAATAGCATCTTCGTCTCTGGTTTTCTACCTCTTATAGGCAAGTTGAAATGTCCGGCGTCGCCATTCATCTCGACGTTGGGTTCCTTATTCGAGTTTCCCAGTTGTTATCATCCAATTCAGCTTCAGCTGTCGTGGCACTGGTCATCCTCTTCTTTGCTTCCCCTCCAATTTTTCTTCGTTGACTATTCTTAGCAGTAACTCTGCCCTCAGCCTGTATCCTACACACCTCTATTGTCTGTGGGGCGTGGTGGTGTAGTGGTGGCGTCGTTGCCTTGAAGCCGGAAGGTTCGAGGTTCGAATTCACCTCAAGTCGCCGCGTATATGGACCTTGGGCAAGTCCTTCACTCGCAATTGCTCAGCGCTTCGGCGTGAAATTCCGATGCAGTGTCCGCTCTGCAGTCGGGAGCGCCTCTGAGTAGAGCTTGAAGGGGCGCTATAGCAAGTGCACACACACACATACATACATACATACATACATACATACATACATACATACATACATACATACATACATACATACATACATACATACATACATACATACATACATATACACATACATAATTATATCAGTGCTCTTTCCCAGGCCCGGCCTTAGGGCAAGGCGAGCGAGGCAGCCGCCTTGGGCCCCGCGCTTCCAGGGGCCCCGCGTTGCTGACTATAATTTTTTCTTTGTCGAGATTGGCAATGGTTTCATCGCATAACAACAACTATGCACTTATTGCAGTCAATTTGCCACGTGAATGTGACAGGGTGATTTTGAAAGAACGAAACTTCTTCACAGCTAGCCTACTTTTTTAGCTTAGGCCTGCGTATATAATTTTCTCCAGAAAACAGTAATTAACTCATTTTGCTTCAAATTCGCAAATGGACGTCTGCACACATTTTTTCAGCAGAGGGCAAAACACAATGATAGTGGTGACATTTTTAGCGAGAGCTTAGAAAATGCAAAGCAGGAAATTTATAACATGGAATGTCATGGATATTTTCAGAATGGTGTCTAAAATAATGTAAATTTATTTCGTGAATAATTAGCATCATTAGTGCTCTGGCGCAAAGAAATTTGTCAAAAACCTAAATTTAGGCCTGAGTTGTTGAAAAATTCTCAATTTTGGGGGCGGGGCCTCTCTTGCCCCTAAGTGCGAGCGCTGATGATTTTGCATTACTTAGATAGGCCTAGGCCTATAGGCCTGCATGAGGTTGTAGGGAAAGCTGTCTAAGATGGAATGCTTCATAAGATGGGACACGCCTACTGCTACCGCTATTTGCAGAGGAAGACACTGTCAAGAGTTGCGAATAACATAATTATCACGTATATTAATCAGACTCTACCTGGCAATTGTTAAATGTGTATACGGTGCTGCTGTCTTGATTTGATTAATAGGCTAATTGAATTTGTTCATGTTCGCTGATGCTATTTCACATCATTAAATTTTCCCAATCCAGCATTATGGAAATTATTGTCTTATCGTATGGATAATTGGGGTAGCACGACATTTAATCCCGCGACACTTAATACCGCGACAGTTAATCCCGGACACTTAGTCCCGGCGACATTTAATACCGCGTCAGTTAATTCCACGACAGTTAATTCCGGCGACATTTAATCCCGGCGACACTTAATTCCGCGACATTTGATACCGCGACACTTAATACCTGTACAGACGTGAGTACGAAAATTTGTACGACTGTTCAAAGTGTTCAGGTTTTCTGTTGTACATGTGTAGGCTACATAAAACGATCATTGTAAAGGATTTTAAACAGGATTTGCGAAGTTCAGTCTACGATATTGCAGTGACATGGAGGCGAATTTCGGCGACAGTAGCAAGGGCAAACAAACTGTGATACATGGAAATTACGATATAGGCCTACATTAAACATCGCGACAATGCAAACGGAACCCTTTTTATGAAAAACAGTGAATACGTTATTGCTGTGAATATTTCTTTTATCGAATTTTAATGGTTTTATAATATTTAACTGCAAAGGCTATAGGCTCTTTTGAACAATAGTGAATATTGCTTTGAATTTTGCATTTATAGAATTTAACTTTATAAAATGTCATTTTACTTTCCCGGTATTAAGTGTCGCGGGATTAACTGTCGCGGGATTAATTGGTCGCGGAATTAAGTGTCGCCGGGATTAAATGTCGCCGGGATTAACTGTCGCGGGATTAATTGGTCGCGGGATTAAGTGTCGCGGGATTAAATGTCCGGTACTAACTGTCGCGGTATTAAGTGTCGCGGGATTAAGTGTCATGGAACCATAATTGGATATAGTTGCTTAAATTGGGACATATTACTGCTAGTAATTGTTTTTAATGACAATAATATCGCATTTTTTGAAAATTGCTATTCTTTTACATGCATCATTTGAAATTCAAATATATTGAGGTCACATCAGTGTGGTTTATTATAAAATAGTGCCCTTAGCTCAAAAGAAATTTTGGAAACAACGATAAATGTCCCATCTTAGGTGACTCTCCCCACCAGTGCCGTATTGACAGGAAATCAACTGCGTAAATTTATGTTTGAGGACCCGATGCTGCCTTGGGCCCCGCAAACCCTAGGGCCGGGCCTGCTCTTTCCTCTCCGATCATTCCGAGACCTTGGTGCAGGAAGATCAAGACGCTCTAAAGAGCGGTTTAACCAGGACATTATTGGGGTCTGCGAAAGAAATCGGATGTTTTATTTAATTATATACCTGAAAATAGGAAGAGGAACTAAATTGAATCCGAAGAAACGGATCATAAAATAATGCTATGGATCGAGTGTGGTGTTGTATGGATCAGAGCCATAGACCATGAGAACAAAGAATATTATATATATATATATATATATGTGACGATCCAGGTTTTCTCGTCCCTTTATTATTTTTATCCATGTCTTTTCCAGCCATGTATTTTATGTAGCGCCTTTACTACCCTGTAATCTATAGGTTCCCTTGGAATTAGACACCCCCTCCTATCCCCCACGGAGATGCCTGTGGTAGGTCCCACCCAGCAAAGTCGTCATTGTTTTATCATCGGGATTCCGCCCAACAAGCGCTTCATTGTTTTCATAATTAATTACTATGCCCTAGCCCGAGCGCCCGGCTTAGATAGACCTCCCAGATTGAGAGGACGACGGGCTGAGTTCTCTTGTATTCTGGCAATGAGCCGACAAGTTGCCAGAAGATGCCGGAAAGAAGAATCTGATTGAATAATTGCCCGGGTTTGCACGGCAGTGAATCCGACCTGAACTAATAGATTCCAGTCCTGGTCGCCCGACTAGCCTATATAAGGAACCCCCTGAAATTCGTCGAGGCTCTCAGTCTAAGATGTGGCCATAGGAAGTGGCGTCGTCGGAAGATCCTGCAGCTTGCATGGAAGGACTGATCCCGGCAGTCGACCGACTGGCCGTTAGAAGGAGGAAGAGCGGTTAGCCGAAGACGAAGGACGGGATCCCGTCTGCTCGTCGGTTGCCTACGTCTTCTCCCCGTCGACAGAGGAGGACATGCCTGTCGACGGCTTCTGCCCAGATCGCCCCGTCGTCCAGTGAGGAAGACATCCATCGTCCCTTGTCTCCGACCGAATGAGGCCTTCCGTCATTCACTCGTCTCTGGCTGAAAGAGGCCCACCCTCGTCTCCATCGATCCCCCGTTCGTCTGAAGAAAGAGACTCACTCTGAGACTGCCCCCCCGTTCGTTTGAGAAGGAGTCGACGTCCCTTGTTCCGCTCTGCCCGGATGAAGGTATGAGAGACCAACTCGCTTTGAGGAGTGACCGTCATCGAGTTCCTCCTACATAGTTGGGATTGCCCTGTATGTCTTGTTACTGAAGCTAGCTTAAGGAGCTCCTAGGTTTATTGTCCCTAGCCAGTAGAAGTCCTGGGGAAATATTCTTGACAGATTTCTTTATTTTTATATTAATATTATTATTATTGTCGAGTTCGTATTTCTATGTTTATGTTAGCAGTAGCTTAGAATGAGTAGTAACTGAACATTTTATGTGTTTGAACTTTTGATCTTTATATTAAATAATCATAAAACTGAAGCGACTGCATTTGTATATAAGTTTAATAATGGAACAGATAAGAATGAGCAGAGCAGAAGAAGAGGCTCTTAAGGGAGTAATGCAGATTCTCGAAGACTTATCTTCTAGTCAGAAAGAAATAGATTCTGCCGTGATGGATTTGAACCGGCGTCTTATCCAAATCGAAACCACTCCGATCTTCTCCTCCACTCTTAGAAGCAAGACTGTTGTTGAACTACATGAACCTGTGTCTAGCCTGGCCTACGGTAGACCTTCTGACATGCCAGCGCATTTATATAGCGCACAATCAGACTATAACCAATCTTTCATTGCACCTTCAGTTCAACAGCAGCACGGAACGCCCCTCCCGGTGCACAGGTCGAATCTATGGCCTCTCGCCCAGAGGGGGTACGTCATATATATATATATATATATATATATATATATATATAAACACTGGAGACCTTAGAATTGTGTCCAAAAAATAAATTCCTTAAAAAACAAATAACCACCGGAAAAACATCCGTAGGCTTTACTCACTAATAAAATATGGTACAATAATTACGTGGCTGGCTGGACCGGTGGCTGACAGAAGAGGTCCGCAAAGTTACCATAGAACCCGGGCTCGCATTAGCCTTAATGCGGCCGTGCCTCAGCCCGAGGGTCCCCCATGGACTTTCAGTCTGATTAAAATAATTATTATACATTAACAACTGAATAATTCAATAATCCGTTGATGTCCATCGAATAATGGACTCGGACGAAATCAGAAATCAGAGCCTCCTGCGGTCGTTATTCAGTCGTCTGGCTCTATATAAAGGAAGACTTAGATTTAAAAAAGATGGATCACTGGGTGTTAGATAGTGCATAACACTGCATACAGCAATGTAATAAAATACTATAGGGGCAGAGATGACTATCACGCAATACAGCATCTTACGAAATAATGTGACGAACAACTATTATATACAGTGGGCAACTAAGAGCACATTATTTAGGCTACGTAGCATGTCAGGACCATTACGATGCAACACAAAATTACATTGCCATACAATATAGAAGAATGTGGGCTATTAATGTCTGGTTCTCTGGGCATAAGCATTAAGAATTAATGGTATTTAGAGATTAAAATACGAATGGTTGGATGAGTTGGCGGACTGATGGGCGTAGACCACTCATGCCCGTGTTGACCGTGCAGCATGGACGCGTGTAGGGTGAATGGTTTACGTCCACATCCTATACATGTAGCTTCGATCCGACTCTATTTCCACCATTTCCTATAAAGTGCCGAACGCAATGATTTACAGGACCCTCGAGCTAGGTCGGCGTAATTACTGCACAGGCACTGAAACGTAAACAGCGATTGAGATGCCGTCTCCAACCATAGAATGCTTATAGAGAAGAGGAGGCGCGTGCTAGAAACCCCGTGGACATTTCCGTTCGCGGTCGGTGATTGACCGTTGGACCATTATGGTGCTGCGCGGCTGTGTGTCAATTGCCTCTGACCAGCGATGACGTGTTAACCTCAGCCATTCGGACGCATGGTGGCGCTACGGTTTCAAATATCCGGTGACGTCACGCGGCTCGTCCAGGGCGTTATTTTAACGAACCAATCAAATACGACAGAAGGCAAATCTTGAAGCAATTCACTTTGATGTATGGTTCTACGGTTCATTGCATCGTCTGAGTGTTGCATAGACGTGCATGGATTAGCATAGCGACACATAAAAACGATGCCTCATTCAATTAAGGTATAATAGACTATTGCATATACCTGAAGGTAATACAAGCAATTGAGTCTTGACTATTGGCTAGCCCTAGCACCTGGAACAACTTACCATTGGTTATTCGGAATTCCCTCTGATTCACCTTATAAGTGGCTCCAACTGAGCTGCCCAACATCATTTATAAATCAATCTACAATAATTTATTTCGTTACTGTTTTGCTGAATGGATGATGTGGGCACATACGACATCACCGTATGACATTTCAATAGTATTTAGTTAAGTTGTTAAGACATATTTTTTCTTATTTACGCATTTGCATAACCTGCTGCTGTTTCTTTTCACTTGGTATTTGCGTAACTCTGACAATGGTACAGTAATCCCTAAAGGAGATTCCATTTTCTTTTCTTTTTGTAGCTCCTATGTCCACTATCTGAAAGTCAGATACTCCATTTATTGCTACTTGGAGCAATAAAATTGTGTTTATGGTTTTTGTTATGGTCATAGTGGAGTCTACATTTGAAAGAATTATATAAGAAAAGGAGGCTTAACAATTGATGTGGTATACATTTGAAAACATTATTTACTAAATAGGGCTTAACCATTGTCAATTCGAACTAAAAAATGTGGTCGAGTCTTAAAAGTAGAACCTGCAATCACCAGAACGCAGCGTGGTTAGAGTGTTCACAAACATAATTAGGTCTTTGTGAAAGAGCATGCATGCATTTAAGAGGCGAAACAAGTTGACTGAGGAGAAGGGCGTCGCTAATGGTTTTTATTACCACACAGTGACGTTAAACTGCAACTACACACACACTAATGAAGCAGGCCAAGTTGTTGTTATGGCCATGATACGACAGCCACTATCGGCCTAATATATCAATAATGCACTGATATAGCCTAACCATATAATTCAAAATATACATTAGTAGGCGAATCCATTTCATGCAATTATTGATAATAATATTGCAATTTCTGCGTTGTTGTCTGATGTTGTCTGAAGAGAGTATAATAGAAAGATTTCTAATACAATTTGCCGCATATATATTTTCGTGGTCCGGCGCATAAAACACGTGATCTTTGTGAGCGGAGAGGTTCATCCAATTATGATTGTCTTCAGGAAGACCTTGCGAAACAAGCATTTCTGTATAATGTCCATCAGATGTGGTGTGATGGTACTCAACGATAACGTAATGGGTTGGAATTTAGCCAAGAGTTTCTCGAAATGGAAAAGGCGTTGGAGTAGCCTACGCAGAAAACAGTGCGTAATATATTACATGTATCTTCTTCTTCTTCTTCTTCTTCTTCTTCTTCTTCTTCTTCGTCGTCGTCGTCTTCTTCTTCTTCTTCCCTCTTCCTTCTTCTTCTTCTTCTTCTTCTTCTTCTTCTTCTTCTTCTTCGTCTTCTTCTTCTTCTTCTTCTTCTTCTTCTTCTTCTTTTTCTTCATGATCCGTGAGCTGAAAGCCCGTAGGTGCCCACTGAGCATTTGACTACTTTCTTCTATGATTCCCTGTCTTGTGCCCGGTGTGTCAGTTCCTGCGTATTCATCCCGCACCACTCTTCTATGTCCTGCAACCATTCTCTACATGGTCTTCCTCTTCTCTCCGATCCCTCAATGATTACCGTCACTATACTCTTTATCTTTCTATCGTCGCTCATTCTTTGGATGTGTCCGAATAGTTTCAGCTTCCTTTCCATTATGGTTCCTACCATATCTGATTTGCTGTTAAGTCTTCTTCGCACATCTTCGTTAGTTATTTTCTGTGTCCAGTTTATTCTTCTACAACAGCACATTTCGAACGCTATTATCCTCTATTTGTCCTGCTTTTTTAGTGTCCAGGTTTCGCATGCATGCAACACCGTGCTGAATACGCATGTTTCTAGTATTCTTATCTTTGTTGATAAGAAAGCAGGAACTGAAATCACCAGAACATATTATGCAGAATATTTATAGAGACTAAGTCGACAGCACCTAGGCAAGTCGATATAATCTTCGCCATCGTTCACGCCAATCTTTGGAAGAAAAATTTTAGCTCTAAGGAATGCTTTAAAAATGCTTCTGATCGATAAGGACATCATAAGGTCCTATCGTCTTTAGTGCATCAGCATTCTTCGTTAGATTGGATTAGAGTATAGAGCATGCAGAAATATGCTGTTGGTTTACTTCGTCGGTTCATCCTGGTGCATCCATTTCAATCACACAAGATTAGTGAACGCATTTTCTGAATGACAAACGACGCCACTAATTTTCTATATGCACATCCATAACATTATGTAAATCGAGCGGGTATATGATCGGACATTCGTCCAACGGACTCTTCTCTATTCGAACATCGATCAATCATTATTTTATTGAGCCACGCAGAGACATTGAAATTGACGTTGCGTATACGAAGAAAGCGGCACAGTTTCTGTTTCCCTACCCATGCAATAGCGACAGGAGATCCGCTTAAATTAGGATGGCCTACTTATCTCAGAAGCAATAAGACGGTACGAAAGCATAGTCGTGCAACAAATATCCATCGGTTTCAATGTAAAATAGGAAATTGCTGAACTGACGAATGAGAAATATGAAGAATATGAACTGAAGAAATATGATATATGCTTAATATACAGTCTATAATAATGAATCAAACATACAAAACAGGAAAGGTGAAAAAGAAAGCGATCAACGGAGACACAGGAGCGAACTTGACCAGGCCAATCCTATGTAAATATATTCGTAATTTATTTAATTTTTCAACACATGATAAGGCCTACTACAAGCTTAGATGTTTCGCACGTGCTCTAAATAACGGTAAACCTTGTTTTGAACGAATGTTCAATGGAATTTAGTTACACGTGGTGGGACCAGCACGCTTTATTGAGTGTTGTTTAGCAGCTGGCTTTATCAAAGAATGTACTTACTTACTTGAGCATAAACACATATTTAACATATCGGAATACATTGGAGCATCACAAGAGCGCCTATCAACAGCCGAATTAACGTTCTTCTCCATGCTCTTTTGCTCAACTCTTACTAAAACAGATCCAAGGAAATCCCAAGCAACACTCGACCCGACGCTGACTAAAGTAGACTGAGATCGACAGAGTAGTTTATTTAACTGAGATTCTGGAAATTGGGTCAGCCATGAGGAGAAATCTGCTCAAGAATAATGTGCATTCTGAGCGCGCACGAAAGCAAGCTGCGCATAATATATCAACTTGTCAGACCGAATGAACGAAATCTGATCGATTGATTTCCAATTTCATTTCGGTCATTCGCAAGATAAGGTCTCGTCGCTAAAGTCGTCTGTGCTACAGATAAAATTCTGAATAAATCACAAAGGATTCTCTGTTCTTAGCGGTCAGAATCAAAACGGAATTAAACATTCTCATCGTTTCTAACTCATGCTTATCCAATCATTGCCTAGTTGTTATTGCTTTAGTAGAAGTAATAGTAGTAGTAGTAATAGTGGAAGTTAGTAGTAGTAGCAATAGTGGAAAGCACAAAGTGATCGGCACTCCATTTTCTTAGCCCTGGCATATGGGGGTAGGTGGTCAGTCTTCTCCCTCACCGTCTCATCTTCCCATCAACAGTGTGTGCACTGTCACTTCACACATTGCAGCTGACTATAGGGACGCACGTTGGGCAGAGATTTCGAGTAAAATGTCTGTCCTACAGCGGTCGAACAATAAACAGCGCCACAGCGAATGCTAAACAGCAAGGCAAGAGAGTCATTAAGTGACACCACAGAAGAATTTTCAAATTTATAACAGCAATTTATTTTATTCGACTAAACAAAAGAGAAATCAAATGGCCATAAGACGACAAATCGAATAATATATATTAAGTGCTTATAAGATTGAAATAAAATGTGCAATTAAATAACAAAGATAAACCAACATCAACACGACCAGTTTTCTCTCGTAGCCTCACGCACTGGGAGCGCCTCTGAATAGTATGCACTTCGAGAAGGGCTATATAAATTTATAGATACAGCGCAATGCAATATTACAAGAGACCATTGACTTCTGAATGCTTCAACATTGAATATGCATCATCCTTGCCCACACGAATTCCATATTATACATCTATCGTCTGCTATTTGAGGCCATTGCTTCGGAATGTTGGCAGCGGTCACGCTTTATGTACCTAGCGTCGTATACTCTCTAACGAAGGCACGTTTCTCCTCTCTCGGAGTTCAGTCCCCTGGGTTTGATAAAATGTTACGATCGCAATACTATTGGCAAACTGCAAGCACTCGGCCGAGCGTTTCCTAAGTTATCACTGTCGCTTGACTGGCATTTATTTTCGTCTTTATCGGCGAAATTTTCTCCCTCAATTTCTACTTCTCTTGGCCTGTATATTATAGACCGCGTTCGCACTAATTACAGGGGATTTAGGCTGCGCATGCGTGACCTGCTGTTTCCGGTTTGGAACTAGCATCACCCGTCGCTAGATGGGGACAGCAAACAGGAAATGGACGGATGGATGGTTCTTATTTTGCTGTTTGGTTTTGTCTTAAGGGTCGCCAATGTTACATCGGGTACTGGGTTGCATGCATAGCGTCTAATTAATAACATTATTGTAGGCTACAGGACAATATAGGCAAAACAGACAAACTGTTATGCTAAAACTGCTAAGGAAATGCATGGAGCGGATGATAATAAGAATTCAGAGGATATGACCGGGTGAGATTTTCAAAAGAAAGGTTGCCGAAGAAGTGGTAATGTAAATGCTGTTAAAAATCTTCGAATGTAGGCTATAGATCTAATTGGCTATAAGCTTAGCCATAGAATGAACAAAAGGCCAATCTCTCTATAGTTTGTTGACATGTGAAGCAAGAAGAGGTCAATGCAAAAAAAACTTGAAAACTAGTTTCAGTTCGCGAAAATAGTGATCACAGAAGTGGCACCGAACCACCTTTTCATTTCCCTAGTCTTTTAGAAAAATGATTTACTTAGAAACGATTACGAAAAATCTTTTGCGCTGCTATAATTATTATGACAAGATAATTTAGATAAGCTTATTCAAATGAAACTTGTTTTTGGAATGATTTCATCTGTAGTTTCATTGTAATTTCAATATTTTATTTGACTTTCGATATAATCATGACACCGTTTATTAATTAATTTCACGAGCAAAAGGCTGTAGGTCTACAGAATAGAAGCTATATATATATATGATTTTCCAACATAACAATATAACACTGAGCACTAAACTCACAATTCTACAGTTTTATCATGAAGATAGACTGCAGTGGCGTAGACAAGGGGGTGTTTCGCTGGTTAACCCCCCCATTGGCCTAGGGAAAAAGTTTTTTAAAGGTTATTTATCCACTTAAAAATAAGAAAAACAAAACAATTGCTTCTAGTAACAATTATTTTTCTTACTTTATTCTCTCTGCTACTTTATTCCCTTTCTATTTGCTGTAATACTGTTGGGTTGGTGTCAGAAAGGGCATCCGACCAGGCCATAAAACTCCAAACCCATCATAAATTCCTGGCTGCGCCACTGAGATATAGAGCAGCTGTAAAATGTCATCACCACCGGAGCTGGACTCTGACCATTCTGATATTGACGAATAAAATATCAAAACCCTGTAAATAACATTTTGAAATAATTCGTAGCAGCCCATAATTATGCCATGTGAAACTGAACGCAATTTTGAAATAGCGAAGGTCCCATTCTCTGTATGTTTATGATGTATTACGAACAGCCAAATGAATTTTGCGCAGAATTATATATTAACCATAAAAGGCACAAGCCTATTGTGATTCTTCCAGATATCCGGTGGTATTCTGCAGATATAAATCCAGTTGACCACCTATAGTAGTAGCATAGCTAATCGTTATAACAGGTCAGTTTATCCTCTGCCTCTTTGACATGTAAACTATGCCGATGGATGCCAAGTGCAGCATTGGGAGCTGAGCCATGCAACCTGCATTTAATAATATTCCTGATATTTGCTCATAAATCCATTATATTGAAACATTGCATCAGAAAGAGCAGTCCACTGCATTATTATATCCCTCATCTTGCATACATGTAGAGTGTACGGAGACGTGGACGTTATAACCAAGGACTTGGATGCGCCTGATAAGCATCCTGCTGGCATTCCCTAAGCGGCTTATTTACCAACGCAGAGTCGGATCGACTAATGGTAATGCTGTCGAATATTGCTAAAACAAAAGGATTCGGCTATTATAGAGTTGTAACTCCGGGCAGAACCACGCACGCTGAAGACTTCTTGTAAGAAAGTATGACAACTGATTCAAAGATTTAGAAATGACCAGTTGATTGTTCTCGGCACACATGGACGCAACGATGAAGTTTGACCTGCGGCCACTAAAATTAATATTTCGAATACAAGTCCAGACTCCAGACTGGTAAAGCCCAGGGTTGTACAAGGCCCATGCTGCCATGCAGGGCTTAAAGTGTGCCTGGACGGTCATGGACGGCGTCCATGCACCTGTTTTAAAATCTGAACGCCGTCCAGCCACTTATTGGCCAGCAAATACTGGAAAGGTATGGGGCGTCCATGCAGTTCTTTTGGAGAGGTAAGGGGCGTCACTTATTTTTCCACACTTTAGGCACGCTGGCTTGTACAATGTACATAGCCTAAGTCTATATTGCGGTAACTGAGACGTGACACAGACGCTGGTGATGACAATGATGATGGTTATGATGACGAGCTGAATGATGACTGTTATCATAGTCTTGCTTCTAGTAGTTGTTGAGCACAGTTTCTGATTTTTATTCGCATTTGGAATTGCCTGCAGAATTCTGTCTGGAACTGTCTTCGTCTATAGTGGCTGACGCAGCTGAGCGTTGAGCTTTTTCATCATCGACTTCCTTCTAAGCGGATGAAAAAACCCGTGAGCTTTTTTGCCGTTACTGTATGCAGCTCACGTAAGCATAGACATAGAGGCCTACGCATGATCTTCTCCAAATCTTCAGAGCTGGATTCTTCAGTGTAGGCTATAGTTTCAAAAGCCTAGGCATAGGCCTACGCATGATCTTCTCCAAATCTTCAGAACTGAATTCTTCAGTGTATAGAGCTGTAGGCTAGTTCCAAAAGCTGGAAGAGCCTCCGAGTAGTGATATTGAGGGGCGCTGTATAAATTGAATTCCGATCGATCAATTGACTGATTATCTACTCACCTGCATCCGCTGCCATTGGCTGGTCAGAGGGACAAACCAAGGGACTATTATCTTACTCAATAATTTTTCTCCATATACAATGCATATTGTATACAAGACCCTGTGGAGAAATTGCAGCTCTACCGCAGCGCTTATAATGTCATCTAAATAAGTTGAGTCCTATATATGCAAATTGGTGAAAGATCTCCGGCCGTTTTTCATTCGATGCTGCTAGATTTGAACCCCGATGAACAACTGGATTTGAAACAATAGAAATTGAAAGCGTCCGAATTTCTTTTTGCGCAGATTGCCTATTGTTGCACAAAGCGGCAATAGGCCTAGGTCACTATAAGAATGCAAGCCCAACTCATGTTTTCAGTAGCACTTTCTGGGATTGGCAGTGGATAGAAAACGTCGTGTAATTAAATAACACTGGTCAACATAGAAATCGTTACTGACTGGAAAAGGCTATAATGTGTAGCATCTTGGTGTGCTGAACACGAATATAACCATAAAAAGTTTTTATTGGCTCTCGTTTTGAAAATATTTTATATAGTTCATTTCTTATGTTTCACCATGTAAATTTATGCAGTAGAACTGCGACAATATCGTAAATAAGTCAAGAAGGCATATCATGCTTACTTCGGATGCAAGGTTGGTGTCCAAGACAAGCCATGGGCCCTGCATATATGCTGTGCTACATGTACAACACAGCTTTCACAGTGGTTGAATGGCAAAAGACCATCAATGCCGTTTGCAGTTCCCATGGTGTGGAGAGAGCAAAGCAACCACTTAGATGACTGTTACTTCTGCTTGGTTCCTCCTCTTTCCGGTGGAATAACGAAGCAAAAGAAGTCGACAATAGTCTTCCCAAACATTCCGTCTGCATTGAGACCAGTTCCACATGGTGATGGACTTCCTATTCCAGAACCTCCAGCAGAATATATTTTCGTTGATTCATCTGATGAGGACAAGGGTGAGCCGACATGTTCTTCTCCTGGTCCGTCAGCGTGCAGTGATCCCGATTTTCACTGTGGTGCATCGTCAACCCCACACAGAATAACACAGGAAGAACTATATGACCTTGTTCGTGATTTGGACTTATCCAAAAACAAGGCAGAGTTGCTAGGATCAAGACTCCAACAATGGAATCTTCTAGAAGAAGATGTCACAATCACTTCATATAGAAAGCGCCATCAGTAGTTGGAACCTTTCTTCATGAAGGAAGGTAATCTGGCATTCTGTTCCAATATTGACGACCTCATGAATGCCTTACAGATCACTCATGACCCACAAGAATGGAGACTCTTTGTAGACTCTTCGACACTGAGTCGTGCTTATGGCTGTGCTTTTGCACAATGGAAACCGTCTTCCATCTATTCCATTAGCGCATGCTGTCCACATGAAAGAGACATACGATAACCTAAAACAGCTACTGCATTACATTGACTATAACAGGTGCAAATGGCACCTGTGCGGTGATTTGAAGGTAGTTGCCATTTTAATGGGACTGCAGCAAGGATATACAAAATATATGTGTTTCTTGTGTGAGTGGGATAGTCGTGCAAGAGAGTTGCACTACGTGCGAAAGGAATGGACTCCCAGACAAAACATGGCAGTTGGACAGAAGAATATCCAGCACCCAGCTCTGGTCGAGGCTCACAAAATCCTACTACCACTCCTTCACATCAAACTAGGTTTGGTGAAGAACTTCGTAAAAGCCATGGACCGCACTTCGCCAGCTTTCCGATACCTAAATGAAAAATTCCCTCGACTCAGCGAAGCAAAGATTAAAGAGGGAGTTTTCGTGGGTCCTCAGATTAGAGAACTTTTCAAAGATGACCGCTTCAACAACTTGCTGGAGGGTGATGCGAAACAAGCATGGAATGCTTTTCGTCTAGTGTCTACAGACTTTCTGGTAATGTTAGGGCAGAAAATTACAAGGAACTAGTAGAAGACATGCTCAAGCAGTACCAGAAATTTCGCTGCAATATCTCGCTGAAGATGCATTTCCTTCACTCCCATCTGGATTTCTTCCCTGACAACTGTGGTATGGTTAGTGACGAACATGGCGAACGCTTTCATCAAGATATCACAACAATGGAGCAAAGGTACCAGGGAAAATGGTCCACTACAATGTTGGCTGACTACTGCTGGACACTCCGCAGAGATGCTCCCGAACAGCTGTACAAGCAGTGGCGTAGCCAGGAATTTTTGATGGGGGGGTTTATGGCCGGAAACCCTGATTTTTGCTATTTTTTCTTACTTATATGGAAAATAACCTTAAAAAACCTTTTTTTCGGAGCCAATGGGGGGGGTTTTAACCCCCGAAACCCCCCCCCTTGCCTACGCCACTGTGTACAAGAGACAGGCAAAAAAATCTAAGAACTAGTCTATGACCTGGTTTTTACAAATATTAACCGTAAGTGTATCACTATTGGAATGCATTGTGCGATATAAAATTACTTCATTTGAGATTACAAAAAAACTAGAGCCAATTAAGCAATTTCACTGTCATATTCGTGTTCAGCACATAAAAATTGATAAGAACTGACTAATTTCATTTCAGTAACATGACTTTTGTAAAAATTTGTTGTCCAGTGTAATACGTCGTTTAGTTTGGTTTACAGGGTGGCTCAAAAAAAATGTCCCACCGGGGAAAATGCGATATCTTCGCAGCCGATTGAACTTTTTCTGCGAAAATTTCCCAATTTGTAGGGGAATAAATTTCCAACAATCCCTGAAAGTTTCATTTGAAACTTTTCATGTTTGCAAAAGTTACAGCTGTTCAATCTTAAAATTTCGTTTTTTCAAATATCCGCGGAAAATTGACATCACTTGTAGATTTCCAAGTCAAATGAAATCACTTTTCACTACAACCTCAGAATTCCGTTTTGCAGTTTATTGTGAGGTGTAATGAGAGTGTCCACTCCCTGCCTTAATACAAGCTCAAATTCTTTTTGTGAAGCTCAGTATGGCCTTGTTGGTCGGGTCCTGCGGCAACTGACCCCACATTAGCAGCAAGATTTGCTTCAGCTGGCCAATGTTCTCCAACTTGGGATTAAAAGTCTTGCAGCGTTCCAGCATAGCTCACCAGACGTGATAAGCAAGAGGGCTAGGGCTAAGGTCTGGCGAGTTTGTAAGTCATCTTTGCCAATGCATTTACTTCAGTTGATGGCAATAAGGTAGCGCCATCATAATCAACCTTGCCGTGCGAGCAAGCAGGCGCACTGTCCTGCTGGAAAATAAAACCAGATGTTAGAGCATACCTGGTCTTCAATGAGTCTGGGTAAGAGAGTTCAAAGATGAGTTTGACATCTAACCTACTGAATGGGATTAAGTGCAGTCTTTTCTTGCATCCGTAACACACGCCAGCATATCTGATGCCGAAACCACGATGTGCTTTGCAAACTTGACCTTTCGATTACCAAGCGAATTTCTTGAAAATCGTGTTTTCTCATCAGGCCAAGCGACCACTTCCCGCCTCTCTTCCGACATCTGATCTTCGTTACATAAACATGTTTGCAGATAGCCTTCAATGGGCTCAGGCTCCATACTTTTCACTGGGTTTTTGCTAGGATCAAGCGATGTCCCAGTCTCTGTTCATGCAAAGTCCGAGTTCCCATATTATCTTTTGCAGAAACTTTGCCCATGACGTTCAGTAATGGGTTCACGAATTGAGACCTTAATCTATAAAATATCATCAAATACCAGCAGATTGCTTCATAAACAGCTTCTTTACAGCTCAGAGTGAGGTCGTATGACATCATCATCAATTTGTGTGTTGCAATTTGCCAAAAAATATCAATGAAATCACATGTATTGGAGCATGATTCTCCGGATAATTGAAAAAACAAAATTTTAAGTTTGAACAGCTGTAACTTTTGCAAACATGAAA
>OX457040.1:18211999-18351999 GCA_949752735.1 Lumbricus terrestris | reverse complement strand
TACGGGTAAACCCGCGGGTACGGGTATACCCGCAGACCCCCTAATACATACATACATACATACACGCCCGCGCAAATACTTTTGTAAAAATCGTACAGCAGCATATCATGCGGGATTTGCGACTCTATAATGAGCTGGGACGACTATGCATACAATCCTCGGTGAGATAAGGAGACGTTGGTCATTCATTCATTCGTTCATTCGTTCATTCATTCATTTATTCGTTCATTCATTCATTCATTCATTCGGCCACAGACACGCATTGTTTGTCTCCTACTGCATCCAACCCGTCTAATGTATAGTGTCTAGACTTTGGTGTTTTATGTCGTTGATCTTTGATGCGTAGGAAAGGGTTGACAGCGAATAAGAGGACGATTCAACAGCACGACCTCGTATTAATCTAACATGAACAGGTTTTAGAATAATAGAGACTGCTGCATGGTCACGAGACTGAAGGGTTACCGTATACACGAGACGATCGCTATGACAAACAGAAACATTGAGCAATTCCTTCAGTTGCTGTTAGTATACTTTGACAATTGCGTAACTTTCCCAACTTTCCCACAAATTGCGGCGGTGACTATTCCTCAGCGCTTACTTTCGGTCATTCGCATAGCCGAACTCGAATTTGATGATATTCATATCGTGTTAAATATGTGACAATGTTAAAAAGGATCAAAGATAGGGCCGATGATAAACTGGAAAATGCCGTTCAATTGTGCACAGTAGGCCTATAAATTATAGGCCTACAGCATGCAGATCTATCCAGTATAAACTTTTATGCAATGGTTCACTCCCCTCTCCCTCATATCTATTTCTCTCTCTTTCCTCCTATGCCTCTTGATGTTAAGAATGAATAGCCTACCGGAAAACAGTCAAATGCTTTCACGTTAAAAAAAATATTTCATCGCGGGACCAAAAAGTGGTGGTGACTGTCACAAGTCACAACCACTTTTAAAAGTGGTTATTTAATGCAGTAGCATTTAGAGGCACGTTCGCACAACGCACCGAGGACCAGTAGCGGCGCTAGGGGGGCTAGAGGGGCTAAGCCCCCGCTAAAAAAGTCGATGCATTTTCCCCATGTAAAAATGAAAAATTTGCACGATTAACCCCCTTTAGACCCCCCCCCAAGAACCGTAAAGGTACGCACGAGGTAATGACTAAAAAACATAGGTCGTCAAAAATTTTGACGGCTGAAATGGAAAATTTTCTTGATTTTGGTCGATGACTAAAAAAAAGGTCGTAATAGCCGTTTCCTACCTACCGGATACCAATCAAACGTCCGGCACCGCGGCAGAGAAGGCGTCGGTTCGCAAAATCAGCAAATACAACGAATTGTCGTCCACATATTTTGGTCTTTTTGGTTTTCGAAACGCTGGGTCCGATTAGCAACGAAGGATTGATATTCCTTTCAGACCTGGGACAAAAGCTAAGCTCTATATCGGGAGAGCCACGAGAAACAACATTTTTGTTCCAGCGAATCTCGCTGATGATACAACGCTACAACGCAGTTGCCTTCAGGGGCACTTTCGCCGATCAGGACACAGAATAAGCTTATGAATAGGACCTGTCCAGACTGTGGCTTTATACTAGGCGGTTTAAAAGAATAAATAAGAAGAAGAAGAAGAAGAAGAAGAAGAAGAAGAAGAAGAAGAAGAAGAAAAGGAAGAGGAGGAGGAAGCAGAAGAAGAAGAAGAGGCAGAAGAAGAAGAAGAAGAAGAAGAAGAAGAAGAGGAAGAAGAAGAAGAAGAAGAAGGAGAAGAAGAAGAAGAAGAAGAAGAAGAAGAAGAAGAAGAAGAAGAAGAAGAAGAAGGAGAAGACGACGAAGAAAAAGAAAAAGAAGAAGAAGAAGAAGAAGAAGAAGAGGAAAGAAGAAGCTATTAAATAAACAACAGCAGAATTCCAAATGAGCATAGCCTATAAAAAAGAGAGATTGTTAGATTTCAGCAAAAGATAGTTAATGAGAAAGACGAGCCAGGCATTTGAACGCCACTGCAGATGATTAATAGATGGCAACGGAGATGCACAATTGTGTCTGATAAACACAAGAGTTTCTGTGAATATGATCGCACGTGCATTGTCTATGCTTCCAATACAAAACAAGTTATTGGTTCAGTCTAGCATCTTTATAACCATCGTTAGCAAGTCTTTCGGTAACAACTCCGCCACTGGTTGCACTCTGCCAGTGCCAGTCCCAAGCCTGGATAAAGGAGGAGGGTGTCCCTAATGGTCTTTGTTACCACACAGTGACGTTAAACAGCAAATACTACTACTACTTTCAGTAACTGCTGGAAATATCGTCTGTTCCTTGCTTGTCACAGCCAATAATCGCCGACATAATACTAAATCTGAAGAGCGCAGCATAGACTTCTCTCCGATCTCTAAGATTTTCAAAGTTCAAGGTACATATCCTCCCGCAGAAAAATCTCGTCATCCGAGGAGCTCTAATGCTCGTCTATCTTCAGTGTTCTCAAATGAACGCCACAGTTGCAGCTCAGTGGCGCTAACGACATCAACATTCTTACCATTGATAACACGAGACAGCGAAGCCACAGCGAACGCCCATGCGAATTAATCACAGCTTCAACCGACTCAAGTATACGTATATAAATACTCGTTTTAATAAGACATCGAAAGACGGTTCGCTATATAATCATGAGTATATATATATAGTATTAGATCTACATGGCTTTGCAAGAAGATCGTCTGACGAGTGAAGCCGGAGTGTATATAAGTCCAGGTGGAGGCCGAAATAAGGGGGGAGATGATGCGGTAAGACCAGAAGAAGAAGAAGGCCCGGAGAGATCATTAGTGTAATTGGGAGAAATGAAGCGAAATGCGTAGACGTAGAGAATAGCTTCTTAGCTGCATCGAAGTTCATTGAATCAGTTGAAAGAGTATATATGCCGCTATGCGCCAGGAGAGGGAAGAGCTCAATGTAAAAACAAAACAGAGACACTGCTGCAGACAGCGTATACGTATGTATAATTGTATATGGGCATTTATATAGCGCCTCACGAGAGTCTTACGGGTGCGCCGAAAGAGAGACAGAGAGAGCATGAGAGAGAGGGGAAGAGAGAGAGAGAGAGAGAGAGAGAGAGAGAGAGAGAGAGAGAGAGAGAGAGAGAGAGAGAGAGAGAGAGAGAGAGAGAGAGACAGAGAGACAGAGTCACAGAGTTATAGAGGGTGACATGCAGATAGTTCGATGGACCGATGAATGTAACCATATAATCTCCAAATTACTAAAACGCAACTCAAAAACCAAGCGCAGGGCACCAGCTTATTCACGAGCGCTGTGCAATGCATCGATGATCGAAAAATCAATCGTTCGGATCGATGGACGAATCGATGCAACTGAATAATCAATCATCAAATGACTGAATCGATGATCACACAGAGGTGATACAATATCATAGACGGATAGATCAGTGGTTAGATACTAGATAGTCGTACCTGCTTCTCCGTGAATGATGCACAGTCTCCATAATCCGGAGTGCATGCGAATGTTGAGGAAGCTGACGGCGGCTGCGGCAGCGAGGGACGGATCCCCGGCGGGAGGGACCCCGGCGGCAGCCCCTCCACCTCCACCACCGACGATGTCCGACTCGTTGCCGAGATAAAGCACCACAGGTTCCTCCGTGTAGATCCAGAAGTCCGTGGCGACGGCCAGACTCAGCGCCCCGGTGGCGACGAGACCGAAGAGCAGCGAGAAGAGGCTGAGGGATCGGACGCTGCAGTGAAGACGGGCGGAGGAACGGACGGTGAGGCCTGAGACGCCCCCGCCAGGGACAGCCACGGCGGCGGTGGCGGTGGCGGCGGCGGCGGCGATGCCGAGGGCGGTGGGACCGTTGCTCCCCGGTGGACGCGGTGGTAGCCCCTCTTGAGGTTGGCGACGAGGGGAGCGGTGGATTTCGTCGTGTTTTCTGTCCTGCGCTGAATGACACATACACATGTACTAAGTAAACCTCGAATATAATCGAAATTCGATCAGATATATTTCTTCGGTTGCTGCTGGTTAAACTGATATTTGAACACACACGCACGCACGCACGCACGCCCACATATAATAAGCTCATATAATAATTATTGTAATCATAATCGCAGATTTATATAGTGCCACTTTAAGAGAAACTCCTCAGAGAGATCTGTGGTCCAAACACAGATCATAGGGGCCTATATAGCCTACACGTCTTCCTCTGTTGACCTGATGATTCGCATGTAGGCTACAAGTGGCAGACTACAGCCTGTCTAACTATATACGATCTATAATATTATACTTAGGTTCTTCCCTTTTGTATTGTCTAATCAACTCTAATCAACTCTAATCAACTCTAATCAACTCTAACCAACTCTAATCGACTTTATAAGTTCTAATCAAAATTTCCGTCACGGTGAACTGTCAAATGTTGATTGTTCCGTCTAACGATGAGCGCGTCTTCTATCTGGAATCTACGGTCTTTGTCGTTGGCTATACTATTATATGCGCCGTTGTCCGTGATAAAAGTTCTGCTCTATCAAGATCCATGTTATTTGCTTCTACGATTGCTTCCGCTAGAATAACAAACTTATCTCATATATTGTATTTTTATACTGTCTACTTTGGACGTACATGTATAGCATGCTGTCGTGAAAACTCAGCATAAAGTCAATCTGTGTTGGTTTTTATGCGACGATGGCACAGGCATGGATTTCGCCGAACATATGCAAACCCACTCGAGCTAACTCCTATAGCTTCATGAAAAATGATTCTTGTAATAAATCTGGATCTCAATTTCGTGTAATCCTCATCTTATGTCTATTACACAGACAGAGAGACAGAGTTGAATGGATTGATGGATGGACGGATGGCTAGATGGCTGTATATATAGATGGATGGATGGATGAATGGATGAGTGTGCATCTATACTTGTCTATTCTCACTATGTGTCTGTCTGTCTGCGTGTGAGTGTGCATCTATTCTCACTATACGTGTCTGTCTGTTCCTCTTGCATGTCCATGGTGGATGGATGGATGGATGGATTGATGGATAGATGGATGGATGAATAGATGGATGGATGGATTGATGGATTTATGGATAGATAGATGGATTTATGGATAGATGGATAGATAGATGGATGGATGGATGGATGGATGGATAGATGGATGGGGAGAGATGGTGAGAATCTATGTTGGATAAGCGGTGAGAAAGAGATGAGTTTTAGTGGCTAATGTTGACCGGGCGAGAGGAATACGTTGGCCTGATAGTTCAGAATGCATGGAGAAACTGGAATTACACTTTAATCTGTTTACAGTGCATGACAAGAGTGGACCGGTTGACCGATATAGGATTATGTCTTATGCTAGACACAGTCTTTGTCCAATCTATTCACTCGGGCAGTGACTTGCGGATAATGCAGGGCTCACGTGAAAATCCACCTGTCTATCTCTATCTATCCCTCAGTCTAATACTGCGTATGAGTGTGCATCTATACTTGTCTATTCTCACTATGGGTCTATCTGTCTGTCTGTCTGTCTGTCTGCGTATGAGTGTGCATCTATTCTCACTATACTTGTCTGCCTGTTCGTCTTGCATGTCCATTCATTCATTCACTCAATCTCTCACTCAATCGATTGGATTATATCTTGTCAGTTTATTCCTGTTTCACGTCTATGGTATTATAGTATACCTGGTTTTCTGTATCCTCCTCTCAATCGTTCCTATTTATGTCTAGCAACACATATTCATGCACGTGTTGTAGTTAATGGCCAAGTTAATTAATACAGTTGACCCTAAGTCTTTAATGACTTGCTGTCTTAACGAAGCCACTATACATTTCTGAATGCCTTTCAGTCTGGACTAACGAGCAGCATAATTATTAGTCACCCGGCATGAAAACATCTCAGACTGATACAATATTACATATCTATAAACTGTTGCACAAACACAACCTCTTTAACGGTTCTTGACAATAGTTAGCCAAAAATATAACCAGGTGGTATCTAGTTGTCTACTTTCTTCCATACATACATCGACGCATACAAGCAACAGATGCGCATTTTCCATAGCGGGTGAATATTATGGCTCGAAGCAATTGAAAGACCGATCTTCGACCCAATTATTAACTATTATTAACTAATATAGCTGCATATGGTACTATACAATACATTACAACACAATGCAATACATTACAACACAATGCCGCATTTCAGTTGGGTCATTGCAACAAAAGTGACCGCACAATAACCGATTGTTAATCGACTTCCGAATAGAGTCTACTCATTTACGAATTCAACTCGCGCTAGAATATTCTTCAGACAATTTTCCCGAAGCAGCAAAAGACCGACAGCAATTATGAGAAATGAAAGTTTATGAAACCCTGTCTATAACGTGATGGATAGATTTGCAGTGAACGGACAACACTGAATGAGAGACCAGCCCCCTCTCTCTTTCATCCCCTCTTTCGTCCTGCAGTGTCCTATTTTGACCAACCGCTATTTCAATCAAACCGACTTCGCAATCAATCAAGTCCACTTCCCGTCAAAAACCAATCAGTTCTCAGTTAACTTGTGGCACGAGGGATTGCGACGAGGCTAAAGTATCAAAGCCTTCAGCTGCTGCTGCTGCTGCTGTTGCTGCTGCTGTGACTGCTTCGTCTCTGGACCTTTAGCTGCGAGGTCATCTTGTTAACAATGCGGCGGCCATCTGCAATGCTCTGCATGCGACACAAGAGAGGACCGAAGAGGCAGTCGTGTAAATGCAGTTAGTTCTGATGCAGAGTGAACTTTCCGGGTCTCGAGTATTGCCAGGGGAGGAATCTGAAAGTCAAATGGATGGGCGAGGCTGCCGTTGAGTTGGACTGTAATCGCGATCTGAAGGAAGGAGGAAGATTATAAGAGGGAAGAAGGAGAAAGGGGTGAGAAGGATTGCAAGGAGGGTGTGGCAGAAGGGAGGGATGGAAGGGAAGGAAGGCTGGAAGAAATGGAAATGGAAGGCAAGGAAGTCAGAGGGAAAAGTGCCTGGGTAAAATAGGGAGGAGAAGGCAAGGAAGGCTGGAAGAAGGCAGGAGGAGAAGTACGAATGAAAATATGGCAGAAAGGAAAGAGACGATGAGGCAAAAATGGCAGAACTGAAATGGCCGAGAAGATGAGAGAGGCAGCGGGAAAAGGAAGAAGAAAGCAGAAAAGAAGAGATGGAGGACAGAAAGAGAAAACAGAAAAGAAGATATGGAGGGCAGAAGGTGGAAAAAGGGACGAGAAGGCGATGTGTGCAGGAGGGAAAGGAGACAGGGAAGCAGGACAGACAAGACAAAAAAGGAAAGAAATGTAGACGGGAGAGGAGAGAGAGAGAAAGAGAAGCCAGGATGTCGAGTTGTTGATTGGTTATTTTGTATGGCTTCGATGTCTGGAGTCGACCAGCGTCCAGAGTCCAGACCAAATGAATGTTTTTACTTGGATAAGTACACACACTAAAACAAGAGGCATAAAATTTAATGGTTATGGCCGCCATACAATGAAGATACCTTGGCCATCTCTCCGTTGATGAACCTTTCTGTAGAAAGAACAGGTGATAGCAATCACCCACAAAGCCTTATTACCATAATGATCACCTTTTCATTCTTTATAATACCTCTCCATTTCATCTTTACAGCTCCTTAGTGTAATGGGTAGCATACTGGACTGTCAATTCGTAACTATAGCCTCTAAAGGCATTATGTACAAAAACAATTGGACGAGACTGAAAATGTAGCCTAACAATAATATTGGTTACAGAGTCAAATGACCAACAGGAAAGAAAATTACCATCTCTCTGTGTCGTTTCCTTTTCCAGCAACAACAACAGCAACAACAACAACAACAACAACAACGTGTTTATTATGGTGAGAGAGAACTTCAAGTATTTAAACATGCCGATTTGGCAGATTAAATAATTTCTCGCATATAATAATTATGAGAAGAGTATGCTGTTGCTTAAACCTGACGTCATCCGAAATTAAACATCAGTGTCGCCTCCCAGAAAGACTTCAACTGATTTCTAGTCTTATGAAAACGGGAAAATTTCGTGACGATGGGAAAATGTTCTGAAATACATGAATCAACAGAAGTGTCACACTGAATCGATTGTGCATTCCACAAAGGGTCATCAAGTCAACCAAGCTCCGGCCTTTTATATAATAAGTATGCACCGTTGCTGCCTTTAAAAACCCCATTCCGTATAATAAAGAAATACTGACGCCACATCAATATGATTACTAAAGTCACCCAACAGGAAATCAAAGACTTGGTGTGAAAGTGACTGATGTTCACTCGAACAGACTAAATTTTTCTGCCACCATTAATGCGGATGGTTGCAACGATCTCAAACGAGCTGGATGCAGACGCAGGCAAAGTGAGAAGAGTATGAGTTCAGCAGCAGAAGGGAAGGGAAGGGAAAACAAGGGAAGGGAAGGGATGGCAGGGAAGGGAAGGGAAGGGAAGGGAAGTGAAGAGAAGAGAAAAGAACAGAACAGAACAGAAGAGAAGAGAAGAGAAGGGAAGGGAAGGGAAGGGAAGGGAAGGGAAGGGAAGGGAAAGGAAAGGAAGGGAAGGGAAGGGAAGGGAAGGGAAGGGAAGGGAAGGGAAGGGAAGGGAAGGGAAGAGAAGGGAAGAGAAGGAAAAGGAGTAGGAGGAAGGAAGGATTGAGGAGAAGAGGACGGAGGATGTGAGGTAAGGATGTGAGGTAAGGATGAGGATCATGGAAAGAAGAGAGTAAGCTTACACGAATCAAAGAGGATGACGATTGCGTGACACAAAACGAAATCGATTCCAATTCTTCGTCCTGTCAATCATTCATCATTCGAGTCTTTGCGAATAATTCACCTTGTGAGCTTTGAATCCAAAAGAGCCTCACCAAGTGTTCGATTTAATATCAAGTCTAAATTTGTTTAGCGTCCGTTTCAATGCCACGTGGTGACAACATAAGTGACAGTTCGGATGTATGCTAAAGAGGCAACCTGGCTTGAAGAAACGACTGCATGCATAAATCAATAGATTTCGTATTAACCGTCGGTCGCAACAAATCGCCACCAAAGACAAATCAGGCGAACAACAGTCGCACGGAATTATGGTCAGCACATCACGTGACCAATGTCGGCCATCACAATATCATTGCTATTTAAAGACAACCAAACATCGATGGCGCTGCTTACGTACAACACACATATGCAATTATGCATACATATATGCATATACAGTTATACACACATACAGTCATACATGCATACATGCAAACATGCATACACAGTTACACACATACATACATACACACACATACATACATACATACATACATGCATACATACATACATGCATACATACATACATACATTGATTGATTGATTGATTGATTGATTGATTGGTACATACTATGTATGTATGTATGTATGTATGTATGTATGTATGTATGTATGTATGTATGTATGTATGTATGCATGTATGTATGTATGTATGTATGTATGTATGTATGTATGTATGTATGTATGTATGTATGTATGTATGTATGTGTATGTATGTATGTATGTTATACATACATACATACATACATACATACATACATACATACATGCATGTATGTACGGGTATTAACGTCGGCTACTCACTCATGACGTTGTGCACTGCCCCCTGGCGACCACTAGGGTTCGATTCCCGGTCGCACTCTCTGCCTCAATAAAACGACGGACGGACGGAAGAAGGATGTTGTGACGATGAAGACGTCAAAGGCGGCGATGCATACATGTATGTCTCATCGACATCGACTTCGACGCCAGGCGGCGGCACGAGTCGCGCATCTAATTACTCGTTTCTGTCGCTAGGTGCCACCACTCGACCACACGAGAACTATACGACGATGAACTGGGATTCCATTGTACATCTCAGCTGCTGCTGCTGCTGCTGATGCTGGTCTCATTCTTCTCTGTCGACGTCACGTGCTCTGCTGTCTCCTCCCTCACCGGGGAGCAGAGCTGAACGGACGGAGAATCGTGTCGTCGGTCGTCAACGACGAAGTATAGGAAAATTCGATGCCAATGCTGCTGCGGATGCTGTGGTGGATGCTGTGGTGGATGCGGCGGATGCTGGGTGGGGCTGGTGATGCTTAAGCTGATGCTTCAGCTGATGCAGCAGCAAATGCTCCTTGGTCTTCATCGCCGCATCACGACATTGTTGACGTCGTACGTAGGCCTATATATATATATATATATTATATATTTATATAGTCTATGTATTATAAATTGTATATATAGGCCTACGCCTATATTTGTGTATATATAATTATATATAAAATGCGAGCCATGCACGCAGACCGACTTAGGCGCTAATACTCAGGTCAGCTCAGACGCCACCGTCGCATTCTTCCTTTTGCTCGTATATCGTGGATGTTTATTGTTTATGTGTCGTGTATGTGACGTCTATGTATATCGGTCAACGGCAGATTCCTTGCGCCTATCTAAATATATAATATACATATAATATAATATATATCTCTACATATCTCGATAAATTATACGATTGTGCAAAGAGAGCAAATGTTTTCATCCGTGTTTGTTTGTCTTCCAGGTATACATTCTGAAGAAGCTGTCGAGCTATAGCCACCAAGAGTGGCATCTTCGATATGATTAATGTTCTATCGCAAGACCTCAAACACACGCAATAAGCGGTTTCGCCTTAATTACATTAAATAATTTTTTTATCAAATTATCCCAGACATAATAGATAATTTGCGCAAATATGGGAATCTAACAACACCTTGATTCCTAGACATGCACCTATCTATTATCCTTGTCACGTCCAATCGCTGCAGTCTGCTTCTTCAACGATCTTTCCGCGCTGCAGTGTATAGCCTACCATTCACGAGCACATCGGTCCACCGGCTGCATGCATTGTAATCCAACACGCCCACAGTGTATGCATACAGCGAGGCATCACGTGGCTCACATACATGCATGCATACATACATATAGGCCTATGTGCCCGTGTGCGTGCATAAACACAAGTATGTCTTCTGTTCGTATACATGTAAGTGTGTAACATTATCATGCGTGTGGACCCTATTCGTGCACAGGTTGGGCAAAAAAGAAAATCCTCTAAGGTTTTCTTTGTCAACATCTTGGCCAGAAGTAACAATTTCTAAATCAAGTTTTAAATGTAATTCAAATTTGCGTACGACAGCCAAATTTACCAAAACACAACGACAATTTTTTCAGACCCAAGACCGAAAATTTTGGCCCCTTCGAAAATGTCTGTATCCGCCCCTGCTAGTGATAGTTTTCTTGGATCTTCATGGAAGCAATGCCGATCTCCGATCAACTGACTCGTATTTCCTGTATCAGTCCACATTGACCGATCTTGTCCTGGAGCTTCAGCGGCAAGAGGAGTCCTTTGTCCTTTGTCATTTGTCCTTTGTCCATTCCTTTGAGTGAAGAAGAGCCCTCCACCATATAACACAACTCTGAATTTCTTCCTTCTTCATCGCATTGAATACATCACATTGATCGGTAAATAGGTGTTATTTGATGGCATGTATACAGTTACCTGACCATACAATGTGCATTGTAAATTGGGTTCCAGTTTCTTATTGCATATCCGGTGTGCAGCGCAAATTGAGCTATCCAGTTGAAGGGCGAAGGCTGACTTTCAAGGGCAACCGTTGACGCCTCAACGAGTTCTTGGTATAGTCATATCCGAAACTGACTATGATTCAGCAGACTCATTGAGTAAACTGAATGCTCTTTCATGGAAGGCTTCAGTAACGGATACGACTTCCAATTTTCAGATGTTGTCAACTTGTCACACCTTCCTTAACAGCTTAACAGTTTTAAATCTGTTAAAATTTGTATATATATTTATTTTAGCCCCTGATAAGCTCCATGGATGGAGCTTATCAGGGGCTAGGGCTAAGCCCCACAAGAAGACCCAGATTCACCTTTTCACCGTGAAAATGATATCTTTTCCCGGGCTTAGCCCCCGAGAAAACCCAGATCCATAATTTTTTCGGAGAAAATGGCTCTTTTCACGAACGAAACTTCAATCAAAAGCAATCATTTCCAATCGGCACGAAATAAATGCAATACTGCTGTGAGTTTGTAGCACAGGTCGGTTGAAGTGATTGTCTATAGTAGGCTATGTGCTTTCTTTTTGATCTATTCGTATCCATATATATCAGACAAACAAAACCACACAGAGGACCAGTATGAGAATTGTAGAAAAATAACTTTGGGAATCAGCCTATGATCCACGTGGATTTGGGGTCAAACCCCGGCAATTCACAACCTCCAGAAAACAGGTAGGCAGACAGGCAAGCAGACAGACAGACAGGCAACAGACATGCTACATTTTGCTGCCACACTGGAGTCTCATTGCTGCAGATGCTTCTGTTCAAATGGCCTTTGAATAAGACAGACTACAGTGAATGTTTTGTGCCATGAACTAAGTGACTTTTCTGTGTGTTACTCTGTCTTTGTCACATTCAATCTATTATAGTTGATTCGCTAATGGTATTCTGTATACTATTTCAGCGTTCAACGTCAAAGTCATTTACTCGCTTCGCTTTAGCCGCATGGAAATGGATTTTCCATTAGAGATATATCTGGAAACTGACATTTCAGCTGAAGGCCATTCTACAGACGAGTTCAAATGTCACGAGATTTAAATGACGCAGTGGACCGACATCAATTTGCTTATCGGATCAACCCAGCCTCTTAGAGTACATATATACTCCAATATGCTCCAATAAATCTGCAACGTACATGTATAGCATCTCAAAGCCCACCAACGCATTGCAAAGTGACCTATGGCGCCCAGACCCAACCAAATGCAACCATACCCAAATAGACCCTACATTTTGTTAATGGATCTTGCACTGATGCAGCGCCCAAATATAATGTATCATTTGACCGCTGTATCTTTTGTAATACTAATTACTAATTTATACACTGCTGAATATAGAAAACCTCGATTCAAAAGTGGCAGTTATAATAATTATAGGTGGTAACATAAGGGCCAATGTAATGAGGCTTCCTCTTATACACGTAACTCTATATAGGCCTATATCTCGTCGATTTTTAGGCGATGTGCGTGCGGTACGCACCCGTAGGCGAAATCGCATAATATATCCAAGCTCTTCCCTCGCTGAGCACGTAATATGGACAGCCCCCCCGCTGACCGGAAGTAGAAGGAGGGTTGCAGAAAGTCGAGAGAGAGCGCCGACATATTGAGCGTAGCCTACTAATCGTAATCGTATAAACTCAAAATTTCTAAAGCGCCACTCGAAAGCCAAGCGCGGGGCACCAGCTTATTCACGAGCGCTGCGTTGAATCGGAAGGGTTGTCCGTGAGAGTAGTCCGTGGTGGTCCGGGTCGAGTTATCGTAGGATCAGAGGGGCGGAAGTGGAACAGCTACTAAGGCGGGTGTCTGCCTAGGAAGGCAGATTTCCCGAAGAGGATTGAAGATCTGACAAAGGTGCAATGGGGAATTATTGGCCGAGAAAAGGTATTCATTAGGTCCACATATATCCTTGGCCATAGGGTTTAAGAAAGCGTCAGAACACAACGTAGGCTAACGACTATGCTTAGAACTTCGCCACTGCTCGCACTTTGGCAGTGCCAGTCCCAAGTCTGCATAAAAGAGGAGGGTACTGCCAATGATCTTTGTTATTGTACAGTTAAGCTGAGACTGCTTCTATTATAGCCTATGCTGGTTTGCTTAGAATAGTATCATGTGATCGTAATCGTTATCTCTGAATCTCTGTGTCAACTGTCAAGTCAGAAGAGTTGTCCAACAAAAGAGTAGACGACTGAAGGTGCTCATAGTCCGATGGTAAAGCTACAACCACCCTTTCTTTCAATCGTCATCATCATCATTATCCATGGGTTAACAACCCGTAGGTGTCCAATGCACACTTTATCGTTCTCCTCCAAAGTCCGCGGTCCTGAGCAGATCTGCTTAAGCTGTAAATGTCTTGATTACACCACTCTTTGATGTCGTCTATCCACTCTCTGTTTGGTCGTCCTCTTCTTCCATTACCATCCATACTTCCTAGCATCACACTTTTTATCTTTCTGTCATCCTCCATTCTACATATATCGTCTGATCTTCTTTCTTTCAATAGATGGCCTTAATTACGATTCTAATATTCGGTAGATGGCCACCGATTTCTTTGATAATGTCAACTAGATCTATCGTATCAGTGTATGACATAAATTTTTTCCAAATATTAGCTTAATCAGCATTAGAACGGTAATGTTAAGAACAATATTAGTCTAAAGAACTAAAGGATCCATAATTAGATTTGGAAAGCTGTAGGCATCAGGCTTAGCAATAGTTTAACCTTGGCGTCTCTTGAACACCCGTAGAACGTATGTATAAATGTGTTTAATTAATAGACTGCACGAAAATCTAAGATTTCATGTTCAGTTAGGAATGCCGCTTATAGATTTTTCCACATAGATCTAGGTTTTTTCGACTGCGGATTTTATGACATTTTCCGAAACGTAGACAATTTTCAGATTTTCTAGGAAAATGTACGAAACAGCAATAAAAAAGGAAGATTTAAGGAAAATTTCTGATTTTAGAGCGAATGACTAAAAAAAGTCATCAGCAAATTTTAGAGGAGAAATAGACATTTTTCGTAACCTGAAAGACTAGAAAATGGTCGTCAGAAATTTCAAACCCGAAAATTCAATGCATTTTTCAAAAATTTTCCGATCTAGCATTTTCTAGCCTTTTTTCGGCCGGATCTGACCTGTTTTGAAAATCAGAGTGGCATTTCTGTAATCATGTTGATATGGTGTTCAATCCCAAGTCTTTAATATTATGCCAAACAAATCACGATCACCTTGCGATGGCTCCTTTCTTTATCCATCACTTCACTTAGCCTGCTGAAGTCTCATCGCTTCAAGATCTCTTACACCGACTTGCGTGACACTCCACCCTATAGTCTAAGTTAGGCAACACACCCAAATGACACCCACCTTAACATCCAAGCTTGCTCTGACCTCTCTGTGGCATATTGGAAACCGGATTCTAACCTCCTTCGGATTACCATATAGGGTCCGGTCTACAGTCTTACTCGACGTGACGCTCGTAAGTAAGTTGGTGCCCTGCACTTGGCTTTCTTTCGATTGGCGCTTTGGAAGTTTGGAGATTACCATTACGATTGATTAGGCCACGGTCTACGAAGATCATGCTGGTGTTAGACACAATTCATGCGAATCACGTATAGGCCTATAGTTAACGAGGCAATAATAATATAATATATATATGCAGTAAAGGCTGGACACTGAACGATTGAGAAGCAGATCTAAGAACATTCAGAGGGGAGAAAGAAGTCAAGCACTCTGCTGCTTCCGTATGTTCGCTATGATTTCCGTGGTTTTAAGCAAGTAACACGCCCGGGATTTCCCAGGTGAATAGCAATAAGATAGCATTTATATAGAGTTAGAGAAGAAAATATGTCAAACTGCATCGTTTAAGTTGAGTCTATTACAGCCTAACGTTTGCATTTAAGGTTAGGGTTTGTCTGGTAGCGCAAGATATCATCGTTAGCGTTAGCGTTATGGGTATAGGCTAATTTCTAGTTTATGTGTGTAATTTCTTACGACACCCTGTGCGTTTTAGCTATTCGCTCTAACTCGACAGCTTTCTTCTGGGTAAAAATGAAAGCGAAATGAAAATAATAGCCTACTAAGCGACGTAGGCCTATAGCTAAATAGCCTAGGCCTATATTCTACCTGTTTTCTTGATCCATATAATTATTTTGACTGTTTATGTATCACATTTTCAAGTAAGAAAAGAGGTTAGTTAACTATTCTATATTTTAATGTGAATGTCACTGACCATTTGTATTATGCAACGTCCCAGGCAAATTTTAAAAGTGATAGTGCAAGCTGCATGGATTTGAAGGAGGTTTATTCTTATGCAGCATGACAGGTAGGAATATCTTTCACTGCGAACATCTTTACTGTGAATTTCTAAAGAATGTAGATTCAAATATTGGCTGAGCGTATTAATATTGAAATAAATGATTTCAATTCACACGGAATCGCATAATCTTTGCATTTCGATATTAAATTGAATTAAATTGCAGGCCAACGGAATATCGTGACCTAGAAATGCATCGATGCAAGTAGGCCTACAGGCTACTCGTGACTTGCCTTTGTTACGATGACTTGTGATGATGACAATACAGAGACAATACACATAGATAAGACACAGACAATGCAATATTCACGCAATTCAACTAGAGATTCGTCTGGGTTGTCAGAAGCGTTAGGCCTATACTAACATTGTGGGGCGCGGTGGTGTAGTGGATATGTTCGTCGCCTTGCAGCCGAAGGGTTGCAGGTTCGAATCTACCCTAAGTCCCTGCGTATGGAGCCTGGGTAAGTCTTTTACTCGCAATTGCTCGGCGCTTCGGCGTGAAACTCCGATGCAGTGTCCGCGCTGTAGTCGGGAGCGCCTCTGAGTAGGTAGCTTGGAGGGGCGCTATAGCAAGTCCACATGCAAACAAACATACATGTAGACGATGAGTCGATGACTGCAGACATGCAATGTAGAGGGCTCAAGGTTTGCAAGAAAAAGCCAATCTACAAGACAACATGCATAGTAGTTGTGGGACTGCTTTTATGAGAGATTTTCCCGCCAAAACCTAGTGCTGCTATGAGAGACGACCAATGGGAAGGCGGCAAAGTTGTCACGTGACATCATTATGTTAATTAGCCCCGCCCCTAATTAATATTCATGCTATGACGTCATATTCTAGAACTTTCTGGACCATTCCAGAAGGTCTATTGTTCCTTTGACCGTCTACTTGTCCGTCTACCTGTCTGTCTGCGTGTCTGTGTGCATACCTAGATGATTAAGAGGTCGTTTATGATGCGCCCGCGGGTAATGGCTTTATTATACATGATAAGAATCTCTACGGCGCCCCAGCGCAGACGAATTTCAAAATAAAAAACCCAGAAAACTCCAAGATTTTCCACTTAGACAAAGCACTAAATTTTCACTTTTATCTTTTAATGCAGTGAATGTACTATAGTCAATGCTTTAATTTAATAATTAAATGCGTGCAAGGAGTATGCTTGTCAGATGGCGCCACTTATTGTAATTACTTTATTAAAAAGATGATACTTGCATCTTTAAGAATTATTTGTTACCCATTCTTTGCGAGTGATACACGTTTTGTGCAAATATGTGTCCGTCGAATGTTGAATGTGAAATGGATGTGTTTGGCAACTACAAGTGCGAATGTGCCATTTGTGGAATCGATGAACGCACGTAGGATGAGAAAGCTACGAAATATCGCCTCATGAGATTGAAAGCGGAAAATGAAAAACTCAAAAAAGCAGTTACTTGCGTGGTATGTAAAAATAAGCAAGTAGAAACACTGCTACTTCCATGCAGACATGTAAATATGTGCGACCCGTGTACAGATGAAGCTACAGAATGTCCTGAATGCAATGAACGCATATTGGGCTTTGTCAGAATATATATTGTATAAAAGTTTGCTACAGCATTTCAAGGACTCACTTTTCGTTATGGATCCAACTTGGCAACATCCGTTCTCGGCTATAGTGAGTGGACCTTCTGGATGTGGAAAAACACAATTCACGCTACGATTTATAGATCATTTACATTATATGGTCAAACCTCAGATAGAAACAATTATCTGGTGTTACGGAATATACCAAGAGATTTTCGACAAATATTCGCAAATTCAATTTCACGAAGGATTACCCGACTTGAATATTTTCGATGGTAAGCAGAAAACGCTTCTGATATTGGACGACCTTATGAGCGAGACTGATGACCGCGTTACCAAATTATTTACAAAGATCAGCCACCACAGGAACGTTTCGATACTGTACCTGACGCAGAATCTATTCTACAGCAGCAAACATACGAGAACCATCAGTTTGAATGCACATTACTTTGTTCTTTTCAAAAACGTGAGAGATTCGACGCAGATAGCAAACCTGGCAAGGCAGATGTTCCCCGGCAAGTCGAATTTCATGATAGAGGCGTTCGGAGATGCGACAATGGCGCCTTTCGGATATCTGTTGGTTGATCTCAAGCCGGAGACGGATGAACGTTGCAGATTAAGAACGAACATTTTCCCTGGCGAGACGCATTTTGTATACGTAAGAAAGTGAATATAAGGTCGTGTAATCGCTCGAACGTTCATTCGTTGAAAATGACGGCTCCACTGAAGGAGAAATTTGAGAAACTGAGATTGCTTAAAGAGTCGTCACCCAAAGTGAGGAAACGTATTTTGAAAGATTGCAACACCTCTCTACTTTACTGTCTCTGTGAGTGTGCACTCAACGTTTTAAAAGGAGTTGTTCCTTTGGAAAAAGCTCAGAAGAAGAGACTTGGTCGTTTCAAACACAAGTTAAGAAAATTGGCTTCCAAGAAAACTCGTGTAAAGATTAAGAAACGATTAGTACAGACTGGTGGTTTCATAGGTGCATTACTTACCCCCGTGCTTTCCTTTCTGGGTACCTTGCTAAGTAATAAACTGTAGCATGGAACATACAAAGAAGATGGTCTTGGTTGAACCCAGACAGATTGAAAAATGGAAGGAAACCATGTTGGACAAGACTTTGTCCAAATTGGATACGCAGATGTACGACATTCTGCATCGCGATATTGCCGATGACGATAAAGCCAAACTCTATTCCAACAGTCTGAGTCGCTATCTGAACATTGATAAACCTACTGTACTTACCAAATTCGAAAAGAAGGAAGATGAAGTGTCAACTGTTGAGAAAGCACAACCGGTCAAAACCAATAGCATAGAAGCTCAAGTCTTGGAAACCGTGCCAAAGAAATGGAAAACGCAGGCTGCTAGACTTTTAACTCACATGAAGAGCAATCCTGACGTTTCGTGGTCTACTAAAGGCGAACTTGTGCTGAAGAATGCAACTGTTCCGAAGACGCACGTGGTGGACTTGGTAAACGATCTGCTGAGAAAACGTACAACAGCTTCACCGCCTACCGGATGGATGCAACTGGCCGACGCCTTGAAAGATTCCAACATTCCTCGCGAGTTGATCGGCAATCAAGATCGTTGGAAATATATTAACGGCCCGCTCGACGATAGTCAGTCATTTACACCGAAAAGTATACACGGAGAACAACATCAACAACACCATCTGAATGCGAGTTGGTTACCCTACTGATGGAGTCTTACTTCGATCCTAAACAGCCGGCTAGCTTCGGCGGCGTATCTTCCTTTCAAAGACATATTGACGATAAATTTAAAACTAAAGATGTTAAACATTGGCTTTCGAAACAGGACGCTTACACGTTACATAAACCTGTCAGGTTGAACTTTAGGCGTAGACAGACTTTTACAGTAGGAATTGACGATCTATGGCAAGCTGACTTGGCCGATCTTTCTGCATTGTCGAAACATAATGATAAAAATAAATATATTTTAACGTGTATAGACGTCTTTTCTAAATATGCTTGGGCAGTTCCGCTCAAGTCAAAGTCGGGATCAGATTTGACTACCGCCTTTTCGGCCATTTTGGTAGATAGACAGCCCGCTCATTTACAGACCGACAAGGGAACAGAGTTCCTAAATAGAAGTTTTCAATCCATGCTGCGCAAGAACTCCATTCGCTTTTACACATCTGAAAATAGCGATATAAAGGCCTCTGTAGTAGAAAGATTCAATCGCACGCTTTAGACGAAAATGTGGAAGTACTTTACGTATAAGAATACGTATCGATATGTTGATGTTTTGCAAGATCTTATGCAATCGTACAACAATACATATCATAGAAGTATAGACATGATACCTAGTCAAGTGACAAAGGAAGACGAAAATAGTATTAGAAGTCGTTTGTACGGTCAAAAGAAAAGTCCAGCAAAGTGGAAATATGCAGTAGGTGATAAAGTGAGAATTGCAAAGGCTAGAATCGCATTCAAAAAGGGCTACCTTCCCTCTTGGTCCGAAGAGATTTTTAAGATCATAGCTCGCATACCTTCCAATCCAGTAACTTACGAATTAGCTGATTTAAAAGACGAGACGCTAAAGGGTAAATTCTACGAAGTCGAATTGCAAAGAATTTTGAAAGATGATGACGTGTACGGTATCGAAAAGGTCTTAAAAACGCGTAAGCGCCGTGGAAAGACCGAATATTATGTCAAGTGGAAAGGTTACGACGACAAATTTAACTCTTGGACTCAGGATATATTCGATGTCTAGCACTGACAATGCGCATTCTGTAATAGTCTACATGCGAGTATGGCTCACTTTTATCTAGCGCTACCAAGCAACAGCTCCATGAAGTATTATCCAAGCAATACTGCGGCACACTTTACAACAAAATTGGAAAACGGCATTTCGTTATCGGGCGATTGGGAAGTTGGCTTGATTGAAATACATTATCCGCACACGTGGAACAATATAACATCCGACGATTGTGAATTTATTTATTGGCAAGAATCGAAAAAGTATTCTGACGGTTTGCATTGGCCAGGCGATCAAAAGACAATACAATTACCTACTGGGTATTACGAAAATATGCATGATATTGTATATGCTGTAAATACGAATATACAGGAGTTTGCGGTCGAACATAAACTTGATAAATATTCACATTTTAAATATGACACAATAACGAAAACACTCAAAGGTGAAATAAATCTAGGAGCGGGAGTAAGATTCTCCACAGCATTATGCTTTATTTTGGGCATAGACGAAAGACAGAATCCTATTTATAACCTCAATTTTGGTAAATATGACGCTGAAGAGAATGAAGAATATTATAAAGAGCATTACGAAGAGTTTAATAAAGTATGGGATGAGGTACCCGATGTGGAATGGGAATCTGAGTATATTGGAGATATAAATCCAGCATTCTCAAGCATACACGTTTATTGCAACATTCTGTCACATGTACCTGTTGGCGATACGACAGCCCCATTACTTCGAATAGTTCACATTGAAGGCAAAAATGGCGACAATGTGCATATCATGTACGAGAATGCAGTCTACGTACCCCTTCAGCAGAAAAGCTTCGATTCAATAGAAATAGATATTAGGGGCGACACTGGGAACGCAATACCATTCGAGTATGGGAAGTCGTTCGTATTACTTCATTTCAGACAGTGCAAGAAACCGCATCTCATTCAATAAAATATGGCTCAATTTTACCTTACGCTCCCCAGCAATAGTTCCATGCTGTTTTATCCAAACAATACCATAACACATTTTACCACGAGATTGGAAAATCCAATATCCCTAACCGGTGATTGGGAAGTCGGGCTAGTTGAATTACAGTACCCTCATAGTTGGAGCAATTTAGAAAGAAATGAAGGTAGAATCTCGTATATGCACGTCAAGTTTTCTGAAACGGGTGACATACTACCAGGATCGCTGCATAGAACTACACGACTGCCAACCGGATACTATGAAACACCACAAGATCTTATCGATTCCATAAACAAATTTATAAGTCTTGTTGTGGATGAAATGGAATTGACTACATTCCCAAAGTTCAAATACGATCCTATATCGAAGCGACTCAAGGGTGATATAAACAAAGGTGCAAATATTCAGTTTTCACCAACCATATGTTCAATGCTGGGCGTTGATGCACGTCAAAATCCAATTCTCAATTACGATGATGAGGATGACTACATTGTTGATTTCGTGGGCGACAATGCTTGCGATGTAAATCGTGGGTTTTGCTCTCTGTACGTATATTGCAATGTGTTGGAACAAGTCCCTGTGGGAGATACGAAGGCACCACTGCTCAGAATTGTAAACGTGTCTGGGGAAAAGTGGCGATAGCGTGCGTGCTACTTACGAAAAGCCCGTTTACATTCCGTTGCAACAGAAGACTTTCGACTCCATCGAGGTGGATATAAGGGGCGACACTGGAAGTCCTATCCCATTCGAATACGGGAAGGCAATTGTGACACTACACTTTAGACATCGTAAGATACCTTATCTTTTGCAATGAAAAAACAATTTTGCTGCGATGCAAGTCGTTTGGCATACGAGGACTACTATGTACAACAGAGTGGCAATGGCATGCCAGTTTTTCAAGGTGCGCGCATGCAACGTGGGCATGGCGTGGGCAGCTTTCTTGGCGGTCTGTTTAGAAGTGCCTGGCCGCTTATTCAGACTGGCGCTAAGGCAATTGGCAAACAGGTTTTGAGAACCGGTCTGCAGATTGCCAACGACGTCGCGGACGGTGGTCAGTTGATAGACTCGGCCAAACGTCGCGTTCCAGAAGGTATAAAAGCGTTTACATCTTCCAAAGATGACAATGTGCAAAGCGGTGGCGGCAGGAAGAGACGTAAAAGATCGTTGAAAAGAATTAACAAGAGAACCAAGGAAGATATTTTCGGCAAAGTTTGAAAAATGGCGTTCGTTCATCCACAATCTTGCGAATGTACAAAGAGCGAATTGGATCTGTTTACCGTACCTCCCACACAGACCAGTATCGAAACCGGGTCGTACGTAGAGTATAATCCAATAGCCACCATTTCGCAAGGTACGCCGATCGAATTTAGCATTACAGGGGCCGGCCAAGATTATTTGGACTTGTCGAATACACAGCTATACGTCAGGGCAGCAATAATAAGAGCGAATAACGATCCGACTGATGCTGGCGACCATGTTGGACCTATCAACCTATTCCTACACAGCCTGTTTTCGGAAGTCGACATCACTTTAAATGACACGCTCGTTACTTCTTCTAACAACACGTATGCGTATCGTAGCTATATGGAGACCATACTTAGTTACGGTGATGCAGCCAAAGCTTCGCAACTTACCTCTGCTCTCTTTTACAAGGATACAGCCACACACTTGGAAGACGCCAATCCGCACGACGACGATATAGCGAATGTTGGTTTTAAGAAACGCAGTGCATTGACCGACGAAGGGCGCGTCGTTGATATGATAGGCGGGATTCACAGCGATCTCTTCTTCCAAGAACGGTTTCTCCCCAACGATATCAATATAAAAATCCGGCTCGTAAGAAACAAGGATCCATTCTGCTTGATGTCAGCGACAGCGGGTGCCGCATATAAAGTAAAAATCTTGGAATGTAAGTTGTACGTTAGAAAAGTAAAGCTAAGTCCGTCGGTGTTTCTAGCACATGCTAAAGCACTTGAGGTTGGCAATTTGAAGTTTCCCATTCGAAGAGCCATTTGCAAGACTTTCACGGTTCCGGCAGGAAACTTGGATGCGTCACAGGAGAGTCTCTTCTCCGGTCAGATTCCTACTCGTATCGTTATCGGTTGCGTTGACAACGACGCGTTTAACGGAGTCTATACGAAGAATCCATTCAACTTCAAACATATGAACCTGACCCAACTAAAAGTGTACTTGGACGGTCAACAGCAAACGATCAAACCTTTGGAAACGAATTTCGCAAACAATCAGTTTGTGAATGCTTACGCTTCTTTGTTTACTGGTACCGGAAAGTGGATGCGTGACGAAGGAAATCAGATAGCGAGAGAGGACTTTGCCGGTGGATACGCTCTTTACGCATTCGATTTAACACCGGACCTGGCAGAAGGTGGTCACTTTAACCTCATCAAACCGGGAAATATTCGTGTTGATATGAAGTTCGGGCAGGCTTTGGCTAGAATCATAAACGTCATCGCATTCGCAGAATTTGAAAATATTCTGGAAATCGATCGCTCCAGAAACGTGATTTTCGACTATACCAACTGAAATGGACGGTGACACGATATATTCGATACTACGTGCAGATGCAAAGTGTGATCCCATGTTTCTGGGCGTGTTTCCATGCGACCGCTTACCTTCAACGATAAACAGAAATCGTCCCTCCATTCTCGTGTGTAATACAGATACGTACGGCAATCCAGGGAAACATTGGATCGTTATTTACATAGAGAATTCTGCCTATGGGGAATACTTTGACTCGCTGGGCGCACCACCCGAAGCACCGTTCAGAACATTTTTACATAGACATTGTGCACGCTGGATTTTTACTGATCGGCAATTGCAAAGCTTAGTTAGCAAATTTTGTGGACATTACTGTATTTTATATTCGTTGCATAGAGCTAGAGGTAGAAATATTAATGCTGTAGCGAACATGTTAACTTTTGATACTGGATTGAACGATTATTTGGTTTATAATTTCGTTTCCAAAGCATAAGAATAAAGTTTCTGGAACTTGAAAAGTGTTGTAGTTATTTGTATGCGTGAATCTGAATGCTAGAGATCGAAAACATACCAAAGTTCTGCTATGATCATTTAATAATGCACACACAACAGATGGCGTCAACGTTGTAACAAACTTCATCCTTGTACGCATTAAAAGATAAAATTTATAAAATCTTGGTTTTTTTCTGAGTGGAAAATTATAGATGTAAAATTTGGGTTTTCTAGGTTTTTTTTCTAGGTGGAAAATCTGGGTGGTTTTTTTTTCTGGGTGGAAAATCTGGGGTTTTTTTCTAGGTGGAAAATCTGGGGTTTTTTCTAGGTGGAAAATCTTGGGTTTTTCTGGGGGGTTTTTTTCTAGGTGGAAAACCTGACTTTTTCTAGGTGGAAAATCTGGCTTTTTTCTAACTTTTTAATTCGCTGCTTTTAGCATATTTCTTTTTCTCGAAGATGGCCCGCGGCACAGATTCTTATCCCAGCAAATAAAGTCATTCATAGACCTTTCTTCATTAACGTATCGCGTCGGTCGAGTGACCATGCTGAATAATACAATGGTTTCTTCCACCATAAGAAACACTGATAGTGCCAGTCACAAATCTGCATTAGGAGAGGGTATCGCTTTTCGCTTTTTGTAGAATGGACTGGAAAGAAAAAGTATAGTTTAAAATGCATGCACGTTGCGATTTAAAATGTATGTATGAACATCGGTTTGACACTTAATTATGACATACACATGTGGAGCAAATGCCCAGAGGGCTTAAAGAGGACCGGTGGCCTTTGTATAAGGCACGCGTGATCGGTCCATTGTTAACACAATGGTCGTATGCAGTGTCCGTCAGACGCCGGAGGGTACAGAGGTCGGCTTTGTCAGACGTGTGTTCCGTCACGCTGGGTGGTTTCTGGTGTCGCTGTCCCGATGCTCTGCGCAAACTCCGATATTCAGCGAGTATACGCTCGCGCCCTTTCTCTAAACTTCTATATGTTCCAAATTTTACCCTTATATCTCCAATACGCTTATTAGATGCGCCTTGCGTAGAAAGGTCTGTCTGTCGCACTGCCAGTGTAGTTCCTATATAATCGAGGAGGGATCCGTAAATGTTTCCTCTTTTTAAGATGCAGCGCTGAATAAATTTTAAGAAACACCGCTGCTGATTGTATTGATTTATTGCTTATGACAAGTGTGAATAAAATATTATGTAGCGCATATAGAATGAACTATGAGAGTGAAGCTGGTCAATTCTTAGTTCTTTTTAAAATTAATGCGAGACGTGGACGGTTGGTTTGATATCGTTCTCACACGCATAATGAGAGTCGCATACACAAAGGACAATAGTCAATATGCAAATAGGCAAAGCGTGATAGTATCTAGGTATGCACACAGACAGACACAAACATGCCCAAAGACAGCCAGGCATACAGGCAGACATACAAACAGTTACTGGAATCTTGGAGAAAGTTCTCGTAGATGACGTCACAACATGAATATTAATTAGGTATGTCATTAAAGGCTGCTTATAGTCAGTTAGGTATACACGCAGACAGGCACAAACATGCACAAAGACAGATAGCCATACAGGCACGCATACAAACAGATGCTGGAACCTTCCAGAAGATTCTCGTAGATGACGTCACAACATGAATATTAATTTGGGGCGGGGCTAATTAACATAATGATGTCACGTGACAACTTTGCCGCCTTCCCATTGGTCGTCTCTCATAGCAGCACTAGGTTTTGGCGGGAAAATCTCTCATAAAAGCAGTCCCACAACTACTATGCATGGCCGGTGTCACGGAATATTCTATCCCCCGTTAAAGCTATCGGGGGGGATGAATTAATCTATCCCCCGGATGGAATTATACCGGTGACACGAAACGGAGTATCCCCCGTTAAAGCTAGGGTGAGATGAATTAGTCTATCCCCCGGATGGAATAATACCGGCATAGACTATCCGGGAGATAGAGCATTCTATCCCAATTATTGAAAAATGCGTATAATTTAAAAATTTACGCTGCAACCAAAATTTTAAGTGACTCTAATTGTTTTAAGTGTCCTAATTAATGTTCAGAGCAAGGCAGCTTGAATTTGTTTAGTGACTATAGGTGTTCTTAAGTGTTCTGAATGTTCTAAAACCAAAAAAGCAAATTATCTAGTAGGAATTAACAAACCTGTTAGTGTCATTGTTTAAAAAAGTAAATGGAAGTTAATTTGGAAAAATAAATAGCACGGAAATGGCTTTTCAATTTCTCCTAATTGAGGGGGGGGGTATGAATAATACGGGGGATAGTATTTCGTGACACCGGTCCTAGCCCAAATGGCGCCCAGGCAAGGCACGCATTTGGCAACCTCTGACCCACGTCACAACTCAATGATCGCATAATATCTATAGATTCATATACATGTAGCTCCTCTCGCATAATGACTACTCAGAGGCACTCTCAGCACGGAAACTCTGGGGAAAAGAAATGCCTTGGAAGAATGAGAGACTGGTGGCGAAAAACGAATGATCAGTTTAGCCCTTAGTTATAGGGAGGAAGGTTACTCCAGATGTTGAGCAGGAGCAGTCCTAGCACAAGACATGAGCCAGAATTTAAGACCTATCAACTCTGCCTCTATTTGTCCTCGCTATTAGAAGCCATCTCGCCGACTCTGCCTAAATGCCACAAAGACTCAATTGATCGGGTTTGGGACTATATGGACAACAGCTGGCTAAACTTGGCTTTCAATTATATTATCAACAAAGAAATTCCCTGTTTATACATAATTGTATGTCTCTAATATCTCTAACCTAACTTGGGTGCCTTACCTGACTCCTTCCCCGCGTTTACGAGCACATAACTAACCTGAACCGCTCCTACATCTTTCAACCGAGGAAGCTTAGAGCTGACCAACGATCGATTTCTCCCTGTCTGCAATATCATAGTTCATTCATTTGCCTGTTACCTTCTAGACTACTGCAACTCACTTGTATGGGCTCCAACGGCAGCCTTCAATCCACAGATGAACGACTAGACAGCATGGCGAAAGTTATGCACATTGGCGACAAAGCAACAACTAAGGAATGGTTTCAGGTCATCGAGGACGGAGTTCCTGAGGATCTGGCTGAGGAGTGGCTGAAAAGTGAGGCAACGAGCAGAGAGGCTCCCAAGGAGTACGGAGAATCGTGGAGAGCAGCAATCATTGCGCATACTTCAAACACAAGAGGCTTAAGTAAAGCCGAGTGTATCGTACTTTTAATGTACACGATGGACAAGTTCAAGTTCTACCGGATGTTCAACAGCGACTGTCGACAGCGGAAATGGAAATGCTACAAGGTCTACACGAGTCTACTGCAATCGGGACTCAGTAAGCTGCGTCGAAAGTCCTCGGATGATGTTCGTACTCTTTACCGTGGTCTTCGTTGCGGTGATGTCGACGATGTGGCGGGCGAGCTGTACATGTCGAGCTTCACTTCAACAACGTTGTCTCAGTCCACTGCGAAGCAATTCGGTCCTTCTCTTCTGACCGTAGAAAGCAGAACTGGTCCCGCAATCGAAGAATTCTCAAAATTCTGCGAGCAGGAAACGCTCTTCTCACCATTTCAGGTCTTCTTCGCATTGGCTGATAAAGCTTCGGTTGTCTTACAGACATCCATCCAGGACACACTTCCATTTCTCGTGTGAGTCTGAAGCATAATTACGATGTCAGCCATAAGCTTATAGACTACAATAGAATTTAAAATGTTTTCTTTTAAACAGGTTTCGACCATATTTTCTGACCGTCATTCGGATCCATTGTCATCATCCCCTCGTGTCATCATCCTTCATATCTCATTTAAAAAAATATATAATTACATATTTTACGCGTGCATTCTAAACACTCCTTTAAATTCAGATCCGATTAGGCCTACTATCATTCTTTAATCAAGACTATTTTCAGTCTTAAAATCTTTCTTTCTAACTAAGTATTACACTTAGAACTCTTTAGGTAAGTAGGGGCACAATGTAGGCCTTCACTCTTGCATAATTATGACAAAGGATAGACAAGAAGCTTAACTCGTGGTTTGAATAATGATTGTTTTCTCATAGCTTTGCATTTGTGTTTTGCTCCTAGTTTTCCTCTTTTTCGTGGATCCCTTCTAGGAGCTGTCGTTGGTAACTGCATCGGGGCACCCTTCGAGTTTAAATCGGAGCTAACGATTGAAGAACTGTTAAGAAAACTTTTTCACTATGGTAAGTTGGTCTCTCTCTATCTCTTTCTCTCTTTCTCTATATATGTCCTTTCTCTATGTCTTTGTGTCTGTGTCTCCCTCTGTCTCTTCCTCTCTCTGTCTGTCTCTCTTTCTCCTCTCTCTGTCTGTATCTCTGTGTGTGTGTCTCTCGTTAATATATATTTAGCATGTACAGGGTGCGCAAAAAACCATCCCTAGGTTTTTTGCCAATGTCTTGGCCAAAAGTAAGAATTTCGAAATGAAACTTTACAGTCTTAAAGACAATTCATATTTACACATGATGGCAAAATATTTCAAGCAGAACAAAAGTTATACCACTTTTAGGGAGGCCACCCTCATTTTCTGATGATTCAAAAACGTAACCCAACAAAAAGTAGCAAAAACACGATTTTATTAAATCTCATCTCAAATAATTGTTATCAAATAGCTCAGACATTGCCAGATGATCGTTATTACTCGTTATTACTACTATTTTAAACAGAAACAGGGTATACCAGTGTAGCCGCACGCAGGTCACTGTGAAGTCACTTAGCAAGATGACAATAAAGTTGGTAAATAAAGAATCTGTCAAATTCATAATTTTGCTATTAAGGCAATGAAATTCAAATTTCTTAAAAAAATTAAAATGGCCAAGGTGTCAATGACAGACAAAATGTTGATTCAGACACCTCTTGAGCAAGATCCTGGAGATATAGCCTAAGGCTATGAGCAACATTTACTCTGATAGACAGTGAGAGCGCAAAAATTAAGAGTTAAACTGAGATTTAAGAAATTTGCCCTAAATGAACGGAGATCGGCTCAATGTCGATTGCTCTGGTTTTATTGAGAAAGCCAACATCCCCAAATCTCCGGATTTTAGCCCGATGGATTGATAATCAATTGCGGAGAGTTACGCTAGAGAAATATCACAATCTGCGTCCAAAACCAAGAGCAGTAAGAGAATTGATGGGCGCATTAGATTTTATATGGGAAGAGTTGCCTTCGGAACGCGTCAACAGGGCCATCAAGAACTTTGCAAAGGGACTCAAAAGAAGTTTTGGCACTGGTGGTGGGCACATTGAACACAAGTTGTGAATCACTATCAAGTTCATTTTCAAACAGTTATTTGAGATATGACTTAACAAAATCGTGTTTTTGATACTTTTTGTTGCGTTACGTTTTTGAATCGTCAAAAAAGGTAGGTGGCCTCACTAAAAGTGATATAACTTTTGTTCTGCTTGAAATATTTTGATGAAATCTTGCCATCATCGTAAATATAAATTGTCTAAAAGCCCGTAAAATGTCATTTAGAAATTCTTACTTTTGGTCAAGATATTGGCAAAAAACCTAGGGATCTTTTTTGGTGCTCCCTGTAGGCTATTTTGGTTATAATTCTTCCTTTGCAAACAAGACATTAGTGTAGACTCTAACAGTTCCTTGAGAATGTTAAATGACTATTTGACCTTTAAAACAATAGAATTATTTTTTCACGGCAAAAATTCATAGAATTAGCAGCTAGTCCACTTATTCAAAGTGCTAAGATCATTTGAATGGTGTCTTGTTGATTTTATACTTGAGATCTGTTACCACTCAGACCAAGCTTTGGGTCACAATTTAATTGACTCTCGTTCTTCACACTGAAGAAGTCATGCGTTGATATATTTATAGAACTCAACTCTGCACGCGAAGGTAGTTGGCACTTCACTTCAGACACATCAATGATACTTGCTTTGGCGGAATCCCTTGTAAGAGCTCATCCACTGAACATCAGGGACGTGAGCAAGAGGTCAGTATTTGTGTCAGGCTGAGTTTTGTCATTTACTAATAATAATTGCGACAATTTATATGGCGCCGTAACACGGCCATATGAAGGTCAATACAGAGGTCGTGTTAGAACAGCACTATGGATTATATTCAACAATTTCTTATCCAACGACCTAAATAGATGACTGAAAACTTTGTTGAAATGTGTTGCATATACATAAGTGATGTCATACTTGTTTTGATGTATTGACTTCAAATATCGTTGCCTCAATCAATGGGCACCTTATTCGTCGAGACAGTATAGACTTGGTTGTAAAGAGCTTTCAGTGAAAGTAACATGGACCATTGGACCAATCGGTAGATTCGTCCGTACCTGTGCCAGCTTTATTGACAACCCATAAGTCATAATCCCTAGGAAACCTCATTTCAACTGTAAAGAACTTCCTGAGGTAAACGTTAAGTATTAAGACCATGGTTGTCTAAAACGAGGTTTTCGTTTTCTTTATTTTTCGAATCTTTTTATTACTTTTTACATTTTTTAGCTTTATTTATTTATTTAGCGTCTCTTATTATTTCCATCATTTTATTTTTGTCTGATGGTCTGATAGTTCTTACGTCTTCACTATACTCTCAAGGATTCAACCAACTCTCGTGATTTTTAAATTTTTAAAGTCATTATTTGTGATAGGCTATACAATATATTACTTCCGTACACAAAATGAAATTTATTAGAGTTATCCTGATATAAACTTCTAAGGCATACAATAAAGTAACAATTTTAAGTACAACATATAATCTAGTACACATCCAGGCTATAATCTTTACTATTGATTAGATTTTAATTCTGCCATGTCGATGATCGATCAGCGTGAAATTATGTGGAAATTATGTTTACAAATTAAAATTTGAAAATATTACAATAGGCCAACCTTCAATTTTTCCCATTTTTTAATAAAACCAAATTCATAATAAAAAAATAACTGCTGTAGATCAGTGTCACTTATACTTAATTTTGGCATACTTGCAGAATCATGTTATTTGCCGATTAAGATAACATTGAATAAATGAGGTGTAAAGTTTGAAAAGCAGTGTAAGATGTAATAAAGTCAAATTATTTTTCGTTTCCGTTTTTTTATTTTTCGAATAAAACAACGTTTTTTCCTCTTTAAAATTTCTTTTCCATCGTCTTTACATCTATGTTTATGACTATGAACTAATCGCAATTAAAGGCTTGAATGTAAACCAGCATTTCTCAATCTTGTGTTTAATTCTGTGGGCACAGACCCGCCAGGGCATTACTTTTGGTAACCATCTAATATTTTGCTCAATGATAACATGCAATATGTGAATTTGAAATTTGCCTACCGCAGTTTGTCGGACGCGTTCATGAGAGACCGTCACCGACGCTTTGGCACCGACGCATCGCTTATTCTCGAGGAGCTCCATCGACAGACACCTAGTGACGATCCGTTTGCTCCAGCTCAGAGGGTCCACAATGGTTCCGGTTCATTTGGCAATGGAGGAGCGATGAGAATAGTCCCAGCTGCGCTACTGAACTGGAACGCCACTGAACAAAACTTCAATGTAAGCTGCATAATTATTACATACAATTATTTTTACTCAGCATATTTGATTGCTCTGCTTGCGTTAAGGTCTGGACATTCTAGACACTTCCGTCTAGTTTTTAGGATCATTATACTATTGTATAGGTCCCTCCAGTAATTTATAATAATTGTTTTTAGATTCATTGTCATTTAAACCTATATAATTTGACTTCTATGCATTGCGTTCGATGGATAAGAAGCTGACTGGTGTATCGAATCGATCGATCGATCGATTGGCAGACTGATTGATTGATTGATTATCGGAATGAAAGAATGGTTGGCTGATTGGTGGCAGGTTGGATGATACTAATACTGATGGTTATGGTTATGGTTATGGTAATATTAAAACAATCCGGTTGACAAACTGCAACCGGTTGCAGTGTACAGTTATGCAATTGAAACAATTCACAAGGACGCAGATGACAGAAGACATAAATCTTAACTATACTTACAGAACAGAACAGACAGCCTGCAAACACAAAGCACGTCCGCCCTACGGGCCTCGATCTCGGTAGACCTATCTCTCGCTCTCCATGCCAGCGTGTTATTCAATGCACTACCGGACCAAACTGAATGATTAGTTAATTCATTTACTGACTTTAACTTACAATGTACGTTTGACAACAAAAATCAAAATCCAATAGAATAGTCTTCAAGTAGGCCAACAATCCTACATAATTTATGGAAAGGAGGCAGAAAGGCCAAGAAGTTCAAGTCGCACGCAGAAAGGACGATCACCAGAGAGTTTAACGCTTGATGACTGGCTGCTTTGCAGGATGCAATAGGACAAATCACTCGTCTAACGCACAGCCACATCATCGCAATCAACGGAGCCATCCTTCAAGCGTTGGCAGTTCAGACGGCTGTCAAGTTTTCCATCTATGAGGAACGCAACCAGAACATTCGAGAACGATTTCTCGACCAACTCATCAAGGCAATGAAAAAGTCGGTCGAGTGAGTTTAATTTCATATTGTGCGAGAGTCAAGATGAGTCAGTATTACTGGCACCTGTACAGTTAATGGGTTTGCATCAGGGACGAAATCACTCAGGTTATCTAACTTTATTATGACTCTATCATCTAACGTGTTCCTGGAGTTAAAGAATATTTTGGGCTGACATGTAAACATGCAAACAATGACATAGATCTTAATCACTAACAGATAACTAACTAACTTCTTCTAACAAGAGTGGCATTTATTTTCAGCAAATTAGGTAATTTTAAAGCAAGGCTCAAGAATTCCGACAGCTTAACTTAAGTCAACTACGACGACATACACATGAATAAGATGGTATTGTATTGAATAAGAATTTCAAAGACTTTGTTCAAAATAGGCCTAAGTGTATTGTAGCCTAATATGGTAGTCTAGAAAGACTGAATGGTCTGCGGAGACATAAAACGAATATTACTGCGTGAGAGGAAGTCGTCACAAGGTGTTGTAAGCTTAAGACTATAAGTAGGCATGCCTATACCGTATTATTGCGTATACGATTTTTCGACCTTTCGCATATTAGGCAATGAAACTAGTAAACTATCATTGTAACGCCCAACGGTCTTACAAGACTTGCATGTATATTTTTTTAGAATTTCAGAAAATCGTCCGTTTTGCGATAAGTTGATTAAAGTCAAAGACTTTTTATTCTCGCAACCGTCGAAAGAAACTATTCAGAAAGATTTGGGTATGGTTTGTTTTACCTCGATTTCACTTCAAGCAAGCATTAATTAATTAAAAAATAATAATAATTAACAGTAAATATAGCGATCCTAGGTAAGTCTTTAGATTTGATTATTTAGTTACATCAAAATTTCCTTGTAGGCTAGTGACGGCATCCTTAGTTTCTGTAGGCCACAGATAAATAAAATGCTTCCATCATAATTATATAAGAAAGCCTCATTTTATAGCGCCAATTCACGACGTTGAGGTGAAATTCAATCTAAGATATATCATTATAAGCAATGTATGCATGCCACCGTGTTACCCATGTAATTGGTGTCAACAAGACAGTAGACCTATACAGCAAAAACAGTTGAGTTGAAAATCGCATAAAAGTAACAAAACCAATACATGCTTGATCAACAATAGACTGTGTGATGATATGTCCTTTAGTGGACTAAATTGATATCGTTGACTAAATTCTGGCTATAGATGCGAGAAATCCAGACCAGACCACAGCTCATGTATTTGGCTGCAAATACCAAATCCTAGGTCTCGCGCTTATTTTCATGTTGTTTCGTGATAGGATCGGGAGTTTCAGCCGACAAATCGGTGCCAGCCGCCATATACTGCTTCTTACGTGCTATGCATGCAATTCCAGGAATACCAGAAAACGTGAGCCGTCAAACTTGACACATTTATTCTGATCTAGAATAACAGTTACCGAAAAGTAGACAACTCTGGAAGAAACTCAAACTACAACAACTCTTTCAAGCATGTTAGGAGCTGGTTTCGGTTGCAATTTCTGTGCAGGCTCTTCACTTTTTGGCTAGGAAACAATACTAGTTAAAGCTCGCATCCTGATTCCTTCCCCACGCGTATCTTTCTAGTCGATCCAATTTCAAATGTATACAGTATACGGCACCGGTCTCTGCAAGCTTCTCTACCCGCCTTAAGATTTTAATCAGGAATTTTGGAAAACCTGGTTGTAGTTATACAAGCCTCGCCGAATTGTACTTGCGACTAAGCAGCTATGATTGACTGATTTCAGACTTATCTTTACCGGCCGCTGCTATATCTCAATATTACAATTACAGGCTCTAACTAATTATCTAAGTAACTAAGGTGCTCACTAATGATTGAATGAATAGCCCCAACACTTCAATCTGTATTCACCAAACGATAGTATCTTAAAAAACCTGAATCAGAGTCAACCAAATTTAAACGGAATTTGTGCCTATTCAAACATACAGTTTCGTACTGTACTTGCGCTTCTGAGCATAGACTCTATTACTGAATGCGCACGTTGTGTTCCCTGTAGGTCAGGCTAGACCTAACGCTACTTGTAGAGTTAGGCCTACATCTACATGTAGACCTACACTCCCCGTTATGATAAATAAGGAATCTATTCGATTTAGATCATTGTGAAATCACTACTTGCAAAGAAATTCTGTATTGAAATGCTTAGCAAACACTGACCTTAGAATATCTTTCATAAATTTAAGACGTTTGATGACTTGACAGGTTTACTTTAAAATTCGTGATTTAAAACGTATCCGTTTCATCTGTTTAACCACAGCGCACAGAGTTCGAGAGGACAGTCATTTACGCGATAAGTCTCGGAGGAGACACGGATACGATTGCTTCGATGGCTGGAGCCATCGCTGGAGCTTACTACGGTCAGGATTCAATTCCACAGAGATGGAGAGACATCTGCGAAGCGAAAGCCATCGACGATGCAAAACGATACGCAAAAGAGATTCACGGCCTTGTACACAGTTAATGACAAATTAAGACTTAATTAGCTTGCCACCTTCAGACTTTGCGCCTCACAACGCATATGGCACTGGGAATAGCAGTAGCCTATCTTCGAAATAAATGAATCAAACAGTGTACCAACACTGGTCACAATCGTAGCCATCACATTAATTAAATTTAGCATATTTAAATGCAATGCGCCATTCTAATCTTAAACAGCAAACATAAACATCATTCATCTACGTTGTCAGTGATGGCCGCATCAGTGCCAATAATAATAATAATAATAATAATAATAATAATAATAATAATAATAATAATAATAATAATAATAATAATAACCGGGATCGAGGACGACCATCCATACTAACAATGAATGCATTGTTGCTTTAGAATTAGTATGCAATTGTGGGAAAACTATTAACACACTATGCTAGGGTTTTGCTAAGCGTTCAATGTTCATCAGGCACAGCCAGTTGGCGTTTCACAGTTTGAATTGGAAATAAATGATGGTTTTCATAATAATAATAATAATAATAATAATAATAATAATAATAATAATAATAATAATAATAATAATGTCAACATATATAGGAATGTTCCAGACTATGATTTTATATTAGGCGATAGCGAAGTCCCTGAGGGATCCTGTATACCTCGGGCAAATTAAAAAATAATAATAATAGGCCTAATAATAATAATAATAATAATAATAACAACAACAACCTCACCGCCATTTCTGGAGATGCTCGCGAGACGTCCTGCTTATTTCAGCGTCTCTCTCTTACAATCCAGCGATTTAATGCGGTGGCGTTCCGCGGTTCTTTTCCCGCACTGGATTTCAACGACGACTAGGTGCCGTTCCAGATGTGTTTTTAAGTAATTAGGGTGTAAGTCCCTGAGGGATCATAAGTAGGCTACCTCGGGGTAAAAAAAAATTATTATAATAATAATAATAATGATATTTTATTCAGAAATCCGATTGATTGACCGCAGCCGGTTACAGCATACACTTCTGCAGTTATCTTAATATTAACATCAATCTTAACTCTAACAGAATCGTAATCGTAATCTTGAGATTTCCACAGCGCACACAAAAGCGAAGTCGCGGGAACCAGCTTATTCACAGGCGCTTAGTCAAAACAAAATCGATATGCAGCGGGTCAAGTCCGGAAAGTCAGGCAGGCATACAGATGGACGGCTAAGGTGGGTGATGTTTATAGAGTTGAAATGACGAGGGATGTGAGGCGAAAAGGAAAAATCAGGCTAGGATTTGTGAAAGAGCAATGTTTTCAGTTTTTGGTGAAGGACCTATAGGAAATAGCGAGAGGTGGAGTTTTGGTGAGCTCGTATGATGGGTCAAATGTTTCTCGTATACAGTGCTGGCGGAAGTTTGCTCCAGAGAGGTGGAACGGCAATGGCTATGGAGCGGTTTGCGAATTCAGTGATGAAGTGATGGGAGGACGAAGCAGTGTAGCCTACTGGAGGATGAGGAGCGTGTTGAACGGTGTCTCGAATGTGAACAACTGACGAAGGTAGAACGGCTGGGATGATTGAAGTGTATTGTAAGTGAGTGAGAGGACTTTGTATTCGATGCGTTCAGGTATTTTGAGCCAGTGAAGTGATTTCAGGACAGGAGTGATGTGATGGCGTTTATGGTTTTTGGTGACAATCTTAACTCTAACAGAACAGACAGCCTGCAATACAACGGTGCTATAATAGCATCGTAATCGTAATCGTATCGTAATCGTAATCTCCTAATTTCTAAAGCGCCACTGGAAAGCCAAGCGCGGGGCACCGGCTTATTCACGAGCGCTGCGTTGAGTTAGAAGGGTTGTCCGTGAGAGTAGTCCGTGGTGGTCCGGGTCGAGTTACCATAGGATCAGGATCAGATGCGTTGAGTCAAAAGGGTTGTCCGTAAGAGTAGACCATAGCAGTCTGTACAACGCACGTGTATCCTATGGTATGCGAAGGATCATAGAGATAGGTGATTGAAATAGAATATTATTATAATAGTTACATGTTTTAGTGCTTGAGTTTTGATTATATTTTTTTTAAAAAATTTAAAAACGTATCTGTCTATCTACCGCATGATGCTTTATGGTTTATGTTTAGGCTACTTCACCTTCTAAATTTATAAAAAGACACAAATTAAGGATTTTATGGCGTATCAAGTTTCATAAAGATATGCAGTTCTCATGAAAAAAGCAGCAATATATGAAAGATATATATTTCTCTGTGCCCACCTCTTTCATGGTAACCGATAGGGCCACATGACGTTGCTGGTCTTTCAAAGAATAATAGTTATTCATGTTCGCTAACAGTACTGGCAATAGTCGCTTCCTTGTCCTCTGCTTATTTACATGTAGGCCTACTTTGTTATTTTTCATCACCGCCTTCAGATCTTTTAACTTTCTTCATCACCATCATGGTTGTTGTGTGGAGTGCGGAAAAGGACGGCTCCCAATTGGCACGCTTTCCTGTTTGCTGGTCTAGACGCTCGGACTCTACTCCGGCAAACGTACGCTAATCAGCCTGTTTTATAATTCTGACCTTGAACTCCTTCACTGTTGGCACCAAGGCCGTAGCCAGGATTTGATTTCGGGTGTGTCTATTTACGAGCTTTTTCGGCCAAAATTTTCTGACGACCTTCTTTTCTTTAGTCGTCGAAATTTCTGATGACCTTTCTTTAGTCATCACTTGCTCTTTTCGTAGGTCTATACAATTTTTCGTCCGAAAACCGTTCACCGTGGCGTAAAACGATCTAATTTCATGCTCTTGTTTCTTCCATGCAGAATCGCGATTTTCTGGGGATTCTGGGCGGCCAATACATTGCACACTGTAGTTCTTACATTATGTGATATAGTGAACCTATATGCGTTATATTATTTTTACATAATATTATTTTTACATTTTTGCATTTCGGGGGGGATGTTCAAACACCCAAAACACCCCCTAGCTACAGCCCTGATCGGCACTTCAGCAGTGCTAGACTGAAGCCCGGAAACAGGAGGAGAGAGTCGGGAGACGACACTGACATGAAACTTAGACTCGATATGAAGCGCTGTCGTTAAACAGCAAAAGACAATCTGACGTCGACTTAAGCCTCATTCTTTCCTGCTGTCTTCGTGAAGTTCGTGTAGATCTAAGCTAGGTCTCTTTCTTGGCTTTTGATCGAATTCACTTTGACCTTGTCTCACAGGCGTAGGAGGCGGGGGTCCAGACGGTATCCGGACGTTTCATCCCAGGACGATTCATCCCCGGACGGTTCATCCCGGACGATTCATCCAGTGGACGTTTCATCCCAGGACGATTCATCCCCGGGCGGTTCATCCAGCGGACGGTTCATCCAGTGGACGGTTCATCCCCGGACGATTCATCCAGTGGACGGTTCATCCCCGGACGGTTCATCCAGCGGACGGTTCATCCCCGGACGGTTCATCCAATTGACGGTTTAATAATTTTATGTGCAGATATAAAAAGTCAAAAATACCTGGATTAAATATAATATAATAGAAGAACATCTAAATACTTGGAATGAAATAGATATGTGATTATAGAGCAATAGAATAGGTGACTCTTCATCTAGACGTTGTATTACCCTGCCGACATGTGCGGAGTTTGGTTTCCGTTCTTAGGGGGTTAAGCCCGGGAAAAGATACCATTTTCATGGTAAAAATGCTGAATCTGGACCTTCTTTGGGGGGGTCTTAGCCCCCTTAGACCCTGATAGACTCCGCCCATGCCTGCCCGACTACAATTCATATTAGTCTCTATTAACCACCAGTGGATGAACCGTCCGCTGGATGAATCGTCCGGGGATGAACCGTCCACTGGATGAATCGTCCGGGGATGAACCGTCCACTGGATGAACCGTCCGCTGGATGAACCGTCCGGGGATGAATCGTCCTGGGATCAGTGGCGTAGCCATGCCCGGGCAATTACGGGCAATGCCCGGGCTGGCAATTAGCTCTGCCCGGGCTGAGCAGGCACGAGAAATTGATTTTTTTTATTTTGAGCTTGATAGTTTGATGTTAGGAAAATTCGTGTCAATTACTGAGTGCCTTGCATTATGAGATGTGGCCAAGCCTGTAACCAGAGGCAAACCAAGATGAGGTGTATATATACATAAATATATATATATATATAATAATTATATATAGTAATATTCTTCCTCCATAGACAGAAAATTCGTCGCGGGGGTGGAGGGATGAATGGGCGGCCGAAGCCCACACGCTGAATATTATAACAAAGATCAAGATAGAGAGGTCATCGAGATAATCTGTTGTCGCAGCTGTCGCAGTCAGTAGTTAGGCTATGGTCTGGCTGGTCGCTCTCTTCCTGTAGAATGATATATCACACATGTCCTCACTTCATACGTTCCTTCCGACGGAAGAAGGAATCTATCTCTCATAAGTCACATAAGTCATTTTACACTTCTGGCCCACAGAGTATTCGGTTCCAGTACCCCAGCATTCGCGCAATGTAGGCCTATACACGACTTGTTCGTAGTTCGTACATTAAAAATGCCAGCCGAGGTAGTACTTCAATAGCTATTATATAGGTCAAACGCATGGAGAAGACACCAGACAAGGAAATGAAATACTATAGGCCTATTAAACATTAGACGATATCTTAATTCTCATGTCGAAGTAAAACGAGGGAGGTGTTCTTCGCCTTCTCTCAGCTGATGAATTACCCCGGCGACAGGTTTATGGGTGGTAGGCGTACAGGGTGGTAGATATAGCAGCGTTAGCTATATAATGGTCTCTATTTGAGTTCAGTCGGTCTGCCAAGGTGCACGTTACTATTATAGGCCTACACAGGAGTCCGGTCTTTGGAATTGTCTTATTAGGCTTAGATGTATGTATAATAAAATTTAATTTAAAAAAAATCCCGGATACAGTAGGCTTAACCTACTATAGACCTAATTATGGCTGCTCTAGAACAAAAAGAAACGAAAAAATGACGAATTGGCAGCAGCACCATTTGCATTTGGTTCGCAAAAGTTGTCAGCGCTAGGATTGATATAAACCCCAAAAGGAAGGCTTCTCGTGCTTTGAAGCATCGGATGACACAGCTTCTGCTTCAAATTCAAATAACAGTCAGCAGGTCAATTCACCACCATCATCAAACGTTGTTGATAAGTTCAAGTACCGTACAATAGTGATCTGACACGGCGCCTGCTGCTCTGACTTTATCGACAACTAATAACGGTATAGGCCTAACTGTAGCCTAATCAGACTCACCCCTTTATCTTACGATTCTTGTAATCGTTTAAAAATGGACAAATGTTATTAATTGTTGCAGTAGGCCTATCATAATTGAATGTAGGCCTATACATAGGCCTAATTGGGTGACAGCTGATAGGTCAAGCTATCAAAATCCGGCATTTCTAAGTGTTTTCTCTTACCGTACTCGTTTAGTAGGCTATAGTCTATATGACCTAGGCATGCATGACCTTATTGTTCGAACTATTTTAACTGGGTGAAAATTGATTGCAGTTTACGTAGGCTATTGCTCACTTTCTAATATAGGCCTAACAATGCTAATATTTTTCAGGTATATATGTGGCAGCAAATTTGTTGAATGCTAGTCAGTGAATTAGGCCTATTACAATTATAATGACATCATAGGCATATAGCCTAGGCCTATTAGTTGCTAATTGCCACCTTCGAATCAATCAGATTAATGTCTTAATTATGATCAATGTTGACTCTTTGTTGAGTTGATTTGCTGCCCGGGTTCAATTTGGTGTCTAGCTACGCCACTGCCTGGGATGAAACGTCCACTGGATGAATCGTCCGGGATGAATCGTCCGGGGATGAAACGTCCGGGGATGAAACGTCCTAGAATCGTCCAGACGTGGGGCAAATCCCCCCAAATTTCGGGCAAATGTGTTTTTCGGGCAAAACAGGCATGGGCGGACGAACCTTTTTTCGGGCAAGCAGGCATGGGAAATTTGTTTCGGGCACACAGGGAAAAACAACTATATTTTCAGAAGATTTGGACGAAATATCTAAAAAAGGCCATCAGTTATTTTTTTTCGGTGGAAAATCGAAATGACTAAAAAAGGTCATCAGAAAATATGATTGATGAAAAAAATGTCGGCGACTCGCGGTCCGCCAAAAGATGTAAAGTATACATTTCGAGCAAAGTGAAAATCTTTGCCCCCCACTCAAGGCCGTAGCCAGGATTTAATTTCGGGGGTGTTTTACCAATTTTCCTTCAGTTGTTTTCCATTTTTCCATTTCTGGGGGTGTTTTCAATGTTTTGTTTCATGGTTTTTACATCATGGGCTCGTAAATGCATTATATTATTTTTCACATTTTCCATTTCGGGGGTGTTCAAACACCCAAAACACCCCCTAGCTACGGCCTTGCCCCCACTGCCGAAATGCTCCCCTAGGCCTATGCCTAGTCTACGCTAAAATCTTGCTTAGTGATTGTAGCGTCCACTGAACTTGAACATTCAACATTTTGATATTCGAACCGCAGAAATGAAAATATTGGGTTAGGTGACTTAGGTCATAATCAAGGCATCGTCAAAGCAATTGTAATCAAGCCCGCGTCCAGCCGGTTTCCTGCCACTTTTTGAATGCTTTTGCTCTTTATTACCGTCTGCACCTCCATCGCCCACCACCGCGTTTCTCATTCAGGTCTCTTCTGTTGTCACCGCATATACTCCCTTTGATGCATCAGCCATATCCAGTTTCCCACTTTCCTAAAGTGTATAGATGGTCTAAGCTTGTAGCGAAATAGGCAGTTTCCCCTTTAAGCTGCTGAACCATATAATTATCTATCTAGTCGTCCGTTTCCTTATTTATTAACAACTCCGCCACTGGTTGCACTCTGCCAGTGCCAGTCCCAAGTCTGGATAAAGGAGGGGGGCGTTGCTAAGGGTCTTTGTTATCACACAGTGACGTTAAACTGCAACTCCTACTTAATTATTAAAGCAGCAAGTAGGCCTACGTTCGCAATAAGCAGAGTCCTAAATCCATATCGTCTGACGTCCTGAGCAGCAATTGCATCGATCGACTTGCTCTTTCGCGCACGGCACATGGTAGACTTGTATAGGCCTACACAGCAAAACAGACGAGGTGCAGTGGAGAAAATCGACCAAGCAGACAAATAAAGAGGAGTAACGGATATCGTCTCAGCCTCAAGCGTCATTTTGCGCAGTGCGCAACGAATACATAATAGAAAGATTGACTGATGCGGTATTTTCGCAATCCACGTGACGTTGAAAATTTGCTCTGTTTTCACTTTTGTTTTCCTACATATTAAGGCGAGAAAACATAATATCGATAGCAATCACTATATGATTCATACTTCTGCCTTGAAATATTGGTGTGAATATATTTAAACTGCCAACTATTGCTATTGCTGGTAAGTATTCAGAGCCTGCAAGCAATTGGTTCATTAATATGGCGAATAGATATTCGATATATTCGCCTCCAGTTGAAGAATGGACTTTATCAGATGATGAAACCAATGAAGCAACAGATTCCGTGCAGATATTCGACATAGCCATAGCTAAAGAATGGTTCCATGTAATTGAAGATGGTGTTCCAGAAGATGTCGCTCTTAAATTGTTGCTGGAAGAAGCCACAGCAGCAGATGCACCTTCTGCATACAAAGGTTGTCTGCATGAATGTGGAAAAAGTTTTCCTTCTGAGGGATTGACGGCAGCGGAGACTAAAGCCATTGGAATGTACTGCACAGAAGAATATCAGTTTTATCTGCGCCTTAATGCTGATTGCAGAAATCGCATATGGAAAAAGTATCGAGTATATACCAGTCTTCTGCATTCTGTTTGCATGAAACTCAGAAATATGCCATTTGAAAGAAAAGAGTTTCTTTATCGTGGTCTTAACTGTAATATTTCGAGGAATGCCAAGGACGATTTCTGCTGGCCATGTTTCACCTCGGTTACAACTGAGCGGAGCATAGCAGAAGCATTTGGTCAGACCATCATCAGACTGAAAAGTGAAACGGGCGCACCAGTGAAGCAGTTTTCGAATTTATTTGAATATGAAGTTCTTTTTTCACCGTTTCATGTCTTCAAGTCACAAATGGTGGAAAATTCCAAAGTCTACTGCAGCATGCCAGAGGAGTCCGGTTTTTTTCTCAGGTATGGACAACAGCGAGCTGCGAATTGTTTTCTACAACTTCACGTACGGCAGACCTATAGCCTACGAGTATTATTTTATTTACCAGCTTTCGTCATAGCATTGCATGCATTCATAAAAACAGAATTGGCACGTGGTCTTCAAGTCATTGCAATGATGAGTTCACTGGTCATGAGATCATCGCCTTTTAGAGGCATTACTTACCCATGATACCGGAATGTTGATCTAGATTTAAATGTAGAGCCTAACCCTAACCGCGTCATAAACTTATACTTTATCCTCCCTTCAGTCAGTTATGAACTCGGCAGCCAGACTCATTGCTCGCCTACCTCGCTACTCCCGCTGTCCCACATTTCTACCTGCATGACTGATGTTCTTCACTGGCTTCCTGCTGCTTCGCGTATTCAATTCAAGTTACTGCTCTTAGTTTCAAAAACTCAAACTGGACAAACTCCTAAATACCTTTGTGACTTGATGCATAAACCCCTCTCTGCAGTCTCTTCCCGCCCTCTCCGGTCTGCTGATCGACTAGATCTTTTGGTTCCAAGGGCAAAGACTGCCATGGCCCAACACCGTGCCTTTGCCATTGTAGGCCATTCTTTGTGGAATGACCTCCCTCCCACTATCCGTAGTAAGATCTTATTGGGGGTGTCATCTTCAGCTCTTCGTTACTTGAAGTCTTTTTTTATTTCCTTGGGGCTGTCACGCTGAGAGCGCCACTGAATAGGGGCCGTCTATAAAGTACGTCACGCTCCAGGGGGGGGAGGGAGTGTAAGAAAGTGTGACAGTTTGTGACAGGGGGGGTCAGGCCATGTGTGACGTCACACATTTTTTTCAAATTTAAAAAAAATTGTTCTTAGTACCTAAAATCCGACCCGGCCCGGCGTGTCTAAAACCCAGCCTGGCGGGATAAAAGTTGATTTCTCGTCATTATCAAAGCGTTTAGAGACACACGTCACTATCAGATGGATTAGGGATAGTATCCTAGGGTTTAGAGTGTTAGGTAAATGGTTATGTTTATAAAAAAATCCGAAAGTGTGACGTACTTTAGGGGGGGGGGTCCGATATTTGTGACAGTTTGTGACAGGGGGGAGGGGGTGTCAAAAATGGTCAAAAATAGCGTGACGTACTTTATGGACGGCCCCATAGCTAGTCTGTAAAAGGCGCTTTATAAATGATTATATACAATACAATACTTTATATGCAACCTGTGTATACGGAATATGAAAATAAGAAATTCATAAAATAAAAATAAAAAATAGAATAGAATTAGAAATCGTTTAAGATCTCTCATATCCTGATTCCAGTCCTACTTTCTTTCCCGATCATTACCCAGCCATTGCTGGCAACCGCTCTCCTCTCTAGACTTGTGGTGCAGTGGTGCCCCTTAATCTTCATGCTGATGACACACACACATCTTAACAATTTTCTATCACAGCTATTTTCCACCTACATCCCTTCATTACCCAGGGTGGTTGTCCTTGTCTCTCAAGGGATGTCATCCAACATCGTCCGCCTTAACACGTGCAATGCATAACAGAATTCTTCATTCTTGGCCTTATTCCTCATTACTGCATTGATCATTGATGCAAAACTCGAACGAGCCTAAGCTCATTTGAGAACGTTTGAAAACATGGATTACAGCATAAAATGAACCTAGACGACATCTGTCTCATTTGCAAACATCAATGGCAAAAAAGGCACTTCGAAGTATAATAGATTTTTAGCTTTGCTAGCACTACCTTATATATCCAAAGTTCAAACTTGGGAGTTTAATAACAGTAACTAATGTCATGCGTTTTCAGCTTCCCACATTACCGGGGTTCACTTTTAGGAGCTGTTGTCGGTAACTGCCTCGGCTCGCCATTCGAATTTGTTGAAACATCAACTCTGGAGACCTTGTTGGCGTTTTTCAATAATCTTGGTACTTACATTCTATGTAAATAAGAAACTAAAATGGAACAGAAAGAAACGTGTCCTCTGATTATATCCAGCTAATATCTAGAATAAGCTTGCTTGATTCTAGGAATTTCTTAAATCGTTTGAACTGTTGACAACAACCATAGGCCATAATTTGTCAATTATATTGACACAAAGGAATTTAATCATAATTGCCACAAAGATAATACAATGAACACATAGGTTGAGAGGGTTGAATAATTTCAGGTTATCGTAATCGTAATCTCGAGACTTCTACAGCGCCCACAAAAGCCAAGTCGCGGGAACCAGCTTATTCACAGGCGCTCAATCAAAACAAAATCGATAGGCAGCAGGTCAAGTCCGGAGAGTCAGGCAAGCAGATAGATGGACTGCTAAGGTGGGTGATGTTTATATTTGAAATGGCGTGGGATGTGAGGAAAAGAGGAAGAATCAGAATAGGATTTGTGAAATAGCAATGTTTTCAGTTTTGAGTGAAAGACCTGTGGGGAGATAGCGAGAGGTGGAGTTTTGGTGAGTTCGTATGATGGGTCGGAAGTTTGTCGAAGTGCTGACGGAAGTTTGTTCCAGAGAGGTGGAACGGCAATGGCTATGGAGCGGTTTGCGAATTTCAGTGATGAAGTGATAGGAGTGCGAAGCAGTGTAATGGAGGATGAGGAGCGTGTTGAACGAGGTGGCTGGATGGTGAACAACTGACGAAGGTAGAACGGCTGGGATGATTGAAGTGCATTGTAAGTGAGTGAGAGAGCTTTGTATTCGATGCGTTCAGGTATTTTGAGCCAGTGAAGTGGTTTAAGGACAGGAGTGATGTGGTGACGTTTGGGGTTTTTCGTCACTGCACGGGCGAGGGCATTCTGGGTAGCTTGGAGGCAGTTAATTTGGGTTATAGCAATGTTTAGGAAGAGGGAGTTGCAGTAATCAAGTTTCGTATGAACTATGGATGTGGCTATTGTGGATGCGGTTTTAAAGTCGAGCATAGGTCGGATTCTGCGGAGATCTCGCATGTGCATGAAACAAGTTCGGGAAAGTTGGGTTATGTGGACGGAAAAGCTAAGATGCTGATCAAAGATAACACCTAGGTTTCGGACAGGAGAATTTGTGGAGAAAGTGTGGTTGGAAGAAGAGTCATTGTTGAAGGTACAGCAATCAAGTTGTGCATATATTAGGCAGGGTGAGAATTGCCGGGGGTTGGGGGGGTTTCGACCCTCCCAGTCTTTTTTAGAGCCCCATGTTAAAGTATATTTTTTACACCCCAATTTCAAGTGGATAATGGTCCAACCCCCCAGTTATTTTTCCACAATTCTCACACTGATATTAGGTCTACAATAAGGAAAACTGGGAGAGTGTAAGAAGAAATGAAGACCCTAGGTGGACTTTTATTTCGACCTTTTGGTTCTTACGGAATGGTGCAACATCACGTTGACACAGCAGTCGCTAAGCAACACAAATAGCAAACAGTAGCCTACTATAGCCTCCATATAAACCAACTTTTTATCTGACAAAGCTGTTTTTGTGAAAACCTCCTTCATAAGTTAATAGTAGAATAGGCCTAGGCCTACTGAAGTTGATATGACTTTAGGCTACTGTTTGGCGACCAGTGTGTATGGTGGTGAACAATTAGGCATATCCAGTCAATGCACGGAAAGTGTTGACCCTCTTTTATTGTAACTGGCAACTGATGATTTTATTAGAAAGCTAAAAGCGCTATGCATGTGGTGTCAATTCGACCGCATTTACCAATGCGCCTATTATTGCAAATTATTATTCTTTTCAGGTACAGGCAATCAAGTTGTGCATCGCTTCACGTCCGATACCTCCATGACAGCGGCTCTGGCCATCTCGCTGATAGAAAAGAAGGGGCTGGACATAAGCCACTTAAGCGCGAGGTTAAGTTTCAAATTGCTAATAATAATAATAATAATAATAATAATAATAATAATAATAATAATAATAATAATAATAATAATAATAATAATAATAACAATGATAATAATAATAATAATAACAATGATAATAATAATAATAATAATAATAATAATAATAATAATAATAATAATAATAATAATAATAATAATAATAATAATAATAATAATAATAATAATGATTATATTTTTTCTTTAATTCAACTCCTGCAAACGCACTGCCCTTTACATGCAGGCCTACAAATTACGCAGTAATCTTAATTAACATCAAACTTAACTACTAGCTGAACCGACAGCCATCATCATCATCATCATCATCACCATCATCATCATCATCATCATCATCATCATCATCATCATCATCATCATCATCATCATCATCATCATCATCATCATCACCATCACCATCACCATCACCATCACCATCACCATCATCATCATCATCATCATCATCATCATCATCATCATCATCATCATCATCATCATCATCATCATCATCACCACCACCACCACCACCACCACCACCACCACCAGTTCCTGGCGATAGGTGCGAATCAATGACCTCCACTGCCCTCTGTCCTTTGTCAAGTCAATTGCTCTCCTTAATGTCAGTCCAAGTGCTGTTTTGTCCTCATTTATATTGTCTATCCAGCAGAGTCTTCACTTTTCTACTTTAATGGCACTTGACTTTGGTTTGGCTTTATGTCGCTTTCCTTCAAATTTTGCATAGTGCAATGTGTGGGATTCGGTCATTTGGCAATCTTCAGACATGTCCACACCATCGAAGTATTCATTGAACGACTTTATCCATAGCAGGGCTGTTTCAATACCTAATGTCTGCCTAATGTCATTGTTTCGTATTTTCTGTTGTCTTGAAATTCCTGCGTTCTTCCATAGCCAACTCATTTCTGCAGTAAGATATCTTTTCTCATCTTTTTTGCATTGTCCAGCGCTCTGCTCCGTGTAGAAAAACTGGTTGTATCATTGTCTCGTATATTGTTTTATCTTGGTTATCTTTGTTAATTTTTTGCTTCGCCATATCCTGTTCATAATTCCAAGTGCGTATGACGCACGTCGACTTCTTCTTTGTATGTCTTTGTAATTGCTGTCATCTGCATTTAGCCTATACATTTATTATCTCTCCTATGTAGAAAAATTGTACAACTGGTACAATGAAACCGCCTTGGATGCTGATACTTATTTGTGACTTTTTGGTTTTTTCACTCACCATTGTCTTGGTTTTCTCTGTTTTTTCACTCACCGTTGTCTTGGTTTTCTCTGTTTTTTCACTCACCGTTGTCTTGGTTTTCTCTGCGCTTATCATCAGACCGGATCTTCTACTGCTCTCATTATATGTGTCGTAATTTCCTGTAGTTCTGATCCGCTTCTAGTGAAGAAGCCAATGTCGTCAGCAAATCGAAGATTATTCACCAGCCTTCCATTTTTTTTATAAAGTTGACTTCTGCCTCAATGTTGTTAAGGCTGAGTGATATTACTGCTTCTAGCACTTTGTTAAATAGGTGCAGGGATAATGTGTATTATAATAATGTTATGGGATAATATGTGTAATAATAATGTCGTATTCCCATTTTGTGTGAAAGTACTCCACTTTATGGCACTATTTTGATCATTTTGATGTATGCCTTGTTCAAGTTTGATCAATTGCTCTGGTATTCCTGCATTTTGTTGTATGTGCACTTGTTATAGCGCTCCATATGGCTTTCTACTCAGAGGCGCTCTCGACTACAGCGCAGACACTGCATCGGAGTTTCACGCCAAAGCACTGAGCAATTGCGAGTGAAGGACTTGCCCAAGGTCCCTTCGCGGTGACTTGAGCTGGATTCGAGCCTGAAACCCTCCGGTTGCAAGGCAACGAACATACCCACTACACCACCGCGCCCCACATCATTTTGCATCACTCTCCACATTCCATCATGCCATGATTATGCTGTCGAATGCCTGTTTGAAGTCCATGAAGTTGATGAAGACTTTCTATATGACTTTGTGTTCTATGCTTTTTTCAAGAATCTGTCTCATTGAGAAGAGTTGATCAATCTTCTTCCTGGCCTGAACCCAGCTTGCTCTACTCCAAGTGCTCTTTCAACATCTCAGCAACAAAACTTCCTCACGGAGCAGACAATGCTCTGATAACTAGGAAGTCACCAGTAGTGGGCTACCACGCGTAGTGCTTACAATCAATTTCACCTTTCGCATGGTAATTGTTCCATGTTCCATGTTCCATGACCAATCGGCATTGACGTAGAAAAACCGAAGAACGCCGACATCAGGCATTGGCCTACATGCATGCATGTGACGGGTAAACTGTTAACCTGCAGGCTCATATAACTTTCAACTAATAGACCTGTGGTCTCTAAAGAACTGCACACCCCAATTTAACCACATTGCAAATAGGCATATATATATATATATATATATATATATATATATATATATATATATACGTTGTAGAGTTGTTCAAGAATATGTGACCGATCCAAGGCGAAACTACGGCCAAAGTGTAATAGCCATCCTGACTGAACTGAAGAATCAGAGCGAAAGCGCAGATCCGTTTTCTCCTGCCCAGCAACTGTTTGGTGGATGCGGTTCCCATGGCAACGGAGGTGCAATGAGAATTGCACCGGCGGCACTTTTCTTCTACAAATTAAACGACATAGAATCTAACGTATGAATAAAGTTTGAAAGTTTTAATTTATAAATAAATCAACTTCAGCAGTGAAAAGTTTGCATGCAAAAATCTTTTAAGATGAGAGGCCTGCATTGTTTAAATTCGACGTTGGAAAGACTAAACAGAGGAAAGTCAAGAAAAGGATTGCATATAATGTATACACGTTGTATCCTTGGCTGCGCTCCATCCTACCTGCGCATTCTTTGTCGCCCAGTCTCTGACATTGAAGCGCGTCGGGTCCTTCGCTCTGCTGCGAAGGGACAACTGCTTGTTCCACGGGCTCGCTTGGCTACCAGACAGTGTCGAGCCTTCTCGGTTGTGGGGCCGTCAATCTGGAATGACCTCCCCCCTAACCTCCATCTCCTCCACCTGACCAGTCAATCCTTATTCCTTAAGTCCCTTATATCTTTTTTCTTTTGCCGTGGCTGGGCTGGGAGCGCCTCTGAGTAGTTTCTTGAAGGGGCGCTATATAAATGCTAATAATGAATGAATGAATGAATACCACTGGTCATTTTTAATATTAATAGGAAATTTTATCATTGCATTCATTTTATTCATTTATTCAGGAAATGATGCGAAAGATCGCTCGTTTAACCCACAGCAACATCGCTGGTGTCAACGGTGCCATACTTCAAGCGAACGCAGTGAAACTTGCTCTCAAATTTGCTTTAGCGGGAGCTTGGCAGAAAGATATTCGAAATGAATATCTGGACGAACTCATCAGAATTACGAAGCAAGTGGAATACACGTGAGTCGATCATTTGCATCGATTCGTTGGTTCAGCGAAGACAGGTATAACTAAAAAGTAAATGTAGCCTAATGGTATAAAGTTATCTTCTTCTTTTCCTTCTGCAGACTAGGAGTAATCCCTCGCTGTGGAGGGGTCAGCCTAGGCATAAAGTAAATAGTCCGATACGGCGAAAGTGATAGTGACGGGTACGGTATGCATTGTTCACACGGTCACGGAGTGTGAGTTGCTGGTAATTTATGGCTTATTAACACGATTTCCACAGCGATGCATTTTATGAATAATTATAATGAATAATGAAATTGTTTTCGGGTTTTATGTCACTGTATAAAAAAAATACCGAAATCTGACAGATTATTGTTCCCTTTATGTTATCGACTCCACATTATGGCATAAATTACCAGCAACTCACACTCCGTGACCGTGTAAACAATGCATACCGTACCCGTCACTATCACTTTTGCCGTATCGGACTATTTCCAGTCCCAAAACCATCGGCCAATTTCCATGGAAATTGCAGCCTGTCTTTTCTAGCTAAAATCATTTTGCGCCTGGTTTTCATTTCGATTCTTTATTAGAATCCTTACCTCCGTTCATCTGGTCTTCTCCTCTGACATCTACGCGGCTGTTGATGAGGCTCACGTTTCACTTCTAGCACCGTGAAATGTCTCATCCACCTTTCGATAGGATCGCAAAATTTTGATCCAATCCCTTGAATCCTCCTGTGGCAGTAAGCGCGTTCCTCTCATCTGGCTTCAATTTGTGTCGCACCCAAATGGTTATGGCTTTCAATTTCAGAGCTAACTGGGTGCAGGTCTTTCTATGTGTTCTAGGCCTACAGGGTTTAGTCCTTCGATCCTACTTTTCATTCTGTACACGGCCGATGTTACTTTTTGTTTCCAGTTCACTCTGCTACTAGTCACCTCTTCGCTAATGACGTTCAGACTTATGTTCATGGTCCTCCGTCCACTCAACCCATCTACGGATGTTCGGCGCATTGAAGCCCTTTCCCACGATTTGCATTTGTTATTGTCTTCCAATCGTTTTTTACTAACAGATTGTAAAACTCAACTCATCTGCTTGGCAATTCTCATCAGTTTCTAGAAATTGACTTTTCACTTCTCTTGGAAAACTTCCATATTTGCATTTTCTACTTAGGCGCGTGACCTAATAATATTAGGCCTATCTTTGGGCCATTCGCAGATAAATTGATTTGATTTGATTTATAGTCCACACATTTGTCTGTTCATTTATTATTGTAATTCACTTCTTAGTGGCCTTCCAATGTCCGTCTATCTCCTATTCAATCTGTTCTCGGCATGGGTGGAGTTTATCAGGAGCTAGGGGCAGCTAAGCCCCCAAGAAGACCCAGATTCATTTTTACCCGTGTAAATGGTATCTTTTCCCGGGCTTAACCCCCCCCCCCCAAAGGCTTTAGCCTCTCCAAGAACGGAAACCAAACTCCGCCCATGGTTCTCGGAATCTCGGTGCTGCTGCTCGACTCATTGCTCGCTTTCCCAAATGTTCTCACAGATCAATGTTCATGATTAGCCAACTGCACTCGCGTCATTTTTCTACCCGCATCCAGTATAAAGTCCCTGCCTTGGTTCAAACTGAGTCTTTTCAGCACCGTCTGATCGGCCTCCTCCTTCTCTGGATCGGTCTATAGTTTGCCTGTCCCACTAGTTATAACCATTATCCTTTACCATCTTTGGGCCCTCTCATGCAATTCCCTTCCTTCCACTCTGCGTGGGCTCTCCTATCTGTAACCACTTTTGAAACTATTAAGAGCACACCTATAAATAGATGTGTTAAAATCATTGTCGATGCTTCTTAAACTGCCTTTTCTGCTAATCCGTTATTTTATTGGCTTACAGTTCAATGTGGCTATGGCTAACGCTACGAGCTCGCTATCCGTATTGCAAGAAATTGACAACTATAAAGAGATATTTGTCAATTCCACCAACGTTGGCAACAATCAGGAAGGAACTAGGTTGGAAAGTGTACCATTTCATCACGAAGTCATTCCGTTCAACATTTTTTTCAACTAGCCTACATTAATCAAATTGTATTCTCTTCCTAAATCTTCTTAAGAAAACTTTGTCGATCTGCCCAGTGGTGGTACTACTTTAGGCGCTACTTTAGGTCGCGGAAGGTCATTTTGACTTGCCTGTTTTACTCTTCATCTGCCTTATGACCTGCAAAGCATTCTGTGGAACTGTTAAAAATTTCGCTTGTTTCTTAACTTTTACACTAACTTTCATCAACTTGCTGAATGACTTCTCTGACTGAATGGTTTCGTTCTAAGAATCCCACTGAACCTCTATAACATAAAGCATACAACGCCGTTTGAATGGAACAATAGTGTGGCACAGTGGCAGTGGACTTATGTTATTTATCCTTTTTGCAAATTTGGTTAGTCTACCTGGGCATCCTCCGTTGATTCGCTGTGTATTAGACACGAACATCGTTTATAGATACACAGAAATGCTTAGACTAAATGAACAGTTGTGATTGTTTCAACACACTTATGACATTATAACATTCACATGTTCATTTTGTTCGTTTTCTGCACCTCTCAATAGCACTGAGGTTTGACTGTACTAGTAATTGATTGGCATAACATCACAATTGTAGTAGCCTACGACGACTTTAATTATAATTATTATTTTAGGTAATGGCATGCCTGCTATTGAGGCAGTTCCTGCAGCCATTTACTCTTTCGTCCGAGGCTTGAAACCAATTCCGGAAATACCGTCAAATGTAAGTTCCCTGTTGCGTACTGAATGTTTTTTTTCAATTCAATTTGTTTATTGATCCCATAAGCAAAAATATACAGATAATTCACAACAAGTACACGCAGTAATTATTTGTAGTTGGTAGTTATGATGATTAACTGTACAATCAGTAACCTTCTGTATGACTATGTTAGGGACAAAAGAGGCCACCCGAAGGGACTGATACCGCTAGATGAGAGGGGCCTTTTTACCTAAAACATGTTCATTTCCATAACATGGTTTATAAATAGATTAGATACCGGTAAACAGATACAATGGCAGTTTCTTAGGAAACCAGTTGCATCGGAATGCCTTCCATCAGCCTTAATTCAAAATAAATTAAAATAAACATTGGTTGATAAGGTTGCTTAAAATTGTGAATTTTTTATTGCGTGTGCATGGATTTGAGTTTTAAACTGTGCGATTGGCTACTCCAGGCTAAGCGAATAGCTTCCAATCTATTAATCCATGAGAGAGGACTCTCATACTTAATAGAAAACTTTCTGGTGTTACATTTATGTAAATTCTGCTATTTCTAATACCTTAATACATAAGTTTGGTCTGAAATAGGATGAGAACGCAAGTGGAAGACGGCTGTTATCATATTGTACACGAATGTACTAGTTTGGATCAATTTTATTTGGGAAAAATTTTAGGAAGTGCTTCTAGTTCTAAGTGGAGATGGTAATATATCCGTGAGAGAAGATAATGATTTGTGTTGTTTCAAATCATCAGGACCAAACCTGTGGTTGTCTTTAGTCTACGATTTAAATATAGGCTGGACCCGGCATGGCTGCATCGAAACAGACGAGAAACCTTAATATCTATATCGCACAATATTGAGCATTTCCATAACAAAGATGGCAACATCTTATGGCAATCGCACCTTTTTCTTATAATTATGCGCTGTGTGTCAACCTTTGCAGCGCAGAAAGTAAAACAGGAATCATTTAGACTTAGAGTTAACCCACGAGAGGCAATGTTAATTGGTGTAGTGAGGGAGGAGTCGGCGATGATGTTCATAACTATGTACTGTTTTATGACTATAATCATCATAATCATAAGCCTAGATCATTTCTGTGAACACTAAATAGTCATTACCAATATATAGAGAGTGGGAGAAAGAGACAGAGAGAGATAGAAAGAGATAGAGAGATGCAGACAGAGAAAGATAGAGAGAGACAGAGGGATGCAATGGGCGGGCAATTGGTGCACGCAGGGTCCGAACGAAGGGATGATTGACAGATGGAAGAAATGGGGTTAAGAAGAGATGCCACACGAAAGGAGGGATCATTCGCCGGGGATCACTGACGGGAGAGCATTGACCGCAGCGAGGCGAAGGGATCACTCGCGAGCAAGAGGCCAGCAAGGACCCGGAGAGCTATAGTGTATAGCATCTCTTAAACGGGTGCCTCTGAAGATAAAGGCCGGGAGCGAGCGAGGGATCGGAAAGATAGTTTACGACAAGTGTATCGATAGTCTGCTTGTATATATGATGTAAATACGTGAAATCGATGATAACTGTCACCAAGAAAGATTGAAAACTGTTTCTGTTCTCTGTGTGATAAACGATCACCCACGTGCCTCTGAAGAGCATAAGACCCCCGAAGACTTATAGCCGCTCTTCTAATTTAGCACCGCTCGCCACCAAAACTGGAAGATTACGGTCAACAATCGTCTCTTCCAGTACAATTGGGAATTAGGCTTTACCAATACTCTGATTTTTTAAACTTAGTAATATCTAGCCTACTCTCTTAGGTATGGAAAGTTATTTCACCCCTTTGTTAAACCTACAATCATAGTACAGTTCCAAACTAAAGTACGGTATCCGGACTTCATTGTAGTATAATGGGTTCGAGAGGACGATCATCTACGCGATAAGTCTTGGAGGGGACACGGATACGATTGCTTCGATGGCTGGAGCCATTGCTGGAGCTTATTACGGTCAGGATTCCATTCCACAGAGATGGAGAGACGCCTGCGAAGCCAAAGGAATCACTGACGCAAAACGTTACTCGAAAGAGATTCATAATCTCGTGTGGCAGTAGGCCTAGCACTTTGCTGTCTAGGCTTTGAACATTGAAGATGCAAGAATGTGAAAATACTCAGTAGCAGTAGTAGTATTAGTAGTAGTACTAATGGCAGTATCATTGTGATATTAATATCTTTTATGATTCCAATATGTATATGAGCACCTCATCATCATCATCATCATCATCATCATCATCATCATCATCATCATCATCATCATCATCATCATCATCATCATCATCATCATCATCATCATCATCATCATCAAACCTTGAAACCCGTGGGGTTTGTCCAACTTCTCATTTATAATAATTAGCCTTTAATAAGCCTTGTAAAGTGACAGAAGAAGCCACTGCAGGACTTGACAGCATCATTTTGGGCGTCATCATTCGAATTCATACATCATCATCATCAATGTTTCATGTTACTGGATCGCATCTAAATTGTGTTCTTGTTTCAGCATAATCGATTCACTGAATTTCGCTCATCCGTGGGTTACCAACTTACCTGGTACGTTTAACTTCTCGTTCATTATAATTATACGCTATGTAAAGCGTCAGAAGAAGTCATTTAGCAGGACTCGACCTCAATCGGGCGTCGCCATTCGAAATCATTCGTTCAGTTTACTACATTCAGTTAATGCTTCAGCTTTGAAACATTCCCGTCGTCTTTCCAACGCCAAAATCTCATGCTTTGCTTCAATGTTGAAGCCTACGAAATATTGATCGGATACGGACAGTTTAGCCGGAATAGAAGTTTCGTCATTTTATACACTTTATTATGGTTAGAATGCTATTATTAGATTGCAGACTGCATTACTTGAATCGGTTCTGAACTTTATTTGTGTCGATGGATAACTTTAGATCTGAACTTCGCATTGTAGTCTAGATAGGCTTATATTATGAACTTTTCATTGTGGAATGGATAACTATTTCTTCCTCAACAGTAGGCTATATTGTTAACTGGATAATTATATCTTTATTTGTGACCAAATATTGCTTACTGGCTAATAGGCTACAGTTCCGGACTTCATATCGTAAAATTGATAACTTTAGAACAAAACTATTATGGTTTATTTGTATTTAACAATTTAATCACAGTCGGGACATTTGGAAATTATCTAGTAGACGATTCTTTTCAATTCAACATTTCTGGTATGCTCTATGTTGATTACATTTATTAAACAAAATTAATGTTTAAAATCAATCTCCTGCCTTCTGAGTGCTCGAAATAGCGCATACTGCTCGAATGCCAGCAGATTCGGATTCTAGACAGGGCAGGGCTTTTTTAAAGGAATTTTTAGAACTGCACAACTCCTTCTTTCCTTTCCCATCCTCCATGGTAAATTACTTCCAATCGAATGAAATGACCTTTTTTGCTAGTTTTAATTGCACAAAACGTGTGACAGAAGTGCTTCTACAGCTGCACAAATCCATTTAGAACTGCACATTTTGTGTACAACTGCACGTTTAAAAAAGCCCTGAGACGGGCATTGCTGGCACATGACCCGCCTTCCTGGAAGCGCCCGAGAGGAAGATCTAGAACTACCAGGCTCAGAATGATACATGAAGACTTGGGCTGGGTTTAGATCTAAACATGGCTGTCGTGGTGGCCGAGGATCGGATCCGTTGGAGAAATTTAAGCAACTCATTGTGCAACGCTCACATTGGTGGAGTAGGCGACGAATGACGACGATGATGATGACTGATGAATATAGCAGCGTAATACTAGCTGAGGCACCCGGTGTAAAGGTTTCAAATTACCCCCCCGGTTTCAGATTACCCCCCGGACACTAGATTTGCATCAATCATCGCATTTATTGCACTAAAAAATCCAGAAAAATGATCCCGCTTCTTGTTTTGGTCTAAAGATTTTCATCCGTCATCCCACTTCGTGGTTTGTTATCAATATTTTGATCGGGAAAAAATAATAGCCTCGAAGCCATTTCTCCATGTAACTTCAGCGACGATTAGTATTTTATTTACAGATGAAAATATTGATAACAAACCACGAAGTGGAATGACGGATAAAAATCTTCAGACCAAAACAAGAAGCGGGATGATTTTTCAGATATTTTAGTGCAATAAATGCGATGATTGTTGCAAATTACAGTTTGCAGGGGGTAATGTTTAGGAGGGGGTGATTTGTAACCTTTACACCGGTCTTGCTCGGGAAATTTTTTCCCCCACCCCTCCGGGGGGTCAGGGTGTAGCGATGTGGTGGGTGGTCCTGGTGGCCCTCCGTCTAGCCGGAAGATTAATTTTGAGGTGAATAGGTGCGAGACTGTTCCCGTAATCGTAATTTCGGTTTTTGACCCCACCACGCACAAGGGTCAAGGATGGGGCGGTGTGATCCTGGTGGCATTCTGTCTTTTGTTTTGTTTTGTTTGCTTGTTTGTTTCTTTGTGCACTTGTCACAGCGCGCCCTTCAAGGTTCAACTCAGAGGCGCTCCCGGCTACACTGAATCTAAGTTTCGCACAGAAGCACTGAGCAATTGCGAGCGAAGGACTTCCCCAAGGTCCCTACGAGGCGTCTTGAGGTGGATTCGAACCTGCGAACTTTTGGCTGCAAGACAACGAACATGTTTACTGCACCACCGCGCCCAACTTTGTATAGCAGGAAGGTTTGAGGTGAATATGTGTAACCGGCGTTTTTCATACAATTTCCCATACAATTTCGGCTTTCGCCCCACATCCGGGCTCCGAATCAGGAGTGTGGAGAGGGCTGAAGTCGGTTGCTCCTTGTCGCCCTCTGTTCTGGTCCAAGGTTTAAAATGAATAGTTGTGAAAATGTGGCCAAGGTATGTAGTATATTCGTCTAATTGAAAATCAGACAAATCCAGGTCACATACCGCACCCGGTCACATGCCAAAAATGCAAAATAAAACACAGAAATTATAATAAGTATAATGTAATGAAGCAAAGTTGCGGCAACCATAAGCATAAGCTGGTTATTATTGTAAAATCTTAGAAGAAAGGGATCTTTAGCAACCATGTTATCCTGCTAAAGATGCATTCGGAAGGTGGAGAAATGGGGTGACTTTTGTTATTGAAATTTCGCCCCAACCCCTTTCCCCCGAGTGAAGGGGGTTGGCTAATCCCTCCACTGGGTGGACCAGGTGACCCTCTGTCTATATTCAAGGTTTCAGGCCAATGGCTGTGAAGCTGTGGGCGTGAATTCTGGACATACATGTACACATTCCCCTTTATAGATATAGGTGTAGGCCAGTGGTTTTCAACCTTTTTCTAGTGGCGGAACCTTTCCGAAGCATGTCTTTGCTCGCGGAACCCTTTGCATTTCACCCGTCCAGAATTTCAAGAAAAACATATAGCCTACAGTTGCAAATTGTGAAATTATGTAATATTTAGATGTAAGTTATGTTACTTGCACATCTGGTGCAGTCTAGGCTATAGTATATGCCCTATCACATATTACAAATACTTGCTTTAGAGTTCTAGTAGGGCTGATCCACTGGTCCAGTACACAAAGCACTGTTAGAGAACAACTGATGCATTTCTGCTCCATTTCGCCAACAACTATCAATCCATCTGACAGACGGATAGAATATTGAAAAATAAAAATGCGTTCTATTCTGGATCAGTGTACTGGACAAGTTGTATTAGGCCTAAAGTATTTTTTCAGTTTACTGGAAAATTTATGCCTGGCTTAAGTCTTGGACGCATCGTAGAGAGACACATAGACAGACGCATGATGATTCATCTTCAACATAAAAGTAACTTTCGGGGCTCAATTGTCATGAGTGTGGTGAGTGACACGAGGCTATAGAGGGACAGAGGGGTGGTTTAAGCTTGTTTGTGGAGCGTCAGCTTCGCTTGCCAGTTATCCCTGCACCTGAAAAAGAGTTTCTGTCACAATAATCACATATCTGATTCCTATTTCACACATCTAATGTGACTTTCCGAGAAGCAAATAGCGAGTATCGTCTTGGCATGTCGGTTAAAGATACCACAGACAAAATATATGCGAAAGGCTCAGCCTTTACATTTGCCAAAATTTGAATATCCTCTACCTCTGGATGAGAAATTTAACCTCTAGCTCTTCAAAATGAACTGACCAAATGAAGAACAAACCAAACAAGCCGTTGGCTAAGTTCTTAGCATGTTCTGTTTAGTCAGAACGGATCTCCAGTATCCGAATAGTTTAAAGTCAATAATAAAAATGCTCTGTCCATCTGGACAGTTGGAAACGTAGGCAATCTAAACCTATAGATTTCCATTTGATACGTGTGCTTTTAGAAAAACAAGTATTGAACGACATAATTCACCTAGCCCTATAGAAAACAATAATACATTCACGTATTAATGTTTTTAAGAAAGAATGACTGAAGGCTGGGAAAGAATATACTTATTGCTGATACTTTTAGGATTTCAGTCGGTGCACTAAAATTTCTACCAAACTGCCGCGGAACCCCTGACCGACGCCCGCGGAACCCTGGGGTTCCGCGGAACCCCGGTTGAAAATCACTGGTGTAGGCATTGTAGGGTCTTATTGATATATTTATCTGCGCCCTGCTTTACCATTTGTTAATTGGCACTGTGTGACAGGTTCTTCTCTGATTCACAAAACAATTCAACTCAACGTTCGTAAATAAATGCTTGTATTAAATTCGAACAAGTAGCCCTTTTCTAGGCATTCAACAAAAGACTCAATTTCAACAATAAAAGTTTAGCGTCTCAGTTGTTCATGTGTCAGTCTCTTCTCTAGCTTCTCACTCCACCCCTCACAAGGTAAAGGTCTGTCTAGACTGGACGGCGGCGGTCTTCCTATTGGCTTGTCACTGGTGTCGCTATAGCTACCTTCCGTGATCACCAGAGGACACCATTGACCGAAACGTACGTAGGATGGTCATTGGTCATTCGTAGAGGGAGCGTCCTGCAGAAACGTGACAGTCACTTATACGGTATAATACGGTCAGTGCACAAAGTGTAAGAAAAGAAGTGCCTGGAGGCCCTCACCTTTTCAGGTGTGCTGGCCAAATAAGTGGCAGGACGGCACAGGAATCTGAAAATAAGTGCCTGGACGACGTCCACGGCCCTCTTGCCACACTCTAAGCCAAGGGTACACCACAAGAATTAGTGCTAGGGCCTCTCCTCTTTGTGCTATATTCGACCGACGTGGAGAGGATCATAGAAGCACATGGACTGCTCCAACGATGCTATGCGAACGATGCACAGCTTTACTTCGCCTGCGAACCATCACAAACAGCTGAACTGAAACAGAGAGTGATGCTGTGTATTGAGCAAATTTCAGAGTGGATTACATCAGTTATCACTTTTATTATTGTTGTTATTATTATTATTATTAGTAGTATTATTATTATTATTATTATTATTATTATTATTATTATTATTATTATTATTATTATAGTATTATTATTAATCTCAGCTGGTATTGACAGCAATAATTCTATTCCTGTATACGCTACCATACAAGCATATTATAAACAAAGCTATCGGACGACATGCATACGTATAACTATCAAACTACAGACTACACACATACATGCATACCTACATACTGTATACACACAGGACACTAGGCCTATATGTACGCAAATAAACACGCATCTATGACCTGCTGTCATGACAGGATTACAGCGTATACGTACACATACATGACATTGTATATAGTTACACACATGTACTAAATGCCTACTAAGTAATTCAGACATAGGCATACTGTTGATCCGTGTTTACTTTGTGCAAATAAGGACCAACGATCGATGACCCAAAATTACAATCGATCGATGCTTTGGTATTTATTGATAACCTAAGTGCCAGCTTGTTGAAATTGACCTTTGCTTTGCAATCCTCTATTCGAGAAAGCGGAAGCTCGATTCAACTTGAAAGAGGCTATTAATATATATATATATATATATATATATATATATATATATATATATTCGTTTTATTGAGAAATTATAACCGGTTGTCATGGCGCGATAGTAAACAAGCACCAATTGAGAGAGCAGCCGATAAAGAGTAGTACAGCGAAATTCCTATTTTTCTTACTGGTATGTTCAAACGGATGAGGCGTAAGACGCAGATTGTACTTGCCATGCAGTATGCCTATTACAGAAGAACTTAAAAACTTGCTTAAAACAAAAGTACGGAAAGTGTACATTTCGGCCTTTCTGCGGGTTATAGGCTAAGTAGCGCGTCACAATTAGATTAATTATGTATTTGAACCACATGTTATCTTCAGCCAAGAAGAATATCTCTATTGAACATTATACGGCACTAACTAATTTGTCATAGAGGTCGATGTTTGATGACAACGCAGGACTTGAGATTGCTAGAACCCACGCAGCGAGACGTCTTCAGAAAACTAACAAGATCAAGAGTGACATCATCATAGGCTTAATATATAAAAGTTTATGACAGTCAATTCGTTGGGCTGATGTAAGCGCTGGGCAAACATAATTATTATGTTCGAATGGTCATATTTGACTGAAGGCAAACCGTGAAAGTAGACTTAGTCTTCAGATGTCCTATTCCAAAAAAGATAGCCTACTACATGTAAGTAACCTACTTTAAAGTCCTTCGGAGTTTCAACTCAAGTAATAATGGAACCAGAGTTATACGAGACGGTGGACTATCCGACGGTCTACGGAAGTGCGATGCAAATCTCCAACGAAGCTAAAGTTCGCGAATGGTTTAAAGAAATTGAGGAAGGCGTTCCTGAAGACGTGGCTTTGAAGTGGTTGGAAAGAGAAGCAACAGCCGTCGATGCCCGCAAAGAATACACGAACTCATGGAACATCGCTCGTCGCGAAGTCAAGACGGCAACAGCCGGCTTGACGTTAGCCGAATGCATCGCAATAAGAATGTACACGATGGAACGGTTCAAGTTTTACGAGAAGTTAAATAAAGATTGTCGGAAGGATAAATGGACGCCGTACAAGGTCCTAACAAGCCTACTACACACGGGATTGAGCAAACTGCGTACAGACCCGTCATCCTATGCTTCTACGTTGTACCGTGGTGTATCATGCCTCAGCCTCAACGAACCTCAGGGCCAGTTCTTTATGCCGGGCTTCACGTCAACATCGGAGTCACGATCCTAGGCGAAAAAATTCGGAGATCGAATCGTAAAATTTGTGTCGAGCAAAGCGGCCAAAGTGCAGCAGTTTTCTGCATTTCCCTACGAACAAGAGGCGCTCTTCTCGCCGTTTCAGTGTTTCGTCTGCAAAATAGACAACACTAAGTCAAAACCTGTAACCATAGTTGAAACTTGTGCATTAAAGACTCTGCCTTTCCAAACGTGAGTAGCCTAAGCCACTTAAAAGGCGTGACACGCTCTAGTAAATAAATAAATCAATCAATAAATCAATAAATCAATCAATCAATCAATCAATCAATCAATCAATACTCGTTTATTTAAGTTTTTTAAGCTGACATACATGTAGATGCAACTTATAAACAAAATTACAGGCAGCGGCGCAAACAAGGAGGGGTTTCGGGGTTAAAAGCCCCCATTGGCTTACGAATTTTTTAAAAGGTTATTTATCCACTTAAATAAGAAAAAACAAAGCAATTGTTTGTAGTAACAATCGTTTTTAAACTTTATTTCCTTTGTTACTTTATTCCCTTTTTATTTACTGTAATACTGTCGGGTTGGTGTCAGAAAGGGCATCCGGTCAGGCCATAAAATCCCCAATCCCCCTATCATAAATTCCTGGCTACACCACTAATTACATGATTAGAGACAGTTCTTATACAGCAAATGGGATATAAAATTACGTTTGTCTTTTACTGGTAGGGCAAAGTTCTGAGTGTTCGCACAGAGGTTATGACCGTTATTGTGGGATGGGAAGCAAGTTTTGGAGTCCGTGGCGTAGGAAAGGAGGAGTTTAGGGGTTAACATTGGCTGAGGAAGAAAGTTTTTTAAAGGTTATTTATCCACTGAAATAAGAAAAAACAAAACATTTGTTTGTAGTAACAATTGTTTTTCTTACTTTATTCTCTTTGTTACTTCATTCCTTTTTTTACACCGGGGTTCAATAAAAAAGTAAGCCAAACTGTTTTTCTTATATCTCTAATGCCTGATGATTAATCATACTAAAAATTTTCAAATATTTAGAGAATTAAACCAAGAATAGGACTCCAAAATATCATGTCATAAATTTGAACGGATAGAAAGATATAAATATTTCAACTTCATCTCCCGAAATTTCAGTTTTCAGCAAGTGTGTTATGGTGTTCGTTGCGGTTTCGACGCTTGATAGTTTCCAATTTTGGTCTTCAGTGATCCTGGAGTGATAATTAACTGAGTAGGTCTATATTATCGCAACGTTCTGCTGTCACAACATCTTCCACCAAATTTATGGTTATAATTATGGTTATGTTGGCCTATGTGTGTATGTTAATATTTAGCTATACCGACCGTATACGTAGGCTATGTGGTTTTGTATACGCTTATGTATTCGTCTTGCACTAAAGGTGATGACAAATGCTTGACTGTGGTAAACGGAAGGTCGATGATTCATTTTTTAGGTTTTCAATCCAAACGGTCGTTTGAAATTTATAACTCAGTGCGTATTTTTGCACAAGTTAATTAATTGTTCTGTGTACTTACAGGTTTCCCATTTTTCGAGGCGCTCTTCTCGGTGCCTTGGTTGGCAACTGCATAGGGTCACCGTTCGAGTCACAAGATTCTTCAGCCTTGACGAAACTCATGGAAGGCTTAAGTTATCTTGGTCTGTTAAAGAGAAGTCTTCACTTTCTGTACCATAAAACGAATACCATGCCTTGACCAGACCCGTCTATGTATTAGAGTGATTAGACATCAGCCATGCTGCCCGGCCAACATGCCCATCTGACACTGTGGCCCATTTCCAATGATGACCCATTGCAATGTAATGCAATGCAATACAGGATAAGTTGACTTTGAGCTGTTCTTAAATCGGCTTTGAAAGGCTTCTGTGTGCCTAAGGGCTATTTTGATGTTTTGATGTTTTGATGTCCTCCCTCCCTGACTAAAATAAAAATGATCTAAAAGCCCTATGCTCATTTGGAGGTGTCCGGACAATTCGTCGCCGGACAATTGGGAGCGGACAATTGGGAGCGGACAATTCGGACCGGACAATTGGGAGCGGACAATTGGGAGCGGACAATTCGGAGCGGACAATTCGGACCGGAAATTGTGAGCCACTAACAGGCGCTTACGGCGATCAAACTTTCATTCAATCGTTTAAGCCTATTTTTTCTTGTGAATGGCAAGCAATCATGTGAAGTAAATGTTAGGGTTAGGGTTAGGGTTACTGGTTAGGGTGAGGTTTAATGTTAACCCGAATTGTCCGCTCCCAATTGTCCGCTCCCAATTGTCCGGTCCGAATTGTCCGCTCCCAATTGTCCGCTCCCAATTGTCCGCTCCCAATTGTCCGGCGACGAATTGTCCGGGAACCCATTTGGATACTAAATACATGCTATTTTGTATTAATTATAGTAATTGTGAAACTATGTATTTACGCATGATGAGATACTTAATATGTCAGATTGAAATTGTCACGAGAGAATAATAATAAAATTAATTCTTTGAATGCAGAGAAAAATAAGGAAAGGAGCGGTTTATGTCGGCACACTGCTGACACCTGCATGACTACAGCTGTTGCGGATTCTCTTGCAAGAGTTGGACGATTTGATATCGGAGATCTGAGTAACAGGTAGAAAGTTTTGGATGACTCACTTTAAACTTCTCATACCAACAGATAACCGTTATTCGTTTCACTTAAAAGACACGCAGGTCGGCTACAACAGGTTCGGTACCTTAACATTAATGGCCTAAGTGTTGGAACGCTCCTGATTCGGCCAAGCCAGGAGTGGGAGGGGCTAACTTCTTTTTCTTCAAAATTTTGTGCGCCACGGCATTCTTTAGTCGTGTTTTATTTCATAGTTTGCAGCATCTAAATCACTCAATCGTCCTTATCTGGGTTTGCCATCATGGTTTAGCCTTAGGAGAATTCTGAGGAAGATTCTATCATTGATTAAATTGTATAATTTTTTTACAGAATTATGTAAGTCTATGAAAATTCTGTAATTTGCATGAATTATTGAATTAATAACTGAATTGCAAGGAAGTGATAATTTATTGTTGGCCATATAGGGCAATGGTTAGGCAAGTTTACACTCTGATGCGAAGAGCGCACGGTTGCGGGATCGCTTCCCGCTACCCTCCCAAAGGTCCACCCAACCTTCCTATCGGCAGGTGTCGTTGGTGATGAGGACTTGATGGGTGTCCTTTGGCTGCCGCCAGTTATATTCGACTCCAGTAATTACTTGTGAGCATCCGCTAATGCTATGAATTGCAATAATTCTGCGTGGTGTCAGTTTGAAATTAAACGAAGATTATTATTAGGTCCTATTGTTATTTATTAATATTTGCATTAAGTATCCAGAACAATAGTTTACTCTGCGCTATACTAAGACTTTTATTATCTGCGTCAATATAATAATTATAGATCTACGGTATGACTTTTAGCCTTATTTTACTAACGTTGCAGTCTCGCGAAGGCCTTCCTTGCCGATCCGAGCAGGGATTATGGCGAAAACATCGCCAACGTTCTTCTGGAACTAAGCGAACTGACTCGCACCGGAGATCCGTTTGCCGCTGCGAAGAGACTCTTCGGCGGTTCTGGTTCCCATGGCAACGGAGGAGCGACCAGAGTCACTCCACTTGCGCTCCTCTTCTGGAACTCAGCCGAAGCAGATTTCAACGTATGTCTGGTCGTTCGTCTGCAGGGTACTTGCTTCTGTATTGGCCAGAGCTGTAGTCGAGGGAGTATAGACCTACAGCGTGTACAGGGTGGGCCATAAAAGGCCCTCGACGGTTTTTCAAAAACGTAATGCAACAAAAAGTAGCAAAACACGATATTTCAAGTTATCTCTCAAATAACTGTGATCAAATTAATGAACTCATAGTGCTTTACAACTTGTGTTCAATGTGTCCACCACTAGTGCTCAAACTTGTAATGAGTCAATTTGTGAAGTTCTTGATCGCCTTGTTGATGTGTTCCAAAGGTAAACCCACCCAAATCAACTCCAATGCAACGGTCAATTATCTAATCGCTCTTGGTTTTGCTTGCAGATTGTGATGTATCTTCAGCATGCAATCATGTAGTTCTCCGAAGTTGATTATCAATCCATCGGGTTCAAATCCGGAGATTTTGAACCTTTGGCTTTCTCAATGAAGCCAGAACCATTGACATTGAGCCGATCTCCTTTTTTCCACGCAAAACTCTTAACCCTCAGCTTAACTCTTAATTTCTGCGCTCTCACTGTTTACCAGAGTAGCCTAAGCGGTGCTCGAAGCTTTACATCTCGAGGATCTTGCTCATGAAGTGTCTGAATACACATTTTGTCTGTCATTGACACCTTTGCCAGTTTCATTTTTTAGATATTTGAATTTCATTGCTCTAATACTTGACTTAATAGCAAAATTATTAATCTGACAGATTCCTTATTTGCCAACTTGATCGTCATCTTGCTAAATGAATTCACAGTGAGGCGCAGCTAAGCTGGCACCCTGTTTCTTATTTAAATAACAATAATAATGATTAAGCTTATCTGGCAATATCAAGGCTTTTTGATAGCAATTATTTGACACGAGGCTTAATAAATCGGGATTTTGTTACTTTTTGTTGCGTCACGTTTTTGAATCGTCAAAAAGCAGTTGGTAGCCTCACTAAAATTTATATAACTTTTGTTCTGTTTGAAATATTTTGATGAAATATGGTCATCATGTGTAAATACGAATTATCTTTAGGCATGTACAATTTCATTTCGAAATTCTTACTTTTGGCGAAGATACTGACAAACATCCGTAGGTTTATTTTATGGCGCACCCTATTATACTCACATCCTCTCACAAATGTTTATGTTTAGTATAGGCCATACGGGAAAATGAGCTGCAGGCAAGCCTTTAGGCAACTGTAGCGTGTATATCTCCTTTAATTTAGTGTTTTTTCCTAACTTTGGATGTTTTTGTTTAATATTCGCCAATTACTCGACCGCCAAGCATTATACGTTATTAATTCCGTCTATGTTGCTCTTTTCTTATCAGTTGGTTTGTCTTTCTCTGTCCATTTAACAGTGGCGGCGCCAGGATTTCAGTTTTGGGGAGGCTAAAGAAGTAAATCGTCCAAAATTTTTATTTTTACATGAGGAAAAAATGGATGGCCTTTTTAAGGGGGGCTTAGCCCCCTAGCCCCCCCCCCTAGCGCCGCCACTGCCATTTAACCTACCCATTTATCCGTCTTTAGTTGTCTGGATATCTTTATGTCCATATGCATAATTGCTCATTTGGTGGCTTTGACAGGAAGAAAGAGAGAGACAGAGGGAGAGAGACAGACAGAGACAGATACAGAGACAGTGATGGATGGCGAGAGATGGAGAGAGATGAAGGAAAGATGAAGGGAGGTGCAATTAGAGAGCCTTGAAAGTGTTGCTGCCGGTTAGACCTGGGGTCATTCTCCGACGAATAATTCTGGAATGACAGCTTTTACATTAACTAATTTCGTCGGTCGGAATGTGACTGAATTTCATAAAATCTGAATTATAAAAATAATCATAATCTCAAGGTGTCTTCAGATTTCAATAGCGCACTAATCGTGATCATAACGACATAAACCGGTGTTCAATTATAACCGCAGGAAAAGGTAAGGCAGTGCACACGACTGACGCACAGCAACGAAAGCGGATTCAACGGAGCTATTCTCCAGGCAACGGCCATCCAACTGGCCCTCGAGTTTTCCGTCTATATCCGAACGAAAGAGGACATCGACATCCGCCAAAGGTTCCTTCAGCGACTTCAAGAGAGGATGCAACCGATCGAGTGAGTTAGTCCGTTATGCGCCATGAGGTCCCGTTTGCAAAATGGGGTTGCGGGAGGAGTTCCTCACTTCCAATCGGTCAGTGGGTCTCTGGACATAAAAAAAATCCCCCGAGTGGTGCTTGTCTACCATGACGCCACGAATGACGTTATTGACAAATCCAATATGGTCGCCGCCGGCCATATTGGAAAATTTATATTCTTTATTTCTTGCAGTATATGCACGTGTATTACCTCTAATGGTACTGATTCAGGTATGTAGAATTCATTTCTGATATTGTTTTTGTCAACGGGGTCATCTTAAGGTCATAAGGTCAAGGTAATTTTTTTCATCTTTTTCATTTCTTAAGCTTATGCACGTGCAATACCTAATTATAAGTATCTACAGTTCTTTAACTTTGTTACGCAAATCAACGATAAGTTTCTCGTATTTTTGTTCTTCAAAATCCAGCAGTAGCAAATGTACACCAACGACTCGAAACGACTATTTTACATGTATCAAACAACTCAACGTTAACGACTACATCGCCATCTTAAAAACTCTCTCTCTCTCTCTCGCTACACACTCCTTATACACACACACGACTTGCACTCCTACCAAGCCTATCTCACTCTTAGCGTACATATGTATCTCTCCTTCAGCCGCTCTCTCTCTCTCTCTCTCTCTCTCTCTCTCTCTCTCTCTCTCTCTCTCTCTCTCTCTCTCTCTCTCTCTCTCTCTCTCTCTCTCTTGCTCTCAGACGTACGGCCGCACAGCAGCAACTTCCCGCCACTCAACCACCTGACCTACCTTACCTGTACGCTCTTCAACTCTTGCATAATAATTAGCTGACAATTATTAAATGCTAGACAAAATTAGCTTACAATTTCTAATGAAGTTGTTTTGAAATAAGTGTTATTCAGGTTTGGCTGTTGTAGATCACGAACTGTTAACTGCTCGTACTGCTCTAAGTTAAGAAGAATCAAAGGTTACCTAGAGTCACCGCCGTCCACCGAAACGATTGTATTTGAATTAGGTAAGAATAAAGGCGTGGGTCCTAATACGTGTTGCATTCACAACCATGACATACATTCATGTTAGCTTCCAAATGAGCAAACCGTTATTTTGCTTCTAAATATCGTTTTCATCTGGAGTAGATTCCTGTATCACAAATTTTTGCGAGAAGCTGCATATTCGTTTTGTTCAATCACATTGAACAAAACGACTTTTTCTAAGTGATGTTATCATCTGAATTTCATTTATTTTGTTCTCAGTTTTGTATTAGGATTTAGGATGATAATACTCATTGCTACAAAAAATAAAAGGTGAGCTTGAAAGGTGGCGTACAGCAAAGCCATTCTACGCGTCAAGCAGGGTAATAGCTACCAGTACAACGGTACAAGGCAAGAGTTGCGAAATAATTCTGTAGCTCTGGTATACTTTCATTGCTTGAAAATGTGACTAAGAATCTTGGTTTGTCTTAGGCAATGATGCCACGGCCTACAACTCGGTACCAGCAGCTATTTATTGTTTCTTGCGTGGTATGCAGCCAATTGCAGAAATACCTGTTGACGTAAGTCGCGCTAAAGACCAATTCCGTAGGCTACTATAGTTTACTCTCAAAATGTTGCTGCAGTTGTTTATATATATAAATTTATAATATATAAAGGTATATAATTTATATATAGACCTATATACCCTCTTGGTTGCTGCTGTCTGTGCTGTGCAATTGAATGAAATACCAAGTGCAATATATGCCATTCATTATTATTCGTGCTCAGATTTTATCTGGAGGCTTTACTTTTTCTGCCCGTTGTCTTAGGACTTTTCTTTTCCAGGAGTTCTTCGCATTGGGAGCGCCTCTGATTAGGTTGTACTGTGAGAGGCGCTTTATAAATCCCAAAATAGAATAGAATAGAATTCATTCCACACTTATTCAAACAATTATATCTAAAGAAATCAAGAAAACTGCTTAGGCCTAAATAACTATTCAGAAACATCTTGAGGTGTCTTGAATAATGGCTGCATGCATAAAAACTACCTAAATGCATTGCCTAGACCATTTGATTGTCGATCTGCGGCACCGAGTAATTATGTCTTGTAGAAACATCTATAGGTGCACGATGTCAATCATGCCATAAAAATAATATGAGGGTGGCTCAATAAAAAAATGTTCCTCCTACAATGTGCAGTTTCTCCACACTCAATTGAGATCTTTCTACGAAAATTGCCAGAGTTACAGGGAAGGACTTCTCAACAATTCTTGACATTTGAAGATATGCAGTCTTTCCTTGTCGCCGTAACACACGTCAGAAGAAGCCATGATGTGCTTCGTAAATTTGATTCACTCGACAACCTTGCAGGCGAATTTCGTGAACATCGCGCCTTTTGTTGTCAGTCCAAGCGATCACTTTTATCTGAATCTCTTTCACTGTGTTTTTACTCTGATTATACGATATCCCAGTCGCAGTTCATGCAAAGACCGAGTTCCCATTTTATGGGATACTATGCAGCTTGTAGTGATGTTCTATGACGTCATTCTTATTTAGATATTAAAATTTGTAAAAACAGAAATGGCATGTATTGGAGCATGATTCGACGGAGATTTGAGCCAAATAAAAAAGAATATTAATTTTAAACAGCTGTAGGCCTACGTAGTTTCTGAAGTAATAAATATTCATCCGTACAATTCTCAGAAGTTGCTTAGAAATAATGTCCTCTATATCTGGTAACTTCTCTTATTTTCATAGGCAACACTTAAATGGTTGCGTAGAAATTGAATTTTTCCCAGTCGGACCTTTCTATTGAGCTACACAGTAGAGCTGAAAGCAGAGCTCTGCGCCGACTTGACAGTGTCGGCGGCGGCGCGCCGGTCATTTTTGGTCGGCGGCGGCGGCGCGCCGAGAGACAAAAATCGGCGGCGGCGGCGGCGCCATCAAAATGTCGGCGACGTCGTGGAATTAATGCTCCAGGGTCGCATACTTATTTTAATTTTTTAACAAAAGCAACCTATGTTATAAAGATATGCGTGCTCAGCAATTATTTTTGGCAATTATCTGGTCTTATATTAATATTCATGAGGAACAATTATTCTCAGAATAGACGTATGATAACAAAATTCTACAAAGGCTTGATTTGCAAGCCATTTGACAACGTTTTCAAATCCAGTTCTCCCGCTTACGTAACCTACTAATTTAAGTTAAAAGAAGACTGTTTGCGCAGTGGGGGCGCTACCTGCCTATATATATTTTTACTGTTGACCTGCGCTTCGACCTGTCACAAATTCTTGAGGTCCATTTTCTTGACACGGCCTGCTGAAATTGTATAGCTGCGTGCATGCAGACAAACATACATACATACATACATACATACATATATACATACATACATACATACATACATACATACATACATACATACATGCATACATGCATACATGCATACATGCATACATGCATACATGCATACATGCATACATACATACATACATACATACATACATGCATGCATACATGCATACATACATAAATACTGCGTGTGTGTAGAAATGTTTGTCTGTCGCAAAGTGGGAGCTTTCGTGAATGAATACAAAGTCTCTTGTCAACAGATGAGGGTAGTTGCAGTTTTTTTTAAATTTTCCTTTGTCAAAGCACACTGAGTAGTAAAATTGATCAGAATTCACCAGCTATTCTTGATTTATCGTCCAATAACCCGACCGACTTCCACTCGAAACTCTTACCATCTTCTTTAAACCTAATTGCTATTCACAAGTCTTTCGATCTAAACACGCCAAGTCACAATAAGTTGCATTTGTTTTATGGGGAAAGTGTTTCTCTTTTCCTAATCTGATCCCATTTGTGAGATGTTTCTCAAATTGCTCACTAAATAGGATCTTGTGGCCAATTGCCTATCATGCTCCATTTTGCATACAGACAGGCCTATTAATATTTGAAAGCTTAATTAATCACCAATTTCGCATAGGTCACGTACAGCGTGGGAGTTTGATACTGATGAGAAAAATAGGAATTAGGTAGTAACTGGACACCGGCAATGGAGAATCAGAAGCCTGCAGACGCGACCAATCGCTTACATAAAATTGCAGATCGCCACCTCTTTGCAACGTAACAGTAACGTGTATGACGGTGTATCCTAATACAAGAGGGCAGACGGTTCTGTTCCATCTTAGCATACGGTCGGACTATCTATCAGGCAAGAACGCGCACACACGGCATAGCAATTCACTTAGGCCTACCTGGAGTTCTTTTTACTCCAGTTGCTGCCATAATTCAAATCGAATCACAAAATCCACAAAGTTTAAACGTTAAGAACACTGTTCCAAAAGTCAGAAAGAATAGGTAGCATCATAAGTTTCATAGCATCGACGCAAAAACGGTGTTGCCATGAATAATCGAAGTAGATAAGAAAAAGATTATATTTTGCACTGACGCAACAATTTCTTCACGAAATCATGCAAGAGATGAAAAATGCAAAAAGAAGAAATACAGGAACCAAGGTGGCATCGGCGGCGCGCCGACAAATTTTCGGCGGCGGCGGCGTCGGCGCGCCGACCCAATAAAATCGGCGGCGGCGCCGCCCACGAAATGTCGGCTGCGGCGGCGCGGCGCGGCCGGCGCAGGGCTCTGGCTGAAAGCCACTAACTTCCCCCAAAGGCTGTTCCTGGTTTCATGGACTCTGTAGAAGTCATTCGCGTAATTCGTAGGCCCTATATACAGGTGGTACCGTAAGAAAATAAATTTATGACTCATAATTGAATTATATTTAATTTTAATTGACCACAGCGCACTGAATTCGAGAGGACCGTCATCTACGCGATAGGTCTCGGAGGAGACACGGATACGATTGCTTCGATGGCTGGAGCCATCGCTGGAGCTTACTACGGTCAGGATTCCATTCCACAGAGATGGAGAGACATCTGTGAAGCGAAGGCCATCGACGATGCAAAACGATACGCAAAAGAGATTCATGATCTCGTGTGGAAGTAGACCTGATAATTATTTGTTTAGTTGAGTCAGTGGATTGTTATATGAAAATGTTGAGATCGTTATGCCCGAATACGTCACCGTAATACCGTACCTGTATATGTAGCTGAGCCTGAGTTTCCTCTTTATTGACCACATATTCCTATAGAACTTCTGAGACGAGGGGTTTGGCAACTCAACGTTTCAGTAGACTAGGCAAATGGACAACTTCTTCAAGCTCAATCAAGGCCATAGCCAGGATTCTGTTATTGTTGCTGGGGGGAGGGATGCTTACTAGATCTTGAGCATTTTGAGCAAGCCGACAAGCAGCCGAATCAACTGATCATGGGCGGAGTTTATCAGGGACTAGGGGGGTTAAGACCCCCCACCCTAGAAGTCCCATAATCATTTTTTATCGTGTAAATGGTATCTTTTTCCGGGTTTAGCTTCATGTAAACGACTAAAAAAGGTTATCAACTTTTTCGCCGGGGAAATGTAGCGTACTTTTCATGAGATTTGAACTTGACGACTAATAAAAAAAGTCATCAACTTTTTTGGGGCCGGGAAAAAAATTTCTGGCGCGGCTAGTTCTGGACCAAATGTTTTCAGTCCCACCAAGAACGAAAACCAAACTCCGCCCATGCAACTGATTAAGGGTTTCGAGAAGCGCCGTGAGCAGCTCTCATAGCGGGTCCATTACTCACTGTAGTGCCGGTACACTGGTACAGTTATTATTATACCATTCCAGAAACCCAATGGTGAGCTTCAAGAAGGTCTCCTCTGTTTCCTCCATTTCTCCAATGTTGTTGGTCCATCTCTTTTCAACCTTTCTTCGTATTCCAAATCCTTTAACCCCGTATAATTAAATTCCCCTAAGTTCTTACATGGTGTCTTAGTAAATATATTATTTCACTTTCAGATTATTTCATTTGGGGGGTTCAAAACCCAAAACACCCCACAATACGGTCTTGAACTCAATCATTTTATTTTCAATAAGCTGTAACTTTCCAGGAAATGCAACCACTTGATCATACATTTCGTCAAGCGGCTCATTGGTTCCTTGCGATTTCAAACTCAAGTCAGAAGGATACAGGCGTCAACCAAAATTGTTAAGTTCCTTATTAATGAAATATCATTCAAGAAGCTTATAATCTTATCCTCTGCTTGCAGGAAAGATTAGTTCATCTGCATGGGCGGAGTTTGGCTTCTGTTCTTGGAGGGGCTAAAAGCCTTCTGGGGGGGAGGGGGCTAAGCCCGGGGAAAAGATACCATTTACACGGTAAAAAATGAATCTGGGTCTTCTTGGGGGACTTAGCCCCCCCCTAGCTCCTGATATACTCCGCCTATGTTCATCTGTTGGTAATCGGAATCTGTTTAGTGTGGCTGCCTTCCACAATATATATAGTTAACTTGACGGAAGTAGATTGTATCATCATGATCAGACAAAAAATCGTACAGTGTTTGTGAAATAGTGACTCACATTGGCAGTAATTAGGAAATAGTCTATCCATAATTAATGACTATCGATACCACTTGTCAAACTGTCATGTAAAAATGTATCGTAATAGCCTAGATGGTCATCATCATCATCATCATCATCATTATTCACTTTATGCTCTTTACATCTATGCGTATATAACACGACTAGCCTAAGTTTGTGAAATTATAATCATTGACATCTATGATCGAATTATGACACTTTGAGAAATTTACTCGGTGTCGAATTTGGTTTGCATTGTACTATTACTGCTTGCTTTTCTGCAGCATAAAGTAGCCTATCTGCGACAGCATGTAACATTAATTTTATGGTAAAGGCTGCAGCTACATCAGATGTTCTCCAAGGTGACAAGGCGTTGTGTATTAGGTTTATGATGTAAAATCAAATTAAAAGAAGTGCCATTTACATTGACTGAATATCGTCATAGTACAAAATATGTATACCATGAGAATGTTCAATTAGCCTACGAAAAATATCTCGTTCTCGTGTTTTTAAAGTTTCTATGCATTTGAAGTAAATTCTTCACGTTTTGCTTGCAATTGCTAACTCTGCCATAATCATGCTCAGCAATAGTTATTTAATTCAATTAATTAGAATAAGTAGGCCTACACAACTAATTATCTAGAATTCACACTTGCTTGCAAGACAGCAAACTTCGAAACCGAGACAGTAGCCTATGTTCCAAAAATTTGACTTCTTCTTCAATCTGGCTTTAGAAGCCACCACTCGACAGAAACTCTTCTCCTTTCACTTCTTTCGGATATTTACAAGGCAATTAATAGATCTCAGCTCTATCTCTTCTTGCATTCTTTGATGCCTCTGCGGCATTTGACATGGTAGTTCATGAGCTCCTTCTGCAGCGTCTACACCTCTCATTTGACTTATGTGGCACACCCTTTAATTGGTTTAAATCATACCTTACAGATCGTTCTCAGGTGGTTGTCCTGGGTAACACTAGAGCACCCTGGGTTATGGTTGACTTAGGTGTCCCGCAGAATAACTGTAAAATCTTGAAAAGTACGCATTTTAACAATTTTGTGTGGTCGTATTTGTATCACTCCAATATAAAATAGTGCCACTTACACGAGATGGATAATCACTGAATACCCTGATACTCCTGATAGTGCAGAAAATATGTATACTCAGAGAACGCTCAATGACGAAAAAATCTTATTCTCAAATTTGTTTGAACTCTGCATTTAGAGTAATTTTTTTATCGCTACTTGCATTAAATTTTGTTAACTCTGCCATAATATTATGCTCATCAATGGTTATTTGATCCAATAAATTGGAACTAGAAATAGCTCTCAACTAATTAGCTGGATTTCAGACTTGTCTGTAAGACAGCAAACATCAAGACCGAGACAGAGACCGTGGGTTGCGAGACCAAGATAATATGATACGAGACCGATGGTCCGAGGCAATTCGAGACAGTTCAAGAATCAAGACTGAGGCTTTCGGTATTTATTCCACAGGGCAGGACACATTTCGGAAGAAACGATAAAAGCAACTCATGAATTACTTTCCCAGTTTCCCCACTTGCCTATAATATATAGCCTACTCTAGTGACTAGTCTATTGGCAAATTGGTATATTGTGCCTACTAACTTTCCTTTTACCACACCGGCCCGCGACAATGTCATAGCGCAATAACATTCAGAACTAAGGACAGCTCGTGTAAGAGCCACGGAACAGCATCCAAAAGAATACAGCTGTTTCGAGACGTTTCGAGATCTAGACACTGTCACGACTCACGAGTGCTAGAATTTGTTACTGTCGTCAGAATACAAAAAGACGAAACGAATCAAATATATTCAGCATCTACTTCTCTGGAGTCGGATAGACTCTAGAGCGTGACGCGAATACCTAGCTCGCCTTTGTTGAACCTCTGAGAAAATTAGCCCTTGAGTTTCGACGGAGCAGTTCTGTTGCACCGTGCAATACAAAACAGCGCACTGAATACAGTACAAACAAAGATTATAGAGACAGCGCGGGTGACCCTGAAATTTGGAGCAAAACGCTTAGCGCGTTGCCACTCGACAGAAGTTTGAAGTAGGAAGTACTTCATCATCGTATGATATTTGCAAACTCTTATATCAACATCCACCGACGTAAATCTGTCTAAGGCGCGATTAATAATATCAAACGCTGCTTATAATTGAAGGTCAGTGTGCTTGTCGGAAACAGATGTGCTCATTGAACCCCATTACAAGTTCAATTGTCTAATATTTGGCAAATGAGACATGCAGCTGCACTCTGATGTCTCACTCACCCGCTTTGGTTTACGACGAATATCTAAATCAATTATTGGTAATGACCGCTATCGAGAAGTCATCGACTGACAAAGACACTTTTCTGATAATTGACTATATATCACCGTCATCATCGTCATCATCATCATCATAATCATCGTCGTCGTCGTCATCATCATAACGACGACGACGATGATGATGATGATGATGACGACGACGACGACGATGACGATGATCATCATCATCATCATCATCGTCGTCGTCGTTATATTTGTCGTTTTCATCGCTACAGGATGTTGTAAATAACGATCATGAAGACCATATACTATATCCTATTTTATTTCGTTTGAACACCTGAGACGTAAAATAGGCCTATTAAGCGCAAATAAATCACCGCATCTGATAAGACCCGTAGCATAAGAATGGGTTGGGGATGTTGATTCATGTCACCGGCGAAGGTAAGTGACATCTTAAGGACAATAAAGTTATACGAGGAGAGATATAACGTCATTTGAAGTACCCCGATGTAGGGGTAATGTTTAGGGCATAGTTTTAGATTCCATCCACTGTTAAATAAACAAATGAAAGTAGAACAGCAAGCCCAAAAACTATGTTAAAGGGCCAACGGTCTTTTGGAGTATGTGCATTATTGCTGATAAAGCGACAGTGTTCTACTTTAAAGGAGGCCAGGGATCTCACATGTAAGTGAGAAAGCTTCTCAAGCAACTGCAAGTCGCAATAAACTTCCGCCATGAAGCTCTTTGGCATTTCGCTGTGGCTGGTGGTCACCTGTAGAAATCGGGTCAGTAGTGAAACATTGTCAGACACGATAACCTACAACGTTGCTTTATTGGATGGTTCTTATTATTACAAACCCAAAATACTGGATTGGACTTTTGAAAGGCACATTTGGAATGAAGTCTTATTCTTCTGGCCGGATGAGAATCTGGATAACAATGGAAGTCTCATGACAGTTTCCAGCAGAAGACTCAGTGACTCAGAGTTTCATTCGTCATTCAATGCATGGAAGATAATGCGACAGGATTTCGAATACCTTCGCATATCGTGCGCTTCAACTGAGAATAGCGCATCCGACTGCATCTGCACTAAGTACATCCGATCGGTAGAGTCCAGTCTTAGTTCAATATCAGCTGAAGAGACCAACAGCTCTAATTGGATTCGTTCGTCCATGTCTGAATGTAACAGTCTTCCACCGCTTACGACGCAAGTCTTCAGAGGTTTCCGAGAGCTAATGTTGCTTGAATTCGACATGGTCCATTTGGATAGTGTGAAGGCTGATGCGTTTCGTGACCTCGTCTCACTTCAACTTTTTAGACTCTCCAACTATTCGATTACGACAGGAGCAGTGATGAATGGGTCGCTGTGTGGGTTGGAGTCATTGATTGTGGTTCAAATCTACGACAACGGCTACAATAACGACAGCAATGACTTTCTTCCGTTTCTGCGATGTGGTACCAGCAGCAGCCATAGAGGACCAAAGGTCCCAACTCGCACACAGTCTGCGTGTGTCGTCGATATCAAGAACACATTCTTGTCGCGGATACGGAAAGACACGTTTGAGAGTTTCACTTGGTATTATTTCTTCGTCCTTTTCTTGCAAAGCAACCAGATTACCGACATCGAAGAGGAAGCGTTCGTCAGGTTTTCACAATTATACCAGCTCGATATTTCAGATAATCAGTTGACTTTTCTGCGGCCAGCCGTTTTCAAGGGGCTTACTAGATTGCTTGAGCTGAATCTGGCGTTCAATCGTCTCGAGACCATCAATGCGGCTGTGTTCGCTCGCCTGTCATCGCTGTTGGCTCTGAACTTGACTGGGAATCTGATAAAACATTTGGACGGAAGGTTCAGCATTGTTCCACATCTTATCGATATAGGCTTAGGATGGAATAGACTGGACAGTGTGAATGCAACCACGTTTGCAAATTCCGTTAGTCTCATGAAACTTTGGTTGGACAATAATCAAATATCAACCATAAGTCCAAACGCGTTCGCAGGATGTCCTTACTTGTGGTTCGTCGATTTGAATGTCAACTTTCTCGAAAACTCGACACACGTCAAAGAATTCTTGCAATATAAGATACAAAATCTGGCCTACTTAGACCTTTCTAGGAACAATATGTCGACCATATTACCTTCAATGTTTTCACAGCATCCGGATATGTACTCGTTGCAGGATCTTAGTCTGCATTCGAACCAAATCAAAACCGTAGACAAGGACGCTTTCACCAACTTACCAAATTTAATGCAATTGCTTATTGGAAATAACATGCTAACTTATCTTCACCCAGACACTTTCAAGACTAATCGATTTCTTGCGTACGTTTTTATGAATGATAATTGCCTTGAATCCGTTCCCGACATGTCTGACAGCTTGGAATACATATACTTAACAAGAAATTGCATCAGAAGCCTGCCGCTTTTCAATAAGACAATGAAAACTCTCACAATATTAACACTATATGGAAACCCTTTAGGTCACTTAGATGAAAATTCTTTCGCACAATTTCCGTCCATGTTTGCATTGAACGTCAGTCTTTGCAACTTGAGTCACATTTCCGAAAGAACATTTTACAATAACAGTCAATTGACGGTTGTTGACTTATCGCAGAACAATTTGAACATCGATTTTACAGTCAATTATTGGATTGCACCTCTCACCTTAACATATGTGAACTTCAGTCACAACAGTATTCGATCAGCCAAGAATCTTTTCTTGCATGGAATAAAAAAAGCGTTAGTAGTCGATCTAAGCAACAATCCTCTTGTTGTCTTTCCCGACCAAACAACACCTGACTCCACTGAACAACCAATCGTCTACACTGAAAGACTCTTTCTGAGAAATTGTAGTCTCGTCAAATTTTCTGAATCTGCTCTAGAAATGGCAATCAACATTGATCTGGTGGATTTAGCGTCTAATAATCTGACGGAATTCAGACCGTTCAAACTGTACGATCAAAGCAGAAACACTGCATACAAAGTTCTGTTGAATGATAATCCGATCCTGTGTTCATGCGAAATGAGTTGGCTAAAGGACGATCAGTACAGACTGAATTACATTGTACCGTCCTGCATTCGAGTTATCGACGGTACGCTACAAAATTTCAGCACATTAACGAAAGACGATTTTCTTTGCCGTGTTACAGAATTCTGTACTGTTGAACTTGATGGTTGCGAATGTTACACGGACGATCTCCAAAAAGGACCTACTCAGCTCAATTGTTCAAATAATCTATACCCAACATTTCCGAAATATCTTGACCCATCATTCAAAATCATCGACTTTACTGGAAACACCCTCACTGCTTTCAAAACGGATTTTATATTGATAACAATGAATTACCTTGAACAATTATATTTCAGAAATAATGAAATAGTTGAAGTTGAACAAAACTCGTTTGTGAAATGTCCAAATTTGATGATTTTGGATCTTAGTGAAAATCGTATTGAGAGAATTAACCGAAAAACGTTTTCCAATTTAAGGAGGTTGGAGCGGCTGTATTTGAATAACAACTTCATCACAACCATAGATGGCTTGGCTTTTGAAAATCTTCGTCTGTTAAATATACTGACTTTGCACGACAATCATCTTGAACTTCTGACAACAGACAACATGGCCGATGTTGAATCACTCGCTTATCTCAATCAAATCACTCTTTTCGGAAATCCGTGGTCATGTCCATGTGACAATGGAACATTCAAAAACTGGATTCAAAAGCATTCAGAAAGCATTACAAGTTTTTTCGAAATTATCTGCAATGACACCTCTGTTGTGAACATTCCAGACGTGAACTTTTTATGCTACGATTTAAAGACAAATATAATTCGCATCCAAAATTTTATTGGAATTCTAACATTCTCAAGTTCCTTTTGTGTCTTTCTAATTTCGTTTCTCTTGCTTGTTTATCGATTTCGTTATGTACTTCAAGTACTTATATATTCAACATTTGGACTCCGTCATAATCGAGAGGAAAACGAACTGTGTTGCTACGATACATTCACCATTTACGACAATTCTGACGCTAATGTTCGCCATTGGATTCAGGATGTTTTCCTCGCTCATCTGGAACCAAAATTTAAGATGTTTATTCCGGATCGTGACATGATGGCTGGAACAGACAAGAACAGCGAGCTAATAAAATGCATGAAGATCTGCCATAGAACTGTCATTCTGATATCAGCTGCTGCCTTGCGAGTGCAAGAAGTTTCGTTTGCTTTCGAGGTTGCATACCATCATATGACTCTGGAACATGCGGATCATGATTTGTTGGTGATACTTCTAGATGGCGTCAGTTGCAAGCAGCTTTTGACTGATAATGACCTGGATGCCAATCTTAGGGCTTACCTGAAAACGGACAAATGTCTTTCCGTATCGGACAAACTGTTTTGGGAGAAGTTGCATTTCTTTTTACCCAAACCACGTCGGCCATTGCAAGAAGATGTCGATCAACCAATTCAGAGATCTTGCTACACAATCGCTTAATAGATCGTGTGGTGCCTGATGGTGTACTTTTGGACTGGTTATCCAGTGGTCAAGGAATGACATCTTGTACCGTAGTGAGGAGTACACTGTTGGTGAGAAGATAAGACGCCGAGGTAGAGGACTGGGCACACGCTCTCATAAGCCTAGGCCACGGAAATGAAGCCGCTTACACTTCAAGCACATGACGGCCTCAGTGATAGCTAAAGAGACTGCTATTCGCTTCATCTTATTAGTCGGGCTGCGTTAAAAGAATTGCAAGAGGATGTCGACCAACCAATTCAGAGATCTTGCTACACAATCGCTTAATAGACCATGTGGTACCTGATGGTGTACTTTTGGACTGGTTATTCAGAGGTCTAGGAATGAAAGTCCTACCAGGGCAGCAGCTGTTTCCATGTAGGCCTATCTGCGCCAGCACCACATCTTGTACCGTAGTGAGGAGTACACTGTTGGTGAGAAGATATGACGCCGAGGTAGAGGACTGGCACACGCTCTCATAAGCCAAGGCCACGGAAATGAAGTCGCTTACACTTCAAGCACATGACGGTCTCAGCGATAGCTTAAGAAACTGCTATTCGCTTCATCTTTTGGTTAATGTAGACGGGGATTGAGTTTTCGGCTGTAGATTCCTAATGACCTATATTCGGATTATGTTTGCTGCTAACCGATACCTCTGTTGTGCTCGTACTTTATGCGGTAGGCCTTTCATTGAGTGACACAGCGATTGGTGGGGTTTATAATTATTTGTTTTCTTTGTAATGGAGGGAAATAAACAACATTTTCGTGGAATAAGTCTTATCTTTATTTGTGTAACGTTGATATATAACTCTGTGAATGAGAGACCATTGTGTTAATTTTTTATTATAGTCGCTGTGTATCACGATAGCTCCATTGAACCCTTTATTGTTGCAATATGACCACAGTATAAATAACAAACAGTAGGCTACGTCGACTCCTAGCCTCTGCTGCAGTCAATATTATGTGCGACCAATTTTAGAGTAGTCTGCCATTTTGTAGAGAGGCGTTTACGACGTCACAATGCATATGTTGCCTAGCAACGTTGTAAGGACGATCATTTCATTGCATTGTGTGAAGTAGCTCTGTCAAAATGGCGATGACCAGAAAAACTAGACAACATGCAGGAAAGCAAGTCGACGTACTGTTTGTTATTTATAGCCTACTGTGATATGACGCAGATACAAATTAAACCAGTTAAGTATTGCAATACATTCTTGTATAGCTTCTTTCTTTAACGTGACTGTAGCCCTATGTCTGCCAAAAAGACCATCAAGTACCCTTGGAATAGACCTAACTGCATTCTTGATAAGCAGCAGATGTAAAATATTAACTTAGAGCTTTCGACTCCACACAAATTATTGTGGGGTGCGGAGGTTTAGTGGGTATGTTCGCGGCCTTGCAGTCAGAGGGTTGCAGGTTCGAATCCACCTCAAGTCGCCGCGTAGAGACCTAAGGCAAATCCTTCACTCGCAATTACTCAGAGCTTCGGCGTGATACTCCGATGCAGTGCCCGCGCTGTAGTCGGGAGCGCCTCTGAGTAGCGAGCTTGAAGGGGCGCTATAACAAATGCACATGCAAACAAACAAAGGCCGCGTTATAAGGAGGAATGGATCATACACTGTATGGTACTATATATTGAAGTGTATTGTTTAAGTGACCTTGCTACGCTCTTCTTTAGGCCTAAGTGCTAAGAAGCTACGTTCTTAATATGCCAATATAATACTGAAATGGCTATTAGCAGCAGTCGGTGGCAAAAGTTGGGAGGGACCGTCCCAGGCCTCTGGTCGAAAGTTGGGGGACCGTCCCAAGCCTATCAAAAATTGGGGGAACGCGTCCCATGGGTCCCATAGGGTGGTTGCGCCTACGAATACCTCCTTCTTCGATGTCATCCGAAAATTGTCTTGTGAACGATTGTATTTGTCTCTCGTGCATGTGGCGCTTGTGCTCGAAAGAGGTTTGCTTTATGGAACAACTTGTCTATAGCAAATCATTTGACAGGAGTAGGCCTAAGTTTATATCCCCCGAAGAAAATACAAGATTTCGCCTATGTCATTAAACACGACACTTCGCATTCAAGGTCAGTGTTTGCATGGAAGATAAGTGTGAGTAAAACCCGTAAAAAATTTATTGCTCTAATAGGTTCGTCAGACCAACTCTGTTCAAAAGCCTCTAGCAAATGTGATTTGTCACAATAAGAGAGATCGAAAATAGTTCCGATCGTTTGCTCGTAGACCTGGGAGTGACTTTGGTCAGCTAATCTGACCCCACTTGACCCTAAAGTGACTTGAGGTCGACTTGAAGTCGACTTCTCGGAGTCAAAACGACTTGACCCCACTTGGCAGAAAAACAACCGACTTCCGACTTGAAGTCGACTTCCGACATGGTAATAGCCATTAACCTAGGTCTTACGGCTACTAATGCGAGAAGTCAAGCCAATTTTTTCTCGCAAGCATTAATTTCATATAGGCCTACCAATGAGTAATGAGGCCTCAACACTTAATTGAAGCATGAATTTTTAAAAGTTTTATTGAACCCATTTTATGACTGTGTGTTTCAGTTTTAATAGCTTTAGGCTATATGTTGCTTTGGGCCATCTAGTAGCATAGACAGTGCGACGGCAAATTATTTGGCCTATGGATTTTAGCTTGTCCATTGTCTGTGATTATTCAGATTACACTCATTATTAATGTTATTTTTTTAATTATTAACATTGATATAAAATAAATTTGTAAAACGCTCAAGGTCTAAGATAAAATGGGGACCACGGACTGGTTGCACTGAGTGGCGTGTTATGATAGACCTAATTTGTAAATTCTGTTTTCATAATTATTCGCCCACTAACATCATTCCTCAACTTAGTAAATAGCATTGCAAGCACATCATCCGGCAGTAGGCTACTACTATAGTAGCTTAGGCCTACTCACTGACTGCAAAGTCTAGTCTTTCATTGTCCAACTGGCCCGCATATACAGCAGTTTTTCCGTCTGCAGACAACAGTTAGGCCTACTGCAGATGCAGCGTACCAAAGTAGCGCCAAACTATCGATTTATAATAGGCCTTGTACATCCAGCTTTCTTTGCGCCGAATTCACTGACCACTACAAGTTCACTGATTTGCTCATGTTCATGTAGGCCTACTGATAAGCACACGTGCTAATATTTTAGTAACATTTTGTTTCACCATTTTAATTAAGTGCATAAGCGTGACGTTTTAGCATAGAATAGCAAATTATATGAATATATCGGCAGGAGGCAGTCTGCACGATAGCCTACTGGTAAAATAATCAGTAGGATAAGTCTCTGCTTAGCAAAGGAATCATTCATTCTTGTAAACACACTGCAAAAGCTGCTTAAATGTTGTCACGATCATTGGTTTGAAGGGACAAATTTAACTATGTTTGTGTCTCAAGTCGGTTTAAGTCAGCGGTTCCCAACCCGTGGCCCGCGGGCCAAAAGTGGCCCGCCAGGCCTCAGAATATGGCCCGCAGCCTCAGAAAATGGCCCTCATCTCTCAAAGAATTGTCAAAAATATACAAAAAAATTACAATTTGGACATGATATAACACATTATTACTTTCTATTACAAATTATTTTATGTAAATGTCGATAAATAACAACAAACATTATATTTTGAATCAATTATAACAATTTTATATGCTTTTAGTTAATACGATTTTAACCTTGTGGCCCACTAATGTCCTTCAACTAAGAAAAAGTGGCCCTCGTGTCCTCCAACTTAGAAAAAGTGGCCCTCAAGTCAAAAAAGGTTGGGAACCACTGGTTTAAGTCGACTTGTGGTAAAAACAACTTCAAGTGACTTCTCTCTACAAAATTCGACTTGGGGTCAGTTGCGGTGAGCAGAAACGACCCGACCCGACTTGGGATGACCAAGTCGACTGGGGTCGACTTATTGGGGTCGACTCCCAGGTCTATTTGCTCGCTCTGCGACGAATGCCTACTTCTTCTTCGACGTCGTCCGATGTAAATTTTCTGAAATTTACAAATCGCATATTTAGCCTACATTGCATTTGACCTCGCTCAAGACTCAAGTCTTTTAACCCAAATCGTTCATCGTCTCCGTCATCGTCGTTGTCTTTCCTATTTTTATCAACACAAGGCGTCGTCAATATGAACCTAAATGTGTTGACTGACCTTGTTATGTTGCGTTTAATACTCACAACACCGGATACATAACACATTAAGAGACCACTGAGCTATCCAGATTCAGGTGATTGAGGTGAGTGGTCGTTTGAGGGCTATAAAAGACGATGCGACCTCAATACCCAGTAACCCTATGCTAATATATTCCGATTGTTAAATAAACTAATAAAAATGGAACGCCTACTATCAAAGAACTATTCTAAGAATGGTGCGCATTTATATAATCGGTTGAGGTGTTGAAACTCAACTAATAGTCCATCGAACAGCTTGCTTGAGGTTAGGAAAAACTAATAAAATCAAAATTTATTGCCAGAAGCATACCATGGTAGGCCTACATAGAGACATCACACAGCAACTTGCCGAAGAATTAACAGCGTCTTCATTCTAAAGATGAGAAGCGTTGAGTAAGACAAATTAATTTTCTTCTGAAATTGAATGGTGTAACAGAAGACGTCAAAGATGACACTTTTGGCCATTTTCTTATCGTTGATGCTAATGCGTGTAAACCACCATGGTGTAAACCAAGTGAGTAGCGAATCGTCTAACCGTATAACTTACGGCGTTGTTTTCTTAGAAGAAACCCTCTATTCCGACCCCATAGTAGAACAGTGGACTTTTGAGCAGAATATTTGGAATGAAGTTTTGTTCTTCTGGCCAGACGCTGATGAGAATCAAGAAAACAATGGAAGTCTCATGACCGTTTCCAACAAACGACTCAGCGACTCAGAGTTTCATTCATCGTTCAATGCATGGAAGACAATGCGTCAGGATTTCGAATACCTGGTTAAACTCGTGTTGCTTGGGGCTCCTCTTAGTGTATATACTCCTTGGCCTAAGGCATTTATCTTTCCCAGGGCGGTTGCGCTGCGTAGCGAGGGAGAAAAACGACGTCATTTGTTATTGCAGAACGATTCAAATAATGGCGTCGCAATTGCAGCAATCGCGTAAATTACACGGCGAAAATTAAAATGTCTAATATCTCGAGTTCTAAAGTGAATAAGAAGGCGAAAATAGCGCGCCGGAGTAAGTTGAGTGAAAGTCTATTTATGTACAATGTTTCACGTCAGTAGTTGCAAAAGTGTGAGCGTGCATAACTGACAAAGATACGTACTTCCTTTCTTATAGATATAGATAGGCCTAATTATTATTATTACTATTAGGCTATTATCATAATTACTATCATTATTATTATTATTATTATTATTATTATTATTATTATTATTATTATTATTATTATTATTATTATTATTATCATCACTGTTATTGTTATTATTATAAAAATATTAGTATTTTATAGTTGTAGAAATGAAGTCTCAGGAACTAAAAATTATATTAGAAATAGACAATAGATGTTTATCTCTTGAAAATTAGGCGCCGTTCTAGGTTTATTATTATTATCATTATTATCTATTTGTATTAAATTAACTACAAGTATTAGTTCTGTCATTGTCACTGACAATTTCAACCGCCATGAGCAGCCGCAAACGCGATTATTCTATAACGGTCCACTGCAAATCTTATCGCCAAGTAATTTGTGACCTGTGCATAAATCTTGCTCCTTTTGGGTGTGGCCTGAGGTTTATTTCATTGATTAGCTTTGAATGGTGCTTGTGCTCGGAAGAGGTTTGCCCGAAAGAGGTTAACAGTAGGGAAATGATTTGTCAATAGCATATCATTTGCGAAAGAGTAATTTTATGTCCTCCAAAGAGCCACAATTTCGCGGATGTCATTAAACACGGCATTTGGCACTCAAGATCAGGGTTTGTGTCGAAGATAAGTTTGAGTAAAATCCGATATAAATTCGTTGTTCTATTAGACCCGTCAGACCATTTCTGTTCGAAAGCCTCTTGCATAATTTTGATTTGTGACCAAATACTAATGGAGAGGCTGAAAAAATTCAGACTGTTTGCTCAACTTCTTCTCGACAATCAACGACACTCGATAACGTAAATAAAAAAAAAATGACACTGGTGAATTTAAATTACAATCTACCTCGTTAAAGACAGTCATATAACGAGTAATTCGTCATCTCCATGACCATCGTTGTCTCTCCTATTTATTTTATCAAAACCATTTAAGTGTTGACTTACTTTGTTTTACTGCGGTAAAATACTTAGAACATTTGATATATTCGGGCAATTACAGTAAAACGACCAACGAGTTATTGAGGCGAGCGATTTCTTAAGGACCATAAAACACGACGCGACCAAAAAGCAAATAGAGGCCAATATATCCCACTGTTAAACAAACTTTAAAAACGAAACGCCTATTATCAAAGGACAACTCTGAATGGTGTGCTATTAGGCCAATAGCATTAGTTGAGGCGTTGAAACTCGGCTACTACCCAGAGGCTTGCGGTAAGGAAACTAGTAGCCTACACTTAAAATTTATTACCAGGAGCATAATTATAATTATGGAAACACCACACAGCAAGATCACATAGCAAATTGTCGAGGAACTTAACAGCGCAGTCTTTCTCAAAATGCAATTCCTTATGTAGGACAATTTTCTCAAGCGAATGAAAGGATTTAGATTGAAAGGAGTTACATGATACGTCAGCCATGACACTCTTTGCCATCATGCTGTCGCTGACGGTTATGTGTGTAAGCCAGGTGAGTAGCGATTCGACAAACACAATAACCTACGGCGTTGTTTTCTTAGAAGATACCCTATATTCCAACTCCATGGTGAAACAGTGGACTTTTGAGCAGAATATTTGGAATGAAGTCTTGTTCTTTTGGCCGGACGCTGATGAGAATCAGGAAAACAATGGAAGTCTCATGACCGTTTCCAACAAAAGACTCAGTGACTCAGAGTTTCATTCGTCGTTCAATGCATGGAAGACAATGCGTCTGGATTTCGAATACCTACGCATATCATGTGCTTCAAGTGAGTATAGAGCATCTGTCTGCATCTGCACTAAGTACATCCGATCGCAAGAGTCCAATCTTCGTTCAATACCTGCTGAAGATACCAACAGCTCTGACTGGATTCGTTCGTACATGTCTGAATGTAAGAGTCTTCCACCGCTTACGACGCAAGTCTTTAGAGATTTCCGAAAGATAATGTTGCTTGAATTCGATATGCTTCATTTGGACACTGTGAAAGCTGATGCATTTCAAGACCTTGACTCGCTGGAATTTTTTAGAATCACTAACTATTCCTTTGCGACAGGAGAAGTGTTAAATGGGACACTTTGTGGATTGGAGAAATTGATTGTAGTTCAAATCTACGGCAACAGTTTTGGACAGAGCGACAGCAGTGACCTACTTCCGTTTCTACAATGTGGTATACCTACACCTCAAGACAAAAGCGCCAGGGTGAAAACTCGAAAAATTTTTGCACTTGTCTTAGACATTAAAAACACATCCTATTCCCTGATAAGGAAAGACACGTTTGCCAGTTTAATTTCCCGTTACTTTTTTATTCTCTCCTTGCAAGATAATATGATAACTGATATTGAGGGCGAAGCATTCATCAGGTTTCCAGTGTTATATATACTCGATATTTCGAATAATCAACTGACTGCACTCAGGCCGTCCGCTTTCAAGGGTCTTACTAATTTGCGCGAACTGAATCTCGCGTTCAATAGTCTTAAAGTAATTAATGTGGCTACATTCAAGGGACTTCCGTCGTTGTCATGTCTTAACCTAAGTGGCAATCATATAACACACTTGGATGGAAGGTTCAGTCATCTAAAATATCTTAGGACTTTAGACATAAGATCAAATAGACTGAGCAGCGTGGAGGCAACCACGTTTTCGCAATCCAAGGAACTCATGAAATTATACCTCAACTTTAATCAGATTTCAACCATACACCCCAACGCATTCGCACACTGTCCTAACTTATGTATCATGGATTTGATGGGTAATCGCCTTGAAAACTCAGCAGATGTTAAAAAATTTCTGCAATATAAAATAAACAACCTCGGAGTTCTAAACCTTAGTCAAAATAATATAGCAACCATTTTACCAGGCATGTTTTCCCAAACCCCTGACTGGATGAAGTTTCATGCCCTCAGCATGGATTCCAGCCAAATCAGAACCATCGACAAAGATGCTTTCACCAACGTTACAGAGTTACTGATATTATCGCTTGTGAATAACTCGTTAACATATCTTCACCCAGACACATTCGTAACTAACATTAGACTTTACAACGTTTTTCTCAGTCAAAATTGCCTTGAATCCATTCCAGCCATGCCTGATAGCCTGGAATACTTATATATAACACAAAATTGTATCAGCCGCCTACCACTTTTCAATAAAACTATGGACAATCTACAATATTTAGTTATGTATGGAAACCCATTGAGTAGTCTAGATAAAAATTCTTTCGATGAATTTCCATCATTGGTTGGATTGAATGTCAGTCGTTGCAACTTGAGTTACATTTCTGAAGACACATTTTACAACAACCGCAGACTAATGGTTACAGACCTATCGCAGAACAATTTGAATTTCAATTTTTCTGTAGACTATTGGAAAGCATCTTTGACCCCAACTTATGTGAATCTAAGTTACAACAGTATACGATCAGCCAAAAATCTTTTCTTGCATGGAATCAGAAACGCTATTACAGTGGATCTCAGTAATAATCCTCTTGCTGTCTTTCCCGACCAAACAACGCCTGACTCCACTGAACAACCAATCATCTACACTGAAAGACTCTTTCTGAGGAATTGCAGTTTCGTCAGATTTTCTGAATCTGCTCTAGAAATGGCAATCAACATTGATCTGGTGGATCTGACGTCTAATAATCTGACGGAATTCAGGCCGTTCAAACTGTACGACCAAGGCAGAAACACAGCATACAAAGTTGTGTTGGATGATAATCCGATCCTGTGTTCGTGCAAAATGAGTTGGCTAAAGGACGATCAGTACAGACTGAACTATATTGTACCGTCCTGCATTCGAGTAACCGACGGTACGCTACAAAATTTCAGCACATTAACGAAAGACGATTTTCTGTGTCGTGTTACAGAATTCTGTACTGTCGAACTTGATGGTTGCGAATGTTACACTGACGATCTCCAAAAAGGACCTACGCTGCTCAGTTGTTCAAATAATCTATACCCAACATTTCCGAAAAATCTTGACCTATCATTCAAAATCATCGACTTCTCAGGAAATTCTCTCACTGCATTCAAAACGGATTTTGTATTGATAACAATGAATTATTTAGAACAATTATATTTGGGAAATAATAAAATTCTTGAAGTTGAGCCATATTCATTTGTGAATTGTCCAAATTTGATGACTTTGGATTTGAGTAGAAATCGTATTGAGACCATCAACCGAGAAATGTTTTCCAATTTAATAAGACTAAAGCGGCTTTATCTGAATAACAACTTCATTACAAGCATAGATGGAATGGTCTTTGGAAATATTCGTGTCTTAAATATACTGACATTGCACAACAATCATCTAGAACTTCTGACAACAGACAACATGGCCGATGTTGACTCACTCGCTTATCTCAATGAAATCACTCTTTTCGGAAATCCGTGGTCATGTCCATGCGACAATGGAACATTCAAGAACTGGATTCAAAGGAAATCGGAAATCATTACAAATTTTATCAAAATTCTCTGCAATGACACCTCTGTTGTGAACATTCCAGACGAAAATCTTTTATGCTACGATTTGAAGACAAATATATTTCTCAGCCAATATTTTATTAAAATTCTAACATTCTCATCTGGTTTTTGTGTTTTTCTAATATCCATTCTCTTGCTTGTTTATCGATTTCGTTATGTTCTCCAAGTACTTTTGTATTCAAGATTTGGACTCCGTCACAAACGGAAGGAAAACGAACTGTGCTGCTACGATACATTCACTTTATATGACAATTCCGACGCTAATGTTCGTCTATGGATTCAGGATGTTTTTCTTTCTCATCTGGAACCGAAATTTAAGCTGTTTATTCCAGATCGTGACATGATGGCTGGAACTGATAAGAACAGCGAGCTAATAAAAAGTGTGAAGCTCTGCCATAGAACAATCATTGTGATTTCAGATGCTGCTATGCGAGTGCAAGAAGTTTCGTTTGTTTTCGAGGTTGCCTATCATCATATGGCCCTGGAACATTCGAATCATGATTTGTTGGTGATACTTTTAGACGGCGTCACTTGCAAGCAGCTTCTGACTGATGATGACCTGGATGCCAATCTTAAGACTTGCCTGAAAACGGACAAATGTATTTCCGTATCGGACAAATTGTTTTGGCAAAAATTGCATTTCTTTTTGCCCAAACCACGTCCGCCATTGCAAGAGGATTTCGATCAACCAGTCCTGAGATCTTGCTACACAATCTCTTAGTAGATCATGTGGGGCTTGATTGTGTAGTTTTTGTGCGGTTGATTGATTGGTCTGGTATTCAGCATCCTCGTCGACTTCTGTGTGTGTAGCCTACTACTTGCAATGTTATTAAGTGACTGCAGCGATTGCTGGATTTTCTAGTTATTCATAAGTAGTTGTCTTATATTCGTGCTTTTCTTTATTATAAAGGGATATTTGCAGCGTTTAATATGCATAGGCCTATAGTGATTAGTCAGTTTTGGCTTTATTTGTGCTCCGTCAATATAATTCGCTCAAGCAGTGCTTTAGTAGTGCTTTGAAGTCTCAATCATTGTGAAGTAGGCAATATAAATGTTTAAAGCGGAAAATTGTTCCGGTTAATTCTTGTATACGCCTATATCTGTCAAACTAAGCATCAAAGGACCCTGTAATAAAGCTACATTCCTGATAAGCAGCAAATGTTAATGTACATGTAAACTTCAAATTTTTCGACCCCACACAAAGGTCATGTGATAAGAACCAGCTGGTGCATTCATTGATTCTATAGCAGACAGGTCTACAATAGCCAGGTTCTTTTGTCGTTCCATGTCAGATAATAAAGATCATGCCTCGGAAACAGTGCCACGGTTGTAGCATAATTATATTAATGCTCGACAATAAGTTTGATAAATGATTTATTTTGTTCGGTTTGTTCACCGTTTTAAACATCTTGCTGAAACTGGTGAAGATATAACTCTAATAATATAGTTATTGGCACAGATACCGATCTTATAAAGGAAATTTTAGTCGTGTAAATATCGTTTGCTTAGCCTACTTATAAACAAAATCCTCTATAATATTGCGCTGAAGAGATGGCAGCAACTTCTAGAACCTAGAGTTGACCTACATCAGCGGTTCCCAACCCGTGGCCCGCGGGCCAAAAGTGGCCCACCAGGCCTCAGAAAATGGCCCGCCAGGCCTCAGAAAATGGCCCTCATCTCTCAAAGAATTTCAAAAATATATGAAAAAGTAACAATTTGGACAGGGTAGAACACATTATTATTTTTTATTACAAATTATTATATTATAACGTCGATAAATAACATCAAGCATCATATTTTGAATCAATTATAACAATTTTATATGCTTTTAGTTAATACAATTTTAACCTTGTGGCCCTCTAATGTCCTTCAACTAAGAAAAAGTGGCCCTCGTGTCTTCCAACTTAGAAAAAGTGGCCCTCAAGTCAAAAAAGGTTGGGAACCACTGACCTACATATTATTAATTTAAAATTCACAGTATGCAATATGCATGCACTGGAATGTTAAGCGTTATCAGGACCGGATTAAGACATGTTCAACATGTTCGGCACAGGGGCCCCACACTTTAGGGGGCCCAACACATGCGGGAATTCAGAAAATTTTTAGATTTAAAAATATTCAACCAAACGACAAAAATGGTCATCAACTTTTTGGAGGGAAATAATCGGTATAATCTACGAAATTTTTGACTAAACGACAAAAAAATGGTCGTCAGAATTTTCGGCCGAAGATCCGCAAAAAATTTCCCGAACAGGGCCCCACATTTCTTAATCCGACCCTGAGCGTTATGCTGCTATTTTGCAACGATTTCATATCTGAATGGAGTACTCGTGTCACTGTGTATCAATACTGCTTTGACTGGTTAATTTTGGTATAATATGAGCAAGAAAAATCCAGATGTTAAAGCATTTACTTATTTCCCTACTTTGCTGGACAGTCACTAATCTGTTAAAAACGCCAATTAGGAAACAAGCAATAAAGCTGCTTCCTCTATAAGCAATAAACATTCGTTATTTCTATTTGCTTGTCTGTCGTGACCACGTCATGAAGTGATGTCTAAATTTATGTTATGCAATAATATAATAATGGTTCTGAATTAGACGGTCTAATGGCGGAAATCTTGAACTAGTTTTATGCACTTCAAATCATTCAATGTCTTCATAAATCTGAATAGGCCTATACATGTACAATTGTACATTATGCAATGTATTTTGGTAAAAATCAAATAATTTATTTGGTGACAAATCATTAGTACCACCACAAAGAAATTGGAAGTACAGTCACATGCAAAGGAGACCCTGAAAGGTTGTTATTTTAAATGTGGTAAAATTAAAGTCTCTGGGACAAACGATTTTATTAGCAGCAAAAATACAGAGCTATTTCGGAATTCAGGCACCGTCTAAGCTTTATTATTGTTGTTGTGGTTATTATTATTATCATTATTATTTTTGCAAGGTATACAGGATCCCTCAGGGACTTCACTACCACCTAGTGTAAAATCAAAATTATTATTATTATTATTATTATTATTATTATTATTATTATTATTATCAATATTATTATTAAGACTATTATTCCATACTCTTATTTCTCATACTATGTCTGTAGCCAGGCCTGAAAACAAGGATGCACCCCGGTGGAATGACAAAAATCCATCCAAATTGACATCCACAAGAAAAGGAGCGCACTCGAATGCGAGAACTTTCGAACAATCTCTTTTATTAATCACAATTTTTATGGGAGAGGTTCTGATGTGTTCTGACGGCAGGCCCTAATAGCGGTGAGATTGCGAAAACTCGCAGGAAATGGACGGATGACATAGAGGATTGGTGACATAGAGGGTTGGTGACATAGAGAATTGGTGACATAGAGAATTGGTGACATAGAGGATTGGTGACATAGAGGGTTGGTGACATAAAGAATCGGTGACATAGAGAATTGGTGACATAGAGGATTGGTGACATAGAGGATTGGTGACATAGGGAATTGGTGACAGAGGATTGGTGACATAGAGGATTGGTAACATAGAGGATTGGTGACATAGAGGATTGGTGCTGAGGTCCACTACACGAACTGTTCCACCTGACTCCAGAGCAAGTACATGTACGGATGGAGTGAGAAGACCGTCTGAAGACGAAGCTGACACTGGAGTGGACATCTGTGAGCTCTCGGCTTGTGGTGCATGATGATGATGATGATGATGATTTTTATTATTATTATTATTATTATTATTATTATTATTATTATTATTATTACAATTATTATTATTATTATTGTTATTATTATTATTATTAGTAGTAGTAGTAGTAGTAGTAGTAGTAGTAGTAGTAGTAGTATTATTATTATTATTATTATTATTATTATTATTATTATTATTATTATTATTATTATTTCTGTCATTACCGTTGACGTTTTTTCATGCCATCCGATTTCTGAACTCCAGATAGATTGATTAAGATTGAACTGAGGTTAGGACAGTCAGAGAGCCCTAAATATCGACATGTCTTGCGCCACTTTAGGGTTTCGTGGGTAAGTTCTGGAAGGTTCGATTTCTTCTCGCAAATGCTTCTAGGGACATGCAATGGACGAACAGCCCCAGACGTTATTCACTGCTCCCAAGAATTATAAGTTTCTTTCGAATCCCAAGGAAATTGCATGCTCAAGTCCGCCCCCAAGCATTCGTTTTTCGAAATCTGACCTCGAATTTTGATTCGTGTATTTTGAATAAGAATAGAAAAATCGACAATGCCCACAGGTTCTCGTATTTGAGGCAAGATGCGGTGATCACACACCGGAGGCGTGTTTGTTTGTCACATTAAATCAACGTGGGCCTAGCGCCCACAAGATAAGCTCCCCATGTGCATTCTCATTATATTATTGTTTTAACCCTCGGATTACCAGAATTTTTTTGATACACTGAGTACCAGTGGGGTCAAAAATGACCCCAACACAATTTTTCAATAAAATTCCTTGTTTTTTGCATTTTTATTAATTGCCAAAAAACAAATAGTAGTAAAGCAATTGGAACATGTTTAGGCTGTTGAAATGAATTAAATTTTTCATAGTTATAGCACAGAATAGATAAAGCTTTATCTATTCTGTGGTTATAGGTATGTTTTAATGTTCAAAGTGTTCGAGTGTTCAATGTCCAAAACTAACATAGAAAATATCCGGTCATTGCAGTTACAGTTTACAGTTCATGCATGTATACTGGGCATGTTCCTTGCACACATTGCATGTACAGGCTGCACAGATTATGCTGGCCTTTGTATCCTTTTACCTTGGACAAATGGAACATCGTTTGGTCATCCTCTTCGTCGTGCACATTCACAGCATCTGATCAGCGGTGTCTACTCCACCCTTCGATGAATTGTAGTAGAAGGAACCAAGGAACCATAATAATGATTGGCTTCTTTGATGGAATATTGTTGTTTATCTCTACCTGACTGTGCATGCTGCTGAGCAGGACTACAACTTTTCCTTTCTTTGGACAGTACGACACCAGTGCTGCATCGTCATGGAAGCCAAAAATGGAAGTGAGGGCTTCGCGACCTTTTGTGGTAACAAAATGAGTTGGAAGTTCCTTTCTGTTGGACTTCGTAATTTGTCTGGATAAATATGTAGGCTATATAAATTATTATCTAACACAGATTGTCTTCAGATAATACTATAGAAAGGATTTATAAATTATAATTATGAATTATTTCAAGGGATGCCATTGAAAGTATTCAAAAAAGCTATTGGGGTCAAAAATGACCCCACTGGTACTCAATGCCATAAAAGATTGCCAGCGCCCTCTGGTGATAAACAATGGAAATATTAATTGATATTTCGATAGAGGCTAGGAACATCTTGAAAGTCACAAATTTTAAATAAATTTGCACGAACAGATTTTGCGCAGTGTACAGTCAAAGTGGGCTTGGGGTCACTTTTGACCCCACTGGTACTCGCAGGGTTAAGGCAAGTCGTAGCGACGCTATGCAGCCGCGTGCATGAGTCCATTGATGTAAGCGTTCTGACAGCATTAACGTCTCTCATTGGCTATTCAAAGTAGACCTGTGTGTGACGTTACCAGGTACTATTGTTCTACATGGCGACGTTATTGTATGTTAATAATGAAAAAAGCGGTCCACGCTAGACAAAGGCATAGAACACGCATTCTGCAGCTTAATGACTGCAAGCATAAATTATAGAATAAACTACAATCGCTTCCACGGTAACTACGTCAGCTTATCTCCGATATTTTACATTTATTATTATTTACTATTAAATATTATTAAAAGCAGTCTACGCTGGACAAAGACATAGATATAAATATATTTTCAGCGCGCGCAACGAATGTGAATCTGGGGCGTGGATATATTCAGCCGGTAGAGGGAGATGGAGTTAGGTAGGCCCATGCCTACCCAAGTCATAGGCGCCGAGTTGATCCAAAGAATGTGAGTGCCGAAGGAAATGTGAGAAAAATCACGCACGGACAAATTTTTTACCCTTTTTGGTTAAGAAATTATCTCTGTGCATAGGCGGATACCTAGTCCTGGTCGATAGACTAAGACTCCGTCCATACTCTGTGACAGCATTGAATGAACGGCATAGAACGGTCGCCAAGGCGCTAGTCGCGGAGGATTTAAGAGAGGTTTGGTACGGGTAGCTTCTGTAAGCTTTCATTTTAACGAAATTGTTCATCAATTTAGTGCTGTTAGTCGCGATTTGAGACTTGAAATGTGTACCCCACCCATGTTTGAATTTTGTAATTTGCACTTTAATGGTAGCATTTTAAGCTGCTATCTTAATGAAGTTGCTCATCATGCAGTGTTTAATATAGTCCCCCTCCTCTGGGGGGGATTGAGGTTCCTGGGGGAGGGGAAACAATTGAGCGTCCGAAGGACGCTCATGAGGCGCGTAACGCCGAGACCTGGAGGGGAGGGGTATGGGGATGGAAATGTGCCCCCTCCCAATCAGAATTTTTTTTTAATTTCCACATTGCAATGGCAGCATTTAAAGGTGTCATCATAACAAAATAACTGTATTTTTCAGTGACCCATTAGAAACTTTTTGAATTTCCACATTGCAATGGCAGCATTTTAAGGTATCATCTTAACAAAATAACTGCACTTTTTCAGTGACCCATCAGAAACTTTTTGAACTTCCAGATTGCAATGGCAGCATTTTAAGGTGTCATCATAACAAAATAACTGCACTTTTTCAGTGACCCATCAGAAACTTTTTGAATTTCCACATTGCAATGGCAGCATTTAAGGTGTCATCATAACAAAATAACTACTTTTCAGTGACCCATTAGAAACTTTTTGAATTTCCACATTGCAATGGCAGCATTTTAAGGTGTCATCTTAACAAAATAACTGCACTTTTTCAGTGACCCATCAGAAACTTTTTGAACTTCCAGATTGCAATGGCAGCATTTTAAGGTGTCATCTTAACAAAAATAACTGTGTACTTTTTCAGTGCCCCATCAGAAACTTTTTGAATTTCCACATTGCAATGGCAGCATTTTAAGGTGTCATCTTAACAAAATAACTGCACTTTTTCAGTGACCCATCAGAAACTTTTTGAACTTCCAGATTGCAATGGCAGCATTTTAAGGTGTCATCTTAACAAAATAACTGCACTTTTTCAGTGACCCATCAGAAACTTTTTGAATTTCCACATTGCAATGGCAGAATTTTAAGGTGTCATCATAACAAAATAACTGTACTTTTTCAGTGACCCATCAGAAACTTTTTGAACTTCCAGATTGCAATGGCAGCATTTTAAGATGTCATCTTAACAAAATAACTGTGTACTTTTTCAGTGCCCCATCAGAAACTTTTTGAATTTCCACATTGCAATGGCAGCATTTTAAGGTGTCATCTTAACAAAATAGCAGTACTCTTTCAGTGCCCCATCAGAAACTTTTTGAATTTCCACATTGCAATGGCAGCATTTTAAGGTATCATCTTAACAAAATAACTGCACTTTTTCAGTGACCCATCAGAAACTTTTTGAACTTCCAGATTGCAATGGCAGCATTTTAAGGTGTCATCTTAACAAAATAGCTGTACTTTTTCAGTGCCCCATCAGAAACTTTTTGAATTTCCACATTGCGATGGCAGCATTTTAAGGTGTCATCTTAACAAAAGAGCTGTACTTTTCAGTGACCCATCAGAAACTTTTTCAATTTTCACCTTGCAATGGCAGCATTTAAAGGTGTCATCCTTAAAAAGCTGTACTTTTTCAGTGCTTATTTTAAGAGTGGCCTAAGACTTGAATAAATATACGCAATACTTTAAAAAATGTTTTTGGGGAGTTTCCACACTGTAATGGCACCCTTTCAAGATGCCATTTTAGCAAAATAACTCCATTATTTCAGTACTGATAAAAAGTGTTTTAGGACTTCAATATATATATATATATTATATAATTATAATTACAATAAAAAAATATCTTTATTTATCAAGTTCAGCATCTCAGTTCTGTAGTTGTTGGGTTATTCTAATGAATAACTGCAGACGTGATTATAATCTGACTTTTAAGCACACTATAATCAGCTTATCCCTTTTTTCCAATATGATCCTGAATTGCTGACCAAGATACACTTTCCGAAATCATATGGTACACAAATCAACCAAGAACTAATAAACTGCTGGTACCAAAATATGGAAGCCACAATATAGTAATGATGTTGTTTTGCTAGCTGTTCAAATAATAGGACTAAAACATTTTGAAATTTGACAGTTTAAAATTTGAAGGATAGCACTGGAGAGAAGCCATTCCGTTGTACAAAAATTAACAGTAAGTTGTACTCATTTTAGCAGGATTGTGTCATATAATATATGACAAAATCCTGCTAAAATGAGTATAACTGTTATAATAATATACCGTAATATTATTTACTACTGTTTGGTTGTAGTAATTATTTACCAGCGCAAGAATGTTTTGCAAACTTAGTCTTTCCGGTAGGTCTGCTGGTTTCGCCTTGTGTCGACTTCTGTGGAGTAAGTTTAACGCAAGGCAAATCACGAGTAAGCCATAAATCTTAAATTTCATAGTGCATCTTTAATTGCGAATATTCGAGTAGGTTAAGCCTTTCCAGAATCATCGCTGCAAGCCTTCCTCTTCCGCTTTGAAGGCTCGCGTTGTTCGGAGGACTTCCTGCGCCTTTTCTTCCTCTGCTTCCTTTTTGATGACGTGACAGGAGCTGCATTGCTGTGGTCTTCCAAGTTTTCCGTCTTCAGCGGAGCGTCTGCTCCTGATTCCAACGTAGATGCACTCACTGAACCTTCAGAGATATCAACCACGTTCACTTCAGTTACAGATACGAACGCTGCTGCTTCTGATAAATAATTCACTGGTTTTGATGGCCCGGGGACTTCTGTTCCTCCAGTTTTTAACTCCGAGTCTGCCAAGTCAAGCTTTCCATTATCCCCTTCGGAAATTTCTTTCAGGTTACGAAGAACAAATACTTTGTTGAACGATGTATCACCAAAACTTGTAGCTACATTTATGTAGTTCTTACACCAGTCTAGGATGTTCTTGCTTAGAAGTTGAACTTTCGTAACCGTATCTTCACCAGGATCTGCACTTCGCTTCGTAAACGATATCGGCTGAATACGGGTCATATGGTCAAAGCAGAAGATGCTATTCAGTATCCTGTGCAGCTCAGTTGTCCAATTCATGATGTCTGCTGCATTGCATATGTTTGCCAATCGTACGATGTCTTCAGTGATTTCTTCACTTGCATTCATGGCAAAATGACAGCCTTTAAGTGATGCCAATGCTACCTGAAAAGTAAGAGTAATTGAAATCTAAATTAACATTAATCCATAACAACTAGGCCTAAGTCTATGTTACTTCTGGTAGACCTATGTTACAGCAATAACTTTAAAACCATAATTTTTAACTGCTTCACGTCTGCATGCTAGTATAGCGTATATGTAACTGCATGGGACATAAATGATTTGGCCGCGCAGTGAATAACCTGGTCTCTCTGCCACAGTTTATCTCTGCAGAGAAAATGGCCGAGATTGACACTGCACGACTTTGACCACTATGTTTGATGTAACTGCAACTGTTGTTGTTGATTCACATACAAATATAGCCATAGACAGTCATAATTCTCGCAACGCCGAACCTCAAAACCATGACTACGACAGCTTCAAAACGGAATTAAATTCAATTAAATAAAGAAGAATATATTATTTCGACTTCTGTTGGTAGACCTCTAGTGTTTAACGAGATTTTATCCAATCGACTTAGAAGAAACATCAGTGCCAAGCAATTTTGAAATTAGGAAATGTCCAAAAGCCCGAAACGTAATAGTCCCAGACTCCTATGCAGATATAACCGGTACGTCTTCCTGACTTAGGAACTTGCAAGAGAGGAGAACATTAAGCTACGTATTACCTGGTAGTACTTGTGGCAAACCCATTGCTTCTGAGGCTCATCGTTGACGGCATCGTTGAAGTCACGTTCAGCCTGATGCAACCAACTCCGGCCTAAACCTGGCTGTGGATTTACTTGTCCAGTCAAGTGCTCATCAAACTCTCTTTCTGTCGACCAATTCGCATTTTCTGGACAACGTTGGTCACCTGAATGACGAAGCTGTTCCAGGAATTCCTTGTTCTTCTTGGTTCTAAATCTGACACAGGCTTCGTGCAACTTCCGTACAGTCCATTCGACTTTCCCCTCGGTGTCCGTGACTTGCAAAGAAGCTGAAAATGGAAGTGGAGAATCGTCACCCGACATGTTACTCTGCTCCAGCGAGTCTGCTAATTCCCAAATGTATTTTGTTACTTCTGTACACTTCAGCCTTTCACTGTCAGAGTCTCTGATGTCAGACTGCCATCTCAGCAGCAGTCGTTTGATTATCCTCCTTTTCCTCTCAACTGACAAGTTTCTGGTTGATTCAAATGTCGACTTGACGGTTTTCTTGACGTCGTTCAGACTCGTTTCAGTGTCGTCTGCGATCGACGAGTGACACACTTCACCACCGGTGTTGTTAGCTGTGAGATCGAATGCGTACAGCATGTCGGCCGTTGCTGTCATAGACTCCTCGCATCCAGTCTCAACTCTGTAGACATTCAAACCTGGTTCGGTCTCTTCTCTAACCACCTCAGCAATCTTCACCACTTGAAATGTCGGCCAAACAGAATTGTCTAAGTCTTCTCTGCGATATATACGATCCAAAGGATCGTCTACTTCCAAGACTGCAAACTCAGCTTGAATAAGGAGCCGTATGTCAAGTTCCAGCATGTGGTGCAGATGAAGTGGCCAGAACCGACCAGGGCGCTGGAAAACACGTCTTGATCGTCTGTCTCCAGTAAACTGCTCGATACCGAAGTCGTCAAGGATCTCGTCAATTGAGTTTAGGTCAGACTTTAACATACAACCCAAAAAGGAAGCTGCATGTTCTGGTAAGTTTCCTGTCATACTCTGAATTATATCCACCAATCTGATGTGCAAGGAAATTTCTGCAGTGTAGCTCATTGTCAGCTTTCTCTCATCAATATAGATCTTCCAATTCACCTGATCTTCTGACCTTTCTCGTTCTGCAAAGAATGGAAACGATCGTTCGCTGTTCGATATTCGGCTTCCCTTGAACACTAAATAGCATTCAATTTTATTGACTCCTACTACGCTGCTATTCTTCAGGTTTTCTAATGCGTTGCTAATATTTTCTTCGTTGAAATCCTCCGAAGTTGCAATACCATGGTGGGCTAATCTCATTAAGCCAAATTTCAGCTCATCTGAACGAAGTTTTTTTCCATCCGAAGGGCAAGTGACGATTCTTCGGTATCCGGACGTTTCATCCCCGGACGTTTCATCCCCGGACGATTCATCCCGGACGATTCATCCAGTGGACGTTTCATCTCAGGACGTTTCATCCCAGGACGGTTCATCCAGTGGACGGTTCATCCAGTGGACGTTTCATCCCAGGACGATTCATCCCCGGACGATTCATCCTGGACGATTCATCCCGGACGATTCATCCAGTGGACGTTTCATCCCAGGACGATTCATCCGAGGACGTTTCATCCCAAGACGTTTCATCCCAGGACGATTCATCCCAGGACGTTTCATCCCGGACGTTTCATCCCAGAATAAGATTTGAAACTGTGCGCACCCTTATTATCAGCATCTTCACGCTCATTCTCATAATCAGCATATCTGAACACATAAGCCTATAGAAAATGCAATTAAAAATCAGAACAGAACACATAAAGTCCAAAATTGGTCGCCATCGTTTTATTTATTTAAAACAATATTTAAAACCTTATGTTGTCTACTGTTCTGTGTCTACTAAACGTATGTCGTGTGGATTTGTTACACGCGGCTGTTCTGAGCTGATTCCAATCCTCATCAGTATGTGTACTGTGGTGTACAGAATTTTAAACAATGGCCAATTGAACGTACTACATCAAGCCACCGACCATTGAATAGGTGATTAATGAACAATAGAATAGGTGACTCTTCGCCTGGACGTTGTATTACCCTGCCGACATGGGCGGAGTTTGTTTTCAGTTCGTGGGGGTCTAAGCTTGGCCCCTAATAAACTCCGTCCTTTCACATCATATTAGTATGTATTTTATCTATCTGGATGAACCGTCCGAGGATGAATCGTCCACTGGATGAATCGTCCTGGGATGAACCGTCCGGGGATGAAACGTCCATTGGATGAACCGTCCACTGGATGAATCGTCCTGGGATGAAACGTCCACTGGATGAATCGTCCGGGATGAATCGTCCGGGATGAATCGTCCGGGGATGAATCGTCCTGGGATGAAACGTCCACTGGATGAACCGTCCACTGGATGAACCGTCCTGGGATGAAACGTCCTGGGATGAAACGTCCACTGGATGAATCGTCCGGGATGAATCGTCCGGGGATGAATCGTCCGGGGATGAAACGTCCTAGAATCGATTCTTCACTGATGAAATCTCGACTCATTTCCTCGTTTACAATGGACGTAAGAAATGAAGGCTGATTGTTCGCAGGAAGATTCTTTATGATCGACTCGAGTTCCCTGTCTGAAAATCTCAGATTACATTCCTTTTGCAGATCAATTAGGAACGGCTTTTCGAAGACCGGAAGTCGTTTTCTAATCGCATGGTTGTTATCGAACACAAGATCACATGACCTGTGGATTATGTCATCATTTCCGAGAAGAAAAAGTTCCGTTTTTAACTCGATCTGTCCACCATGTTTTTTAAATCGTTTGAAAAGTTGAGCCATTGCCTTCAACGTTGCTGCTTTGGCTTCAGGATTCAGTCTGTTGCCTTTTGTGTTTGCATGAATGCTTTCGAGAACCATAACGTACTGGTCAATAGTTGGATCTTCTGTTGCACCTAGAGCTCTAAAGAGAGCGGAAAATTGTATGAGGTCAGGAGGAATTCGGACAAGATATGGATATATTTCATCTTTAGGACGCAGCGTTTCCGAAACTTGGTCTGGTCGAAGAAGCAAACGTCTGTTGATGTCTAAAATGAAAGGAGTTCCTCGTAATAACTTGTCAACGTCATCATCTTCGCACTCCTGCAGGTTTTCAGCGAAGAAATCATAGGTATCCTTGAGAACTGAGGCCAGCACTTCAATGTCGGGCACGCCGTGTCTGGGTCTCTCAGTGCCTGGCGCAACGCCAAACTTCTGCATGGAATGAACCCATTTCATACACAGCCGATTTGTGTGCTTTGCTACAGTAGCACATTGCGGTTTATTGCTAATGCCGAGCTCTTTCGCGTATTTTCCTTTAGACGCAGAAAGCAGAAGATGCACAACAAAAGGTAAGGTCGGCTGAACGCTCCACACAAGGTTACAGAATGTGGACAGGATGGCTCCTTTAAAAGGAATAAGCTTCAAGTTACCATTTTCATCTCGCGGTCCGTATTGAGTGCACAATATGCTGTGCGTGGGGTCAACAATGTGAGGTAACACAAAGGCGACGCTTTTCACATCCTGTAGAAACCCATCAGAAAGCAAGTCATCACTTCTGCAAAGATGCTTAACAAGTACCTTAGACTTATTGAGAAGTTCGTTGCTGACACTTAATGAAGCAACACGCTCCACTGTTTTCGCGTATTTAATAAACATTTCTCGAGTTACAGTGGATACCATGCCACACGTCTTGAGAAATGCATTCCAATCTTTTGAGTGAAATGGCTCAGGCGGAAGACTGTCTGATTGCTCCATCGCAAGAAACACCTGATTTGTATTGTCATAAACTTCTGAGGCGCATCGTAGACTTCCATCAGCCGCTGGTAGAAATCGAAGTATAGCCTCAAGGACTGCTCAAAAGATTGTCGTTCATGCTGCGTTTTCAAGCTAACCAGTAGCAGTAGCTTGTTCTTCACGTACTTCAAATGTTCGTATCGTCCGTTTGGAGTTAGTAATTCAAAATGCTTAAAAATAAAATCGCAGTAGATGCCCATCTCAGACAATGCGTAACAGTTTAGACATTGAAGAAGTCGATCTATCTTCTCGTTCTGGCTTCGTAGAAACAGGATCTCTTTTGTCGAAGTCCATGAGTCCATGTCAGTGTTTGGTATTCCTTTTGGTACGATATAGGCTCTATTCTGCAAGAGGCTCACTCTCTTGTCGTAAACCGTTAAAAAAATCGGTAGGTTCTTCACAGTGTTGACAGCGTTTGGAACATCTTTCCAATCATCTAGTCTTTCGGAGAAATATTGAAGTAGTTCTATGCAGTTGGTGTTCTCCACAGTGAAATCCGGTGAGACTAATTTTATTAGTTGCTCAAATCCACGAACGATTGTTTCAGCATCATTAGCCTCACGTAGCAGAGAATGATAAATTGTACAGATTTCATCGTTAATGTAAAACGGCTCTGGAAGTCCAAATTTGCGTACAATTGACATTAGATGCATTAGATGTAATGAAAATGGTTTTTCCTTGAACGTAGTAATGCATCTGTACTTGTGAATTGGGAATAATGCATTTCTGCCGTTGAACTTAACAGGCAACAAACACCAGTTGTTCAATGGCTTCACATCTCTACAATATGTTAAAAATCTCCAAACTTCTTGTAGCCAATTCAAGTCAGGATCTTTGAAAACTTCAGTCATTTCTTTGATATCGACAAATTTATCCTCACCATAAAAAGTCGCGGCAGGCAAGACATCTTTAAGAAACCGTGCGAGGTCACCAACAGTAAATTGTTTGCATAACTGGTCGTCACGCCTTGGATCCAAACTAAGCGTTTCAAAGACGGTATTGTCTAAGAACTGATCTTGAATGTGTGGCACAATATGTCTGAAGTGAGGCTCATATTTGACCAAATTGCAGTCGAAACAGCGCATGACACCGTCAGCAGTGGCTTGAAGTGGAAGGCCTAGAAGGTTTTCTTTAAAGTTGATGGATGTGTTGCAATATTGAAGCAATGATGCAAGCGTATCCAAATCTCGAATTTTAGTCTGAGCGATAGGCCTCGGGAGACCTCTAATCTCGCAACGTGTCTTTTGAGTATTGTATGTTTGAAAGAACGATATGACTGCTTCCGGAGTGACCAGTTTCGTTTCCACGCCTGCACTTTTGAACTTCTGATGGATCGACAACGAACTGTCGTATACCAGAAAGCCACATTCAACCAATGAATTCAGTAGAAGTTCTGATCTAGCGTTTGCTGTGACACAGTCACCAAGTCTAATGTAGATGACATCTTGGATTACTACGCTGTCAAAATGGCCATTGATGCCGTTCAAACCACGAGATCCTTTCCAACCCATCTTTGTCCACAGATTCCAGCTGGCATCATCTGTCCCCTTTGGACCCACCCATAATGGCATCCCCGTTTCCGTTCGTATTTCTTGTCCAGAGGGAATCTTTACAGGCAAAATTGCCAGATTTTGAGATTCAATTCTTTTATAGATGGCCACACTGAGAGTCCTGATATACGAGATATCAAGTTCTGCAACACCGGGGAAAAGAAGATGATATTTGGACAGATAATCTCTTTTATTCTCTGCCTGACAAATAGCATCGCGTCTTTCTTGAATCAACGTACAGTAGGCAGGCGCCACGATGTTCATCATCATGCCCTTGTTCCACGCAACCTGTGGACCTCTTCGATCGTCCAACCAAAGACTCCGACGGGTTTCATATTCGAGAGCGAACTGTCCGTTTACGTGAACTGGAAGATCGATTGTGACCGGCAGAGGGAGAAAACAGAACAATCGACTACTATTTTTGGTTTTTCTGGTGGTTTCAATGCAATAGGCAATGCCAGCTCTAGGCAGCAAACCGATGTCGTTTCTCAGATAGGCTGCAGTGACTTCTTTTGATATATCGTCAGCTTGATTTCCGAAACCAAAGCGCTGAATTATGCGCCATGTATCTTCTTGTCCATCAGAATCTCTAGTGATCAGTTCGTAACTGACTTCTTTGATAGGAACGTTTTCAAGTAGAATTTCCTTACGTTTTAATGTTTCAGCGTAATGCTTTACAGTTTCTTTGAAGTCCTGTCGCTGTTGTCTTGCGACTGCCGACAATTCCACTTTAACAGAGTATATTGTTTTCGGCTCACCAGTCGCATCCACTTCCTTCAAGTGTATTTCTTCGACAGAGTTCAGAAAGAGAAGCGATTCGAACGCATCGCTCTTGAATGTTTCAAACAGTCTTTGGACATCGTCGGATGTGATAACTTTCTGCAAAAGTTTCGAGTTTTTTGCAATCTCTCCGGAACGCAAAGGCAGACGAAACATAGTTCCACCTTCTTTGCCGTACGTCTCCTCAAAATAGCCTTTAAAGACATCAGGCAACCTTTCCTTCAATCTATCCAGATTAATCATCTTTCTGCCCGGATTCGCACTTGTGGCTCTCGGAATGAAGCTACACGTTGGGTCGAAGACACAGAGAACTCTCTGGTCGCCAACAACTTGCGTCAGAAACGTTGGAGCATCCGTCAAATGGTAGACGCAGTTGAAACCAACTCCATACTGCCCTGTTTTTGTCGGGTCATCCGCCTTACTTCCTTCTCCGAGCTTCTGAATTCCGATAATGTCTTCTTTGGTGAAGGGTTTGTTGTTATATATACAGAGGGCTGGACCCTGCATTGGCTTCCATTTTTCGGCGAATATTCGTCCAGTGGGAAGTTGTCTTCTGTCGTTGATGAAGTGAATCTCAGTGGCGCCGGCATCGTCTGTGTTCTGCAGCATTTCTTTAAGAACTTCCTTATCAAACGGATAGCCCGTCAAAATTCTTGTTATTCGGTTGACGAGTCGCTCGCTCTGTCCAAACTCCATTTCACAAGAGTATCTGTCAAGGATCTCTTCTCGAATGGTCTTTAAGCCAAGTCTTCCTGCTGTGATGGGTGGAATTTTGGGATGACAGAGCGAGAAATGTTCTTCGTCATCACCAATGTTATCATAATTATCATCCTCGTCACCGACCAGGCCAAGACGGTCGCTGTAGCAGATCTTATCACCAGAAACAAGTACATTCTTTTCATCTGGTATGTAAACGTCTTCGAGTTGAATGTCATCGATAAAGTTTTCCCACTCATCACCTAAGCATTGAATGACAATGCACAACGCGACTCTAAGATCAGTTTCGGAAAGTGACTCGCCTGGAGATTGAAGATACAGTGACTTCAATATTTCAGTGTAGTCAGTCAGTGTAAATTTCTGTCGTACTTCCAAACGCCTCAATAAGGATTTGTTAGAGTTCAAGGAACGTGGTACTTTAGCCAGATATGGTAACAACACGCCATCTGAACCTACAGGAAGTTGAAATGCGCAACGCGACGGATTCATAACCGTTAAAGTTTCATTTTTATTGAATGCAATACACCGCATATTCTTCAATTCGTCCAAGACTTCATCCGACAGTTGATTTCTTTGCACATATTCATCAAGACGCTTGTACACGTCTTTGCAAAGATCTTTGACTTTATTTTTCTGCTCCCACTGCAGTCCAGACACCACTCCATTGGAATCCGATAATTCGATGACGTTCTTCAGCTGTGAAAGCAAATGCTTCTCAAGAACCGGCTTTCCTCGAAGTCCCAGAAAAGCTTTAAGGTCGCTGTGCTTGAAATCGAACGTCTGTCTTTCATCGATGATCGGAAATGAGCAAGAAACCAGAGATTCTTCACTCGTCAGGTAACTCTTTTCGCATGACGTAAATTCGATTCCGTCTCCTGCCCATTTCAAAGGAAATCCTTGAGGCTTCCTAACGGTTGGCAGGAAGTGAGTTTTCTTTATGCTTTCAACATAGCAAGCCTCGCTTTCATTGCACTCATAAGTAATCATCGAGCTCATCAGTTGAATTAGCACTGACAATCGCTCAGAGACCAACGCCGGTTTTTCCGGAACTGCCGAGCACCGATCAGCAATTTCCTTCCACGACAATTCATTCTCCTTCATTCCCAGCTTAGTCAGCTTTCTATAAACATCATCCTGGTTTCGACCGCAGTTCTTGGCGACATCTGCCGGAAAGCAGTCGTTCTCTTCGTCGTAAAGTATCGCTATCCTGGATTTCGGATGCACCAACTCCGTACACGTCTTCAGTTTCCGGTTTGGTTTTACCGGACAGAATGCCACATCTCTGAGTAGGTCAATCAGTTCTACATCAAACAGAGCGTGAAGAACGAGTTCGTCTCGGTCCATTTCTTGTATGTCTTGAATTTCCGGAATGAATATATTCTCATAAAAAGAAGTCACAGTCACCAGCCTTTTTTCTAGATCTTCCCATGCGCTTGTCTGTTTGACTGTTTCGATAGCAAAAAGAGGAATGTCTACTGCCACTTCTGGCCGCAGTTTGCGAAATATTTTCTGTGCAGTTCCGCCAACTCTTTCTGTTCGATGTCTGAAATGAGGCTCAAGAAAACAACAGTTTCCAATAGAAATTAACTGTTCACATTTGAGCAGTTTTGGTCCGTTCTGTTCGCATATACGGCTGTACAAGGAGTCCGTGAGTCGGTGCAATATCCCGGCCTCTTTTAAGGATTTGTGCACAGGCCACAGTGCGTATTGATTGAAATCTACGCACAGTTTGTGCAGGTCTTCCAACAAGATTACATACGATCTCGCTATAGCATCGGCGATGAGGACTTCGTTCCACTGACCGCGAATATCTGTTTTATCGTTAACCGTGTTTTCGTGTAAGTGCATTCTGCTCGAAGTGACAGCAAACGAGCCGTTTATGTGCAATGGGAAACAAGATCGAATCGGGAGAGGAAGAAAGCAGAACAACAGCCCCTCCCCGCCTTCACCTGAACCGCATTTCTCTGCAGTGGATGATATCAAACTCATCGGTTCAAATGTTTCCGCGTCAGTCTTTCTGAGTTTCGCAGCAACTCCTCCAACCGGCATCAATCCAAGCTCAGTATATCTTTTGGCCATGGCAAAGGAACTGCCTCTACCCATGCAATTCGAAATCAACCAGTGAGTAGTTTCATTTATTCTCGCATTCATTACCATCATTTCCGATACCTCGGTCTCGACCGTCGAAGTTATCTCGACAACAAGGGAGCAGTCGACTTCTGAGACATCATCATCACACGATGAAGTGGTTAGAATTTTGTTCACCGAGTCAAGAATTCCACATTCCCGACTTTCGTCAACTTCAACTTCTAGTAATGCATGTGGCACATTATTCAGTGACCTAAGAATGCGTTCCACTTTCTTTTCTATCGCGAACCATTGTTTCATGTCATGCGACGAAGATGAATTGCTTGGCAGGTGATAAACGGAGATCTTCTTGATATGCTGGGTGAATAGAAAGAATTGATGACCGGAGTCAATCAAGAGTTCCAAAAGTTCCAGCACTTCGTCTCGGCTGTAGTGCTTCTTGGAGATCTCACTGGTGCAAGCTTGCATTGGGGTGCGAAGAGGAAACCTGAAGAGAGTTCCAGAATACGAAGTCATCGTAGAATCCGTAGTAAAATCACAGCCGAACAGTCCGTTGTACGGTTTGAACTGGCCCGACAGAAACCGAATTCTATCCATGTTCTTTCGTATATCCAGTTTAATCCCAGGCTTGGTCTTATCGCGAATTGCGCCACCGAGAAATGTAGTATGAGGATCGAGAAACACTATGTTGTTCTGACTGACAAGCGACGGTGCATCTGTCAGGTTGTAAACGGCGTTGAATCCTAAGCCGAACCGACCGATTTTGCTTCTGTTTTGTTCCTTAGTTGCGCCGCTCAACTTTATGAGGTTGTCGAAGTCCTGTGAGGTGAATAAGGCGTCATTATAAGCCCACATGGCCGGACCTTGAAGATCAGTCATTCCTCTATCGATCAGACCCGTCCTCGCATCTGGATTCTGCCGCTCATCGTACAGGAATTTGACTTCAGTGGCCCCAGCGTCGTCTGCATTCTGGACGAGTTCCTTGAGAACAGCCAAGCCGTCCGGGTAATCTTTGAGGATGTTGCTCAGTCGAGTCGTCAGAGGTTCCGACTGACCGTACGATTCAAAGTCTAGGTCCTCGGTTCCCAGCATCCTGTTGATTATCCCGTGAATGTTTAAGGCCTTCGCTGTAAAAAGCTTTTAACTTGTTAACAGGACATAGGCTAATAGTATGACGCTCAGATAAAGATTATGACACAATCACACACAGGATTCTGATCTAAACGATCGACGTCCTTCCAGCTACAAGCCATGTGTAACCCTTGCATCCATGGCTTCTGTGCAGCCTGATAGACCTAGTTCTATTTATTATAGCCTACTGCAGGAATCACTGCTATCCATATAGGCAGGGCTTAAAGTGTGCCTGGACGGTCATGGACGGCGTCCATGCACTTGTTTTAAAATCTGAATGCCGTCCAGGCACTTATTGGCGAGCACAGACTAGAAAGGTAAGGTGCGTCCAGGCACTTCTTTTGGGGAGGTAAGGGGCGTCCAGGCACTTATTTTGCCACACTTTTGGCACTGCATATAGGCCTATTTATCGTAAAGCAAAGCATCATAGGTTATAATGCGTTACACATTTATATCATAGACTTACGCATAAATTTCACGTGTATGGTATTATTTGCATTTAAAAATTTAATATACATTTTCAATTGGCCAACATACAGAACAATTTACGTTTTACATTTGCATTAACCGTCTACCGACCCAAGTGTACTAAATTGTTTGGAAAATCCTATATGCTCCGTCGCTAAAGGGTTAAATTGATCAAATGTTGACGTAAATTTTGCATCAACATTTGATTTTAATAGGCCTATATTGACGTTTTACATTTGTATTAAAATTTTACATTTACATGCTGCATTAATTTTACGCCAACGTTGACATTTTTAGTTGCATTTATATCTTACATGAATTGCATTATGCATACCGGTATTTTGCATTTACATATAGGCCTAGGCCTATAGGCTATACACATAGCCTCCGATTTCTAGCACTGGGCTTCCAAGTTGGACTTTATATCGATTTACGACGTGGACAGGATATCGTTATGGCAAATAAACGTGGATACACTCGATTTTATATGATGGCAACCGTGGGTTTATGGACAAATCGACTTTTACATTACTTTGATCTGCTTTGCTCTCAAAAGATTAAACTCTGGCCTTACCACTTTAATGTCAAATCTCGAGTTTGTCGTTTCTAAAATGAACATCATATGGCCTATTAACTAACCCAACCAAAAGTCGCGGCAATAACTATATAAAAGACCTGAGTGCAAGCAGGCCTAGGTAGCTTAAATAGCGGCTGGTTTCTATTATTATATATTTCGGAAACCGAACTGAAAAGTCGAAGCTTCCAGAAAGTCAGACAGAAACGACTCACTTCTCAAAAGTGACCGGTTGACGCCTATATTAAAGTCATTCGCAGAATCGTGCAGACTAAAAGACATGAATAGAAGGATTCATTCGTATTAGGCAGGCTATAGGCCTACATGAAGGCTTACAATAGAACTGCCCGTAAGCCAACTGAGCTCAGTTAAGTTAAGTTACACCCTCTGCCTAACAATGGCGATTCTTAACATGCCGCATGAGCATACAACACCGTACAATCCCGCGCGTTCGCCGAAGTCGTCTCGGTGGCGCTCTGAGGCGAAGAAGCACCGGCGGCGGATTGCGGGCGTCTTATGAGAACTGTACTCGATCTATAAAGTTGTCTGTTGCCCGCATGCAACTGCGTATAAAACATCGCAGAAAAGCACCAATATTAATCGACGATGGGCGCCAGCACTTGGAAGCAAGAGGGGACACAAGTCTTGCCCTCTGAAAAATTGAGACCAATTTGTTTTAGCTGGGATAGCCTATTAATTATGAATAGGGCATATGCTATATATTTGCCACCTATGCACTGGTTACTTCAATGACCGCCCTGGCTATTCCCTTGCTAAAAAAACGTCTGGCGCCGCCTCTGTGTAGGCCATAATTTATGTAGGTCGAGCATGGGCGCACGTAGAAATTTTTGCAGGATGTGGCATAATACAAATTCATTGGCTACGGTTTAATCTTTTTAGCAAGAGATGGAACATTCAATGCAGAATATTAAGAGCGAGTATGTTTTCATAAAGTTTTCTAAATGTAAATTTCTCAAATATTACTCTGTGTATCGTTAGTAGCATTTGCGAAAAAGTGCGAAGAAATTTGCCAAAAACCAAAAAATAGTAGACCTAATAAAAAATGGGAAAATCAACGTTCCAGGGGGGCAAGTGCCTCTCTTGTCCGTATGTGCCGGCGCCCATGAGGTCGAGTCTTTTTTAAAAGAGCGTTGCCTTCAAAAGCAGACTGAGCATGTCCGTCTTAGAGACACGAACAGGTTATCGTATCGTATAGTGTCTAAATATTCATATAGGCCTATAAAGCGCATTAAATGTAAAACGATATGCACGACATATAAATATATATATTCATGTTATATATTCATGTATATATGTGTGTATATATGTATATATATACATATTTTTATATATATACATGAATATATATATATATATATATATATATATATATATATATAGAGAGAGAGAGAGAGAGAGAGAGAGAGAGAGAGAGAGAGAGAGAGAGAGAGAGAGAGAGAGAGAGAGAGAGAGCAGTGGCGGCGCTACGCCAGGGCATGGCAGGGCAAATGCCCTGGTAAAAAAGCGTTTGCCCTGGCTGTTGCCCTGGTCGTTGCCCTGCCAGAAAATTTGTATTGCCAGAATTTGTTCAGGCATATTGTTTCTTGCTGTTCATGTCCGTCCGTCCGCTCTCTGCCATGGGAAAAATATTGGCATGGCAACAATTTTGTCAGTGCAAAAGTTCTGGCAGGACAAAATTCTGGCAGGGCAACTGTTCTGGCAGGGAAAAATTCTGGCAGGGCAGAAATTGTTGTAGGTAAAATTTTGGCAAAAGTTCTGATAGGGAAAAATTATGGCAGAGAAAAATATCTGGCAAGGCAAAAATTCTGGCATGGCAAAAGTTATAGCAGCCTTGGCAGGGCAAACGTTTCTGGTAGGCCTATAGGGCAAAAATTCTGTGGCTGTTTATCCACATTACCGCCTATAACTAACAACCTAAACATCTTGCTGAAACTGGTGAGGATATAACTCCAATAATATAATTATTGGCACAGATACTGATCTTATAAAGGAAATTTTAGTCGTGTAAATATCGTTTGCTTAGCCTACTTATAAACAAAATCCTCTATAATATTGCGCTGAAGAGATGGCAGCAACTTCTAGAACCTAGAGTTGACCTACATATTATTAATTTAAAATTCACAGTATGCAATATGCATGCACTGGAATGTTAAGCGTTATCAGGACCGGATTAAGACATGTTCAACATGTTCGGCACATGGGCCCCACACTTTAGGGGGGCCCCACACATGCGAGAATTCAGAAAATTTTTAGATTTAAAAGTATTCAACCAAACGACAAAAATGGTCATCAACTTTTTGGAGGGAAATAATCGGTATATTCTACGAAATTTTCGACCAAACGACAAAAAATGGTCGTCGGAATTTTCGGCCGAAGATCCGCAAAAAATTTCCCGAACAGGGCCCCCACATTTCTTAATCCTACCCTGAGCGTTATGCTGCTATTTTGCAACGATTTCATATCTGAATGGAGTACTCATGTCACTGTGTATCAATACTGCTTTGACTGGTTAATTTTGGTAGCCTATTATATGAGCAAGAAAAATCCAGATGTTAAAGCATTTACTTATTTCCCTACTTTGTTGGACAGTCATTAATCTGTTAAAAACGCCAATTAGGAAACGAGCAATAAAGCTGCTTCCTCTATAAGCAATAAACATTCGTTATTTCTATTTGCTTGTCTGTCGTGACCACGTCATGAAGTTATGTCTAAATTTATGTTATGCAATAATAATATAATAATGGTTCTGAATTAGACGGTCTAATGGCGGAAATCTTGAACTAGTTTTATGCACTTCAAATCATTCAATGTCTTCATAAATCTGAATATGCATGTACATTATGCAATGTATTTTGGTAAAAATCAAATAATTTATTTGGTGACAAATCATTAGTACCACCACAAAGAATTTGGAAGTACAGTCACATGCACAGGAGACCCTGAAAGGTTGTTTTAAATGTGGTAAAATTAGAGTCTCTGGGACAAACGATTTTATTAGCAGCAAAAATACAGAGCTATTTCGGAATTCAGGCACCGTCTAAGCTGTATTATTGTTGTTGTGGTTATTATTATTATCATTATTATTTTTGCAAGGTATCAGGGACTTCACTACCACCTAGTGTAAAATCAAAATTATTATTATTAATATTATTATTATCAATATTATTATTAAGACTATTATTCCATACTCTTATTTCTGCATACTCTGTCTGTAGCCAGGCCTGAAAACAAGGATGCACCCCGGTGGAATGACAAAAATCCATCCAAATTGCCATCCACAAGAAAAGGAGCGCACTCGAATGCGAGAACTTTCGAACAATCTCTTTTATTAATCACAATTTTTATGGGAGAGGTTCTGATATGTTCTGACGGCAGGCCCTAATAGCGGTGAGATTGCGAAAACTCGCATAAAATGGACGGATGACATAGAGGATTGGTGACATAGAGGGTTGGTGACATAGAGAATTGGTGACATAGAGGATTGGTGACATAGAGGATTGGTGACATAGAGGGTTGGTGACATCGGGAATTGGTGACATAGAGGATTGGTGACATAGAGGATTGGCGACATAGAAGATTGGTGACATAGAGGATTGGTGACATCGGGAATTGGTGACAGAGGATTGGTGACATAGAGGATTGGTGACATAGAGGATTGGTAACATAGAGGATTGGTGACATAGAGGATTGGTGCTGAGGTCCACTACACGAACTGTCCCACCTGACTCCAGAGCAAGTACGGATGGAGTGAGAAGACCGTCTGAAGACGAAGCTGACACTGGAGTGGACATCAGTGAGCTCTCGGCTTGTGGTGCATGATGATGATGATGATGATGATGATGATGATGATGATTTTTATTATTATTATTATTATTATTATTAATATTATTATTATTATTACTATTATTATTATTATTATTATTATTATTATTATTATTATTATTATTATTATTATTATTATTATTTCTGTCATTACCGTTGACGTTTTCTCATGCCATCCGATTTCTGAACTCCAGATAGATTGATTAAGATTGAACTGAGGTTAGGACAGTCAGAGAGCCCTAAATATCGACATGTCTTGCGCCACTTTAGGGTTTCGTGGGTAAGTTCTGGAAGGTTAGATTTCTTCTCGCAAATGCTACCAGGGACATGCAATGGACGAACAGCCCCAGACGTTATTCACTGCTCCCAAGAATTATAGGTTTCTTTCGAATCCCAAGGAATTTGCATGCTCAAGTCCGTCCCCAAGCATTCGTTTTTCAAAATCTGACCTCGTATTTTGATTCGTGTATTTTGAATAAGAATAGAAAAATCGACAATACCCACAGGTTCTCGTATTTGAGGCAATATGCGGTGATCACACACCGGAGGTGTGTTTGTTTGTCACACTAAATCAACGTGGGCCTAGCGCCCACAAGATAAGCTCCCCATGTGCATTGTCATTATATTATTGTTTTAAGGCAAGTCGTAGCGACGCTATGCAGCCGCGTGCATGAGAGTCCATTGATGTAAGCGTTCTGACAGCATTAACGTCTCTCATTGGCTGTTCAAAGTAGTGTGTGTGTGACGTTACCAGGTACTATTGTTTTACATGGTGACGTTATTGTATGTTAATAATGAAAAAAAGCGGTCTACGCTGGACAAAGACATAGACCACGCATTCTGCAGCTTAATGACTGCAAGCATAAATAGGATAGACTATAGCCTACAATTGTTTCCACGGTAACGGCGTCAGCTTATCTCCGATATATGCACCAACATCTGACAGCTCTGAGGAAGAACTGGAAAAGTTCTACGAAGAACTGGAAAAAACGATGGAAGAAGTGCCAAAGAAAGACGTCACAGTGGTGATGGGCGACTGGAACGCCAAGATCGGGGCGGACAGAGGAGGCTGGGAAACGAACATAGGCAAGTTTGGTTATGGAGAAAGGAACGAAAGAGGCGAACGACTCCTAGATTTTACACAGCAACACGGCCTGTACATCTGCAATACCAAATTCCAGCAAAAAGACTGCAGAAAATGGACATGGGCATCAGCAGATGGAAGAACTAAGAACATAATTGATTTGATACTAATAGATAAAAGGTGGATAACATCGGTTCAACTATGTCGCACCTTTCAAGGAGCGGATATAGATTCGGACCATAGCCTGGTGATGGCGAACATTAAACTAAAGTTAAAAACGAAAAGAAGGACACTGTTCGTGAAAAGAAGAGACCTAACCCAACTGAAAGAAGAAAAGGTTAGAGTTGAATATACCAGGTGCGTAGAGAATATGCTAGAGATCTCGGAAGATATAGAAGCGGAAGGACTGGCAGAAATACTGTGCGAAGCAGTTAGACAAACGATTCCAGAGGAAGAAGCAATCAGGAAGAAGTGGATAACGCTGAAGACCATGCAACTGGTAAGAGAGAAACGACGGCTGAAAATGAACAGAGGATACTCAGCAGAGAACGAAACGCAATATAAGAAGAAATGCAACGAAGTGAGAAAGGCAGCAAGAGCAGATAAAAGGAAGTGGCTGGAAGACAGATGCAAGGACGTGGAGAAATACCACGGAGAACATAAAACCAGAGAAGTGTTCAAACTGCTGCGGAACATCAACAGACAATGGCAACCTAGACAAATCACAATCTGGGATGAAAACAACAAGGTACTCACTGAAGAGAAGGCAATACTTGAGAGGTGGACAAGATACTGCAGCAGCTTGTACAAAGAACAGCGGGATGACACAACAGCAAAGCAATTAATCGAGACACTGACTAAAATCACGCCGCAACAGGAAGAAATGCCAAACGACGATATCCTCTATGAAGAAGTAGAATGGGCGGTACGAAGGCTGAAGGGGAACAAAAGTCCGGGGATAGACAATGTCACGGGGGAAATGCTCAAATACGGAGGACCGCATATGATGAACCGATTACATCAAATCTGTAACAAGGCATGGCGAACGGGAATAGCACCAGAGGTTTGGAAGAAATCGATTCTGATAACGATACACAAGAAGAGAAGCTCACAAGATTGCAAAAACTACCGGACCATAGCACTGATTAGCCACGTGGGGTAAGTACTAATGATGATATTAAACATGAGACTACAGGGGCAGATGGAAGAACACCTGGCAGATGAACAAGCGGGATTCCGAAAAGACAGAGGCACGGTACAGCAGATCCTATCTCTAAGGCTGATAGCGGAGAAAGCAAGAAGGAAGGGCAAGAAAATCTACAACTGCTTTGTGGACTTCCAGAAGGCATTCGACAGTATTGACCAAAAAGTGACTTGGGCGGTTATGCAATCTTATGGAGTTAATGACAAACTGATAGGTATCCTACGGGACATAAATGAGAATGCTATGGCAGCAGTACGGCTTAAGAATGAGCTGGGAGAATGGTTTAGGACCAATAAGGGAACAAGGCAGGGAGATCCAATATCACCGGAGGTGTTTATCACGGACTTGGAGAGGGCCATGGACAATGTCAAGGAAAACTGCAGAGGAATATCTGTGCAAAGCCTGGCAATCAACAATTTAAGATTTGCAGACGATATAGATATCATCGAGGAGAATGTTGACGAACTGGAAAGAACTGTAGGAACACTGGCGACAGATAGCAAACCTTATGGGCTGATTGTGAACACGGCAAAGACAAAAACAATGGTATTCGGGAGTGAAACCATTGAACGACAGATAGTCCTGGATGGAGAAACGCTAGAAAACGTCAAAGAGTTCGTATACCTAGGAAGCACGTTTACATACGATCTAAACTGCAAAAGAGAAGTAACTCTGAGATTTGCCAAGGCCAAAGCAGCACTTGCTGCTTTAGACAAGATTTGGAAAAGTAAAGAAATAGCACTAAAGACTAAGTTGGCAGTCCTGGATACCTGTGTGCTCAGCGGAGCATTATACGCATGTGAAACATGGGTAATTACCAAGGAAATTGAAAGACGAATACTGGCTTTTGAAAGAATATGTTATCGAAGAGTATTAAGAGTCGGATGGAGAGAAAAGATGAAGAATGAACAACTATACAATCGAATTGGACTTAGAGACACTCTGCTGCAAAAAGTAATCTGCAGGAAATTACAACTGTTTGGGCACATAATGACTCCAGGAAACTCAAGACGTTGGTGTTTGGCATTATGGAAGGGACGAACAAAAGGGGACACCCCTTCAGAGAATGGAAGGATGACATCACGGAATGGTGTGGAAACATATCACTGCAGCAATTGAGCCACACAGCAAGAGAAAGGGACAAATGGAAGGAGGTGATCAAAAGAGCATCAAGCACCTACGGGCGATGAACCCATGGACATTGATGATGATGATAACGGCGTCAGCTTATCTCCGATATTTTAAATTTATTATTATTAAATAATATTTAGCCTACAGCGCGCGCAAGGAATGTGAATCTGAGGCGCTGATATTATATTCATTATTCAGCCGGTAGAGGGAGATGGAGTTAGGTAGGTCTATGCCTACCCAAGTCATAGGCGCCGAGTTGATCCAAAGAGTGTGAGTGTCGAAGGGAATGTGAGAAAAATCACGCGCGGACAAATGTTTTTAACCCTTTTTTGTTAAGAAGTTATTTCTGTGCATAGGCGGAGACCTGGTCCTGATTTTATAGGGTACGAATAAACGGCATAGAACGATCGCCAAAGCGAAGTCGTCGCGTATTAGGAAAGGTTTGGTAATGGTGGCTTCTGTAAGCTGCCATTTTAACTAAATTGTTCATCAATTTAGTGCTGTTAGTCGCGATTTGAGACTTGAAATGTGTACCCCAACCATGTTTGAAATTGTTTCTAACTTCCACACTGCAATGATGACATTTTAGCATGTCATCTCATAAAAATTTCTCATTATTTCATTGCTGAACGATATGATTTGAGGCTTTAATAACTGTCCGTCCCAATTATTGTGTAAAAAAGGTTGGACCTGCATGCGTGCTGTAACCGTATCATTGTGTCATTGTAAGCTGCATGCATATCATCTTTAACAGGATTTTATTGCTGAAAAACATATGGTCCAACACTTCAATGAATGTTTCCTTCCTATTGTTCAGATTTTAAAAAAATTTCCACATTCACTGTAATGTTGCAATTTTGAGCAATTTTAGTAGCTAGGCCTATAGCTTTTAATATAGAACCTGGAATGGGTGAGCTCCCTGTTGCGTTAAGTCTTGTGCCTTGCGGTTACACCACTGTTCTTTCTCACTTAAAAACTGCCTTTATTTAGTCGTTGTTGGAAGTCAGTACTACTGCTAATAATGTTAAGCTTTTGTCTTAATAAAATTGCTAATTTTTCAAGGATGATAGTCGTAAGCCATGATTTCACTGTCGCTTAAAAATTATTGGAGTTGCACTCTGTAACCGTAGCTTTTAAGCTGTCATCTTAACGAAATTAGCCTACTCAAGATTTCAGTGCTCAGAGACGTGGTTTAAGACTTAAATAAACGTCCCCTCATTGTCGAATTTTGTAATTTGCACTTTAATGGTAGCATTTTAAGCTGCCATCTTAATAAAGTTGCTCATCATGGATAATCAGTGGACAACACTGTAGAAATTTATAATAATATTTATGAAGTATTTCTAAAATATCTGGGAAATATAAGTATGTCCGTCCCCTTACCACCGCAAACTTTGAGGGGGACCGTCCCCCCGCTGTCCGACTAAGTCTTCGTCCATACTCTGTGACAGCAGAACATGCAATCGGGCAAATGCAGAAAGAACTCTATAGGAAGCCATGATAATTAATCATAATTAAGCATAATAAATCCATTTCTTAATTAGGTCAACAAAGTCAAATTCGAACAAGCAATCAAAAAATCGGTCTACATTAGCCACTGTTTCATGAACCAAAATTGGTACCGTGGATATTAAATTTTGGCAAAAGCAGAAAAGGATTAAAAAGACAGAGCTTGAAACCAATTGAGAAATTGAGATTGTTCTTGGAATCAGTGGCGGCGCTACGCCAGGGCATGGCAGGGCAAATGCCCTGGTAAAAAAGCCTTTGCCCTGCCTGATGCCCTGGTCGTTGCCCTGCCAGAAATTTTACCCTGGGAGAATTTGTTCGGGCATATTGCATCTTACTGTTCACGTCAGTCCGCTCTCTGGCAGGGCAAAAGTTGTGGCAAGGCAAAATTCTGGCAGGGCAAAAGTTCATGAAGAGAACAAAATCTAGCAGGGCAATTTTCAGGCAGGGCAAAAGTTCTGGCAGAGCAAAAATTCTGGCAGAGAAAAGATCTAAAATTTTGGCAGGGCAAACGTTCTGACAGGAAAAAATTCAAGCAGGGCAAAAATTATGGTGGGGCAAAAGTTCTTGCAGGGAAAAATTATGTTGCTGTTTGTCCACATTGCCGTATAGCCTACAACTAATAGCGTAGGCCCAGCTGTCGCTTTATTGTTTTTCAAATGAAGCGTAAGCATGTGCGTAGACAATTATGTAGACCTATAGTTATACATGACTCCGTTACTTTATTTGCTGAATGCTTTGCTTTCGAAATGCTACTCGAAAGAGGATTTGCAATGCTTCACTAAGTCACAGAGATTGGTCTACAGGTTGGGCCATAAAATGACCCCAAAGTTTTTTTACCATAATCTTGGCCAGAGGTAGTAATTTTAAATGAAATTTTACAAGACTAACCCTTTCCAGCCCACCGGGTCCAATTGGACCCATACATTTGTGGGTACTATAGAATCACTATTAACTCCTAGTAGGTAAGCTGCAAATCGCTGTGACATCATTTAGCAAGATGACTGTTAGGTTGGTAAATAAAGAATTTTTTCTGATTAGTAATCTTGTTTTTAAAATAATAAAATCGAAATTTCTATCAAATTGAACTGCCCAATGTGTCAATGGCAGAGAAAATTTTTATTCGCATACACTTCATGAGCAAGGTCCTGGAGATAAAGCTATAGTCTAATCGGCGCTTAATCTGATAAACAGTGATTGCAAAGAAATGAAGAACTAAATTGAAATAGATAGTTACTAAATGTGCCGTTTATGAAAGGAGATCGGTTCAACGCCAATATAACTGTACTGGTTTCATTGAGAAGAATCGATGGTTTAAAATATCTGGATTTGAACCCGAAGATTTTATCAACTGTGCAGAGCTATTGCTCGAGAAATACCGCAATCTGCAGCCAAAACCAAGAACGATAAGAGACTGAAAATTGATGGTCGCATTGGAGCTGATTGAGAAGATTTATCTCTTGAACACATCACCAAGTCCATAAAAAACTGTGTGAAGGACTCAAGACAAATGTGGGCATTGGTGGTACACACCTTGAACACAGAATGTGATATGTAGGCTACTATCACGTTAATTTGATGATTATTATTTGAGATGAGACATAAAAAAATCGCTTTGTTGCTATTTTTGTTGCATTATGTTTTTGATTCGTCAAAAAGTCGGTTGTCTCACTAAAAGTGATATAGGGCCTAACTCTTGTACTGTTTGAAAAATTGCGGTGAAATCTGGCCACATGCGTGAATATGAATAGTCGTTAAGCCTGTAAAATTTTATTAATTTTTTACTTCTGGTCAAGACATTGGTAAACACTTTAGGGGGTCTTTTTTACGGCCCACCCTGTATAAGGTTTCTAAGATTTGCTTTTCAAATGCCAAAGTGTTCGGTGCTATGGCTTCGCCTATTTGAACCTCTGACCAGCCAACCCTAATAGTGTATAGTGTATACTGTATACGGTGGGTGATTTATTTGCATGCACGGTAGCGCAAAATTATAGGCATATGTAAGCCCGTACTACCGAGCACGCGACTCGCCCTCTGCCCTGGTTACTTGTGTGACTGCCCTGGCTATGCCCTGGCTCCAAAAAGTGTCTGGCGCCGCCACTGCTTGGAATGACTTCTTTAAAATGATTTTCACAGACATTTTAGTCGTGGCTGATTTGTTAACGCAGACAAGGCAAAATATTATATCCCGCTGTTTTGATGCTGGGAGATGACCCTCGCACAGTGAGGAACATATTGGGCATGTACAACAGAAAGGAATACTGTCGTTCAAAACGTCGGTATACTATAATAACAAAATAATTTAATGGCGGAGGTGGATCGAGTTAACATGATCTCTGGTTGATAGAGCTGAGGACCCGACGGAGTTCAGACTTCCGGATGGAGTCAAACACGACTGATAGCAAGGTAGAGTGAGATTAAAATATAACAAGGACGCAATATTATTTCATAGATTAGCAATGCCAACGATTTCGGGTGCAATTATAAGTGAACTGTGTAGTCAAGCCGCTAACTAATAATAATAATAATTATTATTACTATCTGGCTTAAAACAATTTCAAACGCAGTCAGATACTATACGGGTGTGTTTTGCTTAGAATTAAAGCGCAGTCTATTGTGTGACAGTCTGTAAAAATTAATTGATATTGTTCGATAGTGTACCACTTTTTGAGTGTTTTGTGTTGCCATGGTTACGTTGAATTACCCAGCCCACTGCCTCGTCGTGTCCATTATTGGGAACTTCGTCTTTCATACACTATATTTAATTATAGTAGCCACAAAAGTGTGAACGCTGTGAATTTACCAAACGTGCTGAGCTACGTGGTCACTGCCAGACACTGTGTTCATGGGCCTCCAAGCCCAGTAAATGCGTCTGCAGCCACTAGCAGGCATGAATGCACGAATGCAGTTGCTGTTCCCATGCATATCAAAGTTTTCGAACGTCACGTCATACTCTAATTTAGGAGCAGCACTATAATTATTGTGTCTGTATTTGGCAAACTCTACATCTACATCTACTTCCATGCCACACCTATGTCTCAACATGGCAGACATTAGCTAAATAGCACACACACACACGCAGCCTTCCTGAATGCTATGTGCCGACTGAAGCCCATTAAGCCGTCCATCCCCAACCCATCTGCCCAGCACAGCTCCTCTTTCTTTTCTTTCGCTCTCATCGCCACCCGGACGATGACAGGCTCAGCGGCCTCGACTCCGCTGCAGAGAGACGGACGGTCGGACGGACGGGCGGGCGGGGCTGGTCCTGCCCGTCTGCAGCATCGCGGCCGCCGGTCGCCCCCGTCCGCAGGCCCCGATGCTGCTTATATCCCGTCGAGAAGGTTCATCTGCACGTGTCACTCTGCAGCGCACTGCAGACCAGGGATCGAATCCAGGTGCATCGCGTGAAATTGACGATGCCTTGTCAAGTCAATTATTATATGCTGAACGTATGTCAGAGGTTTGTCAATTCTCTCGATTGCTGCTGTCCTGGATATATATACATATACATATACATATATATATATAATATACATATACATATACAATTATACATATACATATAAAGTACATATATATAATATAGGTCTAAACTGTATATATTGATATATCATATGTTTGCTTCAGTTGAAAATCCATCGACGGCTGATTGGTTCCTGGAGTAACTAACTCGTTGACTGAGAAGCCTGTTGAGTTCTATGTATGTACTATTATATATCTCGCCTTATAATACCTTGCAGCAAGACCCTGAAATTATTCTTCAGCACGGCATTAGGAGGCGATATTTTCCTCCGTGTATAGGCTATAAGCAGTCATAAATTCTGGTTTAACAGTGTACTAAAATAGTCATCCTATGTGATGTCATACGGAAGGACATGCGTGTATATATGTCTATATATGTATAGATCTATATATATATAAATTATGTATGCAACATGACTGCTGGTTTCCGCGCTATTTATATACACCCAAGTTGTTTTATAGCCTTGTAAATTACCGTTTATATATGTTTATGGTAATTGCAAGTAAACCTATAAGCATGGTCTATAAGCCAACAATTTATAATTGCTTACACTCCTATAGCTTCCGAAAACGAGGTCTAAACTCTAAATGTTGGGAAAAGTTAAATGTACTTCTATAGATGTGTTCTATTCTATATTGCATAAGCGTATAGCCTACGTGGTTCTGTCAACGGTTGTGGGTCCCCATGCAGGCCGCTTAAAATTAATGTATCACGGACCTTGGAGTGTTATGTATAGCAACATCCTTAAAGCATCCAACAAACCGTTGTATTATATTGTGTTGTATTGTAATGTAGTGTATTGTATTGCATTGTATTGTATTGTATTGTACTGCATTGTATTGTATTGTATGATGACCATTTATAAAGCGCTTCTCTTAGAGAAAAAACCTTTTAGAAGTGCTCACAATGGGATCGACCCGAGAGAAGGCGAAAGATTTGAGGCTTTCTCGACTTGGAGCAAGCCGACAAGCAACCGAAACAACACACTGAGGAGTTTGGAGGATGATTTAATCTATTGTGAAATGTCATATGGAAATGAAAGCTTCAGAATGAAATCCCCTTAGCCTAGTCCTTATATTACATCAGGAATCAGAATTGTTAGTAAATGCGTTATTTCATTATAGCATTATTTCATTGGGGGATGAGTTCAAACACGCAAAACACTACGGCCTTGACTGGAGAGAAAGGCGAAGCGAGCTGATGGTGGAAGACAATTCCATTGAAAGGTACCTATATCCAGGCAAAGCACCTGGATTGAGCCGTGACTGTCCTGACGCTGCATGGGAACAAAGAGGTCAAGCCAATCAGAGGACCTAGGAAGACAACACGAGCTGGCAGAGAGAGGACGAAGCATGCATGAGGTCCGAGTCTCACAGAGATACCTCCGATCAAGACTCAATAATTTGAGACTAAAAAGAATCAAGGTATCAAAGTTGCTCATGATACTGAAGCCATGGCCGGATTAAGAAATGTGGGAGCCCTGTTCGGGAAATTTTTGGCAGATCTTCGGCCGAAACTTCTGATGACCTTTTGAACATGCCTTAATCCGGCCCTGATTAGACCTTCAGCAAAAATGCAGTCATTCGATTGTTATACGTAAATTCGCCACACCCATAAGACAAATCTGCAGTGAAAAGTGTCAGACGTAGAATCAATCAATCGATTAATCAGACAATTATTCAATAAATAATCGATACATTTGATTGATTATTCATGCATTCATTTGCCCATTCGTTGAAATGATCACTCAATATTGATGCATCGTCAATACAAACGTAAATCGACGACGGCCTATAGAAGCTGATAAATTATCTCATTATTAATAATTAATCGTCTCAATTCGATTGCATCCACACATTATTTCATTGTCACGTCAATCTGCAATTTGTCTCGATCACTTTCAGGCATCGAATGCAACCTCAACCACGTGACAGTCTCCCGCCCCACATGCAGTGCACGTGGGTGCAAACAGTGGGTCACCGGTAGACGCACCTCACAGACTGTGCAGTGTGCACGGTAAATGTAGATGCAATAAGAAAAACAACAGCAACAGTAATAATAATAATAATAATAATAATAATAGTAATAACAATAATAATAATAATAATAATAATAATAATAATAATAATAATAATAATAATAATAATAATAATAATAATAATAATAGTGGTAATAATAATAATTAGTATTATTATTAAATTAACAATAATAATAATTCATAGTGAGCAAAATAATATGACGTTACGTTAACTGAACATGCGGTAGCCTACGCAGAAACAGAAATGAAAAGTATGTTGATCAGGGAACAGTAGTCAGTCATAGAAAGAGACCGAGGGAAATGACGCGGAAGAGAGGAAGAAGAGAGAGGAGGAAGAGACGAGAAAAAAAGAGACGAGATGTAAGTAAGTAAGTATAGCAGATTAGCCATCATGATCGCAAGTGGACGATTGAATGGACGACGATCTATTGGCCATCAGGTCCACTAGACTATAGCATCACTCGAAGCACACTTACGGAGGTGGCAGCGACACGCAGACATACAGAGACAGGCAGACACAGAGACAGAGAAGCATAGAAAGAGAGACGTAGACAGACAGGGACCGCGTCAGCGTGGAGTGGTCCGTAGTGCGTGAAGTGACAGGAATGAATGAGGATGCGTTTTATGCCGACATCCGTTTACCTAGAAACGACAGCAGAAGAAGACGAAGAAGAAGAAGACGACGCACTGCGCAGCCTGTCTTGACAATAACCAGAAATCCGGACACGGTCAGAAAAGTCTGCACATCTCGCACCGGATCCAGTAAGAAGCCCTCTTGCGGTCAAAACTCTCCAAACATCACCGGATTTCATTATCAAACAGAGAATTAAATCACTCTTTGCCCAAAATGTCTTGGCTTGTCAATAATGTTTTATCGCCTGTTATAGTCTGTTACTCAATGCATAGAGTAGCGTTGGCTGAAAGTTTCCGCCGGCATTCAGCAGATGTCGCCAGTATGTGCTTACGCTGAGAGGCCGTTTGATTTAGCATTTTGTAAAGAAATCTATCATTGAAACAATCTGGTCCACTTGAATGCGCTTGTGCTGTGCAGCCTGGGCCTACTCCTATACTGATGCTCTCAATCGCCTGTGAGCACTGAGCGTCAGTGAGCATTGCATTCTAAAGGATTTCGTATAAAACGCAGCAGACATAGGCACTTACATAAAATAATCCTGATAGGCCTGTGTCGTATAATATACACATAATAAATCCATTAAAGATATATAAATAAATAAATACCGCTTTGATTTTCAAGTTTAGTCCATAACAGTTGGCTATAGGTATTATCATAGAGTATAGCCTATAATGTTGTCTCTACACGCCCAAACCATCGGAGGTTTCTCTTGGATGGTTTTAGAGTCGTTTTCATATCCAATGATCGCCTAATGTCATCGTTTCTTATTCAATGTTTCAGGGCTTTTTTAACGTGCAGTTGTACACAAAATGTGCAGTTCTAAATGGATTTGTGCAGTTGTAAAAGCACTTCTGTACAGTTAAAACTAGCCAAAATGGTCATTGTCCTCCGATTGCAAGTAATTTACCATGGAGGATGGGAGGGAAAAGAAGGAGCTGTGCAGTTCTAAAAATTCCCTAAAAACAGTCCTGCAATGTTTCTCAAATATCCGTGTCTTTCCCTCGGTGATATCAATATCATTCCTGCTGCAAGAATTCTTCACTAATCATGCTTTCGCATTAAATGTACAGTTATTATATGTGGCTAACTATAGCTACTCTAAACCTCTCTTTGTCTATCACTCATCTGACTTCCGTTAGAGAATATATATAACAATGGGTGACGTCACTAAAAGTGATAATATCAAACAGAACAAAAGTTGTATTATAACTTTTGTTCTGTTTGAAATATTTTGATAAACTCTGGCCATGATGGGTAAATATGAATCTAAACCTATAAAATCAAGTTGTTACATTTTAATGAACCAATTTTCTTCTTATCCACCGGACCGATTTTTCTCAATATTTACAAAAATACTTTTTAGCATCACCGGGGAACACTATCGGGCTTCGCGATCCAAAACTCTTACCGTTTCCCGAGATTGAAACATTTCATTTTCCATCCAATCCTAACGCTGTGTTTAAGCTGGGACTAATATCAGACGCTATTTGCCTTCAAACATATTTTCAAAAGTCATTGCAACCATCGATGATATATTGATGATTGAGAGCAGTACATTAATGACGTCATGGCCCATTTTAAAATAATATTATAGCGCGATATGCCGTTAATTAATATCTATACCGTAGCGTATGTATCACGTACTAGCCTATTTAAGACGCAATAATTTTCGCCGATCGGTTTTCAACGAACCAATAGTGGGACCGGATTGGGGCTAATGTGAGGCGAGGTGAGCAGGGCGGCGTTGGAGCGGGGTCAGGCGTGGCTGGGAACTAAAAATCGAAATTTCCCGGGCAACGCCGGGTAGTTCAGCTAGTTGTCTATAAGCCTGTAAAATTGCATTTCGAAATTCTTACTTTTGGTCAAGATATTGGCAAAAACTGTAAGGGGTCTTTTTTGGCCCACCCTTGTATATTGGAGAACAAAATGATATGTCGTCAAATGACTAAAAAAGGTCATCAGATTTTACGTCGACGAAATTGTTTTTCAGACCTAAGATGCTACAGCTAAAAACCACAACGAAATTTCTTTAAGACCAAAGACCAAAAGTGTTTGCCCCCTCCGAAAATTTATGCAACCGCCCCTGCACCCAACTCAACCCACCTCTCCCACCCACCCACCCACCCACCCACTTCACCCCATCTTACCCCCATGCAATGACCACTTTCTCAAACGCTGTACGCATCTAATGTACATTCTGAACAGAGCTTTGTTCTAAGTATCTAAGATTCCTCCACAAACGATCTTGACTTCTTGCTAGCCGGACACAGACCGTGCAACACCCGATGCGATCGTCCGTAAGCTACGTCGGCGGTGGAGAGGGTGGGGTGGGGTGGAGTGGGGTGGGGTGGGGTGGGGTGAGGTGGCCGGCGAGAGATGCCCTCCTCAGCGTCGTCACTGGCGATAGATTTAAGCGACTCATCCGTCGCCAGCCGTCGAATTCTGCAGCGCTTGACATTAACAAGGCGCTCCTCGATGGATGGAGGAGAAGGTAGAGGGAGGAGGCCGCATCGTCGTTGGCCGCCGCCGCCGACCCACCGCCCGCCCGGCTGAGGGACCGCTGCCGCTGCCTTGGCGGCCGCTGCGCTCACGGAGAGGAGGCTGTTGATCAACCGACCGACATGACTCCGTAAACACACGACCGTCGACAGATTTGTGACCAAACGAGAGAGAATTAACGGAGGGACGGACGGACGGACGGGCGGAGGGGGCGACTCCCCCTCTCTCCGCACCCTCCCTGGCCGAACACCTCATGGACCCTCCGCCGCCGCCGCCGCCGCCGCCGCCGCCGATGCTGCCGCCGCCGCTGCCACGGTTTTAAGAACTTCTTGGAGGAAGTAACTGAAGACGATCTTGTTACCCATGCTCATCGAATACGTCTCGTCACATATACACAAATGACAGTCTAATTTTTTTCAGACGCCATAGATCTACAGAATTAGGGTCAAAGTTAGGGTTTAGGGTTTTTTATGGTTAGAATTAGGATTAGACGTTTTGTCCATTTTCTTCACTGCGCTTATGAAGTGTCGACCTCACGGTGATGGGTAAATCTGATCAGTGGACAAAATGTCTGTTGGGTCGAACTTTGCACGGAGTCCGCACAGCTGATTCGAGCGCACAGTCGTTGGATTGCAAATCCAGCAAGCAACCGGATGGTCCGCCGTGACGAACAATTATTGACATTGCGAGTAATAAAGTTTAAGAACTTATTTTAGGGGACCTTTGTATTAAAGAAATGGCAATAATTGAACGCCCAGTCTCTATGCCATTAAAATACTACTAATGAATGAATGAATGAATGAATGAATGAACGAACGAACGAACGAACGAACGAACGAACGAATGAATGATTGATTGAATGAATGAATAAATGAATGAATGAATGAATGAATGAATGAATGAGTGAATGAATGAATGAATGAATGAATGAATGAACGAACGAACGAACGAATGAATGAATGAATGAATGAATGAATGAATGAATGAATGAATGAATGAATGAATGAATGAATGAATGGCTGCATGGATGTTCATTGTTCAAATGCATATGACTCCGGACAGATACATGTAAGTGAATCATTGAGTAGATGATTGAAGATGGTGAAGTTAGAGTCACACCGAAGAGTCACAACTCCGCCACTGCTCGTACTTTGTCAGTGCCAGTCCCAAGTCTGAAGAAAGGAGGAGGGCGACACTGATCATCGTTGATATATTATGACACAGTGTTGGTGAGCGGAAACAAACGAAGACTCATCTAAGCATATCATCTTTACGTAGCAATAACGAAAGAGCAGACTCCCTCTCGTAAGAACCATTGTTAGGAGAAGCGTGGAGGGTAATTATAAGGCAAAGGAAATACCGAAACTGATCTTGCTATAGGCCTACATGTATACATTATGTCATGCTGTTTGGGTGACGAGCGAAGGACATCGCTAGTTGAAGACGAGAGTTTGGTCACGTGACGAATAAATCTGCATAATTATAGGAAGACAGAGAACCAAAAGAAGAACTGGCTATAAATGTATAGACCTATAGATATTATTATAGGCCTACATGTAATATACATGGATCGGGTCTTGCGCTCTGCGGCACGCCTTGTTGGTCGCATCCCAAGATTCGGTCATGTTACTGACTATATGCGGGATGTCTTGCATTGGCTCCCTTTTTCACAAAGGATCACTTACCGGATATCTTCCTTGGTTTGGCGCTGTCTCGCGGGTGTGACCTCTGTCTATTTGCAGGAGCTCTGTTGCTCCACCCTGAACGTTCAGCGCCGTGGCTCTCTCCGCTCTTCTAAACAGGCTCAGCTTCTTGTCCCCTGGTCACGCACTTCTATTACACAGCACCGTGCCTTTTCTGTCGTTGGCCCTATAACCTGGAATGGGCTTCCTGTGGAACTACGTCTTGTGCCTAGAGCCTTTGAGACTACGTTCTACTCTGCTCTTAAAACTATTCTTTTTAACCGTGGTTGGGTCGGGAGCGCTTCTGAGTAGATACTCTTGAAGAAGCGCTATATAAGTGTTTGAAATGAATGAATATATATATATATATATATGATATACAATTATACATGCAATATTATATATGTAAATCTGCGCAATTGAACATTTATATAGCGCCATTTTTACACTGAAGAACCTTTAAAATCTTCTGGAAGTGCTGGATAGTAATATACTCTGGCAGGAGAATGAATCTCTTTCCTTGATGCATGTAAACGCAAAAACAGTTTGGTAATGGAAATAATATTACATACACTGTCAGACAGTGTAATAATAGCTGCAGTAATGCGAATACGCATGATACACTCTTCGAAAGCAGTCCACGCCCTTCCGTGGAGTCAGTGAGCGAACGAGAGCGGGAGGCATGGGGGTAGGGCGGGGTAGGACGGGGTCCCGTCCGTCTCTCACCCACCCAGGCTGATCCCTGCAGGATGTCTGGTCGACGGTTGAGGGAGCAAGCAGAGTCGACGATCGAATGGAGAGCGATGTTTACATCAGCGAGTAACGAGCCGATGATGGAACTTATTACCAAACGCCTATAAAACATCAAAACTACACAGACGCCCATCTCCACACGCACACACACACACTCACACACGCACACGCACCACACGCACACGCACCACACACAGCACACACCCGCTCACACCCGCTCACACACGCACCACACACACACCACACGCACACGCACCACACGCATACGCACCACACGCACCCCACACACCACACGCACACGCACACACGTATCACACGCACACACACTAAATGCGATACATGCGAGGAGACGGCGGTGTCACGAAATTGATTACCCCTGATAATTATCGAATATCTCCCAGATAAAGAGAAGTTGAAAAAATCACTTTCGCGAGTGTGTTAATTGTTGCAAATTAACTTCCATTTGCGTTAGTTTGAATATTGCCAATAACAAGTATGTTTATTCATACCAGCTAACTTTGTTTGTTTTTAACTTAGAGCGCTCAGAGCATTATGATTTGGTACACTTAAGAACATCTAGAGTCACTAAATAAATTCGAGTTGCATTGTTTTACTTTCCACATTGCTTTGGAGACAAAAAAAACTTTAGTCATTTAAAATTTTGATCACAACATAAATTTGTCAATTACTCGCATTTTTCAATACTGGGTACAGAATGGTTTATCCCCCGGAAACTCTATACGGGATAGCTTTAAAGGGATGTTGAATATTTCGTGACACCGATTCCTCTCTGTGGCTCTTAACAACTTCTTTCGTCTGCTCAATTATTCACTCTGTACAGCGCAGCGTGCATTCGAGCATCCAGTCATTCATACAAACACACATGCATGCATGCATGCATGCAGGCTTACATGTACAATTGTACATGCCTATTTTCATGCATTCATTACTTCTTTCTTTCTTTCTTCCGTCTGTTGATCGATGCAATCATAAAAACATCCTCCATCCGTCAATTCATTTATCCATCCGTCCGTCCGTCCGTCTATCCATCCATCCATCCGTCCATTCATCCATCCATCCATCTATCCATCCAGACATCCATCCAGACATCCAGACATCTAGACATCCAAACGTTGAAACATCCATAATCCATCCACTCATCCATTCATCCATTCATCCATTCATCCATCCATCCATTCACTCATTCATTCATTCATTGATTCATTCATCCACTCATCCATTCATCCACTCATTCATTCATTCATTCATTCATTCATTCATTCATTCATAGATGATTTAGAAAATCAATGCAGCGCTTATATCATACCTTAAAAATGGTACAACTAAAAAAATTTTAAAAGTACAACTCCACTGAAAATCTCACCATGGCAGTGTTATACAGCTGCACGAACCCTCCATGCATCAAGCAGAAAAGACCTAAAGCGCGCTTGCAATGCGCTGCAGCAGAGAATCATGGGACAGGCTGATTAGCTCATCTCTAGTTTATGAGGAAGGTTGTTCCAGGCCACAGGACTGACGAAAGGAAAGCTTCTGTGCTGAGTGGTAGAGAATCGAAGCCTGGGAAGAAGAAGAAGAAGTAACACCTTGACGAGACGCGAACGAGTTGCACATTGCACAATAAGTCAAGATTTGATTTGGAATTTCTCACAAAGCTGTTCCGCATGAAAGTTTAAATCTTAACTTCAAAGCGTTGAGGGCTGTGTAATCCGTGAAAGACATCTGCCATGCTCAGAAGCAACTTATACTAATTCGCTCCATACATCATTTTTTGTACATCGGCAGCTCCGAATATCAATGCTGCATGCATGCACTGTTTTGCAATAAGTTCTTAAGAAAATTCCTCCGCTTGCGAAAACCCACAGTGTATATAGGACGTACAGCATAAAACATTGTTGTGATTGTATTGTATTGTATTGTATTTATTGGACTGTACTGTATTGTATTGTATTGTATCGTATTGTATCGCATTGCATTGCATTGTATTGTGTTGTATTGTATCTGTAGGCCTACATCTACATGTATATAGCTCCTCTATGAGGATGACTATTCAGCACGAAAACTCGGGAGACAAGAAACGTTTCTATAAATAACGAGAGACTGAAACATAAGGAAAAACGAGTGCAGTAATAATTTATCCCATATAATTATTACAGTGATCGAGGAAGGTCATTCCAATATAATATCGCAGTATAATAGTACAAAGTTGTATTTCAAGTGAGAAGTTGAGCGTATGAATGAGATTATATATATATATATAATCGTCAAGCAACTGTATTAAGTCATCAATAGATCCAGGTAACTTATGTATTTTTTTTGCTCAAATATATAAACGCCATGCATATATAATTTATGTGTTTGTTTTCTGATCATCTTAGCCATATATATATATATATTACATATATTAATAGTATATATATCTATTAATAGTTTATATATATATTAATAGTATATATATATATATATTGACGGAATGAACACAATCATCGGTAAAACAGTGAACGGTGCCAAATGGTTGGCGTGACTGTCTGTCTGACACGCGTCACTGATCACCGCATCAATCACTGACCTGTCCTCCCGTCTTCTCCTTTCAACAGATAGACGATGATGATGACGACGTCAATGATTGCTGCTGCTGCTGCTGCTGCTGCTGCTGCTGCTGCTGAGCCTAATTAGTCCCGAATCATCTTCACCAGATCAGAACCGTCTTCAGAATTTATGGAACTTCGAGAGAATCGGGTCTGCAAAAGATTCATCGCATGCACGCTGATATGCTGTTGTTGACGGCTTTAAGTAGAAAGCAGGGTGAGATCTGCCCAGGGGTGGGTTGGGCCCTATTAACAACAGTGAGCTTGATCTCATTAAGGACCTGGGGAAACGTCTAACAATAATCTCTGGGGATATCAGAGAGACATCTTGATCGTTTCCAACGCCGTTCTATACAACCATGCATCCAACGCTTTAATGCTGTTTCTTTCCGAGGTACTTTTGCCAAACCAGACACTTCTGAGTGATTATGATGATCAGAAGTAATTGTTAAAACTTAAAACCGATAATAAATAAATAAATATAAATAAAAATAATAATAACAACAATAATAATAACAATTCAGCTATAATAACAATTCAGATCACAATAACGCATGCAAATATATATATATATATGTATGTATATGGATGAGGCTGGGACTCCGAGGAGCTATAGCATGCATTTCTGTAGTGACATCCTGACAGGTGACCAGCGTGAAACCAGCCATCTGCTCCAGCGCATTTCAGTCGCCTTCCATATAGAAAACAATTTGTAGGTTTTGGGCACAATGGATCCGAACATTTAAGTCACCGAGCGGTCTGCAGAACCGAATGACTGCGTTACATAATGTTTGAAACGATCAATAATCTATTATTAGTCTGTAAATGAGATTGTCAATTTTATGATGAAATAAATGTGTTCATATTAATAATAATAATAATAATAATAATAATAATAATAATAATAATAATAATAATAATAATAATTATTATTATTATTATTATTATTATTATTATTATAAAAATCTTGACGAAGATGAGGCCTTTCCAAAGTAACACCATTCCCATCTGCGGATATTGTTTTGAACACCTGAGGGATCATAAATACCTCGGATAAAATAATAATTATAATAGTAACAATAATATTAGTAATGGCAATAGCAATAACAATGAGCAGTCGTAACTTTTTGAGCAGCCCGCAATCATGCGATATATCGACCGTGCGATTCTTGGCACCACAAGCACCAATTATTTATTGCGCTGTTTAAAAATTGAGCGAATCTGATGCGTATCGGATCCGCCATCGATGCAGGCAGCGTCCGTCGACTGCAAGTCTCAACCGTCATGGCCCTGGCCACGCAACTGGTGCGAGATTGATGGGCTACGCTTGACCGACGACGGTTCCAGTTGATTGACTCGCTGGCATTAGCGGAACATCGACGCCGATCAGTCATCGATGAATGAAGATCGTCAGGAAACGTCGCCACTTATCTTCGAAGCGAAACTACTACATTATAAATGATTGAATGCAATACAATAGGCCTACAGGCTACATTACAATACAGCACAATGCAATGCAAATCAATACAATACAATGCAAGACAATGCAATGCAATGCAATTCAACACAATACAATACAATGCAATACAATACAATACAATCATAGGCGGAGACCTGGTCCGAACTTTGGGGGAACGGACGAGCGGCCGAATGACGATCGCCGAGGCACAAAGCGAATCGCAGGGGAGGGTTTGGGCAGGGAATATGCCCCCAAACTTCGAAAAAGTTTGATTTTCAGCACTACAATAGTAGCATTTCAGGTAGTCATATTAACAAATTTCCTCGTCATTTTAGTGCTTATAGTCTTTGTTTAAGACTTCAAAAGTGTCCCGCCAATGTCGAAATGCTTTGAATTGATAATTGTTTTGTAAAGTTAAAAGAGGTGTGTAAGAGACATCTCCAATAGAAATTCTCTGTTTAAAAAAATAGTTAACTTAGTTTGATGATAATAGTTTAGTAAAGTTAAAAGAGGTGTGTAAGAGACATCTCCAATTGGAATTCTCTGTTAAAAAAATAATAGTTAATTTGTTTGATGATAATAGTTCAGTAAAGTTAAAAGAGGTGTGTAAGAGACATATCGATTTGGAATTCTCTGTTAAAAAAATAATAGTTAATTTGTTTGAAGATAATAGTTCAGTAAAGTTAAAAGAGGTGTGTAAGAAACATCTCCAATTGGAATTCTCTGTTTAAAAATAATAGTTAACTTGTCTGATGATATAAGTTTAGCAAAATTAAAAGATGTGTGTAAGAGACATCTCCTGGAATTCTCAGTTTAAAACAATAATAATAGTTAACTTGTTTGAAGATAATATTTAATAAAGTTAAAAGAGGTGTGTAAGAGACATCTCCAATTGGAATTCTCTGTTTAAAAATAATAGTTAACTTGTTTGATGACAATAGTTTAGTAAAGTTAAAAGAGGTGTGTAAGAGACATCTCCAATTGGAATTCTCTGTTAAAAAAAATAATAGTTAATTTGTTTGATGATAATAGTTCAGTAAAGTTAAAAGAGGTGTGTAAGAAACATCTCCAATTGGAATTCTCTGTTTAAAAATAATAGTTAACTTGTCTGATGTTATAAGTTTAGTAAAAATAAAAGATGTGTGTAAGAGACATCTCCAATTGGAATTCTCAGTTTAAAACAATAATAATAGTTAACTTGTTTGATGACAATAGTTTAGTAAAGTTAAAAGAGGTGTGTAAGAGACATCTCCAACTGGAATTCTCTGTTAAAAAAATGGATAGATCGGATTTGACCAGGGTCTATGAAAACAGATGCCGTTACCCTGGACAGAAATTTGCTCGGCACTTTAGAGCAAGGCATTTGAGTCACTTGACCAATTGTTAAAAAAAAATAGTTAACTTGTTTGATGATAATAGTTTAGTATTCCCAATGTCCAACTGTTGGTTCTAGCCGGAAGGAAACCTGAGGGGAATGTAGCAGAAGCCCGATTATGACGTTGTGGCGTCATTTATTATTATTAATCAGAAGTTTAACGACATCTTATAGCTAAAAAGGCTGTTGACGTCTTTAAAGATTTTTAACTGTGCATTCCACTTTTTCTTCCCCCAATTTTTTAAGTAGTAAGATTGGAATATCATTCGTTATACACGCAAGCAGCGTATGCTCAGTTGTTTCAGGCAATTGGCATTTAGAACACAGGTCTGTTGTGCTTTTACCTAACACTTTCAGCCAAGTGTTATTAAGAACATGCCACAATCCTAAGTTGGGAAATTTGAACTTCTCTTTTCCGGATGGAGTCCATAAATTTTATATCAGTTGTGACGTTGGGTGTTGGCAATGTTTTTATAATAACCGGTAACATGTTAAAAGAGGTATCTTATCCACACAGTATAATGTTCGCAAACTATTCAACGTGGGACTAAATAACTATTGGTTAGAGCCCGGATTGCCCGGGAATTCATTTCATTAGAAATATGAACTTCATCTGCTAAAGTTTTCTTTCTCTAAAACTCTACTGACGTGTTTGTGTAAATGCTCTGACGCTTAGACATTGGGAAGGACAAATGCATGAACCGTCCCCCCTGTCCCCCCCTAGGTCTCCGCCAGTGAATACAATGCAATACAATGCAATACAATACAATACAATGCAATACAATGCAATACAATGCAATACAATACAATACAATATAATGCGATACAATGCAAATCAATACAATACAATACATTACAATACAACACAATGCAATATAATACAATACATTGCAATGCAATACAATGCAATGCATTACAATTCAATACAATACAATGCAATACAATGCAATGCAATACAATACATTACAATGCAATACAATACAATACAATGCAATACAATACAATAGAATACATTATAATACAATACATTACAATGCAATACGATACAGTGCAATACATTACAATGCAATATATTACAATAGATCTACAATGCAATGCAATACAATACAATGCAATACAATACAATACAATACTACACATCACAATACAATACGATACATTGCAATACAATATACAATGCTTATCGTCCACTTGATCGTCTCATCGCAAGTCGTCGTGCATCATGACTTCTAGGCTGCTGGAAATTATTGTCGGCGATCCGCCAACGTCCTTAATTGTAGTCAAGTAATTGGCATAATGACGTCAGAAACTCCTGCGATATATTACAAGAAGTCTTGAAATTGATGAACGAAAAAGAAAGAATGGATGAATGAATGGATGGATTAATTATTGAATTAATGAATGGATGAATGCATGAATGAATGGATGAATGAATGACTTAATTAATTATTTTTTTATTTTTGGTCAATCAAAACGATCAATAGATTCTTTGATATAATTTATATGTCATTGCTTCGCAGCAATTCTGCAACCCTCCATGCAAACCAAAGCACACAGTCTAACCATATTATACAGTAACATCACATACATAAATAACCCTTATCGCATTAAAAGTTGTTTCATTCCAAATATTGTCTGAAAGACCTGGGGTAAATCGACACTTCCAGAAAAGTGTCTGATTAAAAGCCACACTGTTATAACGCTACGTTCTCTCGCGTTTGTCCACACAACTTTCTTTCGCAGAAAACTTGCTTTATGACGCTTATTACGGGACGTCGCGCGCTGAAGCCGTTTGTCTCGGACCGACCTGACCTAGTTCAGAGTTCAGAGTTCATCTCTTATCGTTGACCTCCATAACAAAGTGGGTCGCGCCGCGTCATGACCCGCGCTCAGCGTCGACCATAATTTTATTGTCAATATCGCCGTCGACCGTCACAGAATCCACTTTGTCGGAGGTTGCGGAGTCGAAGCCCCGTCTCATTCATCACGGAAGGAGGAGGCAGCGAGGAAGGTAGGGCACCAGTCGTAGAATTGCCAGGCGAGAGGACATCCGCACCGTGCAGCGTAAGGAAAATTATAGTGTTTTCCAGTTATACAATGGTATACATTTTAGCATGCCTTGTCATGGAATGCATGAATACTTGACTTTCTTTGTCACTCAAGATTTCTTTACTTTACCTACTCTGCGCCGATGAAGATGTCCATAATTACATAATTATGACCAATGTCCGGACAATTTGTCACCGGACAATTCGGAGCGGACAATTCGGGCCCCGCTTACATTAAGGCCAATCTTTATCTAAAATTTCGATCGATGATTTGGTGTCCATAGTTAGCAGGATATTTTTTTATCTCTTAAGAGTTTCCTTTTGTAGCAGAGTTGGAAGGATAAGTATTATGCAAAATTGACTTGTTCAATTTGTT